>OY390707.1:21026216-22226216 GCA_959613345.1 Tolmerus cingulatus | reverse complement strand
TACTGTGAAATCTTCTTAAATTTGTAATTTAAAGAGTATTTCAATTACCTACTTTTACAATAAATAATTGGTCATTACCTTTTGACGAAAGATAAATTTTAAGTTCTTCTACTCTTTTCAACACTCAACTAAAGTATGCTTATATACATATATTGGCAGTCTATGCATAGAGTTAAAACTATTGTATACTATGTTGTTTTGTTATAGGAGATATACGAGTTTGTCAAAATAATAAGTATCTACTAAACAAATTTAGAATTTTAGATTATGTGTATATTCAACTGTTAAATAGAGTCAAATCTCTCCGGATAAAAATTTAAAGCTTCATTTGAGAGAGATCGCTCTGGCTTTTATCCCACTAAAGCAGCAACGCTTCAAGGCAGCTTCTAAAGATCCTTTTTGTATGGTTTGGTTTAACTGCTAATATATCGACTTTGCTTTGTTGATGATACTCTATGGCATCAAGCGATTTACAAAACGAAGAAGTCCTAGATTTACAATATGCGCTTAAAACAATTAGCCAACAGGCTTATCTGACTAAGTAGATATTCAACCGGAGGGCCTAATGGAAATGCCTAATTTTTTAGAGTACTTATATCAAATTAAACATATTTGAACGTACGAAATCCAACTATAGGGTTGTATTCAACAACAAATTCGGTAATTATTCAATGAAATCAATATAAATTCCTCTTGTGTTTACTACGAGTATTAAGCCACATGAATTAATCATTTGAGTACGAATTAATTATTATTTTTGTTTGATTTATTTTGATTTTTATCTATTATATGATAAGTATATTTCATCTAAATTATCGTAAATAAAACGATAATAATATTACGAGGGTTAAACATAATAAAATAATATCGCTTCAATGTTCTTCATCTTCAGTATCTGAAATGATATGCATATTGTTGTTGAAATGGCATAGTAATAATTTTCCCTTCTACCTTTATGTCTTTAATTTATAATTGAAAAATAACTTAAAAAATGGATGTCTTTAATCGAAATTGGTTTTTGCTAAAATATTTAGAGTTGCTGTTAAAAGAACAAAATTGTTCCAAAAAAAATCAATGGATTGTAGCAAAGTGTTTGAAAAACAAAATAAATAAAAAAATTTACTATTTTTACCATATATAAATAGTATGTACTCATAAATGTTACTGCTTTAGTGTTTTTTGGAAAATTCTTCAAAATCTCTTCTATCCTAAGGCAAACACGTTTGCAAATGTCGCCCTGTTTCGGATGTGTCATTCATAATGCAAAAGAATTTGAAAATTTTATCTTTATTTCATATTTTGTTCTACGATTTTGAAAATTCGGATGTTTACCGTTAAATTATAAATTATTGATTTTAATTCTAACATTAAATAAAAATTCGCACAAAACTGAACTGGCTGGCTTTTATGGTAGCAAAGACAAAGTAAAATTTTGTTTTATCATTTTTGGTCGTAGTGTTGTTCAGAATTAAAATTTAAACTACAAAACAATATTTTTCACAGCATGAAAGACTTTTTCCATATGTAACATAGAGAACTAAATACTGATTTAATTGAACGAGGCGGTAAGAAGCGAAATGTTGATTTGTACTTTAAAGAGGTTGTGAAGGTCAACAAATTAGTTCTTGCTTTTTCATCAGAGGTATGAAACTGATTTAATGGACATGACGTATTGCAAAAATCTGCCCTAACAACATTTTTTATTATTTGAAACAGTAGCAATAAAAGAGGTATTTTTGAGATCAATATTATTTGCAATTATGTATTATTTAAAAAAAACGTTTTTGATTTTAAAGAAGTTGAAGTAAGGGAACACTTTAATTTTGATATAATATGCATTTCCGTTCAAGCTGACTTAAGAAGCTCCGGTGTGGTTCCAAGAAAAAAAACTATGCATATTTTATGCTATTTGAATAAAGTGTAGTTGCCAGTTACAATTTCGAACGTCTTTTTCATTCACAGAAGCTATAGCTGAGATAGCTGGGGCTCCAGACCTCCACATTGACGAGGGATCAACTCTTCGCTTGGAATGTAAACTGAGACGTGCCACAGAAAATCCAGCATTTGTTTTTTGGTAAGAATCCCTCGACAAGAGAATGTAAAAAGTTCTTTTTCCGGGAAAAAGAAAGATAATCTAAAGGAGCACATCCTCCTTACTTCCCGTCTATTCCCCGACAGGTATCACGACAATAAAATGGTGAACTACGACTACCAGGACGGTTTCTTTGTGACATCTTCGCAATCTTTAAGTCCCGCGAACAACGGGTTAGACGGCGCCGTCAGTAGCAATCTTACGACGGGGACCGCCGCCACCAGCCCGTTCCCGGCGCAGACTTACCTGCCCGTGCAGACCGCGAGTGTCCTGACCATCAAGGAGGTGCACTTTAACCACGCCGGCAATTACACCTGTGCTCCCTCGAATGCTAAATCAGCCAGCATTACAGTCCACGTTCTAAGAGGTGAGTCCTTGCGCGCCAAATGGCCAATAAAAGCCGGAGAAGTTTACGTGCCCCCGGGCGGGGGAGTCTTACAGAGTCTTAGACATAAACCGACCCTAAAAAAGTAAATAAAAATTTTCGGCTGGTCTTATTAAATTTCACAAGATGCCCCGGGGAGGGGATTGGGAGCACCAGGAAAAAGAAAACGCAACCTGTAATTTTATGTTGATTTCCATTCCGTGACGAATGAATTAATTCACTCCGCGCTCGTGGCGTCCTTACAGGTTTTCGAGTTTTGGTCCTTCCGCCTCGACTTCCACCCGATGTAACTGGGGAAACGCGGTAATAACTCCTTTCTTTTTGTAAATTCGCCAGGTGAGAAGCCGGCGGCCATGCAGCACGCGAACCGGAGCACCGTCGAGGAGGGAAAATCGACCGCGCACTCGTTCCGCTCCGAGCACCGGTGGTGGCATCTCCAGCCCACCTGGTTTTCGACGATACTCCTGCTCATCTGCACATACCACAAGATCAATAGATGAAATTTGGAGGTGTCGGCAGCAGTGACAGCACTTCCCACGGCCATGGCGAAACCAACCCCTGTACAGGTAGACTCGTGTAGTTAAGGCATAACTAGGCATAATCTGCATCTAAAGTAGTTAAAAATTAACAGTGAGGGTCTTTTGTAAATAACCAGGTACACTTGGGCTCCATGGGGTTAGCGTCTCATCCGCGGAATCTTATTAAAAGTATGGGTTCTATTGTAATTGGTCACGATTTGTTTACTTTTCATATGTAGTCATGCAATTACTCAGAACTTTTATTTCTTGTCAATTTCCAAAATTTTATGCTTTAATGTTAACATTTTATCGATCGACTTAATTTCAAATTTTTCTATTTTAAAATATGCTTGTATATGTATGATATACAGTGTTGGAGAAAATAATTGGTATGTATGATTTGGGGATGCCTTCAATGGACGGGTTAAAATTAGTAAATCTTTATACATTTAGTATACCTAGTATATGTACATATATTATATAATGAGTAAAATTGCGTAGTTTTTTATATTTTATATTATATATCTCATATGTACATATGTCAAACCTTTCATAAGTCATAGATTCAATAGCTACAATCAAAACCAAGACTTTAAAATTAGTATGCAATAAAAGCCATTCTTTTGGCCTGAGCATCATTACTTTCATCTTTTAAATGAAAAAAATCGGCTAATTCTTTAAAACCCCCAAAAACATTTTTAAATCTTTTATTCATTTCCATGTGAGGTTTTTCTTCTTATATTTGTACATATTATGCTCGTTTTTTCTATAATTACATGCTCTTTCTCAAAAGGAAACTTCAAACAGAATAAAGGAATTAATTTTCCTTTAGACTGGTTAAATTTTAGAGCATTTTCCAGAAAAAGCTGGGAAAACTGGAGTTTTCCCAGCTATTTCTGAAAACGATGCCCTAAAATTTAACATCTATGCTACATATTTTGGAAAGTTTTAAAGCTTATAAAACCAGTTATGCTTTTTACGTCATTCTCAAAAGAGAAAAGAAAGTTATGATTTAATATTAAAAATAATAAATTGTTACTTTTTGATTTTATTTTAAAGAACTAAATTAAAATATAGTCACCAATTATTGTAAAAGATAGCAGTTTATTTATCCGTTTAGTTGTTTGATTTAATTATCCCAATTTCATGCTCTATCTACAAGTGCAGCTGCATACTTACTACAGAACAAATTCAATTTGTTTTTCTATTGCAAGTGTCTTAGTCATGTTATTTCTGTAGAGTCTTTTCTGTAAAAGAAATATGAGGTTTCTATTATTTACGAGAAAATTTTTAAAATTATTAATAAAGTTTCGTATTTTAGAGATTTTATTACAAATCACTAGAGGTAGAACATAATAATGAACTTTAAAGGAATATTTTGAAAGGTTGTAAAACCTTTCAAAATTTGTGTAACGATGTTTTAAAATTGGATAAAACACGGCCTAGACTTACATTTTATATTCGAAATTTTATTTTACGAAAGGAAATATTTTAAACAAAAGTAGGTAACCGAATCGGTTTTGAACAGTCTTATAAATTTTAAAATGATTACCTATGTGAACAAATCGTGACCAATAAGATTTATATTTTTTGTAGAAAATTTCTAGATTAGGTGCTAAACTCATGGAGTCGTACTGTCAACCGAGACGGCAGTGATTACCTTTTAGCTCCTTGAGGAGGGATTAAACTTCATGTAAGTAACGTAACAGGTTGAGCCCCCCCGGGCATGTGTAATATAAGGACACCAGGCAATCTCGAGATACAGAGTCATCGCGGAATTGTTATCATCTCCTCGCACATTTTAAATAGCTAACGAGGTGGTGTCACATATGCGAAGCACCCAATATGTTTCATCCCCCGGGCGGATGCCCGTCGCACACGTGAAACGACATGTGGGTGCCATCCGGCGTGTTACGAAAATCCGACTCTGATTTTGTCACTCAGCACAGTCTGCATCTTCCGGCAAAAGAATTTCGAGGCGGGGTCGCTGTGCGTCCCCGTAAATTGGGATGTTAATTATAAATGAAATGGCGCAATTTAATTCGATTTGGAGCAAGCTACCTGCTGCGGGCGCTGCTCCCTTCTCTAATTGCGTCGGGGATGACAAGCTCCGGAAATGAGACATTTTGTGTTTTTGGAAATATTACGCGACTGCCATGGGCTTAGTACGTATTCAATTTTAATCATGCTGTTTACTTTAATCCGTCCGCGGGTGGGCGGAATTAATTTCCAGCGTAATTTTGTGAAAACTAACTTGTCGAACATACGAAGAGAAGCTACAGAAATCCCCACGATCCTAAATGGGATAGGAGCAAATCTTCGCGAACATTGAATGCCTATTGAATTACGTAATCGTGGGAAGGGAACGCTATTTTTCGTCCCTGCTCGATTAGGTACATTACATTTGTATATATTTTGTAAAGAAATATACTATTAACGCAGAATGCGCACTTTCTACCACCCATTTGTAGAACTTGTTTTTTATGGATCTAATCGAAAATAATTTCTATAACAATATATAACTTTAATAAAGTACAGAGCAGAAGAAAACAAGTATTGCTCAAAGTGGTTTTTCAACAACCACGTCCAGTTGTTGTCTAGGTGGAGTAGGATGCTAATTGTAGGATTCTAAGCTAAAGATGATCATAAGTTCATCCTAGCTGAAAACCAACTCAAGTCGAACTTTTACCTTTTAAGTTTTTAACGTGGTCTCAATTTCAAAACCTTTACTGCTGTTAGAGTAATCTAATCAGAAGAAGATTTCTTTAAACAAAATTTCTCAGAGTTCTCGCTTATTTAAATCGACTTTTCCGCCTTGAAAACACATTTTTAACTTCGATAAAAATACAATATGGTATTTTTGTAGGTGGATTCCACCCATGCATAATTTTTATTTTTAATTTAAACTTATTTATTAATTTCATCGAAGTAGTTAAGAGCTCTTTTCGAAGGTGTTCAGAAAATTAAGTAGGAAGTGGTATGCCAATGAAGTACTTATGAAGGGCTCTGATGAAAATTTAACAAGTGGGCCGTACTCTCTGAAATGACTCTACTCATTATGTAGGTATATGGAAAACCAACAATCTATCTTCTTGAGTTAGCCCGTAATATTGATATTAATTTATAATATTTGCTTTCTAAGACTTCATATTCACATATTTACATATTCAACATAATAAATGGACAATTACTGTTTTTATCATGCATGCATTTTGATTTTCTTGTTAATTAATTAAAATTAGTTAAATGAGTCTATTTTAATTAAAAAATAGTCCACTATATTATTACCTTAATCGTTAATTGATTTGCTAGTACATACATATGTATGTATATGTACCTACTACTTATAGCGGTCAATTAAGTGAATTTATTATATATGTAATGAGATTTTGTTCAGCTATTTAGCTTTTTGGAATAGTATTTAAAATCCCTGCTATGAAATCATTAAATTTATTGCTTTATATTTTCCAATTCCCTCATCCTGCAAATGCAATTCGTGAAATAAATGAAGCCTCTAAAAACCATTTCGTGCTGCATAACACGCACACAGCCGTATTGAAAAACTGGCATAACGTCCACTATGAGAGTGGTCCTTGTCTCCATTTAAATAAATAACGCATACGCGGCTCAGGTACATGCACAATTATATTTATGGCTTAATTAAGTTGAATTAAAATAAAAAGCCCTTGATAGTCGGTGCTGGAAATTCAGCAAACATAACGCGTAATTGCGTGAAACCGACGAGTGTGAAGGCGCCAACCAATTGTCCACTGACACCCTCCCCCACTCGAAATTAAAACAGATTTCGCTTTACATCAATAAGCGAATAATCCGCAAGATCGAAACATGCTCAGGAAATCCGCTTGGGGGCCTTAGTCAAATGGAATTCAGTCATTTAATAAAACGACCCAAATAAGGGCGGAAAAGTGAAAAAAAATAAATAAATGAAACAAAATTTAAAAAATTACGCTCTGAGCGCTGCTGTTGAAATGATTTCTCTAAAGCACCTGACCACCCAGACCCCGCCCCCGGGGAGTAGGTGGAATGATTGAAACAAGCAAATCTAGGCGGCCACGGATGTTTTCGCATAAAATTTGGAATAAACTCAAATTTTTCATTTTTCCATTTATTTAGTTTTGTTTTCAGCAGCCATCTGGCGCGCTCTGAATCATGTCAGCGTCATACCATCGCATAACGTACACTTCCGACGTATTTGCGCCTTTTGGGCATCGCACACCGCCGGCCCATTTTCCCAGTATTTTACGATTCGCAAACGCTTGGCTTTTCCTTTTTTTTATTTTAGCCCTATTTTGAGGGATTGGGCAACACGAGTCACTCATTGCTTCTTTATTCCATTGTAGCTGCGCGGCTATCACTTGCATACCACACCATGTGGCCGGGGCCTTAGTGCTCGCCTGAATAATTTATGGGCGGCATTTGCTAAAAAATACCCTAGGCCACCAACACATGGACGGCGGAATGAGTTACCGAAACAGAGTGGGTTTTTGCATACCTGTCTGGCGCAGTTTGTTTATGGCACAATTACAAAAATATCGGCGAAATAAGAACCGTGAAATATCGAAGAACATTGTGGCTGTCGAAACTTGAGGCCACGGCGTCTTAAATTTCACCTTTTAAATAAGAGTATAACTTTAAGGTAGGGTGGCCCGACACCCTCGATGCCGAGGAGTATTTCCAATTTAGAGACAAGGTCATTCGTTTCCAAGTAATATTTACATTGTCTCCGGACGAGGGATGTGATGAATATAACGAATATTCATTCCATTGTGGACATTCGCCAATGCGAATGATAATATTTGCTGTCGACATCCGCGAATGCGCTATGCAACTTGTCGGACGCTGTAAAATCGATCAGTATTAGCTATAAAATCGCTCCATATCCTTTTTAGAGCACATGAAACATGTTATGTACATACATGTGTAAATAAATCCATCGGATTTTGTTGCATAAGACACTAACCTAGATAAATGTCTATTGTTCTATACGAAAATTTAATTGAACTAATAGAGTTAACATAATTTCAAAGACCAAAGCTAACAAAATTTAGATAAAAATTCCTTCGTTAGTGTACGGAATAGTTAAAACAATGATTTCCCGAATAATTAATTGGCGGGTTTAACTAAGAAATTTTTTTATCTAAATTTATGTTACCTTTACCTTTTTGACTTTGTTATTTATTTTTTATATAAATCATTAATTTTTTTAAATATTTTTACCAATAAATATTGCTAATAAAAATAGAAGTCATATTAAAAGTAGCCTAAAAAAAACTAATACATCTATAAATTTACATATATTTATTTCAAAATTAATGGTTTTTATACATGTTACAGCCTTGGAATGATTCCAATAAAATGCACGGTAATGTTTGAAATTTTAGAATAACAATTTTAAAAAGGTTGACCACTTTTGAAAACTGGGAAATTCCAAAACTTAGTATGCTTTGCGAGGCAAAAAAACGCTCCACTTGGTATTACGGGAAAGATGACAATATTCGAATAAAGTTACTTTGTAGAATTGGTTCTTTTGCACTCTACCAGGGCTCATTTGGAAACGTAACGGGTAAACTTGAAGTTGCCACTGGCCCAATATCCTTTTGACTGAAAGTTCAAGATCATTGCAACCATTAAAAAAACGCTCTTTTTTAAATAATGTACCGCCCCTATTCATTTTTTTACAGACTTTTCAATGATGGATTCATGAAGTTTGAGTCTTTCAAGACAATTTTTGTTTAGGGTAGGTCTTGATGATCCGATGAGAGGGATAGAAGTTATGGTTCTTTGAAGAAGGAGCTCTTTTCGCCTATTTCCGGGCATGAATTCCATCTTGATTGGTAGAAAAATGTTACCCCGTGTTGAATTTGTACTACGGATCTGTCTATTTCCATCTCTGAAGCCCGAAACCACCCCTAGATTGGTAAATCGCCCCTATTTGTTGCATTTTCAAGGTCAATTTGTTCAATATCGGGTATCTTTCGTTGTTATTGTCGTTTCTGGTGAGGATATGAGACAGAGTTGTAGCTTTCGGTTGGCCAAAACCCCAAGACGGGCGAAACCAACCTTCAAGGGGTGAAAATCATTTGAGCCATTTGCAGCCGTCTAGGGGTGGTTTCGGGCCTTGCAGGTGAAAACAGATGGGTCTGTTGTGTGTAGCATCGTTGAAAACGGGCCAAAGTTATTTTTATCCAAAAAGATAGACAAATTATTTTCACTCCCTTCAAGGATGATTCACCCTTCCTGGAGGTGGTTACCGGCTGAGGGCTACAAGCACTTTAACTCGACCCTTTCTCATATCTCCAGAGTAAAGTGTATTAAAAATGAATGTTTGGATATATACATATTAGTCGAAAATATTATATATAACGTTGTCTGGTATAGTTAGTGATACATTGTTTGTAAATTGGCATGCTTGTCAGGTTTTTCAAACTACCAACGAAATAAGTTATTTCAATATAATGAATTCAATTTATGTACTGTCCGATATTTGCAATTTTAAAATGTTTATCCCACTTGACAAACGAATTTTGCGATATTTATCTAGAGAAATCGAACTGTAACCCAGATACTAAAATGATGAATGTATTTACGAATCTCGACGTATTTTGCACCAAAACTCTGGTCACCTTACTTTAAGGTGTTCTGGTAGGATGCTGGGGGCTATCGATTGGTCTTTTTGCCCGCAAGCTCCCTGATAAATGATGTTTAGGGCTCAACTCAATACCCACAAGAAACTCTAAGAAGCACTCCTCGTTCCTGGCCTCTGAGGCCCCAAAATAATCAAAATGCTTCAACGGTTCCGCGGTGGGCTCTGAACTCTATTTATGCCTCCGCCTGGCACCGAACTAATAACAATTCGCGAAGTGGGTGGCATGAGGGTGGGGCTCCGGCATCTGTAATAATAAATTTCTCCTTTTAGGTAGTTCGAATTAATGCGAAGAAAAGCAGAAAAGTAAATAAATAATCGTTGATTACTCGTAAGTCGGCGGACGGAGGACTAGGCTTAAGGTTGTAACTAACTGCTAGCTTTAAGGAACAAGTGAATTATTTTATTTTTTTAACAGACTTTGTTAATTTTATTAATATAGGGTTAATTCTTGGAGAGTAATGTTTGTATATTAAAAGAAAGTGAATGAAAATAAAAAGATTATTCAAGAAGTTAAAAGTCTTTTCGTTTGGAATAGGGTTGGGGCTACTATCATTTTGAAGACGATTGATTAATTAAATCGATATAGGTAAGTAAATACCAAATATTTGTTTCCATTTTATTGCATTAAATGTAAACTGCACCTTAGTTACGACCACATTTGTATAGTATTAATATATGTAATATGTTCGTCTGGAAAGTTTTCCCATTATTAATATTTCTGACTTTCTGGTTTATTTTAGAAACTCCGCCAATTGAGAATGTTTCCTTACATTCACGAATGAAAAGAAAGTACCTCCTTGAAACGCTCCAAGTTTTCCGGTTTATTTGTTCGAAAGTAGTCACTGAAACTTCGATGGAAATTATTTCATTCGTCTTTCGCAGTGTTCTCATACATGTAAAAAAATCTTATTGAACAGACGGAGAAGTTTTACTGAGATGAAATAGTGGGACGAGACTATTTATTTATTTTTCATCGTAGTAGAATAATGTGCAAAAAATTCTTGCCTTTGGTTAGAAAACAAAAAGTATTGGCTTGAGGAATAACAATAAATATACAATATTAATACAATTGAAAATCTATAAATTACTCCACAAAATATAACTTCAAAATTGCAAATTATTATAAGTCTCTACTTAAATGTTGAGTCAAAAAAGTATATAAAATAAAAGGTATAGGGTTTTAATTCAGCTACAGTGGTTTTATTTGAAGGATTTGTTAAACGACTGTCAGAAAATTCTACATTACTCTTGTAGGGTTTTAGAACTCCCACATGCACTTGAAATTTCCGAAATTTAGAGAGAAGTAGAAATTTGTCTGGAATCAAGAAAATTATAAATAGGATAACTTATAACTTTCAGAATTTAACATTTATAGGACCATTGCAATGTTTTGGGAACTTTTAATTTTCTGAAATATATGTACTGTTTCATGGTTAGATAAAGGAGGGAAATCAATTCAGCGCTAAATTTAAATCTCGCAGTTTCCTTTTCCATTGATTTTGACCCTTAAAAAATGTATTCGGAAAAGTGGAAATTTCAGAAGAAATACAGTGGTCCTAAAAATATTCACAGACTGTATGAAAAATGAAAGAATTATTACGTTCAGGCAAAATAAACATAATTTTCAAAGGCATACGAGAAAAGTATAATTGATAATAGTAGAAACAAATTTAAAATCTTTACTTTTGTAAATAATATATTAGAGATTCTTCATAAAAACATGCAAGTGTAAGAAATTTTTTTAAGTACAATTAAATTTTAATGAAATACTAGTACATCTAAAGTTTATATGAAATCGATTCATCGATTCATAAATTAAACTTCTAGAATACTTTTTAGGCTGTTTTAGGAGAAAATAGTCAAATTATGAGGGTGTGTGCGGCCTTTTTCATTTATATCTTCAACAATCAAAACAATATATGTACAATTAAAAGTGAAGATTGCTACGTATACCTAATTATTGGGTTTCTTTCTAATTTTATCACTTCGCTAAGTTTTGAATATTAAATTTTTAAATATGTTATTGCAAAAGAATTCAACTTAGGTCATAAATATCGTATTAGATAACTAATATACATATGTTATAATATTAAAATAAAATAAATTGGAGACTCATAACATATTGCGAACTGATTTAAGTTGATGATTTTGATTATGTAACAAGTGTTTGCGCTTCGTTTTGATTTGGCTGCATACCGATTTTACATCTACATTTAAAACGAAATTAAAAATTGTCTGCGATTTGTGATTATTCTATCTATGTACATATACAACATTATGAAAGTTTGTTTAGAAGTCGTGTTTAGAATTTTTGCGTAATATTGTGGAATTCAACGAAATATCACTAAAAAGAATTTTACTCATATATAAATACATACCTATTCAAGAACATTATAGAAATAAAGTATGCACTATATTGTTTAGTTTTCTACAAAATCATATAGGAATCTAAAATAAATAATTATTACAGTAATTTCAATGTAGTTTCTAAAAAGTTAAATTTCGAATCGGTAATTTTGAATTCGTTTTCATAATAACGTAAAATTCCCCCATTGTTCCTAGCACTACTTGGTTATTTATAACAAAATCTAAAAGAAATATTGTAAAAAGTTATTTTAAAATAAAGAAAGCCAACCAGCATTTTTTGGGGCGAATGGTAGTAGCCTTAAGATTTTTACAATTAATCTGCTTAATATCACTCATTCAGAGGTTAATTGTATATAGGTAGATACATATGTCTAAATATTTATATGTAATTCCTTTACTAATTTGGGCTCGAATATGATTATTAATGGTAATCATTTGAATTTTCGTGAAGATAGTTATTACATTTATTGATTTATGTACATTTTATGAAGTGATCTGCTAATAATAGCAAAACTAGTAAAGCTTTAATTTAGCTCATTTCCTCCCTTGTTTTATTGGAATCTTGCAAGTCAATTTTGATCCATTACCTGTTATCCGAAAATGTTGAAATTGCGCACACTTAGCTTGCATATGTATATATGTATTTAGTATTAAACCTTAGGAGAATGTCATATAGTATCCAATATGGTGTTGGCCTACAAGGCGGCGGAGTATCTTGATATAGGAATCAAATGAAAGGATTTGACGAGAAAAATATGAAATACAACATGGCGGACGTCCCATTTAAATAAAAGTTTTTCTTAAAAAACTATTTTCTTTCTGTTAACTTGTTAAACCTATTGATAATACACAACTACATATACATTAGGCAATGTGCATTATTGAATACTGAGACAATCCCAAAAAGATATGTGTGTATAGTATAGTATTGTTTTTAAATCATTAACATTAATTAATCTGTAACAGTAATTTACATTGGCGGTAACTATCTCTGAATACTCCTTTTTTTATTATCGGAGAATGAAGCTTGTTTGATTCTGGTTGGCGACGAAGTAAGAGGAAAGAGTTGGTACCATTCCGTTTATAGTCGATCTCGATATTTTGGAACCGTTAAAAGCAAGAAAATTCTTCACGGTTTCTCCACAGATTCCTAAGGATTTGAATATTAAACTTAGAGACGTAGATTCTGAAAATTCTAGTCTCAGTATCAACAGTCCTTTTCCCTATATTTGGGATTGCTAACATATGGGTCAGGGTTTTTATATTTCAGAGGGTTATTTTATTTCTATTATGCAATAAATGAAAAATTAACCAACTCAAAGATTTTGAAATAAAGGATTATTATTTCTTGAGCTTTACAATTTTGTCGGCACATTTCCTTACTGCTTTATGTTGGAAATGATGCGATCTGATTACACAAAAAGATTGTGAAGTCAAAGGTAAGTTATATTTTATAAAATGCACTATCAACATAAAAGTACTAAGTATATAAAAGGAAAACATATTAAATGATGAAAAAATTAATTATGCTTTTGAGACTCAATTTTCATATTTCTAAAACAAAAATATATTAAAAGGATATTTTCAGTATATGACGTCAAAGAGAGTTTCTATTTAATGACTATGCAATGGAAATTTTGTAAATTTAGCAACATCCCACAGAAACAAAAATACTTTTCTCTTGTTGAAATCTACACGAGCACAAAGCTTAATGAGAAGAGACTTCCTTGTTTATATTTATAAAAGCCAAGTTTTGCAAAATGAAAATTTTCGGCGGAAGAAAAGGGTCGACCTCCATAAAACGTCCTCCCCGCCCTAGAAAAAAAAAGAGTAAATTAGCGAACAGAAGCGAAACGAGAGTTGGCTAAAAGTTCCCGGCTGGGAATATCGAGTTAAAATGCAAATTCCGTCCGAGTATAATGGAATAATCCGCTTCTTTGACTTGTTATAGATTAACAAGGCTAGGCCACGAAATGTCCTTTTTGTGAATTTTATCCCTTTGGAGTGGGTTAGGGCGGCAGGGGCTTGTGGGCCCCGATGCAGCGGAGCAAGCTGATCTCATTACATTGAGAGAGCGCGTTTCCGGAATATATAGCTCCCCGCTGAATCTGCATATTTTACGCCTCTCCCGGCGAAATCCCGGGAGTATTTGTAATCCTAGTGCACAAGTTCGTTCCCAAAAAGTGCATGGCATAGAAGGCAAATTAAATTAGATAGATACCTATGCTCCCATACGGGAGTAGGGAGCCAAACGTTGGCGGGTTTCTACGCGTTATCAGTATAAAATTACTGCTTTACAGGTATAAATCCTGGAACTTTCCCGCAGGCTGGGCTGAAGTCCCCAAGGGTTGCTCTCGAGATTCGCACAAAGTAAATTTTTGCGATTTTAACAGCCACCTTTCCCGCTGTTGCAGCAGCAGGAAGAACCACATTTTCCCAGTTTATACCAGGACTAAAAGATAAAACAATTTACTCACCATGGTTCCTGCAATTCGAGGGAGCTCCAGATTCCAGACGTTCTGGATGCAGAGGGATACGTTACCACCCGGGAATACCTCTGCAGTGGTTTCGTCGTCGTCTCCCCTGCTCAGTTTTATGCCTTCCTCCGGGACGATAACCGGGAGCGGCACACGAATCTTCCTGGCTGACGTCTTCATCTCGAACCTGCTCCCGTCCTGGAGCAGATACATCCACGTCACTATTTGTATACATAAAATATTTGGTTCCCAGCACCTGGGCTGTATGTCGGGAAGTTTCCTGGCACCGAAATTGTAATCTGTAATCTTGGCAGGATGTGACGCGAGCGAATATGAGCGGGATCCCGGGTTTTATCTGGAGCGCTTTTTAAAGCTTCGATGGATCACCCGGAGCCGGGCTGCCTGCATACAGGCACAACTGCGGAGACTTCAAGGTAAATCCCAGGAAATTGGTGATTACTTATAATCAACGATGCATGATAATGCGCCCCATTGTCTCTCCCGAGGCATAGTCAGTTTTTGATAATACAGCCCCCGAGGCGCAGGAGCCCTCCCTCAGGAGGACGGGGGCTTTGGGAAGGATTAGGCCTGGAATAAAACTGAAGAATTGAGAACGCCACAACGGGTAAGCCCGAAGCTGAAAAGGTTTTAAATGTTGTCTCACTTAATCCCGGATGAGATTGGGTGCGCTTTCCCGCTTTGTTCCTAAATCATTTTTGGCGAGGACTATTTTTCCCCCTTTTCCCGTCCTCTTGACGAAAATAGAGCCCCAATAACAATCTGGGCAAAACTAAATTGTCCCCGCCGCTTTCATGGCATCTCCCGGCTGTTTTATAGCTGCAATAAATCAGCTCAATAGTGAGATCCAAATGTTCCCAGAGGCTTTGCAGTGACTCCACCGTTTAAAGTTTAGCCCCTGCTTTTGGATCGTTGTCTTGCTGCGACGGCCTATTTGAAGCTTTATGAAATTTTTATTACTCGAGAATTTAAATTGAAGTTAATCGTCTCATACTGGCGCTATTGACGTGATCTGAAAAGGACCCGAAGTCGTTCAATCGCAGCTTATATTTATAAACTTCAAATTTGTTAGGATATAATGCAATTCATGACCTTTAACTTAACTATATTTTAGAACTGCTGTTTGCAATTTGAAGATTTTTCGAATATCAAGCTGACTTAGTAGAATCTTTTAACGCAAAATGACGAAAGACAGAGTATTTAATATTTCGTAATTAGAAGAACTTCGTTCTTTAGTAAGTAAATTTTCACCTTATTGACTAAACCTTTGATTCTCTGGCTCTGTATACCTCTTGACTAAATTTGAGATGATGGTCTTGGTGTGGATCTTTTTTATTTAATTAAGTCCAATCATATTTTTGAATAATTTTCTTTTTAAAACCGTTAAAAGACACATTTAAGGTGTATTATTAAATTGCAGAACTTTTCGTGTTATACAGTATAGTTAGAATGTCATTTTGTAAGATAAGGAAAATGAAAAGAAATAAAATCGTTAAAGAACAATTATCCTTACCTTAAACAGAGTGCTTTTTATTCCGTATGCAAAAATGAAGAATGAAAGACCAAACCTAGAAAAATAAATAATTATGGCAGGAGGTGGGACCAGGGAGTTACAGGGTAATTCGAAAATTTTAATTTTCCAAGCACATACATAATTATTTAATTTTTATATTTGTTTACACATACAACAACATCCAACTCACATAAAAATCTACTATCCTAATGTGCTTTTAAAAAATATCTACAATGTTGACCTACCAGCATCTACTGCAGGTCGCAGCCTAGATAAACTATACCCTTAAATATACATACCTCTTATCGTAATACAATCATATTTTACATTTGAGAATAAATAGAATTCAAATTTCGCATCGAGGGTTCGAGGGTTATTATACCTGTATATCGTGAATTAAGTCCAATAATATCTTGCAAAGCTATGAAAGTAAAAATAAATTTTTACGTGCTCATTTAGTCACGATTTTTAATATTACTTCAAGAGGACCGCGAACTATTAAAAAAATCCTAATTTCGTAAAAATGCACCTACTTTCTTTTCTATAAATTGTAATAAAGACATAACTGATTTGAGAAAACAATAATACATACAATGTACATACATTTTTAATTTATTTTCCAGCAGTTTGAGGAAGGATTATTTTATACTTCAGAATAATCTTTATTAAATTTTAATTGTTTTAAAAATTATACTTAAAAAATAGTTCAGCACTGAAATAAACAGTTATTGCATAAAATCAAATTGAATTGCTCATTTTATAGGTGCGCCATGTTTTAAGCTTATGAGAAGCTTAAATTAGTAAGAACTTCTGAATTACGGGGACATTTAATGTGCTTTGTGAGACGGGTTTTATTTGTTTTCTTCAGAATTTAGGAAAATTATACTCGTAATTAAAGTTTTAAAACAGACTTACTGCTTCTCTTCTAGATAAGTATACATACATACATATATCATAAAGAAATAGAGTAGCAGATCTACTATGCGAGATGATTTCGTTAACTAACAAAATAGGAGGAACTACAAATTTCAGGTAGAATATCTCACTGCTATTTTTTCCCATTTATTTAGTAAATACTTCAATTTTCGATTAAGACAACTTATTTCCAGATAACATAACAATATTATTATTAATATCACCTTATATTAATTTGAAAAAGTCCATTGTCTTAATCATTGCTTTTTTAAAATTGTTTTTAGTAAAAATAAGTAAGTTTTTCAAAGGAGAGATTTGCAAATTTCTTTTAAAAGTTCTGTTCTCAATTTATTTAATATGAAATATCAGGATTAAACAAATCTTATTCGAATAAAAGAATAACAATTTTTTTTTTCCGCAAATTACGAATATCTTAAGTAATTCTTAAAGTTAATTCGACTATAGGAATTTTAGTCGTACTCGTTTTTTTAATTTCAAGGCTGATCAAGCCATTGTTGATCCACACTTTCTTTCTTATACATATTAACATCAATGGGCGTAAACTCCTCGAATTATTCTATCAAGTTTTAAAACTAAAAACGTTTAGTACGAATATATATGCACATATGTGTATACATATCTTATGTAGTTGCGTCTATTGTGTTACTTTGTGGATTAATTATGGAGTTATTAAAATAAATTCGCCATTTAGTGTTTACGTACTTTGATTAAGCAAATCTATGGCTACCATAAAATCATACTTTAAATTTCGTATTTTAAGTATTACATATAATATTTTGTATTATGCTCTCCTTTTCTGTAAGTGTTCAGATTCAGAATTATTTTTTTTTTTTATGAATCGTAGTACATATAGAACAGGCCATTGTCACTATACAATTAATATTCATATCGGAACTTGATTCCAACGACAATTAGCCGAATCGATGCCACTGAAATTACGTGAGCAATTACTAATTCCGTAGCGGTAATTTTCGTTGTTACTGACCGCTAAGCCGAATGCAGATCTCTTTGCCGGGCCCGATCGCAGCATCCGAAAATCAGTTGTGTCGCGATCGCCGTACGTAAAGCTACCGTCTTTAGCGGCGCGAGTTGTTTTTGTTAGTGAATCCCGTCGTGCTTACCTCCGCGTGTCGTTCAGTTGAAGAAAGTGATTTTTAACTATCTAGTGAATTAATAAAACTTAAATGTAATTTTTTCAAATCAGTGTTATTAGCCGTCATCGTGTCTCCTGGTAATTCATACATTTATGTTCGAAAACGTCCAATTTGGATCCAGGACAATAAACACAATGAATTCGTCTAACATTTCCTAGTTTCCAGTGAAAACGTAGAAGGTTTGCGGCTTCTATATAAAAAAATAATTGACATTTGTCAATGTTTAGTTCAAAGTCGTTGTGGACGTACCTACGTAGTTTGAATTGTGTCTACATAGTTTTGAACTGCTATTGTATAGAGCAATAGATTCCCAGCGGGAAAAATGACAAGCGCTTACAACAGAAGCTTAGAAGAAGCAGTCTTTATCATAGAACGCATCTTGTCGTGCATATGCATGCACACATTTCATCAGGAATTAAGTCATCATCGCAGTTTCGTTTAAGCAGTGAACTCGTGCGGATAGTGTTGTTTAAAAAGTGTTTTTATTTTAAGAAAAGTAACGGTAAGTTCCTCATTAAGAATTATATGCAAAAGGCATTACGAAGCGCTTACTAATATGCTCGATGCATATTATTAAAGCTTTTGAAAAGCTTTAGAACCGCATGCTTCTCTTTCCCTTATTCCCCAGCGCAGAAAGAGCGCTCGCTTGCAGCTATATCGAAGCGCTTACGTCCGCGGACATGCAATGCTAAAATGAAATGAAGTATCTTACGAACAGTAAGCGCATCGAGCTTACAAGTAAGCGCTTCATTTTCCCTTTTGAAGCGCTTCTTTTCCCGCTGGGTTCTTACGCAATGTATTTCAGTATCTGAAAACAAAAACTAAAGAAGGAGATCTCCTTCCAATCCTCATTCTTTTATACAAGATGCCTTTTTACAGGCAGCGAAACAAATTCGGGCTACTACCACAAGTAACTAGCCCGTATCCGGCGCCAAGGAGGAGCGAACGAAACCCTTTGAAAGAGACATTATTTAATTTTTGGCCTAATTAAAGCGCCATTTCGTTGGCTCGAAAAGCCCACGAGCTCGCCCCATGCAAACAATAAGTTTCGCAGTGGAGGTATAAAAAATTACACTCTTATCCGTCGCCAGCGCTTTTTAATCTGCGCCTCGTCGCAAAAACGTGGATCGCGCAAAAACCAGTTAAAAGAAAAGGGCTATACATCAAAAATAATGGTGCGCCAAGGCGAACTGTGTTGCGGGGGTGTCGGTTAGAGGGTTGGTGGGAACGGGGGTGAGCTTGGATGGCTGGCTACACCCGGATTTTATATTGAATGCCAAACCTTCTAGTCTAGCGCGCTTCGGTCGCATTTCACTTTTCTACGGGAGGGAGAGAAATTTTATAGGACGCTAAAATGATGGCTGTTGCAGTAATCTTGGGCTACACTCGACGACGACGGTACCTCCGCAGAGTAAACTAGTTCTTTGGGGATTTTCCTTAAGCTTATTAGATAAAATCGTTATGGCATTAAAGCGGAGATATCGTTCGCCAAAATTAATCTTTTGTGTTTTGCGGGTGCACTCTCTACGGAACCGGTGAAGGTTGCTCTACGGCAGCGGTGCGGGCGGGCGGTGATGACGCGGTTGGTCTGGCCCACAAGAAGCAGCCTTGGACGACACAAAAGGAGCTAAGGAAATGAGTTCCTGCTGCGGAATTACGGACACATTCCTTTTGTGCGGACTTTCTATGTGCTTAGCAGGTAATTAGTGTGTTTTATTAAGATGTTTACTTTCTCCCCGGTCGTGTTTGCTGCGAATTATTAACATTCGGATTCACAGCGGAAATTAGTCGGGTTTGTAGCACACAGGCACAGAACCAGGATATGTTGACTGCATTTATTAGGCAGCTGTGTTTGTATTTTGCAAGCCTTGTGTTGGATGAGCTCGTGCGATTCACATGTGATGTGAGCTGCTCTGATCCACGGTAATAAATTAATCATGATGCTGTTGAAGGTTTAAAAGCACACCACGCAATAATAGTGGACTTAATTTCCTCCATGGTTAATAACACAGAACCGAGGATTGTAATTCCAGACCTTCCCGAGTAAAAATATCTCAATTATTTAATACGCCCATTACGTGCTCGACTTACCTACGCCCAAACATTTTCCATTTTTCCAGCCCGCAACAGGCACGGTTTTCCCAGAATACGTCCCCAACAGGTCTGAAGCGCGTCTGCAACAGACCTGAAACGCGCGTGCTACAGGTCACAATTTTTATAAACTGTGCCCAAATTGTTACAGAATATGCAATAAGCTCATATACGCAATGCAATTATTTATTTATATTTCATTGCAAAAATTAATAAACATATTTACACATATCGTAGAACGAAATAATAATATTTTTTAGAATATACTGTGAATAGAAGCTGAAAAGTAATATCTAAATTAATTTACAAAAATATAAAGTGAGTATTAATTTTGCATAGCAATCCCAAAGAAAGACATAGACAAATTTCTAAATTATTTTTATTTTAAACAGGCGTATTGCACGCTATGATCTTATTTCTCTTAAAAAGTGCTACGGACCTGATTCGGGCGCATTTTTGTCTTTTCTTCAATTCCAGGCGTGTTACGGGCTCGTTTGGACCCAATACAATTTTGCCAAAGTTTGTTATACCAAGTGATTTTTTACATATGAACAGTATATAATTGCAGTAAACTTTTAATATGACTATGGTCTCTTAACAGGATGATGCTATAAGTGATATGATTTTAATCTTATCTCAGTTCTTGAAAATTATTGACTTGCATACTTCAGTAGGATTTTCAATCACTCATATAATTGTATATAGTGATTGATTTAATATAATCGACTATGGGTAATAACGAAATCACCTAGGTTATTCAATAAATGACATACTTTTCCATATTTTATAACTGGATAAAGTAATCACTTTATCTAGGTATCGCTGGCTACAGTTTAGAGGTTGCATAATTCACATAAAACCTTTATGATGAAATCAGGAGTAAAATGAGCTCTTAATAAAGCTTGTTTTCTAAGTCAATTAACTCAGCTGTAAAAATAAATTACTTTAGCATATTATTGAAATAAGTTGGAAATAAACTAATGAATGAGCCTTGAGAAGAATATCAATAACTAGATTTTCACAACCTTGATGAGTGTCTAAGCTTCAGGAGTAATGAAAAATTCGCTTACTGAGCTACTAGACCTATTCCTCGAGGCAAAAACTATAAATATGTAACAGTGAAATGGTATATAGGTAGTACATAGAATCACTTTAGACGCAATAAATTAACTGCAATAAGTGATTTCAATTAATACAACGCAACTGACTTTTGCATTCAAGAATTTGAGTTCAAACACATAAAATTGTCTTTTGTTACTCAGACATGGGTCTAATAGACCCCTGTAAAAATGACAACGGTTTGACATTTGTAGAAATAACGAGTTCCTCACTCACAATTTGTTTGTCTTTTGATATTATTACTTTTTGTTGCTGCAATCATGGTGATAAATTTTAAAGTGAAGATAACAAAGCTGATATATCTTTAACGATAGCCATAATTATGGACAGTTTATTGGAAAAGTCTTTGAGTTTTGTTTCTGAGGAAAAGTTTTAACTTTATAGATAATGATTCGAATATTCTTGTGAGGGTAATTCAAGGTTAAGCAAATCGATCTTTTTGGAATTATTTTTTTTTAGGTTGAAAGAAAAGTTGAAGCATTTATTTTGCAATATGATACATTTTTATTTAAATTAGAACTAATTAGTAATCTCATCATGAAGTTATGCTAAAACGAAAATCTAAATGTTGTTATAATCAGGTTAGTCAGGTAGTTAGTAGTTGCTATTGTAATGCAGTAATTTTAAATGAGATCAGTAATTTTTGAGACATTAGAACTTACAGTTAAAAAATTAAACGAGATGAACAATTCTTGAGATATCGCTTAACTTTAATTTGCTATAACTTGGTGATGGTGCAATGTTTGGCACTTTTTTGTTCCGCTGCAGAAAAATAATAATTAGAAAAAGTAAATTATTTAAAGCAAATCCAATCATTTTATTTATTGTTATATTTAAATTGAGAACAATACGTAAAACAATAAAATCATTAATTCTGTTAACTATATTTGGCTTTTTTTATGTAGATAAGTTATTCGTTTTAGTTCATTAATTCCACCAAGTGCTTCGGCATAGTTAAACAACCTTACTTTTATGATATCTCATGTGCAGATTTTCGACAGGATTATGTTTAGGATGTTAGGCTACCCATTGCAGAAAAGAAATGTTTTTTTATGTAAATAATAACAAAAACTTTCGTTATATATGTATTTTGGATCACTTTCGTTTTGAAATCTATATTATATTATTTTATTCAGTTGATATTGCACTTTCTTGAGTATCGGTCTGAAAAATTTTGAAAAACTTATAATAAATTGTTCAATTAAAGATCTATATGTGTATGTGTATTTACAGAGATTTATTAGCTTTCACAAGCTATTTACTGACTCATTAGTTCATTATGCTCCCCCATTTAACAGAAATAGTCTGCGAACTCAGTTGTACCCGAGGCAGACAACGGCCCTGTAAGTATTTTGTCGAAACGTTTACGAAGGTCCCCGGGGAGCAGTAAAACCCACTAAATATCATCTGCCCCAGGGCGAACTATCTCCGCCAAGTTTTCGCCAACAATTTCAGTAAGCCGCCGTCGCCGCCGCCGCCAGTGCAAACTGCTTAATATATCTTCTAGTTTTACACACTGCACAAATTCATGGACATCAAAATAATTTCGTCGGGGCGAAAAAATTAACTCAAAACCACTTAACCTAGTTCTGGGCCGTTTTAGTTTGGAAACTTAGTTGCCTCGTTTGGGAAAATAGGGCCGTTCTGTGGCGTTGCGGGGGTGGCGCCCTCTGCCGCATGCCCGCGCCCTGCCGCGCGGCGTCGGCCACCCCCGTATACATTGCACTGTCTCTATTACGAGGTGACAAAAAATGACGCCACCACAGAAATGCAATTTGCCAAATTACAAAACTGGCGGATGCCTCTGAAAGTTGCTGCAGAAATTTTATCAAGCATAACAGCCGGATGCAGCCGGATGCAGCCCGGCTCCGGCACCAGGCTGCCATTGTGGGCAGAGGGAAAATCAGCGGCTCTTGAGGCGAGCTGCGAAAAACTTTTTTAATTATCTTCTGCAACGTTAGCAGAAGCAGCGCTCGTCACTGGCTTCTTCTTTAGGGCAAGAAAATGTTCGCACCTCATACCCTTCCCCGCAAATCTTAGCCTAGGGGTAGAAACCATCCCTACGTTTTTAGCGATCTATTTTTCTTCCGAGTTTTGCAAAATTTTACACAAACTTTTCACGGATTAACACCCCGGAAGTAAGAAGCAGCCACTTCTGAGGAATCGCTTTATAATTTGCTTTTATGACCCTTCGGATTGGCTCGCGTGGAACCCCTTGCCCATGTTCACAAATAAATCTGTCTGACTTTTAGCTGGGAAACTTTAAGGATACATTTTAACTCATTGCGTGGTATTTAGCAATATTTTCACCAACATTACCAGCATTCTGTCGCGTTTAACTTTGGAGATAAACAGACCTTTTCTGACGTGTTTTATTATATTAATAATTTCATATCAAGATTAACCTTTCGTCAGTAATACTTCGTTTACTAATGCGTCGGGCAATTCAAGTTTTTAAAGTACACGACACGATATACAGCCTGTTCTACGCTATAGGTTAAATGGAATTTGTGGCAGAGTTCCTTAAAGGTGGGACCTGGCATACCGTGTCCAAATTTTCGCATGCCAGGTGTCCTATCTTAATATTATAAGCTTCCAAGTTTAAATTGCACTTTCCTCGAAAGCAGAGAATATACGACCAATCTATATATGTATGTACATATTTTTGTGGAATTATTACATTCTTTTTATTTTAAATCCTTATAAATATATTGTATATGTATGTATGTACTTGGTTTTAAAGGAGAATTGTAATTTTGTGCATATGATTTGTGCATATAGCTCTTTACCCCCCAGATTTTGAAGAATCGAACATTTTCTAAATATGTATATGTAGAAATGTTTGATTTTCATTTGATTTCTTAAATTGATTCATTTGATTTCTTGAACTGATTCATAAATATTCTGAATTTAGATTTAGAATTTTTTTAAATGAGTTGTAAGTTTTATAAATAAGTGACATGTTCTCTGCAAAGTAATACACTTTTCTCGGAATGAACATTTTAAGTATGCACTCCTATTCCGCGTATAGTAGATATATTCTGGACTATAGAACACTCTTTCTCTAAGCAAGCAATAATGCAAAGACTGTTCAATTAATGTTTGTAGAAATCCTTAGAAATCAACAAATTTTCGATAGAGTGACAATTGTTTGCAAAAAAAAGTGAAGCTTCTTTTAATTTTATTGTTATTCTGGAGAGCAAATAATTGTTTTGTAGAACTACGATAAGTTATACTGATAAAACAAATTTATTTCATATTAGGTCTTATTTTCTTTCTTTAAGAGAAATATAACTTTTCGATTTTATCTCAGTATAAAAGGTATGAATGATATAAGAAATTCAATTATTGAATTCATTTATAATGAATTTGTATTGTAATTTTTTTGACAGATGCCATTTCCTTCAACAACTTAAATTTATTGACCATATAAGTTTGTTCCGTAGATATTCTGTGCAAAATCTCGGTCAGGTCTAGCTTGAAGGACCAAGCTTTTTGAAACTAGATCATCTTCTCTGGCTTGAAAAATATGTGGACGCATCTATTCTAAATTATCTACATAATCACGATTATGACCCCACTTTGAACTTAGGAGTATGTCCCTGATTTTTCTATTGTCGAAAACAGAGACATTTGACGTGAGTCGGGGGTGCAGGTTGGTGGTTCCTCCCCCGCGAAGACACTGAATAGAGAAGACTTCCACAAGATTTAGTGCACAAACTGCTTGGAGACTTCAGAAAAGAGGCAGAAGAAACCAGATCGGGAAAACAAAGGCATAAATAACTAGACGCGATGTCAGGACAGATACCGGTGACATTGACAGCAGAGGGAGGACCCCGCAGCCGAAACGGGCAAGGATGGATCCCTTGTGCCTTTTCCCCTTTTTTTATTACTAGAAAGGCCTTGAAATGATTCGGGCTTGGGCCGAAGGGGTGCTTCGCTTCCAGACCGATAGGTAGGCAGGAACGCACTTGCGACATTGGAAATGTTCCTGTCCGTGTTCTTGGAATTTTTGTGCGAGCATAAAGCCGCCACCGCCCTCGCATATTTTTTGAATAAAATTTTCATAAATTTGCCATGATGGTGTTCGGATAGACGGATGGAGGGGCGGCTTAATGATACTTGAAACCCAATTTCTAGGGAATAATAGAAATGAGTTTCCTTCGTGCCTGTCAGCCTTACTCTCCTCAAGGAAATTGCTCTGAATGGCTTAAGCATATGAGGACAGCGGTGGTGATATGCCACACCATGCGAACGATTATGCAAACGACTTCTGTCTTCTTGCTAGGGGCTGCTCAAGATGTTATTGATTCTGACGGAAAATCGAAACGTTGTAAGCGTTTTAATGCGAACCATTCGAGATTTTCGGATCTTATTAAGGAGTTTGATAGATTCTCCCTCAAGTTTTACTCCCATGAGGACAGCTGGGACACTTGAAGGGGACTATGAGACTTGTTCAAATGCATCCGGTTTTCCTTCTGCCTTAAAATTACAAATTCAAACCCCCGAAAATTGCCAATTCCACCCTATCCCAGATGGAATTTTTCTTTAACCCTTTAACCATGCCTGGGTGACGTTTATTTTTTCAACACGGCCAGGCACGGATAATGTGCTCGCTCGACTTTAAAATGCAAAGGACATGCGGTCCTGGAAGGGGGCTCCAATTAAAATGACGACAGATGTTTCGCGAATGTCGCAATCTAGCCCTGCTTTAACGTTTCACCCCCCGAAGTGCTAGGGCTTCGCTCAAGTGCGAGAAAAGCGATAACAAATTGCCTTTGAAAATAGACTGTCTCGGGGAGCTGTGTTCGTGGCTGCTTTCCTGGTTAAAAAACCACTTTTAATCAACTCAATAGAAGTGGTTGCGCCGCCCGGGGGAGGGGTTAATGAGGTGGGCGCACGCAAAACTGTCAGCACTAGTGATGTAGGGAATTTCCTCTGAATTATGAGGATTTTTAAATTTCCACCGGCACGCACTCACCGGACTGTGGGCATGTTCCCAGCCCTCCTGTAGGAAATTGCTCAATAACAATTAGCCCTATCGCAACACGGACTCGAATGTCCCGAGGCGAGTGGATGACTAAATGCCTCACAGGGCGTCACCTCCACTGGAACGGATCTGGGATTTGTTCCTGATTGAGGCCAGACAGATTTTCTTACTTTTACTGGAGGTATGCCATTTTCATTTGTCAGATTTCAAAGTAGCGCCCAACTCAGAAAAATAAAATTTTGATATGGATATTTTAAATAATTTCTTATACATAGTTAATTTTCGAACTACTTATTATTAGTACATATGATGTTAAGAAATAATTCTATATTTGTCTTGGCAAATTTAAAATTTAAAAAAACATATACATACATTTGTACATATCTATGGCATATCTCATAAAGTATTGAGTTTTTTATATAAATAGAATTTTTGCAACAAAAATTTTCATGTGGGAATTCATAGCCCAACTATATGCCATCCGTGGGTCCAAGAATTGTTTTTGAATAAACATCACATACGGTAAGGTATTATTTCATTGAACTTTGGAAAATACTACAAGAATAAAAGTAAATATTTGTTATTTTTACTGATGACTAAGAGTTTTTGAGACTGCGTTTAAATACAACGTTAATAATATACATATGTAATTTTTGTTTTTATTTTACTTTTGTCTATAGTAAAGCAAACCATTCTGAAGTATTTCAAAAACGCTTTTCTTTCCATTTTATATTAATATAATAATTTTACTGACTTTTATTGCTTCTTTTCTCCAAATTGAATTCATGCCCATTGTACGCATTACTTATTGTAAGTATAGCAGCGGAAAAGTTTTTGATTGTATTAAATTACGAAAAATTCGAGTTTGATATCGATATTTTGCTTCGTTTTAGATTCATTATGTGGTTATGTTTAACTTTTCATGCAGACCTGCTTATGAAATGCAGTAAATGGGTAAAGTGGAATCATTCAAAGATTGAAATAATTAAATAAATTTTCTAATATTGCCATTCAGTGTAATAGAGTTGCTGATTACTAAGCAATGCCCAAATATTCCTTTTCAATTACCAATGTGCTTGAGTTACGGTTTTACAAAGCAATTGTCAGAGTAAATCAGGATCAGTCGGAAAAGAAAGAATCAGATTAAGGACAAACACCAAAAAGGCGCTTAGTACTTTTGAAAAGTGCAGAGAGTTGGACTAATTAAAAGAAACGTAAACAATTTCCCTTCTACCCGAGTGGTGGAGCGCCCTTATATTTCACTTTAGCCCGGGATCCAGTTTTAATCGCATCACAAAAGTATCCTTGAGCTAGCTGACTTCAGAGACACAAAGCCAGCGCTCTCCGGAGTTGTGCCAGGACGAAATTGGAGCAGCCCGGCTCCAGTGGCATGACGGGGGCAATAGTTTCATAGTTTCTGCGAAAATGTGCTGAGATAACATCATTTCAAGTCATGGAACTGCAACTTTGTATTCCCTGGAAATTTTTGATGAAATCGGCAAACAAAACCTCTGAAGAGCTTCTGACAAAAATAAAAAAAATACTAGGGAAAAATCTAGCTCGCGCTAAATCTCGTTGTTCCGATTTCCTTCGCTGCCTTTCACACTATGCGTTATTTAACACTTTTCCGGGACAGAGGGCTCCCGTAGTTTCCCTGAGGAGGGTTTTTCGAAGGGAACTAAAACATTGCTCCAACCCACCATGCACATAATTTTTTAAAAGAAAAATCAATATTAAAGCATATTTCTGTGAAAATTTTGCGAGAAACTTTTCTTATTTACAAGGCCTGATAACGAAATAATGAGTACAATAAAAAGGCAGTGGAGCCTCCGGGGCCCCTTTTCTCGACATCCGCCGGAGCCCTGAAACGTACCTGGCCTGGGCACCTGCGCTAACTTCGACAAGTAGTTTTTGGAAATAATTTCCTTGATGACTTCGTGACCTGTAATACTTTTGGGATTTCTCCAACAAAAGAGTAAAATTTGAAATGAGCACGTTGCCATGGCAAGTGATTCAGCTGTTCGCGACTTCTAGTGGCATAAACTATGCTTGCGAAAAGCCATTGCTCTGGAAATTTTTTGAATAAACTTTTAATTACAATGACTCAAGAAAGGAGGAATGTTCAAGTGCAGCAAGGAGCGAGACTTGTCCTTATTCCCGGAATAAAATTTGAATTTTGTAGGCATTTCAAGAGTTAGGGAACCTGTTCAAGTTTCGTTAAATAAAAAAACTGGAAAGAGGTTCCAAAATTTAGCGATATGGCTTTAAGAATAGGTTCTATAGCTGAGACAAATGTGCAAAAACTACATGTTGAAACTACTTTTGTAGACCAGTTCCCATAGATTAAATAATTTTCAAAGAAATTCTTTCAACTCTTCTTTTAGCGTTAGTGCTTTAATAATTTATGGTAATACATATTTAAAATAATCTTCTAAAACTGTATGTTAATATAAATAAGTAAATTTTTTAGATGTATATGTTCTTCAAGTCCACCCAATTTTTCTCAAAAAGTATAATAATTTTTGAAATTTATTTTTAATTTGAAGACAAATCGTACGGTAAGGTTTTTAATTTAAGATGGTCATAGATATCTTCTTTATAATTATCGTTGAAACTATCAAAGTAGCTTCTGAGTGTATTTGGAGGTTTCGACAAATTAATGGATATAATAAATTATTAATAAAATGGTATAACTATTTCTACGGATAGATGGATAAAAACGTTAGAGCTTAAAAACTAGCAATGTTCCTGTTTCGGTACCAAGTAAGTTGATTTGCTTCAGGAAATATATATCTAATGATTTTGCCTGAAAAACTTCACTTAATTAAAGAGACTTCCACTTAAATATAAAGTCTTTAGTACTTGTATTTACTAAAAAAGACTTAATGTTGAATTTGAAAAATGAAATTGTTGAGAGAGACTTCAAATCTGGTTAGAATATTATTCTGTTTAAGACTTTATTTAGTCAAATAGCCCTAATTGCCTTTATCTTGCACACAAGTTTTGAATTTGAACTAATATTTCTTACATGTCTCTATAGATAAGATAGTACCCATTGCTGATTCCTGTGGTACGTCGCTCAGTAACTTGTGCATCGCAACTAAGTACCCGTAAGATAAAGCTACCAAAGTTAGAAGTTTCTCACTTACTCACCTGCTTTACTGAAATTGAATCAATACTTTGGCAAAACTGCAGGATGAAAACTGTGAAGCCACCCACTTGAGGTTATGGCGCCATGTTGCTGTAATTAAATTCGCTGCATCGTCCTTGACAGCAGCAGTTCGCGTTTGCAACAACTATTTGTTATGAATAATTAAATTGTTTAAAGTTCATTAATTAAGAGAATATACACAGTGCAGCTCTCCCGCGCTAGTTTTCAGACGGAAGAAGGTGGTGCGAATCAACCTCTCTGCCCAGCCCGACTGTAATGAGTAAAGTCAAGAGCCCCACGGCTGGTCTTAACCAAGGGGCTTCGCCAGATCAATTATAAAGAGTCTTTGCTCATGGCATAAATTTAAGGGTTTTTCCAATGTCCGGAAGGAAGACATGAGGCCCGGGATTGCGCCACTGCACCCCGAACGGGCCCGGGGCTCCTCTGTCCAGCCCCACCTGGAATAAATATAGTATGTTTCACGGTGGATGATTCGGCTTGGAATGTTCAGGGATTAGCCAACAAGTTCGCCCCGGCTGAACTGATAGTTGCCCTCCCTGGAGCCTCCGTTCCCGCGAATTTATTATTCAGCGTCTAGCTGGCAGTGCACAACCTGTGCCCCAGTTGGATCATGAGTTGTTGGAGCCCTGCTCCCTGCCGGTGCGCTATTAAATCAAAACTTTGCCTTTTGATTCTATGCAGGTCCTGGCCCTGCCGCCGCTGGAATCAAACTTGTGCGAAAGTTTCGAGCCCTGCATTCCAGAATCTAGATACTCTTGATACGTATAACAACTATGTGCCAGCCAGGAGCCACCTCCTCCAGGTATTGTGTAGGCTCCCGAAGAATGGGGGGCACGAATCCTATGCAGGGAATTGGTTAACTTGTGACATGCAATTTGGAAGGGTTCCCACGCTCCTTGACACCCCACAGGAGGCGGCGGGGCACTTGAACTGCCTGAAGTGACGAAAAGGTTTAAGGAGGCATTCACGTGCTCTGACACTGCAAGGGTTTATTTTTTTTTCGTAAAGTTTCCCGGGGCGTGTACAGGAATAAGAAACCTTTCATCAGTCCTCTGGGTCGGCTTTCACGTGTGATTTACATAAGCGTAGATCGCACGTATCTTGTTGCAGTTAATTGGATGAGAGCAATTTGCATAATGGATAGCTCTGGCTTTCGTTAATTTCCGGGATCACCGGGGGCACCTGAGACTTCTTTGTGGGGCACCAAATACCTTGGGAGTGTACCGGGGTATAACAATTTGTAAGGACTGACCTAAATGTCCCCTGAAGCACTTAAGCGCTGAGCTGCGATTGAAATGTATTGCAACTTGAATCCGAGCCGTTCCTGGCAGTTCATTTGAGTCTGCATCTCTATTCCTGGATTTCGAAATGAAGCATCTGCCCTCGCCCATTGTCTTTCTCGAAGGATTTTTGGTCAGCGCCATTTCGAGGCATGCTCGCCCAAAAGAATTGAAGTAATCGATTTTTCCGAGAGCCCAGAAAAAAAATTGAGTTTTAATTTCCATTTGCGATTTCGATTGCGGTGCAGTGTGACAAATGGAAGCGCAATTACGGCCCCCCAGGCTCTTAGATGCCGCCCATATGGGGCAAGGAAATTGAATTCCACTGCGAGTTTCAGCAGTGGTTTCGGTTTTCTGGTCATGTCCTTTCGAACGGACCAAAAAATGCTTTATGTGCAGGCCGTGCCAAGCGGCTACGCCTGTGGGGCCCCACTGGTGATCCATGTCGATGCGGCCACCACAAAGCGGTTTTGTATTGAATAATTAAACTGAGCGGATGTCACTGGCTCAGTTCTTAAGGACCAAACGCCAAAGTTAGGCTTATTCTAACTTTATCCTGATTTCTTTGAGAGTCACTCACGATTATCCTTCCAGCAACGTTCAAAAGCTATTTATGCTTTTAGGCGTTTTTCAAGTTATATCGCCCTTTGCATTCAAAAACGATTTTGAAGCAATTTGTTGCAGATTTCATTAAATAAAATCTGAATTGACAGAATGCCATAAAATTACTTTGACTTATATATTTATGTATTTGAAGTGAAGCTATGTTTAATTTCATTAAACCACCACCTAGTCGTTTTTTGTTTTTTATTTTGGAACAGAGTTAATTTGAAAAAAGTTTCAATTTTGTTATTATGATTTTCGAGAATATAAACTTTTGTTGCTCAACCACGCGATCCCTATATAAAACCTCTAAAGTACGATCCTTTTGGATATGTTGTGCTCCAAAAGAAAAAAATTGATTCCTAAAAAATATTTGATTTAGAGAATTTTTGATTACTGATTTCTATACATAAAGTAATTAGAAATCCAGAACTGAAGCCCTTAACGTGCTGGCTTTTATCCAATTAGGGAAATTCAAAATACAGAATAGTAAATCAGATGATTTTAGCGCTCTCTAGTAGTGGGAGTCTCCACATGGACCAATCAGCAAACATCAAACAAGAAAATTATTCCTAGAATTTTAAACGAAAGCTTAAGCTTTTATAATGAAAGACTGCATGTATTTGAAAACAATTTTAGTAATATTTATTTTGATAGAAATAATGCAAACAACAAATTGTACCTTAAGATGATTAATAAAAATTCTCAGCTTTTCTTACAATGTCCGCAGTATTAAACGTTGTCTCTAGATATTCTCTCGTCAGATATCAACTTCTGGCCTAATGATCGTCTAACCTTCAGGAATTCTTAATAAAACGCAAAAGAAGCATTTTGTGAAACTACCAGCAATTGTGGTGTAACCCTTAATTTATTTGATAAGTATATTTATTTCTGGAATTCAGGAAGAAAATCTACAATTTCCACTATAATTTTGTTGATTAACCATAGTTCCGCCAAGGCAAATGTCTATAACATTTGGTACAAGCAAACGAAACTGGTAGTTATGCTCCACGCAGCGTACATTAAAACTCGACATCAGGTTTCTGCCTGCGGTCCGATGAAATCACAGCATCAAGCAGAATCCGGAGCGCTGGGAATAGGAATAAATTGCCACATTTAAGTCAACAAAATGTTTCCACATGAGGATAAGGATTTGTAAGTGACACATATGGTTTCACCGCAGGATCTCGCAGGAAGCGACGTTATTTCCACTTTGCACGCCATCACATCACAGCAATGTCACACTACCGGTTGGGGGTGGGAAGGGGTTCTAGGTCCGCACTCCCCCGGGACCTACCCATGATTCGCAGGCAATTATTCAATATCAACTGGAACATCAGGAATTCTGCATAAGATCCTTTAAGCCTAGGCACACATATTTGGCACAACCTGGGTCCCATTTGTGGGGCTCACCGGATACCCAGCTGGGCGGGGGTCATAAATGCATCACTGCCCTTGCACATATCCTGCCAAAAGATCCTTTCAGCCAACTTGACGGGCAATTTATTCTACCACGGACCCACCCGGGGCCTGCTAATAGATTAAATTGTCGCCCCGCTGTGCATGCAGAGAAATGTCCTCCTTCGGCCGGTGCCTTAGGAATTTTCTCGGGGCTCCAGGTGAGTAATTGCAGGTGTACATGTTTACGGGGGTGACTTTCACGTGGGCTAGAATGTCTGCGGTGATTTGTTTCCAGGTGGTGCCTGTAACCTGTAACCTGTAACCCGTAACGAGGCTGCACATATGTACGTAGGCCGGGCTACTTTTATAACTCGACAGAGGATCGCACCTCCTTTTCGGTGCCCCAAACGTGGAGCGGAGCCTCGTGCAACAGTCAATTTGTCGCCTTAATTCACTTAGGCTCCCGCAAATCCCGGCCAATGGCTGAGGTGCTGAATGTGCCTGCAGCTTTTGGAAAACAGCTCCATTTTGGGGCCCACTGGTGGCACGGGTGCGGCAGTGGCTCCACTAGGATTAGAAGCAATTGTTGCCTTATCGAAAGAAATGCGGCGCGCAGAATGGCAAATAGTGGGCAAACGTGCTCCATTGAATTGTCTTCCAGATACATTCCTCCATTAAGGACGAAGTTAGATATTCTAGGGATGCGGCAGAGCCTGGACAATTAAAATAATTACCGGGCTCAGTTTACGTGTCTGGAGAGTTAAATTGTTCTCTCCCAATAAAACAAAGTGCTATAGTTTTATTAATTCTCAAATATTTTAACGACTCTAATAACCACTGCAAGGTTTCCCATACCCTCCGCTGCAGATCCTTTGAGTAGTCCGTCCGGACGGTGCATGAACGGCCCCCAAAGGGGCATCATCGATTTTTCTGGGGAGCACGTTTCACGTTCCTGTGGCGCTTCACTCCAAAGCTAAGTAACAATGTGAAGGAATTTCAGCTTTTAAGATTCATGAAAAACTATTTTCGCCCGTGTGAGGGAGTTACCAACCAGAACGATAGTCGGGAAACTCATTCTTGATTTCGGTGGGTTTTTCGGGACTCTGCCTGCCTATGCCCACCGGAGTCCTTTTCGGGTGCAGAAATAAGAGAAAGGAAACCCGAAGGAGCTTAGTGCTTAAGTCACGTATGCGGAATTGCTTTTCCAGTTTGCTTACTTTTAAACTTTGCTTTTGTAAAGCCCGCACGACATGCGGGGGAAGGGCATTCCTTAAATATGTACGACAACTAATAGCACTCTGCCTTTTATGAAGAGTACATACACTGGTGAAGCCGGAGGAATCTCCAATTTGCCATGGGTGCGCTGCGATGAAAATATGCTAAATTATGTCTCCCGTCGGCGAGAAAATAAAGGAACTGATTATAATTCTAAAGCAGCTCCGACGGGGTTAAAGTGCATGATACTGCACTTTGTCGGCGGGGATATACTCTTTGCTAGGAAAACATTCCCAATCCCCTTTTGCTTCCAGAGCTCCTCGTATAAATGAAAAATACCTACGCGTGCCACCTCGAGCGGAAATTAATTTTGCGTTTTCTCCTCTGGAAAATATTTGCTTTATTTTTCTGTCTGATCCGAATGCTGTAAAAAATCTCTTTCTCTCTGTTATTGCAATTCACGGAAAGGAGCCCTGGCTTTAAACTTAAGATTCAATACAATTGTTGATGTCTGCACTGCAGGAAGGAAAAGTGCGAAAGTCACGGATATCTCAATATCATTTTATTAAGTCTTTCTGGTTTCAATTTGCGCCTACTTATGAGAACAAATATTATGGCATTTTCATTTTTTTAAAACCCATTTTGTTTCTGTACTTAACTTTTCGATTAACATTTTTGACATTCTTTTATGAAAAAAAAGAGAAAGGTTTTTTTTTATAAATGATATCCAGCTTGTTAAAAACCCACCAAATTGTTTTCATATCCTTGTCCAAAATATTCAAAGACCAAATCATATAGGCAGTTTAATGTTAGAATTGCGGTTTTGGACTGTTTTTGAAATCAAGTGCACTTACATATATACATATACGGTTCCGAAAAAATCCGAACAAATGTGTAGGGCGTTTGAAAATATGTACATATGCATAAGCAGATTTCTTTGCACTAGCACTTTTTTAGTTCTTAAAGTTGTAGTGCTTTTAATGCACCATATCGACTGACCAAATATATACTGAGAGGCTTGTTCTGTTTAATAATAATTATTATAATAAACGGCACACATCATACTCGTTATTGTATTTTCTCTCAACTGCTAAGTGTCAATCAATTTAATCACGATTTAAATCGCATAAAATAGGAATGACTATTTTTTCAATTGCTTAAATAAAACTCGCATAAAAAGAAAATAAGTTCTAAAATTTGTATAAAAACTTTTCAAAATTTGAATTTTTTGCTGCAAAGCGTGTATTGCATATTCCAAGTTAAAAAGAAATACAACAATTTACTGTATACTAACCACAAATCGAATATAAATGCTTAGTTGAAGAAAATAGCCATCATCTCAATGGCTAGGTTCTTTAAGGAGCGCAAACAGATTTATTAAATTTTGCAAAGGATTCACGCAAACGGATTAATTCCAATGAATCAGATCGAAGCGTCCCTGTCAAAATATTGAACTAGATGAAATTCTAGGTCCTTAAATGGTCGAACGTCTAATAAGTAGCACTAATTAAGTCTTTTCACTTCTTCAACGTCTTTATTCGTTAAATTTTTATACTGAAAACATTCTACAGTATCCTCTGATATATGATATCACTAATAATAAAAAAGGAACAGGCTTTAAGATTTCATTTGAAAGATTAGGTTTAAATTGTTTGCTGAAAATAAGTAATAACGTCAAGGGTTTTGGAACCTAATAAATTTGAGCACATTTTTATGTACAACATACTATATAAGATAGAGTTTTACGGCAATTTCAAAAAAAGTTGTCTTAATTTTGGAATTTTACATTTTGCATATTTTATGGCATTGTTACACAGTAGATAGTTTCTGTTCATTAGTTACAAAAAATATGAATTTTAGCCTAATTATTTTCAACATGAAATTTTTTAATTGGATTTAGTGAATAGTGTGATTAGGAAAAATGTAGGTTAGGTATATGTTGAAAAATTAAAAAAATGTAAAAGAGATGCATTATATGGAAGTTTCTACAAATGTAAAAAACGCATAAACGTAATAGAAACAAATCACTCAAATGTTTTCAGTTTTAAAAAACTAAAGAAATAGCACAATTTTGAAATCATTTTTATTAAGCTACGTAAGTTGGTATGGAGTTGTTTTGGGAACTACAAATTTGTTTAACATCAAATAAGTAGGTACTAAAAATTTGAGATGCATCTGTGCTTATAACTCAATGTAGTAAAAGCAAACCGATTGGAGCATAATTCCTGGAATATGATCGCCCACTGGGCACCCGCATCCAGCAATACTGAGATTTCCGTAGGGGTTTTGTTTTTGAAATGAAAATAATCGCAAAGTTGAGATTTCTGGCTGCGCGACTCAGGGGACAGATGTAGGTGATAAAATATCGATGCGGATCGGAGCTGCCGCTTCGGTAGTAAACTTGTGGAGTACATTTGGCGGTGGTTGTTCGGCAGAGGCGCCACATAAAACTTACCACCGGGCCGGGGTCTTTTCTGCACTTCTTGCGGCGCTATTAAAGGTCCTATCATAAATTTCCCTGACATAAACTGAGGACTGTGCATATTTTACAGCGCTCAGGGACGCTGGGACCACCGCCGTGCGGCCCTCATTAATTTGCATGTGTGCTCAAAAAGGAGGAGATAGGAATGTTTTTACGAGACATTTTGAAGCAGCACTTAGCTGCGCCCCGGCTCCCCGGTTATAATTTTAAAATCCAGAAATTGGTTCTATGTGCTCCTAGGTGCCGGAGCCACATAGTTAACCCATACTTGTTGACTGTGCAGGAATAAATTAGGAAGAGCATAAACACGAGCTTGTCCTGCAGAGTGTTCCCCGGCTGCGGCGGAAGTTTAGTGCAAAACCCCACTTATCTCTATAAACAGCAGTTTAGGAAGGCTAATGCACCTTATGACTTACTGCCGCCTCAACTTGCTCCGGCTTTTTTCGTCCTACCACTCTGCTAATATTTTGGTAAGAGAATTTTTTAGTCTATTTCCTCGAGAGTTTACAGTCTAAGCCAATTTTCGCACATGCAAGGATTACAGTGCTGGGAGGAAACCACAACAAATTCCTCGAAATTTATTGCAACTACATATAACGATGAAGAAAATTATTGACTTTAGAATAGTTTCGATAAAGCATTATTTGCGGCTGTAATTTATTTTTAGGTATGGCTTAGATAAAGTTATGATGTTAAAGAAATATTTCTAAGAATTATTTGGGATTACACGGAGATAAATTGTGTCTTGCGTTGTTCCAAAACTGGAAAAAGAATGAAAGAATTGTAAAGGAAATCAATTAGTCTTAAATCTTAATCTTAATAGTAGCGTTGAAGCTATGTTCAGAAATATAATCAATGAAATGGCAGCTGCTACCATGGTTACAAAATTAAAACGATCATTAAATTTATATGAGAAAAGCATCGAAAGAGAGATCATTCTGCGTGCGACTTCCAAGTCGAGTCAATTCGTGGAGTATATTTTATACTTTATGCAATTTTTAAAACTCTAAAACTTAGTTCAACAATTTGTATCCAATTTTTTACGGATAAAGCATATTAAGTATAGGTATCCGCATAAAAGTTAAATTCTATATTTATAATTTGTTTTGTTGACTGCAAACGAAAAATTTTGAAAAATCCCACTTCATGATCAGAATGATTTTATAATTCTTTAGGTTACTGCGAAATTCTTGTGAAACAATATTGCCATCATACATATGTAGTTTATCAAGCCAAATTAAATAAAAGAAAAATAAAAATAATAGAATTCAATTGGAAGATTTGACCCGAATATACATACATACAAACATTACAAGACAAATAAAAACTTATAAAAAGAAAAACGTGTCATTCAGAAATAGATACCTTTTTTTGTATTGCAAATTTTGTTAGGTATGTATATGTAATATACAACATATTATGAATTTGTATTAAAATACAGAATCAATTATTAATAATCCAAACTTTCTCAATTTTTAACAGATTTACATAATTTATTTGCAGTGGCAAATAAGGTTTGTTTTAACTTTGTTTCAATCAGTCATTCATGTAATAAATCAGGAAAATATTAGTATCTCTCCGTAGTAAAATTTGTAATATTAGACGAATATAATAAAACAATTTTATAAGAACGAAGAAGAAGACGTAAACTACGAGTATAAGTACAACTGATTAAAATTTGTACAATCAATTCTTTTATATTATTAGATACTATATGTTGTTAGAAATATAAAAATACCTGGCGTTTTTCAGAAACTTTCCTTGAGTATTTTTGTACTCTTTAGCATTATATATGTATTTAAAAAAGAAGCGATACATGCGCGTTGTCAAATCAAATTCGAAAATACTTCCGAAAGGCACTCAATCACTTTATAGGATGTCATTAAGTCCCACAAAGGGTGCCCAATTTATTTTTAGATGGGCTCATTTAGGTACAAAAGTAACCATTTAATTATTATATAGCTACGAGTAGATTGATTTAGACATTTTGTTATACATACATATACTTTTCATATTGTTAATCATATCTTAAATGGAGTCTAAAGAACATCTCAATCCATTACTACATTGAATTAAATAGTTGAAAGGATTATTTTGCTTTTAAGTGCTGACAATTGTGGGGACTTTCCTTTCAATATTAAAACATTAAATCTATTCGTCAGAATTGTCCCCAGTGTATTTGGCTTACATTCAATTTCATAGACATAATGACGAGTAACTGCAAAATATTGCTCAATATCGTCCACAGTGTGGTTTGGGCCTAAACAAGCCCAGCAATCCCCAACCATCTGGAAGGGCTCCTACAAATTCGGAAATAAGTAAGTCGAAAATTTAATTACAACCTGTTTGATGTTAGTGTCTCCCCTCCGTAATTATATTGATTATAATGGTGGGAATTTCAAGTTCAATGGATTGAGTCTCTTTATATTTAGAATATAAATATTATATAATTTTTCAAAGGGTTCTTGTTTGGCCATATATACATACATAGTATGTCTTTGATAAAGGGGGTTAGGCAATATAGGCAATCTTATTATTATATCGTTCAATTCAAAATGCGTGTAGCGTAAATTTTGAAACCTATGGTACACGTATTTGAAACCCTATATCATCATCGATTTTAGAGTTAATGTTATTTTCAAAATTTATTGTAAAAGTATTTTGTTAAAATATGACAAAGATCTAAGCATTATATATGGAGATGATACAATTTGAAGCTAATAAGCTATCTCGAGCTATTGCAAAATATATACCTATATGTGAGTATGCATTTATGTATACTTAAAATTTCAAAAGCGTTTTTCTCGAACAACCTAACAACTTTTTCAAAGTCGGTGCTCAACGTATCTCCACTTTTGTAATATTCAACAAATAAGTCTTTTCTTAGCGAAAAAATTAGTTTTTATTTTAAAAATGAGCCATTTGTTAAAAGCGAGATTTTGTATTATAAACACTTGTGTTCATTCATTCTATTTTCATATAAATCGGCGATGTCTTTTCCACTTTAAGTGAGACGTCATTTTCGGTGATAAAATCAATTATTTAAGAGCTCAATTAATAAGAAGAGATGTAGCTGATCACGTTATGCTTATTTGGAATCAAATATTTTATTGTTGATATTCAGCAGCATAGAGTTATAAACTTTAATAATTTTTTATATTTCGAGTTCTCTAAATTCCTAAAAGTATCTTATTTTTGGTTTAACTGTTTTGCTACGCTTTAAGATCAAGTTTTAAATAATCATCTAATCAATCATAATTCCGTTCTAGTTTTTAATATATTACTATATTTGAGTAATAGTTATGGTAGTTAGTGTCAAGCCAATGTATGAAAAGACCAAATCCAAAGCCGAGTGTATTTTACTTACAACGAAGAGCTGGGATTCACCTGTATTAGTTAATGAAGAACTTTGTTAGATACAAATTACAACTCTGTAGTTTCGATAATATATCTCGAAGTCGTACAATTGCATTCAATTGATTTATGATACCAGGCAGAGTGGTCCCTTGTTGGGTACTATTATTAAATTTCGTAAATTATAAGTATCAAATTGACACAGACAAGGACCGCCCCCGGAACCCACTTTGCGCAGCGACAGATAGGAAAATTAGTGTGCACAACACTGCATTCAGATTATTGTAACACTTTAAAGTGGGCGGGGGAGGATTTGTTTACATTTGTCCTTGCATTAGGGGAGCATGGGCACTATTTCATTTTGGTCAGGTGTTTGATGTATGGCCACCAGTGAATAGGGCCCTCATGTTATTATAATGCAAAATTGATTCGGGGATGGCATGGCTTCCATGTTTTGTTAGGCCCCCAATGTTTATGCAAATCAATAAAAATTTCAAGTAGAACAGGGCTTTATTGGGGGCAATGCAAATTTAAAGAGACCTTAAACAAAATACAGTGCATGTTTATTTTCTCCTGGGAAAATGTCTATGCACCCGGGGGAGGCTACCCGGAGAAGCTTCGGTTTATGTTTGTTCCCCAGTTGCCTTGTTTTCGACAAACATTGCCTTAGCCAATATTTCCCTTACCATGGAGCGTGATTGACAGCCGCATCGGCCGGCAGGAGCCTTTATTATCCACAATTATAACGTCAAGGCGATATTCCTGAACATTCCCTTCTGAGCTTATCCTGGCAGGCTCTGGAAGGTTCCTCCACGCCTGGACAAGTCTGGAGCTCCGCAGAGTAAAAGAGTCTCCCACACGGCGCGGCGTGACGTAACCTCAAATGGAAATTGCGTTCCATTGAGAACGGGCTGCACCCGGCCGGAGTTATTAATTTTGCGAATTTACGGCAGCCGAGTCAAAAGCCAAGATACGCACCTGCGGGATAAATGTTTGCGATGCGGTGCGCCGTGTTTGTTAGTCACCAAAGGGCGTTGCTCCACAAATTTGCGATAGTTATGACAGCATCTGCTTATTTGCCCTGCTCCACGTATTAATCCTTGGCCTCCGTGGATGTGGGCGAAAGCTGGTAATTAGAACGAGCCCCCGGGACTCACTTGCATTCCGAATGACTTTAGTTGGAGAGCTAATTAATCCTGTTGCTCGGGATATGTTCCTATACAGACGAGGAGTACCGCTTAGGTTGCTGCATTGAACAAATATTGCTCCTTCTTCTGGGAATGAAGTCCCTTTTCCTGTGGATCATCTCTGAACTCTTTGTGCAAATAATAAGAACCCTTTTCACAAATACTAATGCTGCTTTATTAGTTAACTTCAACTTATAAAGCGACTTAAAAGAGTTTAATTTCAAATCAATCATTCAAATGACATATGAATGAATAGTACATATCTTTTATTTATTTTTCGTATTAACTTTAAGGATCATCATTTAAATTCATAAACTAGAATGAAAATTATAAACAAGAATTCTCTATTACAAAATTTAAAATTCATGCGTGAAGGCGTCCTGAGATAATATTTATTATCTTTAAATGAAAAAATATAATGAAAAGCTAAAAAAAATTTAACATAAGGTAATTTACATCCAAATTTAACGAATTAAACGTGTTCATATTACTTTTAAGAATTTTTGCGGTAAGATCTTCCAATTCAATCAAATTTGCAGTATTTTAAGAAATATCGACTTTAACAATAGGTCTTTAAATTTTATCAAAACTTGAGCGAAAAATGTTATATTTTAGTGTTTAACACTCTAAGTGGTGATTAATAGAGCTTTAGTATTTTATTTATCTATTTGCTTACTCATACATAATAAAAATATAATTGGGTGCACATTTGTATTTTATAAACACATAGTATAGTACAGTAGTAATTGTAACAATGACACAGCGCCCTTGCAAAATTTATTCATTTTAGATATAACAGTGAAATTAAAGAATGAAATTAATATTATATATAAAATTGTTCACACTTTTAAAAGAATAAGTACTAAAACCGACTTCTAACTACTGCTACGCTATTGATAATGTTATATATATATATATAGTATTATGGAATTCTCTATTCACTTTCAATTAAATTTCGTTTTTTTTGTTGCTTTTATAGTGATATATTGAGTATGACGTAATTCTAGTAGTTAAGTGATGTCACAACCTTGAAGATGCAAATATAGTCTTACTTAAAGGTCAAAGACCTCCATCCTGAGACAATGTTAAACCTTTAATTTTAAAACTACTGTTAACGAAATAACAAAATCTAGTTTTAGTCAATTTCCCTATGGTTTCAAACTTCTAAAATGACGCAAACACCCCGAATCGCCTTAAGTGATGCCCATTCTTGTTTAGGTAACTCCCCCCGTTAATTATGAAGGTAAGTAAATCCTCGAAAAAGTACAAAACATAAAGAGAAAAAAAATATGCCACTCTCCAGGAGCAGGAGCGTCCTCAGAACGCACCCAAGTTTGAAGGTTCGCTGTAAAATTATGACGATGTCATCCGTGTCTATTTCTTGAGTGTTGCATGCAGCGAGGAACAGCTGTGCGCAGCGTAAATCGCAGCCGGGCGGTCTTCACGAAGGTGAGCTGGGTCTGGATTATCCGCGTCCCGACGCCGGGGGCGGAACCCACCGAGGAGCGTTACATATTAATGAGGAATTTATTTTAATTTCACACTTCTGGGGGAACTAGGTCAAATGGTTTTAGGGATTCGCGCTAAAGCATTTCGTGTTTCTCCTTCTGTTTCTGATTCCGAAAAGGGATCCTCTGTTAACACTGGAGAGGATTCTGTGAGGGAAGATGACTACTTACAGCTTAACTGCAGTTTGGTGCGTTTTTGAAAAAAAGGATTAAGACTCTAGTGGGAAACACTAATTGGTTCAGTGCTTTTCTTTTTTAATTGCAATTCTGTCGAAGAAAGCGCAGGAAGCTATGAAGAGCTCCTGCAAAAGAAGGTTGAGCCGACGACTGGATCAAGGGGTTTTAAGGATGCGCCAATTTCAAGTGACACAGATCGAGCAACTTCGAGCAAGGTTTGCAAGGTTGCACCTCTATAATTTATTTTATGTTATTTCAAAAAGGCGTTCAACTATTTAAAGTAGTTTCATTCATTTTTGCGACTTTATAGTTTATAAATATGCATAACACGACATCTAGAAATTCTATTAATCTGATAAGTACCTACCCATATATTTTTTTTTATCTGATTTTTCATTCTGTTTGGTTCTGTACCATAAAAAATTGAGACAATTGTTATCTTTAAACTTTAAAGAAAGTATTCAATTATTGGTGAAAAAGGGGCGTTACTCTTGTAACCAGAAACGAATTTTCGTGTTATAATATAATCATATGTTACCATTCAGACTTAAAAGAATAAATATATGTAATTAGAACGAATATTTTATTTAATGTGTATTTGAATCCACTGCACGCTTTTCAGGACTTATTAATACTTTTTGATATAAAAATATTAATATATTTTAAAGATCGTCTTAAGAATTTTGTATTGTGTGACGTTCGAAATTAATTAATTTTGTACCCGCTGTATCTTCTCCAAAAATTAATCGGATTTGAACTCGGCGAGATTTATTGTTCTTTGTACTTTAAAACTCTTCTGACAAAAAAGTTGTTTGTATGTTGTTGAGAAAGTTAGAAAAAAATTATCTCTGAACTCTTAACTCTTTATAAAGTTTAATATGTGCTATGCACATAAAATATGTTAAAATATCCGCGTAGAGAATTTTAAAGTTACTACACTTTGCTTTTAATGAAAAACTTCAACATATTTAATACATTTCGTAAAATAATCAGCGCAATGTAATTAGTAACGTACTTATTAATTGATAATACTATGTGTGATTTAATCAAAAATAAGTTGCGCCAATTTGTACTTGTGGCATTATGAAACATTAAGTTTAGGTAGTACATTTAGACATTTTTATTGCTATGACAATGTCGCATCCCTTTACATTGACCGGAGATTTTAAATTTCTAGTTGCTGATATATGTATAATCTAATATTGCAATAATACGGCCCAGGTTCAGAATAGTGATCTAAAAGGTTTTTTTACAACCTTCAGTTGCGAAAAGATGTGCAGACAGATAAAAATATTTCACCTTCCCGTTTTTAGTATAGCAGTCAACAAATTTCTTAACTATCAAATAGGACAAGGCTGGCTATACATAGGTCACAGTCAAAAAGTGATTTCATTTCGGTGCAAATATATAATGGACTGAAAATGTAAGAAAATATTTACTATCTCGACACGTTTGTCTTTGCAGCGGAGCAAATCCCACATTAAGATTCGCTGCAAAAGGAAAATCTAATGAGGACTAAAGCGTCGTGATATTGATTTCAGCTTGGTTTCTAATCAAACAAGGATAGGTCTTAGGTATTTGTTCAAGTAAAAGCAGTAAACCTAGCTGCTGTTCGACAGAAGGAAATTATACCCAGGAACTTTTGAAAGTTTACATTTTACGTTGTTCCTAACTCAGCCCAGAATCCAATTTCCTTGCAGGGAAGCAATGAAAACAAAATTCCTGAGGTCTGGAACTCTGCTGTATTTGTGTGCCCTAAGACAAGCAATTCCTCTGGAAAAGCGACAAGCCCTAGACACCATTTTCCTTATTAGGTCCTGAATGAAATAGTTTCTGCCAGTGTCGGTGCAGGCAAAAGACAAAAGCCCGGCAAGGTATATCACCAACACCGCAGAAAAGTTGAGTACTGTGCTAACAGGTGAGGATTACGTTTCAATTTAGAAGTTCTCTCAATATCCGGGCTGTAACATAATCTGGATCTACGCCAACATCCACAAAGAAGACAAGTGGCAATGTTCCGGGAATGATGACGTTCGCAGGCGGAGGAACTGCTCGAACTATGTTCCAAAAAATAGAAAAAAGGCATAGACGTGCTCTATGCTAGCGAAAAGGATCTAGAATTTCTCAAGGAACTGTGACAGCAAAAGAAAAACAACAGTTTGTTCCTCCGTCTGGGCAGGAAGAAATTTATTCCGTGTCATTTATTTTTTTAGAACGAACTATGAAACTAAGCAAACTGGGAGGAACGCATGCACTTAAATGCATTGGAAACGCTGGAAAAGGGCGGGCTTTGCCCTACTTAACTGGCATATGACATTAGCAGAGCCCTTTCGTGCCAACTTTTAAATTTCTCGCAATTTTTTTTCAGTCTAAGCTTTAATTCACTCCCGCCGGAAGCGGAGGAATTTGGACGGAAGGAAGAAATGGGAGCAGTTTTCAGTAAGAAACTTTATTTCCCTCTTCCAGTAGCGCGGATGATTCCATTCGGGCTGGACGAAGGGGGTTGTAATTAAGCGGACGTTTGGCTTTTCAAATGAACGTTGTTGTCCATATGCAGCGGGCTTCAGGAATTTTTACAGTCCTTAGACAAGACAGTGGCATAAAGAGGACGTCTATTTCAAATTCAGATTAAAACAAATTCAAATCAAAATTTCGTCTTAATGTTTTAATTTCATTATATGTAAGTTTATAGTAGTTGTTGGAGTATTTTTAATTTACTTTTACTAGATTTGTTATGGTATACTATATGTATATGCAGGTGACATCAAATGCCTTGATTGTTCTACCTTTTTGTAAAATTCCTAATCTCTTAATTTATAATTAAGGGTTTTCGAAGGTCCTTGCAAATTAAATTATTTTTATATCAATGAAATAATATTACTGTTTGTACCGTATTATATTCATGTTATGAAATGTGGATGACATAATTTTCGTATGTCGTATTTCTAAGACGCACGATTAAAGAGTTTAAAAAATTGAGAAGTTTTATAAGAAAGTTAGATCATTTTCAAGAAATTGAGGAATTCCGTTTAAATCATTAATTACCAAGTTTTTCGTGATTTACTGAGTGTATGACAGAAAGTAGGTACCTAAATTAATAATTAGTTAGTACTATAATCATTAATTTACGTGTGCTATTTTCGTATGGTATAAACCTGGGTTATTTAAATTATGCGGGTCATCCAACTGAATAGAACGTAATAATGCAATAGTTGTTATTGATTATGAAAACTGATAAACATTTTTTAAGCGCCTTGATAGATACAGTATACATTTACTTAATTCACATTGAACATTATTATTACTTTATAAAAATAATATTTTAATTGATATTTGTTAATTGGTGAAAAGCTTTTTGATGAGTGGAAAATTAAAGACTTTATGTAATTTTTTGGTTATGAAGTAATTTAAAAAATTGTTTTCTTACGATTTTAGGTTTTTTGAGGACACTTTGTTATTATAAAATAGCTAGTATTTTCAATTTGAAATTGACTTTGTCACAAACAGATTTAAAGTGTTGGGAAGCCAGTTTGATAGGTATTATTGGGATGAGAAGTATTTACTTCGAATTTCGCTTTTAAACGTACTTATATTTTTGGGCTGAAGTGCTAATATTTTATGAACGAGAAAACCCTTTTTTAATTTAACAAATTTTTAAAATATTTTCTGTTTAATTGCTCAAGATAATTAAGAAAAAGTAACTTGGATATACACCCTATCTATGTAAAAACGAATTATAATTATTATCCTCCAGTGATATTTGTAACTTTCCCTAACAAAACTTTATACATTTACGAGTTAATACATCTCTGTAAATATATAAAGAAAATTTGTTATGTAAATTGAAATGTTGGAAACAATGCAACTGAGGGCAAAACACGTATTCACAAAAAGGAGCATATTAAGTGACTGCTATGGAAATAGATCTTCCTCAGTGTAGCTTAACAGAAGTAAAGAATTTTGAGCTTGTCATATAAACAACGTTGAACAAGCAGCGACTTTAGTTTCCTTAAAATTAGCCAAATATGACCTTAGTTATGGCAGCGATGGAATACAATGTTAAATTTTTTGCTCTCTTTATTGTTGTCCTTCAGCAGTATGTCCAAAATTTGCCAAGTTTCAACTTCCTTCAAAATTTAATATATGCGAACAGGGTTTGTTCCAGAAAGCCCGGAAGCGGTCCGGTTATGTTTTCGGGTTTTACTTAGAAGAAAATGTAAGCCGTCCCGGGGGGATATGCGACGGAGAGACGACTTCCGCGAAGATTAATTCCTTGTTGTTTTTGTTTCCTCGACTTCAAACAAAACGCCCCAAACTTTGGTTCTGCCCGCGCGTATGAAGTTTGCAGACGGAATAGGGAAATTTGCTCCTTGCACGCTTGGCATGATACAAATGTCAACTTACCAAAAATATGAAATTCATGATGCTCTCATTTTGACTTCCTTGAAGGAGGGTGAGACAAAAAGGGATTTATTCCATCCGACAACAGTAAGAGCAGTTCGGAGCACGGGGCTGAGGACCTTCGCTCGCGCTTTTTCCGCACTGACTACTGGCGGGTTCGTTTATCGTTACGAACATCTTCAGCTGATGGAATTTAAAGGACACGACATGATGGTGTTTGTCTGGACTTTTGTGACGTTATATGAGCACTCCTCTGGGACGTTTGCCTGATTTAGATTCAAAAAAAGTTCGTTTTTTGTCAGTGTAAAGGGAATCGCTAAGAAGGACGCTTCTGAATACATTCGCGGGGTTGATTCCATTTCACGTTATGAATAAATTTGAAAGTGAACACCCCACCCCTGGGCACGACACGGGACACTATGCCCACGTACGTGCCCACCTGGGCCGGATGAAAAATTCTGGCAAAAGGTTCGCACACTATTCAAACCTTTCAGTTTTAGCCCACGGCGCACTTGTGGTGCAAACCCGCAGCATCCTTGGCGGGGACGGGATCACCACTTGGCTCCGATTACGCCAACACACACAGCAAGTGAAGGCACTGGTGCGCCACAAAGGATACTAATTACTGATAAAGCCGTGCATTCATTTCGCAGCTTTTCCACATATGCCACATATGCGTATCTCCAGGAAGAGATAATGGCCACTCCGTCCGGGATGTGTGGATGATTAAAGTAGTTTCCAGCTGGTGTGCAGTTTGCAGATAGATTAATTGCGATAAAACATTCTGTCAGGCACTTTTGAATATAGGAGAAAAAGTGCACGGTGGTCTGCACCTTTCACGCGGTTGAATGGAAAAAAGCAAAATTGCCCCTCTCTGGAGGCTATTTGATTCGTAAAATGAAGCGATAGTTAAGTGTGTAAAAGATTTATATCATAAATCTTGAAAATAATAGAAAACACTTACTTATTAATATTAAATAAATTCTTCTCTATAAAGTAATGTTGTAAACAACACCCTAGCAAGGCTAAAGTTAAGCCGGTGCAAACCCACATGAAAGAGCTCTTTGATTTCCTTACTGATGTGCTTACTTAACCCGCTTTTACCTTTTCACTATATTTAATGCTATAGTACATACATGTATGTATAGGCACAACTAAATTTCCAAAAGTTTATATAAGTTTTTCACGTCCTTTCTTGGTCGTATGTCTACTTTCAGCCACCAAAGCTTTCTTAGCAACCCTGACAGTTCTGTTTATCTGAAATTAAAAAATCCAGCACGACTTTAATCTGTAAACATACATACATATGTATGTACATATCTGACTATCGTCCGTATCAGGTTTAAGTCAATTTGGAAAAATAACGACATCAAAAAGAACTATGATATCATAATACTTGTAATTCTGGTAGAGAGTAGGATTACGTATGAACGCGGACAGAAATTAGAATTAGTTTTACTGGATGATGAAAAACAGATTACCACAGAATAAGACTTTTACTTACGAGTACTTCTAAACTTAAGTATTGTAGTACCTATTTGAGTACTCGAAAACAAGTTTTAATGACTAACAAGTTTTGAGTACCCAAGTTTATGGAAACTCGAGTATTTCATATTCGTGTATACTGGTATTTGTGTTCTGCAGAATTAATACATTAAGAAAAAATAATGCAAGATATTTAATTTTCAGCAAAGGCCAATAGGAATGAAGTCAATTACGTGTATTGCACCCGGAATATGCTCGAACTATTTTTTAGGAAGCTCTTCAGGTTTCACTAATCATAAGACTGAAATAATTGAATGCGCCTGAACTCGAATACTCTCTTACTCTTTTACTGGAGATATCGGTTAACTTTTCTTTCAAGTATTCCAGTACTTCGGAAACATCTTTACTCAAATTCGGGCAAAGCCACAACTCCAACTTAAGGTATTCAAATATTTAATTATAGGAATAACTTTGTTGTCGAACTCTACCACAAAATCAGAACTACCTACTTTACAACAAATTTTGGAGCCCCGATTAAAATAATTGACGAAAAACTGATTTTAAATTTGTTCTTCACACTTATATTTACATAGATACTTAGTTTATTTGTAGACAATCCAAATCTCGTCAGAAACTCAGTTTAAAAGTAATATAAAAATTATTTTGGTGCAAGAGAAACACGCCACGTTTTAGTTGTTAAAAAGTACCTAAATATTTATCTCAATGTGCTGAAAGGTCTACAAGATAGTGTGATCCGTGTATTTAAATGTTTAATAGTATTATTTTTACAAAAATTAAATTTGTAATTACAGATTTTTTTCCACCCCCACTGCGTATGTAAGGGGAGAGGTAGCCTCAAAAATTGTTTTCCAAAAATCGTTGTTGCTGGTATAATTATCTATACGCGTACAACATTTCGGTGCTATAGCCTTAAAATTTTCTGAATAAGAGGACTGTGATATACATATGAATATATGTACTTACATACATGAGGAAACTATATATTTATAAGGGTTCCTTATTTTGATATGGACCCTAAAAACCGGACTTGCTTCATATTTTCGTCGGATAAGAAATAATTTTTTAATATTTGGAAACCAGTTCTAAGTTCATTCTTATTTATCTATGGTGTCGGTAAAATCATAAAAATTTGAGCGAAACTGGTTGAATAGTTTTGAGTATTTTTAATTCACTCAGTTTAAAAATTCAATTTCGAGAGGCTCAGTGCTGCGCTTTTGATTGTATGTAGGTATCTAATAATATATATGAATACATATGAATGTATATGGATATGAATATATGAATATTTCAACAACTTTGTATACGGAAAAGTCCTTTTACCTATGCATATGTTCCACAGAACCATTCTTTGTGAAATCGATGACCAAAATATGTATTATGAATAATTTATATTATGTAAAAAAATTAAGATTTATTATGGTCATTGAAAATTTAATTTAAACCAAATCGGTTTAGTCGAGGTACCCTGGTTCATTAGGAAATATGAGCCACTCAAATTCAGCCATTCAATAAAATCAAATAAAAACTTTCCGCCGAAAAAAGGTTGAAAAAATAAAATCAAAAAAATATAAAAGTAATAAGTTATGAGGTCGACCCTTCATAGACGTTGAGGTCGCCATCATTTATCCATTCACACTTTATCCATCTGTTTACCGAACTTCTGGGCCCACATTGAATATTTTTCGTACCGAAAACTTTGGGGCTAATGGCAGGATAATGCTCCGATATAAAATAAGATTTATATCCTCCGCCACGTCAGTTATTCGCATTAAGCGCGCAATAGGTTTTAACGATAGAAAAACAAATCCTGAAAGTGGAGAGATCTATTTTATTGATCAGGCTCGGGGGCGGCACGTCCTCCGCCAGTCTATTAGGGGATGTCAAAGGCGCCCCATTAATAACCCAGCGAATTCCTCTAATATGCGAAAATGATGATCCATACTTCTTCGGAGCCCTGTGGAGAGCCGGGATCGGCATCCTTAATGGAGGAATCCGGTGGCTCCCTGCTGAAAGAGTCCCGGGGACCATTTTAATTTTGCAAGAACCGGAGGCCCGGGCTCAGCCAAGGGTAGTCGGGAAGAGTTGTCAGAGTGCAACTTTGCTAAATGGATTTGGGCGCACGCCCGTCTTTTCAGGGTAATTGGAGAGGTGCTGCGCTTAAATATTTACACGGCTTGTAGACGGCAAGTGCACTTTTACAAGTTGTGCAAAAGTTTTTCGTCCCGGAAATCCCGGAAGACGATGACCTAAAATTTCGAAATTAATTTTCTCACCCTCCATCGTCTCATTTCCAATTTTAGCAAGAATACGTGAACCAGGGGATGCTGCATTCTGTTGTAAGTTGGGATATGGGTGGGTTTGGTGTTTATTGCAATTTTGTAGTTTTTTTTATATGAATATAAAAACCAACCCCGGGCTAGCACAAATGCGCACATCCCTCAAGTTTAGCGGAAATAAATGCTCCGGAATCCCCATAAAATAAAGGGATCGTCAGATTTTATATTTGCCCGACTGTTCCCAACATAGCAACATATCACTGCAGAGTGCAGAAAGTAAGAAAAAAAAATACCTTCGATGCTAGAAGGAGCAAAACCATAAAAACACGGTGCCCCACATACGTGTCACTCGCGAGCGACTTCTTTGGGTCCAGGGGAAAAACAAAGGGGATCAAATAAAACTTTCCTGGAACGCTTGGCAGCTTTTTGAAGACGGGAAAACGGGAAAGATGGTTATTTCATGCAATAATTTTTTTTTATAAAAAGAGCACATGTCACCCGCCGCCTCCCAAGACAACAGCGCCAGACACGAAATATGATTTATTCCATTTGTGCGCTCCGCTGGTGTATGGGAATTTTCTGGTGTTTACAAACCTTTCCGCCACGCCACCAGGGGGTCTGGGGTGCTCCGCTAAAATATGTCACATCCTTGGATGCATCCGTTGACTTCCCCCTGGAGCCGAGGATTCTCGCATTTGAGGTCGCCCCACACGTTCCCAGTAATTAAACTAATTTTAACCCCATGGAGAGCGGCACAGGGCTGGCAATAAACCTGGGGGATAAACGTTTTGAACTTAATCAAGGGGCAGTTGCTGGGGCGCAAAAGACTGGCGCCCCTTTTCCAGTCCGCCCGCAACCACCGGCAAATACCTCCCAGTGTTTGCCGGGCTTTGGAGTGCATTTATGCTTCGAGCATGACACAATCAGTTCGCTTGTTTAGCTCCGGACACCTGCAAACAGACACGCTTGATTCGAATTTAGTTAGCAATAAATTACACCCTCACATCGCCTCGGGACCCAAATTGATTTGGGTGGCGAATTTCCGCCCCCGAGGGAGTGGGTGATTGCATTGCATATGTTACGCAAATGTGAAATGGAGAGTTAAGTTGCCGCTGAGTATAATTTTTAATATATGTTTAATTCGAATTAGGAAGGTTTGCATTTCGTCATGTACGCCTAATAGATTTTGTTTTAATTGCCATACACAGCGAAAACAAATTTGGTTTGTTGAATTTGTAATAAATGATTATTAAAGAACCATTTTCGAATTCAAAGATGGTTTGATTGTTGTTTTAAAGACTGCCAAATTGCTGAGAAATAATAAAATGTCAAATTGGTTTTATGGTAAAGGACCATATTTCTGATCAATTCTATTGAAATTTCTGTTGAAATATCTTGAAAAAGTCATAAACAATTCGTGAACTAAAGCAACTATTTCATACTCACTTTAACCATTTAAACAAATTAAAAGGCAGCCCTTAATATATTCGGCCCAGGACAAATGGAAAAATTATTTACATTTGAACAACATTGAGAACTTGAAGAGGTATTAATACATATTTATTTTTTATTAAATAAACCTACACATTTACGGATGTGGACTTTGAGTGTTTATTTTAAGTATCGAAACGATTTTAAGTTCATTAAAATGGAGTATTTTTAAAATTAAAATTATTAAAGATATTCAATTAGAAAACGAAAAAATGTATCGTCTGTACATCTACATTGGGTACTTACATGCATATATAGTAGATGCAGTAGTTATAGAAGTTACATAATTCAATACCTAAAATTTCAGTAAGTAACTGAGTTCTAGAAATTTGAAGTGAACATTTTCACTCTTTAAACAAAGGGTTAAGACTTCCACTCTTTAGACAAGAGGTTAAAACTTCTCACTCCTCAAAAAATAAAAGCTGATTACTTTACTTGATATTGTATAAAAAAAAGTTAGTGTAACATATTGCAATATGCATGCAATTGTTTATATTATTATAGATAAGGTTTTGAAGTATTAAACAAGAAGCCTTCATATGTTCATCTATTTGCCAAAATTCAAGCTACAGTCTTAGAAATCGCTTAAAATCTTAAATTATATGTGTTTACCAATAGCAAATCTAAAAAGATTTAAAATGTTGTCTAGCTTAAATTTTTTTTTTTTTTTGAAAGAGCTTTATTTTTGCCTTTATGTATTAGACCTTTGAAGGTCTCTAGCATAATGTACATCAATTCTTAAATCTAATTATTTATCTTAGCTGCCTTGCCAATGCTAAGGCAGTTTATAGGGGTCCGCTGTAGTTATAAACTAACTTTAATGAAAATGAGTTCTTTAAATCATAATTTATCAAAACAAGAGGTCAATAATTTGAAATTCAAATGCTGGTATAAATATTCAATGTAGAACAAATCTTGAAATGTAAAACAATATCTCAATCGATAAATAAATTATGATTTTGATTTTCGGTTTTTAGAAATTCGAAGCGAGTGCGATTAGATAGACATTTCTCAAAGATGGCATTATTATTAAATTCTAGGATATCTGCTACATTTTTAACCATATTTTCAATAAGCAAGCTAACACAATTCACCGATTTTCTCCTCATCTCCATGCGCAAAAATCAAAAAAACGTACCTAGTCTTTTCGCACGAATCGAAGAATTTTGCCCTGTCAAAAAACATCGCTATTCAGAGGGTTTCTATAGACAAAAATAGGTTGAAAGTCCTGATTACATCAAGCTTTTCTCCCGAGTCCCGAGGGCCCCCGGAAGAAAGATTTCGACTACCGTCCATACGTCAAGCCAACAATGGCACAGCGTGGAGTCGTCCTCCTTCATGAATTTATTCAAGATGACTGCTTTTTGTGCTGAGGACGTATGAATAGTCGCAGACGGTGTGTTTGGTCATCTCCGGACACCAAACAGCCTTTTCATAAAACACCGCAGGCTCCCACATATTTATCCGCAGAAGGTCACATTCAATAGATCTATGGGGAAATATATTGATTACGACGAGGCCGCGCAGGGGGCTCGACGAGGTATTTTTATTAAGGGACGATTTTGTTATTTTAATAATGTTTGTTTGTTCCTAAATTGGTTCGATGGCCTTCTAGTCGCAAGGATATTAACTTTGAAGAAATTCATACACATATATTTATTAGAGAGATTACTTTGAATATGTATCAAAATAAATAGCATTGAAAGGATATTTAAATAAACTACTAAATTGCTATAGTTTTCTGTTAAATTTCTCTCGAATATTCATTACGAAAAAAAATCATATTTGGGTGTATTGGACCCTATTTTGCCAGAAGGGTGTTGTTTCGAACCAAGTTAATTTATTATTATAATAACATGTGATCGTTGATGGTGATTCCTCTAGAGATATTGGTTTTTGGAAAAGGCATGTTTAAGATACCCTATGAAAAATTACTAAAATATTTACAGCCTTTCCGAGATATTCTGATAATATCATATAATAATTTGAAAAACAAGGTTTAACGCTTATTTTGTTATATTTGCAATTTTGTACAAAATGTTGGTCTGTAATTTTTTAGAAAATAGATCATTTTATTGATATAATAAGCGTATTTATGTATAGAAACTTAAACAAAATTTACTAAAAAATATTGAAACTTGCGAAGAATTCAGAAATTTTACAGGAATGGAAAAAGTTAGTTCCTAATTTTTCATTATATACATATACACGTAATATGTTTGTTAACAATTATTGTTTAGTAAGGGCTCTTCAAATATCAATTATCAATTAATAATATACATAACATTTTATGTGGCTTAAACTAGCCTAGTTTGAGTTAGACTAATGTATGTAGATCAGCATACTCTAAGTTTAGTCTGACTAGAATTAAGTTTAGTCCGATTAGAATTAAGTTTAGTCCAAGCTTGAATTAATTCTTCTTGTTTGCGATGACTGCTTAACCTCTTCAAAGAATAGGGTGTACATACTCAGGCTTATGGTAACCTCAATTTAAGAGAGGTTTAAGCCAAGCTTAAGATAGATTTTGTAAGTTAAGTTAATTTTGCGAATTTTAATTTGTAGAACAACAAAGCAAAATCTCGCTTAATGAAGGATTAGAGATAGGAATGTACTTTCTAAAATGCGCTAACCTACTAAAGCCGCAAATTATTAGCGTACGAATGCCCCCGACATGATAAAGGGTTGCAGATTAGAACGTTCTGCAGAAAAAAACCCAACAGAACGCAGTACTTGTCTTCTCAACGAATGCTCTACGCAAACAATTTTTTAATTCCGTTCAAAATGCAGCGCTTAGCAATGGCGGCTGGGAGGCTGGGAGGCTGGAGCAGTGATTTAGTGGAGAGCTCCTTCAAATGGATACAAATAACCATTCACACTCAGCGCATAGAGCAGTGAAGAGTGGAAGAATAATTGACGTTCATATGAGCCCCTGGAATCCACTTGACACTGCAATTTTTTTCCTCTTATTTTTTATTTTTGCATCCCTACAGAGTCTGGATTGGGAATGACCTTTACAGGGAAGGGTGCCACAACGCAGAGGAACGAGGGTCGTTCCCATTGTGGTCTGACAGGGTAATAGTGAGAAAAATGGCAGTATCGACAGTTTACTCCGGGTAGCTGCCATGCTAAATGTTGTCTCTTTGAATTCACATAATTTAAAATATCCAATCGATCGCGAAGAAGAGCAATTGCATGAGCATTGTGCACACTGCCAACGGGCGGATATCCGTTTGAAGGTACTGTAAGCCATTTTTGCCGAGGGACTTCGGTTTTATTGTGTCCATGAGTTCCTTTTATGGATGAGGGTTTATTTTTTATGAATATGTTCGTATATATATCCCCGTTTATCTTACAGATGTATTTCTGTGCAGCATCGCATGTTGTCTACGTAATTGGACAAAAAGTTTATCCTTCCATGAAACACTCAAAATGATATGAATAAAATAAATTCTCTATGATAAATGTGCATAAATTGCTTAAGGCAGAAATGCTAAAACTAGAATGCTAAAGACAGTTTTTATAAAACATCCAATTATTTATAGAAACGAAGGCAACATCTGGAGGAATACATAAATCGTGGTAGAGAAGAGATTAAAATGAACTGGTTATAACAGCATGCACTTTTCTTGGATTCAATATATTCAAATTGTTATACAATGAAATGTTGCTGGTTGTTTAATTGATTGCATTACTTTTTTTTTTATTGGTGATAAATGATTTTATACTTCATGACTTTGGGATCCAATTTGATGATTGTAATTAAAATACCCTTTGAATCACTCGGAATTTCAACAATTTAAACCCAAAATAAATGCTAAATTACAACATTTTATTTTATATGAGAGTTTAGAAATCCTACATTTAATGAAGCACTCATATAGCGTGATTTTGATATAATGTGCATTACAAATACGACATTATATTAGAGGATTAGCTCATATATTATACCGTATATGTTAAATATTACTTTCTCTATATTTGCATCTACACTAACTTCTATATACTTACATGCATTAATTTAAATAAATTTACGAAATTATATAAGAGAAATTACACAAATGACACCTAAAATATGTATATCTCAAGTCGAACGCAAAATTTAGCTTAATTACCAGAGATTAATACAATTTAGTTAATTGTGTACCTATAGGTAAAGTATATCTAAGTATAGTAAAAATGTTAAAAGATCTCCCTTTAAGCTGAAACCAAATATAACTTTACAAATATGTATTGTACAAAACTATGATATGAGCAGTTTTGGTTGATCGTATAGTATTGGTTAATTGGAAATACCTAAAGATAAATGTGTAGTGGTGAACTCAAATCTGTTTTCATAGTCTCAAATTCAGCACGTGGGTAAAAAATTACCCACATCTCCCCCAGGACGCCCGATAAGTGAAGATAGCCTGTCAATTAATCGATTGACTAGTGACCAGAACAAATTCATCAATCAAGCAAAGATCGGTCACAGCAAATAACAGAATCTGTCATCGAGTGGCGTCCTAAACACACAGGATTGATAATAAACATAAAATATTGCCTGAGAAGTTCTCAAGATGTAGACATTCTCAAGTGCCACCCTGTGGCTCCGTTCAGCCACGGTGGCTGCACATAATCTCTGTTTGTTCGGTGAACAAATTCCTGGAGGCACCCGGTAAAGATTTATGGTCGCTGAGCCAGGTGCCCCGGATCCCGGAGCAAGCTAAGTTTCAATTTATCATATTCTGAAGGTCCTTTTGTTCAAAAGTGGATTTTTATTTTTCCCATAAGATGCAATTTATCCGTCCGCACCCCCTGAACGATTTACCTATGGATTCCCTGCCGTTCTGTTCTCGGTCATGTCTCAAATATGAAATAAATGAACCACAAGTCTTTGACCTTTAATGTTCCGAAAATAAAATTCGAATTATAGAAATTGGATAGTATATAGGTATATAATGTTTTATCGGTAAATCAAAATATTGGTAGAATTATCGAAATGCCGTGACTTCAGTAAATTTATGACTGATTTACTTTTGCAGAAATATTTTTCCCATCCCCTATTCAAGGGAAAATATCTAGGAATCATTAGATCCAGTTAAAGAAACCCGGAAATTTCATTACATTATTGCCAGTTTTATGTTATCGTGGCGCCCCAGCCAATTTTTATTCTGAAACTTTTTAAAAGACGTGCCATTAGGACGCGTCTGTTTTTCCCTCCAAACAATCGGGGAAGATTGGGAGACCCTAAGCCAGGACACAATGCCTCCACTCAGAGATCCTAATCCTGGAGCACACTGTCTATTTGCGTTTCCCCGAGCGGTCCAAACTTTTTATTGATGTCAGATTTCCCGCATGACATACGGGGCGGATGGGGGCACGGTCGGACGACTTCTACTTTGAAGTTTCTCTAAAACTTTCTATTTTCTCCCTCAACTTCAGACATCTGGCTGACCGACAATAAATAATTCAGTCCAAAATATGTAAGACTTTCCCTTCTTGGGCTGCTCCTTCTGTGTGCGGGTGGCGCGCGAGTGGCAAGGTAAGGAGCCAGCAAAGAAGTTCGGATTCGGGAGTGGGACAAGGTCTTTTCTCAATTACGGCCAAGATGGATGAAACTAAGCACAAAGAGGTTCCCTTCGTTTTTACAGTCGAAGTCGTTGTTTGGGGGAAAAACTTTCTTTCCATGCATATTTTATTTTTTGCTCCTTCTGTATCCAGGCCATCCAGGCTATCCAGCCCATCCAGCCAACCGTACCTGTGACCGATGCTACTTCAGTTCCCTTTGATTTGTGTCTTCTAACTTAGTGCACGGGGATTCTTCAGGTGTCCGCATTAATAGAACTTTCATCTAACCACCGCCAGTGGTCGGTTTACGAAATTGAGTTGTTTTGTGTTGTTATTAGCACATTCCTGCTTCTATTTTGAGACCTTTGCGTCCTAAAAAAAATTCACTTTGAGAAGCTTTGAGAATTCTCTTGATGCTCGTTACTTTTATAGAGGTTCTTGGTTTGTAATGCCCGGGCTAACAAAGTAAGCTTAAATTCTAGAAAAAGGGTAAAACTCAATCAAGCTCATTCAAAGGGCCCGCATTGGAACTGAAGGTGTATCTATAGTGCATAAAGAGAATTAAATACACAGGCATAGATAGGTACATATGTATATGTATTCCGTTGAACTTAGACAATACATTTTAAACTGTCTGCTATATTAGGTTAACTTGGATCTCTTTAGATATTTTTCAAAGGTGGAATCCTTATAAATAGGATCACTTCTTGTGAATTCGTATTTCTATCAGAGCATCATTTTTCAGAAACGGCTTGAAGTATCAAGTTAAAATGTAGATGTGATGAAATACTAAGATCTATATCCTTATGGTTCTAATTTTTCACTAAATGTTATAAAAAGATACGACCTTTCAAATCGCTTGACAGACAGACTTATCGGTCATTGAAACCTAAATGAAGCTAATATTAGAGGCTAGCTAGTAGCTACTTAGTATATATACATAAACATATGTGAAAACGCTTCTAAAAACTGACTCTAAATTCACTACGTCATATCCATTCCGAAAAAAACCTCTCATTTGACACATTGTTAATCCTTTTAGGGTTATTAAACGGGTGATTCACGAACTCAATATACAGTACCCGATCATTGAATTATACTCAAACCTTAGTTTTGTGATCAAGAAGCAATATAAAGTAAATACACTTAAAAGAGTAGACAATTTTTATTGGCCTCAATATATTATACTCGTAGTTACATTCATAAATAAAAAGTAAATAAATCACAAGGCCATAAGAAAACGAACTATAAAAAGCTGGCGTCAGAAAAATTCGAAATCCCCGCAGATCAAGGAAGTTTTAGAAAAATACACTTTGAGTATAATTCAATGATCAGGTACTCTATGTATTAAAATAGTAACTTACGGAGTTTCTGAAAATCTCAATTAATTTACATAAACTAATTTAATCGGTCTGTTTACAGAAACAAATAATTCAAGAGGGATCAACATTCCGTTCACTTTATTTTGCTCTTTGAATATTTACCAGTATAAAACATTAATATTTATAATATTTTAGAAAGCTCAGGCGAATTCAAAACAATTTCCATTAATTAATAAACAGATGTTCTCACATATTAAATCATATTGATCAGCACTCAATTTCTCCCTATATTTCGTTAAACTGATATCTCAGAATGGTCGTCAAATTTCACTAAGCTTTGTGGATTTCACACATTTATAAATGGTCTCTAAAATCTAGCTTTACGATAAAAAAATTGGAAGAAATGATGAATTCAAAATCAAAATGTGCACAGTTCTACAAATAATAAATTGGTGGTAGGTATTATTTATTGTATAATCCATACAATTTGTCCAATTTTTTTAGTGACATTTTTTCCTTTTATCGTGTGAAATAAAATAGATTGATTTTGTTTCTTAAAATTTCTCTAAAGAAATCTAAGCTGTCTTCTAATTAATAATTTGATTGAAAAATCGAACAGGAGAATTTTAAATGTTTTCTTTTAATTCATGCACAAGTTCAACCTTCGCATGTACTTCGGTTTTTTAAAAAATTTTACGATATATTTATTATATATTTTTCAATAATTAAAGGCCCAATCATTGGAATCAAAATAGTAAATCGACATTTAACAAATAAACTTTTCTTTTCGCCGCATTGATACCAGGCGATCCTGCAGCTTCCAGCTTCTATCAACTAATTTAAAAAGTCTTAAATGCTTAATGGTTCTAAACTTTTTATTTGAAGTCAGTATGTATGTATATGTATGTACCTTTTTTAGAGCAGTAAAAAAAGTAAAAGAGTTCGTCAATGCTTGATGTCTTACTTTTCAAATTATCTATTATTTTACACTTCCCTGGCGATGAACTGATAATTTTCTAATTTAGTTTACTTCCAAAATCCATTGTTAAATCCTCCGTTTTTTTCATTAGAAGGCTTAAGAGATAAATCTTCTTGAAATCGATTGTGTACTCAAGGAGGAGTGTCAGCCGGGAATAAAAGGGCAATAAATTTCCTTTTCGGAGGTTGTAAGTGACAAAGAGCCGAAAGACACTCAAAGCACTTCTTTTGTCGAAATATAAATGGAGTTTTGTGAAAAGAGGCTTGTGGTGGGTTCGATGTTTGAAAAGTTTCCAACAAATAATCCTACATAAATATATTATGTGTGTGGTCGCGGTTTCTTCATTTTATGGAAAAGCGCTAAGAAAAACATAATCAAAAATACGCTAAGCTCGAATATTTATCGATTCAGTCGGCAATCAGGCGGCGTAATCTCCAATTACAAAGGAAATTGATCGCTTCCTGGCGCACTCCGTGGAGCGTTCGGCTTTACATATCCCTCAATCACAGTCAGGTTTCATATTAAAAATTCGCCGTGCTTGACCTCAATTCCCGGCGCCCATTGAGGAGGAAGCTCCCTCGTTTCGGAAACTCATCCTTAACTTGACAAATTGCCTGTTCTATCTGACACGGTTAGAGCAACTTAAGGCGGACTTCCTTTCCCTTCCTGGGGTCCTTCGGAGGAAGAATGTCACGTAGCCGGAGGAGAGATGCCCTCCCCCGTCTCTGAGTCATATTTCATGTTTCGTGTGTGTCTCATAAGCGATTTTATTGAACCGATTAATCTTAAACTTAAACGCCCACCTAGCCTAACTTTGTATTTTTTTCTCCGGAGTGACGTGCTTCCTCCCCTAGCCACGACCGGGAAGGAAAGGAAAATCATAATAGCCTTTATTGACTTTATTGACGTGGAGTACCCAAGTTCGACGAATGTTTTCTACACAGGGGAGCCTCGGCGCGAAATCAATAATTGCCCCCGGGAGTGAGGAGGGTTAAGATGAACTTTCCTTAAAATTATGTCAAGTCCATCCGCCGGCTCCTCCACGGGGGCGTGGGCCAAATTAAGCATTTTATCACGGTCGGGCGAACGGTTAGCTGACGCCTCTTCTGATAACATTAATAATTCCTCCAGGTGGAACGTAGATTACAGCACCGGATTGTGAGCCCAGGTGAAGTTTTTGATAAATTCATTATTTCGGGAAAATGAAGGATGTTGTACTCTCGCCGAGCATTTATTTAATTAATTCACCGATGAGGGGCGAGCCATTCGTATCGCGCCGTGCACACAATAACGCCCTGATTTCAATAATTTCGTTAATAAAGTTGCCATTATGTGACAGTCGGATTTCTGGGTAGGGTGGTACCGTGCGTAGCGTGCGTTTCACGTTTAAAGCGGACTAAGGCTCCTTCGAAACGATCTATAGATTTTTAAGGACCCTATTTTACTTATCATATTCTAAGAATAGAATAGAATAACCATAAACATATTTCAAAGATGATATATAGACACTACTTATGTATTTTATTTACAATAGGAGATTTAGGGTTGGAGCTGGAATCAGAGTTAATTTATCTATGATGGGTTTTGTCGCTTAGAAACTCTTTTCATATGAGATAAAATATTGGCATCCACTATCATTTTTGAAATGCTCCAAATCTGAAAACGGTTTTTAAAAGCATTTTCTAGTAGAGTTGTAAATTAGTAGAAAAAGGTGCAACTTTCTTGTCTCACGAATAAAACTATAGCTTACCAACTCAAATTTGATACTCCACTCAATTTAGAAGTGTATTAAAATCTAAGTATTCAGAACTAAATTATTAGTAATATTTTTATGAAGAATCACCAGCTTATTGCAATTTTCACGCACTTTAATTTGCCAAAATATCGTTCACGATTAGTCAGTTTACTTATTCTTGGACCTATTATATTATAATTTATGTTTTTTGGCATTTCAAGCAATGTAATATACGTACAAATGATATTATTTATTATTACAACTCAAAAACCCTCATTGATAGTAAAAAAAATTTCTATTTTATTTATTTAAACTTGGATTAACTATTATACAAAATATTTTTAATTACATTAAATGTACTGACTCAAAATTCAAGACAATAGTCGTAATGATTAAAGTTGGGAGTGAAAGTTAGACAGACGAAATCGATATATTTTCATCTCATATTAACCAGATTTCCAGAAATCACCGAAGTTGATTTTCATAAAAATGTTGTTGCCATCGCTTGACGGCGAATATCCTTGTTAAGCCTAAATATTTCGCCGTAAATGAGGCTTTAGCCGACAGTTCCTTTTTAGCTCCCTGGAACTCATAGAGCCGAACCGTGTGATAGGTTATTAGATATCTCAGTGAGTAGATAGTCCCTCTACTAAAATATTATTTTGTGGTAGATTGAAATCGCTTTTGGATACATGGGACATCCAGTAATTGCAATGGATTTGTAAACAAGATTGCAATTGCAATACCTTAACGGGTTGCTAAATTATCCGTATATCTCAACTGAGGTGAGGCTCGTAAATTGCCCCTGGAACTCTATTCAATCACGCTCTGAAATCACAGCCCCAATCGACAAGTAGAATCGACTGCAAATAATCGCCATCACAATCAAGTATCTGACGCTAATTAGCGTAATTATTCGAAAATCAATAGGAGCTTTTTGCATTAAACTCCTAATTAGGCTGCAATTTCCATTGAACGATTTCTGAGGCACTTCAATTGTTAGCGACTGCCGCAGTGGGGAGTTCCTAGTTTGTCCCGGATATCACCGGGAGAAATAGGTGAACACTCTGGCGGGATTTAGTGTGTGCGCCTCTGCGGGCGCAGCTAGTCATCCCTACAGAATGGCGGCTCCGATTTCCCAACCCTACATAATTCCCTTAATCACTCCTTGTTAAACATTGACGGCACGGCCGGCCCTCTGCTTGTTCCCGGAGATAATCGCCTTGCTCCTCCTTCCGAGCTGATTGTGTGTGTTCTCGGCTTGTTCAAACATTCCTGGGCCAATAATTCATTTTAAGTGCGTGTTCCGTCGACCAGGAGCATTTAGCAGCTCATCTGGTGCTCGGTGAGAAATGCGTCCCAGGATCGTCGAGTCGCAGAAAAGGGGATAATGGGCTCCTCCTAATGAAGACGTTTTTGGGAGACTGTTGAAACTCCCATGCGATGACGGCCGCATTACTCGCGACGTTGCACAATAAACCTCAATAAAGTGAATATGTAAGTACGCTTTCGTCCGTGTCCCTACTTTCCGAGGACCCCAAATTACGATTTTTCGGGGCCATTTCCAGACGAACAAGTGTAATTTTCATGTCTCTGTCAAAGTACACACGCGAGGTTGATGTATGTACTTCAAAACGACTTTATTCGAATTGCGGGGGCGCAGGGTGTTTTGGAGCCACTGCTAACAGCAGGGGGTGGTTACGCCGCCGCCGTGTTGTTTTTGCGGTGGAGCCCTTCCATCATCGCAAGAATTATAACTTTCCGGCTGCATCCTGTGCAATTGCTTGGCGGCACCCGTCTGTCCGCCCCTAGGTAATGATTTGATTTATGAATTTCCATATTTCGACATGCGATCTGATACCTCAAGAGACCCACTCCCTCGAAAGGGCGGTGTCAGGCCCATCCGACAAGATACCGTGATAAATGTCATGTCATCAATTCGAGGTGTAGAAGCCCCCAAAGCGATCCTTCGCCTGCAATGCAGTGCTTTACAAGTTTTCCTTTGCAAAAACTTTATAACAGAGAACTTCCTGCAAAGTAGTATCACTTTCGAAATAATGCATCATCACTCCTTAACCGAGTTGTCTTTTAAGTAAGATGAAAATATAAAATTAGCAATTAATTTTAATTATTCAATTCATAATATTTAGAATTAAGATGTTATATTTGTGAGTTTCCTCTAAGTATTATGTCATGTTGTAATTTGTAAAAATCTAAAGAGGTTTGTTTATAAATTTAAATTATTTAAATCCATAGTTATAACTGACATACATAATGTACCTCGCTGTCCATATTACTATTATGTAATGCATACATACTTACATATTTTAGTTAACTCTAAAAACAATAGATTTAATACTAGTGTATACACTGAATGTGGTACACCTAAGTCGTTATATGTGCATAAATTATGTAATTTCTTAATTTTTTGGATGAAAATGTACACCATTTTCAAAATTTTATTCTGAATTCTTTCCGACAGTTCATAGCTTATACTATGTGTGTCAATTGTTACTGTGTCTTCATTATTTCATCAAGTGTGTAGCATGAATATTATTATACTTTAAAATAATATCTCTTTTTTATCAAAGATAATTCACCGCACCAATGTTAGATGAGAAAAATAAATATCTGGTTTAAAAGGAAACTTAGGTTTTTTATCCGAATGAAAAATATTTTATTTACACATTTGTTCTTTGAATCGAAAATAACTATTAAAAATTCTTTAAGTAATAAATTTTGTACGACTTTTATAGTTAAAATATAAAAATATGTATATAGGACAAAATTTTTCAGTACACGCTTGTACGAAGTGGAAGATTCATAGAGATATTAAAAGTGTTTTAATCAATATTTGTTATATAATTTATGATACTTTATATTATATAAACAATTTTAATAATAAATAATATATGTTAAACAAATTTAAAATGGAATTAATATTTCCACAAAAAACCTTGGTTTTGGTGGGACTGTGTACCGGTAATAATAATAAAAATAATAATAATAATAAATTTCAATTTATTCACGTGAATTCATATTATAAACCTAACATTCAATCAAAACTAGCTACAACAAAACTTAAATTTCCTATGGCTTAAAAGACTAATGGTACAAGACAAGTATAATTTTTAAATTAATCTTAATTGCAAAAGATTCTATAAAAAACATGCAGCACTATTAAATTTCCGGGATTACAAACATTTGACGAAAGTACAGGAAAGATATGTACATGTATATGACAATGTCTAAGTCCCTACTTAGTGTCGCGAGCTAAGCTGATTTTTCTTTAGCCGTTTGGCCGTTAGAGATTTCACCAATGTAATATGGCGCAGGACCGCCATCTTTCCTTAATTTGGTAATGCCGTCCGCCATTTTTAAAGGTCTTTCATTTTTTGCTAGGCCAAGTTGACATGAAGTTGCGCGAGTTCCGCAATTTTTTAGTTCGGATGCATGTGCACCCTTTTCTATAATTAAAGCCATTCAAAGTGTTCAAAATAAAGCAAGTACCTGTGAACCATTTGTGTCGTGTGTTTTGTTCCCGCACATGGTGTAACAATGGTTTGAGATGGTGTTTGTTGTACGCCGGCTCCGTGTGTTCACGTCCTGTCACAGGAGAGACAACTTGCGTAATTCTCACTTGTATGGGTCGCAAACACAGGTGTGGTGCCTCTAATGTGTTGGCTATTTACGCCTGCTCTTTTCCTATGCAATTATTGTTGTATTGTCCAAGACATTGTTTACTTAGCCTCACAGAGCACTTATTGTGGCTTTTTATAATACGAACCTACTAATGGTTTTTTACTTTTTCTCAGGGTACAAAGGATATTCCTTTGCCCTCCCATGGACCAAGCAAGTATAAATAAATAATTCATTTTGTCTTAAATTTATTTTATTTTATTTCTATTTCAGTCCGTCGAACGAACAATATAAATCATGAACTATTGCGTACTATTATAACATTAAAGTCTTTCTACAATTACTATGAGTAGGTATATGAAACCCACCACTTAATGTACTAATTTTCTACTTCATTTACGACGGAGTAACTATTTTTTACAAAAGACTTATATATTTATTTATTACCTTACTACACAAGATGTAAAATTCAAAACTGAGCCCTTAATGACGTATATCTGATGAGTTTATGCTTTTTTAAAAATTACGCTTTTCATAATTTAGTAGGTACCTAGCATGTTAATTAAATTTAATCTCCTATATGCATATTAAAATTGAAAATGTGTGAGTAGATTGCACTTCAACACCCAAATTCAATAAGTTACTTTAGCGACATAAAATTCGAACAGTGTGTTTGTTTTATAACATAAGTATCCAATAAAAAAGAATTTTCAAAATTCGAACCTATCAACGGTAGGGCACGTTTTTATGATGTAGAGTAATTGGGTCTATATTTATCACAATTTGGCTGAAGTATGTTTGCAAAAATGTAATAACGAGCTTATGAAATGAATGTGCACACATAGGGCTATTAAATTGCAGAGTGAAGCTAAAATAATTTAAAGAGACGTCCAATTTGTCGTAAAATTATTAAGTGTGATCATGTGTGTGACTGTGATTGATACCAAATAAAAAATGTCATAAAAAACCATAGAACTCTTGCATGCTACGAGTTTGTCCCAGTTCAATAAAGACATACTGACATATTTCAAGACAGAAATAGGGGTATTTTTTGCTCATTTTATAACTCTCTGATCAAATAGTCATAAATTATTTTGTAACGTGTTTTTGGTATATCAGACCACTTTACAGTCTGCTTAACCGTGAACTACGTAAAAGTTAATAAATGGATTATGATTGATTTTCCATTTCATAATGTTTGATGATGGCGTTATTATGTTTAACCATGTATACTCAGATACATATTTAGTCGGGTATTCAAGAAATGAACTTTTCAAATGAGATTTTAGTAAGAATGATATGAGTATGATGTGAGTATATGTAATACTTTAAGAGCTCCTAATTTAAAGTAAATTTTAATTACTCATCGAAAAGTCCTATTAAATTTCAAAATTTCGAAGTTCATTTTGGCGAAGCAAACTTGTCATTTAATGGCTTTCAATGTATAAATGAACACTTGGAGTTAAAGTTACTAATTTTAGATCAAATTAAAAAAATATATGTTGGGTATCTACATGAAATCCAAAATATTAATATTATTTCTATAGATTTGCATTGCATTACCTATGTTTTTTTAATATCGAATTCGGAATTTCGAACGATTTTCGTGAACTTAGCTTATACTGTTGAAATGTTTTTGGTGAAAAATTTGAAGTTTCTCCAAGAATGGTAGCTTTGCATAAAAACTTAGTGTGTTAATTTACTTATGCTAATTCCCATTTTCCCCTCTCGGCCTGATGGATTTTCGTTTAATTATGAGATGTGATTGCTTCAACATATTCCGCAAAGCCCTGATGGATGCACTATTTCAATATTTGTTGTAAATGGTTGCAAATGTGGAAAGGATTACTTATTAGTTTTACATCCAAACTCCCATAACTTTTCGTAAAATGTTCTACAACTTCTCTCAACTTGATATTCGTCGAAGCTGGAAAATCCGGACCGTTCTGCACAAAGCCCTTATAAGACTTCGGTGCAAGAATAAGTTTTGGGAACTGGGCACCCGGGCACACTGAGTGCATACACCTCGTTTCCACGGATTATTCTCATTTGACGCATATTACTAGAGATAATATTCAACTTTGTCGGAGAAATTCATGCTCTGGTTACCGCCAATCTGAAAGATCCACAAAACCGGATTTAAACCTTTTTTCGATCCACAGGAGCAAAGCAAACCGGCAGCACTTTCGTTTCCCACCCGACTTTATGGGGGCGGAAAAATTTAAGCAAATTAGAAAGTTCCGCGGAAACAATGGTCTCTAGGGGTTTCTTGTAAATTTCGCTTTGGGAAATCTTCAAAAATTTTCGTGGAATTAGCAGCTATGTGCGAGAGGAAGTTTGTTGTTTTGATTTTTCGAAAATTGAGCGTACTTTTACCCATTTAATTTCTAACCACCTGTTGTGAATCAAGGTAAAGAGGGCTCAGGGTTCCTAAGGGCCATGGCCATCCGCGAGGTAGGGTACTTTTCATAAATTAAATATTGTATAGGACCGTTTTGCTACCTAGATGTTCCATATTTTTTAAATGGCAAGCTGGTAGCGAGCTCTTTCAAAGTAGCTCTTAGAAATTTTCAATTCGCAAATTAATTTTAATGAACATAATGCTTTTATGAGTGAGAATCTTAACTGTAGAAGCTTATTGCTATGTAATGAACCAGATGGTTAAAGTTAAGTTCTATTCAAATCTAAAACTAGTACAATTGACCAAATTTATATATAAATATGAATCAGAAACGTGTGTAGATCGTTAGAGTAGATGAAGATACATTATAATTAGTTAAAGACAACTATTATTGTTCTATTTAGTTACAGCTTAGATGCATTCTTTTTGGAAAATATATTATACTAACTGGGTTATCTGGTTTCACCCGGTGTACAAATATTTTGGCCGCCATATTGGGTTCGCCATTTTGAATTTCCAAATCTCGAACATAGATTCGCAATAACGACATCTAAATGTTTGTATTACTTAATTTTATGAGATTTATAAATCACCCTGTTAATAATATCATTAATAGGTTGTCTAAAACTGCGTTGTTCGACATTACTTAAATACATATAAAGTATGTGTGTAAGTACTTCAACTTTATTTATATTCGAAAAATGGTAATATATATTTCAATAAAGCTATAAATAGGACAAATCTCCACGTGCATAAATGAAAAATAAATATGTAATTTGTTATGGTTGGTTGTACCAAAATAACACACTTGACCATTCTAAGAATTGAAAATTATTTTCGAAACGAAAAAATATGAAAGTTAAAAACGTGCAGGGTCAGAAATGCTGTAGTTACTGAGTGGAAAAAAAGGTAATTGGTTTGAATGTAAATAAGTTTTTAAATTGGTAGCACAATTTTCGTTGAAGATTCTTGAAGCATTCTGCATTCTACAAAATTGCTTTGCTTTGTAAAAAAAGGATTTACCGGAAACAATTTATTTACTCAGGGAATAGCTATGATCAATATGAAGAAAAACAATTTTCTTTTTTTTTCAGAAAAGCTAGGGAATATTGCTGAACCACAAAACTGTTTTGAAGCATAATTCAATTTGTCAGAAACCGCAACAGGGGCCAAGAACATGTCTCCCAGCATAATACATTTAAGCTTTCCATTAAGATGGTTCAAACGATGATTTTTTTTTATATGATCCTGGCACGAAGGAAGAAAATAGAATTCTTTGACGTTGCCTTAGTACACTCTTTGATGTACTAATTAGGAGTCTATAAATGCGTTCCTTGCTCCTCGCCCCGGGGCAGAATTCGGAGAAACTTCAATTATGCTGCGTATGATTTTATCTTAAAATCCCTCTGTAATGAGAAAACGTGAGCGGAAATCTTTCTCGAAACCCTTAAAGCCCTGCAGAGGCTCATATTACTCCTGCTTTCACACACGTTAGTGTATTTGTCCTTTTTCTAGAAATGTGTGAACAACATTACTCAGCGGGCAAGCAGAATTTGCTTAACAATCAATCTCTGAGGTATGCTGCTTATGTACCTGACGCGTCACGTAGCATTTGTAAACACGAGAAAAGTATGCAAAGAAGTACGTGGTGGCTTCACCTTAAAGAGATATTAAATTTAGTCGGAAGCAGTGCCTTATTTTCGGATTATTAATTCTTAGAGTGATAGGTGGCCTTTTCGCGAATTGCATAAATGTTGTATGGAATTCCAGTTAAAATGTAGACTTTGTAGCAGTTGGATAAACTTGTAATATAGGACACAAATTTAACCCTGAAATCTCACAGAGTAATCAACATTAATAAAATTGAAGTGTCTGCCTGTGATTTATCAATAATTGTCGTTTTATAAGCTCGTATGGTTATTTTAAAGATATAAAACTTATTCAATTATTTTTCGTCTGTTTGTCTACACTAATCTCGAAAACGTCTAATGCGATTACGATCGGGCTCTTACGAGAAGGTTCAATATTTTGCCATATATGTACATATTATAATTTAAGCTTCAAACTTTTAATTAAATGTTAATATTTAATAATATTTCTAATAAGGCGAAGAAAAGTCGGATTCTCAAACCATTTGCATCTTATATTTCTCGTAAATGGGACGTAATTGAAAACTTAGGAATTGTTAATCTGTGGAAAGAAAATTTGTGTTTAACAGTCCTCAAGTCAGTATTTGTTTGGCGAAAATACAATTTATAATATTTTGGGATAAATTATAAATTTTCAGGTTCGTAAATTAATTACATTCTCTTTTAAAATGCTTCAATCATTTATAAAGATGGTGTTGTCAGTGATTCATCGTTTTTGCAATTATCCGTGTAAAATTTTTTAGCCCAAAGTACGCCCAACATATTTCCATTACCTACTAAAGAAGTGACAAAAAATTAGTCCCGTTTCGAAAATATAGGAAATCAGATCAAATATGCATTTGATATTTCAAAAATATTGCTAATACTTAGAATTAGAAAGTTGGCTATTTTGAACTGATATTTAAAATTGATAACTTGAACAGTTGCTTAGTTGAGTACTTTTATATCAAACTAATAAAAGCCCAACTAAACATTTTTATTATAAATGGATCAATTTTGTTTTTCAATATTAAGTTACTATGAAATTCGTTGGTAGTTTTGAGATTACAAGTTATGCACACAATTATCATACAATTATATACATTAAATAACACGCTGTGCTGAAACTGTCTAAATTAATTGTGTGAAATTTGGCAATTAGGTTTTTTGGTGTAAGCATACCCTAAGAAAGGATATTACAAAATTGTTCTCCTAAGGGGTTAAAAGAGGTTATGTAAGTTTGTGAAAAAAATCCTTTATATATGAATATAAATCTATGATAATTGGTATTTCGCTTTTAAATAAGAAATTAAGAAAGACATATTTCAGGATAATTGGAAATGTATTGCTTAAGGAGGCAAAAAGGATATGAAATTTTATATAGGATTCCTATTATTTTTTAATTTACACTAATGAAAATTTGTATATGTAGGTTAAAGGTTGATTTTCTAATAACCCTGAAACATATGTAGGTACTAAATTTCAAACCAATACCAAATTTCATATCTATAACTTTTGATATATATATTTATCCTTTATTCTGTTTTCATGTATTGTATTTGTATTTATTTCGAGATCCACGGGGACAAAGTCACAAGTCACACTCTCAGCCAGTGAAATAAGTTTGCAAAGTGTTGCTAAAATACAATAAATTAATAGTACATTGTTCACCAAGGGAGTAAAGTAGTACATTTTTACCCGGGTGTAAAATTGCCACCCGAGCCGTAGGCGAGGGTGGCAAACACCCGGGTAAAGATGTACTACTTTACTCCCGTGGTAAACATACTTTTTTTTACCACATCACCGTCGAAAGTTCATTTTTTTACCCAACTTTTAGGGAACAAAAAGTAGCGTTTTTTTGCCCTGAAAAATTTACCAAGGGAGTAAAAAGTACATTTTTACCTGGGTGTAAAATTGCCACCCGAGCCGTAGGCGAGGTTGGCAAACACCCGGGTAAAAATGTACCTTTTTTACTCCCGTGGTAAACCATTTTTCAGGGCAAAAAAACGCTACTTTGTTCCCTGAAATTAGGGTAAAAAAATGAACTTTCGACGCTGATGTGGGAAAAATTAATTTACTTATTTTTCAAAATTGAAAAATTTAGTTAAAGGGATGTGATAAATTTAAACATTTTATTATTTAAATTTAAATAAATCAATGGGTGCAGTATTTAATAATAAGGTATTAAAGTTCAACAATTGTTGTTTTGTTATTTCTCATTATTCTTATGACATTTGGTAAAATATTTTTCCATTTCCATAATTTTGACCTTCTTATCGTTCACAATTTAAATTAGTTAGGCTGCAATATCACTTCAAAGAAAATGATTTATCTAAGAAATTCAAACGAACCATAATTACCCAAACTCTAATCCAAGAAAATCTGTGGTTATATTGAAAAAAGAAGAGGAAATTCGCAAAACCAAAAGTGAGAACAAAGCAAAAACGTGCCACGAATGCCGAAAATTCAATGCCACCATACTCCCCTGGCACGGTGTTGATGCCGGTACACAAAACAGGGGATGATACCTCATTACAACATATGACAAACTTCTGAATAATATTCAATAAAGAATAGTCGTCCTAATCCGGAACAAGGGGACGCTTTGAATTGCAAATTCGAGACATCCTGTAGGACAGGGCTATTTGGGGATGAAATATGCTGCTCTGGTATTTCATCAATTTTAATAAAAACGAATTAGCAGTGGAAAGGGGTTCTGCTCAGTCCAAACTCAGGAACGCATGGGTGGGCCCACCCACAACTCTTGGAATTTTGATTTGAATGCGCAAATTATCATCAGGGCCGTCTGTTTTTAATCACTTAACAGGAAGTAAATTTCTGGAGTTTGCGTGTGTGAAATGTGGTGGAATGTGGAAACATGAAAGTCCTCGAGAACTAAGGTTGTGGAAAGGAATATTTTGAACTAAAGTGATATGGCTGTCTGTTATGCTAAAAATAACTCTATTTGGTGCCAAAACCTCAAGCACATGAGATTTTATCAATGGGGTTGGAGCACCTTAGAGTCCAAGAGTCCATAAATTACGACTTTCAGAGCACGGTTGATTGGAAGATTTTTCGGTTGTCATGAGCATTCGTTACCATACATTTGAATAATTTAGATAAAAGAGTTATCGCATGTTTTCATCATTAAAAAGGGTTTTGCTCGCAAAGATACGTCTAGATACATGTGGAAAAGTTGTTTGTTTGTTAATAAGTCCCAAGGATTATTAATTCAATTATGAGCATAAAGGACCTTTCAGTAGTGTGTATTCTCAATTAATGATTTGAATAGATTTGCAATCTGCCACTAAATCAAATATTTCACTGGTTTTCGACATCCTTTGTATTAGGTGTTCCTAAAATAGAATTAGGCTAAAGTTGGGAAAGAATGTTGACTACGTTAGACTTACTATTTGTACTCTTTATGGGCAATATTGAACTTCAAACAAATACTCTCTGCTTCTATTACGATACAGAGATATACATGTAATTGCTTTAGTTTTAAAGAAATGTTCTTAAGTTTTTGTGTGATCGTTTTGCTATAAGACACAAAACAGGTTAATTAATTGTTTAAAATAGGAAAAGAATTAGAATAAATTCAGAAAGAGTAGTTCAAAAACTATTCTTTAACAAATTAAACTTCATATTGACCTGCATACATATGTATATAATATTAGATAATAATTAGAAAATAGTAATTAGAAAATTAGCAAAAACGATAAAAAACACGATTTATTTCGGATTTTTTGCAATTTCCATTCGAAGTAATTAAAAATAATTTAAATTTACTTTACGCAAAAAATCTGATTCCAGGAACCCTATTTTAGAAAAATATTTAAGGTTGATGCAGTCTTAGCTGCATAGTCAGAAAATTAGCGAAAATGGTGAAATAACTCGGTGCATTCCGGATTTTTTGCAATTTCATTTTGAAGTAATTACCATATAAATAATTCACGTTACACATAAAACTCGACTCCAGAAGCCCTATTGTAGAAAATTAATTTTTTAGTTTTATATGCGGTTAAATTCTTGCCTTAGCTGGATAGAATATTGTCGGCCCGATTTTCAGAGGGTATACTTTTACATATGTATATATAATATTCCGAACATGTGATAAGAAAGAAATTAATTTTTTGAAATTTCTAACGGCAGACAACCACAGTAGGTTTTTTAACAATTTTGTTTCGTAACTTTCCAATTTGTTTAAGTGTGTCTTTGCTCATTGGAACTAATCAAGATCAACATAAAATAATGCATACTTCATAAATTGGAATGAATTTAAGTTCCAGGTGTAATGAAGATCTTCTGTTTATATTTAAGTGGATACGTTCCTTTTAATATGATATGGTCATGGTATGAAATATCCGTTGTTAAATGCAGAGTTTTATATAAGGTTATAGCAAGGTATCTATGTATAATAACTTAAGCTAAATCATTTTCTGATTTAGATTAAGTTTCCTATTTTAGAGACATTGTTCGTCATCGCTGCGCGTTGCGAACATGGCTTGGGGTTTGCTCAATTTCCATTGACGAAAATAGTAATATATGATTTTACAAAGACCTACATAGATGCAGTTTCGAAAAAATGTGGGGACTATGATCTGCAAAAATTAATAGTAAACTTTGTGGAGATGAATACCTTTGTATAAGATTCTGTTTAATATAAATATCTGCAATAACAATCATATCTTTGCGCTACTTTTTATCATAATTATTACAAAGTGACCTCTTTCATACAGGGAGGTCAGAGGTTATAGCACCCATTGCCGGTAAATACCTTTTCCTTCTAAATTTTTCATTTTATGCGCCTTTAGTGACTTGAACAAATAACTCCTCGTTTGCCGGCTCAATTATTCATGAGCCCCGCTCGCCCGGGAGACGAGAACATCTCAAAGTTCGCATTGCGAACGTGGTGGCCTCTATTTATCCAATAAATTTCTCCGTAGATTAATAGCTTTCTTCTCATTAAGTTTAATTCAAGTACTTCCGTTTAGCTTCCGCTTAATATCCATTCTTACCTGTTTTCATGCCTTTGATGAGCTCACGGCTTTCTGTCTACGCCGTGAGATCATTTATGAAGTTAGGACGCCTGGCCTTCAGTCCAAATAAATTAAGCATGACACTGATAAAGCAGCTGAATGAGCTGAAGAAAAATACTAATTGAAAGTAGAGGTTTAAGTACTCGAGCACACGGGAAAAGGTAATTCCTATATTTTTTGCAGAATGAGAAATTTAAAGAATTTTATGGGAGTATAATAGCATCCGGTAATTTTCTGAAATATTCAGCAGGTAAATAATTTATTTATGAGGAAGCCCAAATTAAGGTACGATTGGTAATGTGTAGTACCGCAGTTATTATTTTCTGAACCCTTCCCTACCCGAATTCCCGAAATATTTTCTGAACTTGGTTTTTTTCAACCGGTCCTTTGGTAAGGAGTAGTCGATGACAAGCACATTCTGCCATCATATTTCCCCGGGAGTGCTTTTGAGCTGCTTTCAAGCACCCTGAAATCTTCATTTAAAGGAAAATTCCCGGAAATCAAAAAAGGCCCTTCGAGTTTGAAAGCACAGGCTTTAGGGAAAAAAGTCGCTCATCACACGCAAGGCGCTCGAGGGTGAGCACAAAATCCCATGTAGTCCCTGTGGGGCGACCGCACCGGCGGCGCCCCCTCCCCCTGGACTTAGTCCTGTGTCAGCCACCCATCCTGCGCCCGTTCGAGTACTCCTACTTAAAGGATGTAATAAGAAAAGCCATCAATCACTGTAAGTTCCACAATAAAAAGTTTCCGAACGCAACCTTTAAAACTCTTTCTCATTGCCTGCTGGTGTTCCTGGTTCCTGGTTCTGGTTCTCATGTCGCTGGCGAGGCTTCGTTGATGTTGCGCTCCTTCTTTTCACTCCTTTTAATTCTGGATAATGTAAAATATGAGACGTCACTACTAAGTTATGAGTTCTTTAATGAAGAGCACTTCATACTGGCAAACTTTGGCCTGAATATCGATGTAATAAAATCATAAATTATGCTCCTGCCACCACTGATGCGGTGCGGAATTGCGGAGGAGCCCTTTTGTGTGCTACAAACTCTTGGAGCCATTATTTCGAGGGCCATTAAATAAGAATTTTTGCAGAGTCCCTTCTTCAAAATAGGAAAAAATTCACACTGCTACTGTTGACAGCAATGAATCTTTAAGTTTTTTTAAAATTTTGCTTCAAATTGTGAGATCCCCCACTAATTCTGAAGATAATTTAATAAATTAGATTTTGCAAAATTGCTTCACTACAAGAGAAAAGTTAGGTAGTCTTAAAGTGTTTAATTTTGATAAATATTGCGAAAACCCATAGTGCAGAACATTACTTTCATCTTGGACCAGAATTATATCGACAATAAAATTTCATATGTTTTTAATAGCTGAATTAAAGAATAATGATAATGTATCATTATTTAAATAAATAAGTAGAAAATAACGTGAAATAAATAAAATTATCTTCCAAGCAAAAAATAAAGCGATAACCATATTAATACTTTGTTGATTTTTAACATTATTTAGACAATATAATATTCAATAAAAAATTATAAGCATACCCTTCTGCATCATTCGGATAACACCATAGTTCCTAATATTGTGCATCGAATGTATGTATTTTAATAGCAATGTGGAAAAGTGCTATTTTGATCCGATTTGCTGACAAAATTAGGTTTTGATGTATTTACATATAATGTCCGAAATAAAAAAGCTTTGTGTTGATCTTAAAGTTCGAAATGGAAATGCGTTGTCTTTAGGTTTTTATAGGGCTGTTTAAATATACTGAAAAACTTTCTAAAGCAATTATTTCGACGATTGCATTAGTTTTGACCAGAACTCTCAACGGATTGCTATACGCAAACTGGCTTTATAAATTAGACATGTTCAAGTGAATTTTATACTAATATTTATTATTAGTCAGGTGCGATTTTGAACTATGCTAAGTTATTAAACTAAAAATGTTGTTTCAATAGGAAAACTTTTATTTTGAGTTGTGATTTTTCTAATTTGTTAAAACACACGCTGACCTTATTTTTTCTTTTTTGAAAAACTAATAAAGATAACAATAATTTGGACTGGTAGGAAATGTTGACAACTACAATTATACACCTATAACTATACCTGCACCTATTTTGATTGAGCCAGACTCCCAAGTAGATTTGTAAAATTCAAAGGCAGCAATAATGACCTCGTAATCCAAGTTTCTTCAAACTAATAAAAATCTTAGTGTTTAAAGTTACAACATAATTTTATTAAAACAAAAATTAGATATCAGTTTATAAAATTTAAAATGTAACAATTTGTTAACAAGATTTAACAATTTTAACCAAAATGTTCGTACACACTTTTTTAAATACTAAATGTGATACATCATTTTCATTGTGAAATCCAAAGCTTCTTCATAGGCGATGTAAATATTTTGCATGTCCGATCCCATTCCTAAAATACTAACTTCCATTTTAAAAAAATTTGCAGCCTTCTTCATCACAACTTTGTGGCGATCTCCAATGATTTCCAGTCCTCTTTTATATTCCTCTCGATCAATGTTGATCCAGCTGAAAGTTATCGAAACCGGGAGCAGTCCCAGGAACTCAGTCAAAGTTACGAAAACATTTCGGAAAATCCCGTAGATTTGAACAAGCGATTTACTTTCTGCGTATTGTGAGCTGAATTTAATGCAACCACCCGTCTTTTTCATGATCCTTAATACTTTCCAGTTGTGTCCTCCTTTTACAAAACCGATGTTCTTTGGCGATATGTGGACATTAATGCAGATTTGAATTGTGGGAGTTTGACTTCCATGAGCAAATTGAAGAATAATTTTTGTGGCTTTCTTCAGATGTTCAATATTTTTTCCTTGGACTTCGATGTGGCCTCCAGGTGATTTTTTCACTCGAACGTTGTAAAAGCTTTCTACCGTTTCGGTGCATACCGATTCAAACATCAGTGGTGAATGTGGCCGAACCCAGAAATTTACACTGAAACTGCTGAAAGATTGAAGATGCTTACGAACATCTTCAAATTCTTGAATATTAGACGCAGGAATAGTCACCTGGTTGCAAGACTCTATTTCACCAGGGGATGGAAATATAACTGCTGTTGATGTATTTTTTATAAACTTCTTAAGGTTCCCATTCGATAGACTCTTAATAATTCCTGGATGAGCTGTTGGTACATCTAACTCCATGGTCACAACGGGCTTTATCTTCGTTTTGTCAATACCCAACTGGGATTTGATCAAATATTTGGCTTCAAAGACGTCATCAGGAGCTCCAAATATAGTTACTAACGGATGAACGGAAGCTTTGTAATCATTACTTTTTTGATAGTAGCATTTCACATAAGTGCCGGTCAACTTCATGACATTACTGAAGTAGTGTTCTATTGAATTCATTCCACTTATTAGGCATTCAGTGCTCATTAGCTGGGTAGCTTTTTCATTGTCAATGCGAAAACTTTCCGTCATCTGTTGTCCTGGTTTGCTTGTCGCAATCTTCTTGGTTATATTACGAATATCCATGCTAAATAGTTCATTTCTCAATGCAATCGTATGTTGGCTTGATGAATCCTCGTGATTGATATAAAAGTTATCAATTTCCTTCAACATAACTATATTTGGTTCTACAATCACTTGATTTTCGCGATCAGGTTTTATTAATTTCTTTGTCGCTTCAAGAACTTGTTGACACTTCTTTTCGGCCAACGAAATTCCAAACTTATCGTTGGTATTTTTGGTACTTGGTTGGTAACTGTATGGAGCACTAGTAGACATCTTTTAAATTTCACGGACAAATTTTTTTGATAATAATCGGTTCAATACTTGATGAATTTTGAAGTAATATGCTTGTAAATCGGGACTTTTATACCAAAACTGCGAACGCGAAAAGTAGGCGGCAACTAAATGTGGACATAGATGATATACAAAAATTCATATACCAAAATAGACAAGGACAGAGGAAGCATGAAAATATATCAATAAAAGTACCAAATTAAAGGAAGCACATAGATTTTGATCATTAACTTTCTAACCCTTTTTCGAGAATGTAACAAAAGTTTTATTACCTGCTATTAAGATGCGAGGTTTATTAACTTTACAAGGAAGCACCTACCTTCCTGCTATATAGCAATAAAATAATTATCTAAGGCTCTTGCCTTCAGGTAATACATTCACTGTTTAGGTTTACCCTAATTAGTTCAAATCATTAAAATTTTGTTCTATTTTTTCTTAGAAGGTACAGGATCAGCCTCTTTTATATAAATCGCTTCCCCTCTCTATGTATCACTGATTATTCTGCCGATTATTTAAGAGCTGCTACAACATAATTTTAATTAAGTACCCATTTGATACGATCAGTGTGCATTTGAATTTATTTATTAGCAACATTTGATGTTAGTGCAGTTATTTTCGGCAAAAAAATTAAATATTTAAAATGCCTACGATAGGAAAAATCTCTGCAAAAACTTCAAGTTCTACTAGCTCAGAAGAAAACTTAATATCTTTACATTTCTACATGCCGAATGTAAGACTGCTTCTTCGACGACCTGACTTTAGTCTCAAGGAAACAATGAAGAAGACTAACACCAACATCAACGTTCCACACCAGTCTACAACGATCGATGAGAGGCCCAGTGCAATATCAATCTTTGGACAATTGGAGAATGTTCAAAAGGCGCGAAAGGTGCTCAACGAAGAAGCGTTAATGAAATACGCATTTCCCATAAATGTTCAACCGGACATGTACGAGGCGGACATCGAAAAACTTGAAGCTGATTACGAAGTACAAATCGAGTACTTAGAAAGGCATGGAATTAATAAATTCCTCGTTTTAATTAAAAGTGTCCAAAATAACTGGGTAAAACTACAAAAAGCTACAGAGAAATTACTGGAGTTATTTTTGGGAGAAGGACAACCTCAGGATATGACGATTAATACGATGATTGAACTTCCTGTTGGATGCCACAATATTCTCGCAAGTGATCTTGATTTCATCGATAAAGTTGAGAAGAAGACTCAAACACGAATTAGGTTCCCCACTATGGAGGACGATTCTGCGAGAAATTTGCAAATTAAACTTGGTGGAAGTATTAAAGGGACCTACATTGCAAGAGCTCTTCTACTAAGCAAACTTCCAGTTAAGATGTGTATCGATTGTCCCGGCATTTCAAAAACTATCATTGAAACTCAAATCAAGAATTTGAAAATCAAGTATAGTATTTCTTTCGAGGTTAAAAAAATTTTAGACAATTGTAGTATTTTATTGCAAGCAACTGAAGAAAATATTGAAGAACTTTTTACTGTGAGTCAAGAGATTTTAAAATTTGTAGAGACTACCAAAGTACAGTCAAAAGGATTACGAAGGAAAAAATATCAAACTACCTTGGAACAAATTTCTGTAATCGATAAATCTTCTATCGAAGATACTAAAAAATATAAAGACATCTTGAAGCGAGCAAGTTATCGAGATCTACTACTAACCAAATTTGAGCGCTACAATGAAAAAACAACGCAAAATTCAGACTTCTTCAGAAGTTCTCAAGAGCTAAAGAATTTATATAACAAAAATAATGTAGCTTTATCCAGGTTGTTTAACAGAAACATTAAAACTTCCTTCCTGGATAGTTGCTGGTCTGCACCTCTTCCAGATCTTCTAATTAGTGCTTCACAAAATCAGGAGAATGCATTGGGCATCAAAATAAAACCCCTATGTAGCTTAGTAGAAGCCCTTTTGGAGCACTTGCAGCTGAAGCACTATGGCCCTGTTTTCGAAAAATTCAGCATAACAATGGAGACTCTGAATAAAATGACTGACTATGAGCTTGAGCGGATTGGAGTTTGCTCGTCTGGTGCACGAAGAGTTATTCTGCGGGCTGTTGATATTATAAAAATGTAATTGTAAAATTTGTTTTATATACTTTTATTTAATGGAATTTAATAAATGTATGTTTGTTGGATAAATAATTTTATTTAGTTAACCCTTTGTATGAAAAACCTTCATACAAGAAGTTTGTTTCGAAAATTATTTGAACTTCGAGCCTGAAAAAAAAATTTATTCTTTAAAAATTTAAAAAAAAATAATAATATGTATCTTTGTTAGGTCTCATAACAACTCCTGCTGGAATCAAATTTATTCATAGCATTGTCATTGAAATGTGTTTAGAATGCCTAAAAATCTGTAAGGAAATTTTAAAATCCAATCTATCTCAAAAGAAAACGCCTATAGTTAGTTCTCAATAAATTATTTAACAAAATAAATTTGCCTTCTTTTGCATATTTTAGAAATGTCATTCATAATTATTTTGTACTTATATTTTCGACTTATGTGTTGTAGGCTTGAAAAATAAATTGATGTACCTTTTAAAAGCGCCAAACTTTATATTCCCAGAAGAGAATATTTACGCAGGATGATGAAACTTCAGAAATTACTTCCTGAGTTTTTACATATTACATTCAATAAATGTCCTTTTATTCCGCTGAGAGTTATTCTTAAGGTAAAAAACTTCTTAAAATTTTGCAAATTTTTCGGGCCGGCCTTTTTGAGGTGAAGTTTATAAACTTTATGTACAACTATTAGACCTTAAAATTAAAATCGTGTAACGAATAAGAGATTTCTCCTCAGCAACTGATGCTAAAAAAATATGCCCAAAAATCGATAGACAAACTGAAATCCAATTAAGCGATGCCCTGAAAATGTTTGCCTATGCCCCGTAACCAGGTTCAAATATTTACGTGCCCATGCATCATATCAACAAATCAAACATCAGATAGAGGAAATGTTTTATTTCTCCTCCTCGAAACACACGGAGGGCCCATATCCTGGAAAGCAATAATTCCCGAATGGTCGCGGTGAAGAGTGTGTAAGAAATCCTGCCGAGAAAATGTAATTATTTCTAGTTAGCACGCCATTGTGTGGAGTGGAGTGGACGAAGGAGCAGCTCGGATGGGGCTCCGCCACCGCGGCCCCGCGCCGAGGGCCCATTAGTCTAGGCGGCACTATTATTCACCATTAACTGCGACATCACGGTCGCACTCAAAGCAAAACATCATGTTTATTTGACGCCCGGGCAGGGCTCCAGGACCCGGAAGGGGTATTTATGGGTTTGTGCCGGGACGAGTTATGGGTGTACCAGCGTCACTGCCAAGTACACATCCCGCCGAAACTGTGTCGCCGGCCGTCGAATAATTTATCGCAATATTAGCCAATATCTGGGATTAGTTGATTAAATAGAAACCCGCGAGGTACTCCTCTATCCTAGCTAATCCTGACTGGTTATAAGGACTAAAAGGGTTGTCTTAATATTTTCTGTTCAACATGTTGAAGATCTTAATGTTTCTCACATTAACCTTTAATGAGTAAAGCTGACATTAGCTCTCACACCCTTATCAATGCAAATATCGCTAACAAAATTTTCATCTGTCTGTCGTAAATAATAACAATAACAATTATAGATACTATATCCATGGAAAATTATGTTTTCGAACTATTGGAAAAAAATAAGCATCATACAAATAAAGGGAAATTAGTAAGTTTAAAAGTAATTTCCCATACAAAATTGATCTTTAAAACCTACGTTGGCACACGGCCCAAACAATTTCAAAGAAATTCAAAATATTTTTTATATACATCTGTATGTATGTATGTATAATTTAGTTCAAGTTATGTATGCACAATTAGTTCACAAATATTTAAGGCACCTGTAAAAATCACTTTTGAAATATAATTATTGAAATATGGCAGCCGAACAGCAAGGTGGGAATAAATATTTGCGATTTGTACATCTACTATATTTATTTTCTTTCGGGCGATGTAATAATGAATTGTGCCCATCAGAAGATGTGACAGTAAAAAGTTTGTTGAATAAAGGAATGCTCAATGGAATAATATTTGTTTATAAAGTAAAGTGATGTTCCAAAATAAGTATGCCGGTGACATTTGATTTCTAAAATTTTAAACTCAATTATTTCCGATACTATTTAATTTTAAATGACAAAAATTGTTTGCATAATCTTCACTTCGGAAGGAAAAGCAACTTCTGTATAAAATTGCATTGACATCCGTGGGGGGACATCAAACTCAATCTCTATAGCTTACATTTATTGAGTATTTAACGGATTCCATTAAACATTTACTCAAATACGTAGAATGTCGATAACCAATATGCAAATGTGCAAATGTTACAATTGATGTTTATTTTAAAAAAAATGTTGTTTTTAACTCTTTTCTTTAGAATGTCCTAAAAAAATATGCTTCGTTTACCGAGACGAGTAGTTAAATTCGTTAGACGAAGAGAATAAACTTTGAGGCAACTCTTTAAATACAATAAATATGATATTAATTTAAAACAGATTGAGTTCTCAGCAGGCATAAATGTGGCCGCACAAAATTTGTCTTAATTAAATAAACATTCTTACAAAGTTTGACAAAACCAGTGAGGACACCTCTAACTCAATTTATGTCGAATATTATTGTATCTTTTTAAATGTATTAAAAACATACATATATTTTGTATATACCCGGTATTATTCTACAAATCAACACTAACTTCACTCAATAAATCGACAAACAGCCAATCTATTTCATGGAATTAGCTAAAATATACATATTTTATCTGAAAAAATCTTTGTTTTATGTAAAAAAATAATTAGATTGAAAATAATTTGCGATTTTCTACCGAAAGTATAATTAGTGTTTTTACATTCTGGATAACATCTGTTTGTCCTTTTTGTCTCCAATAGCTAAAGGCATACCGAGTTGAAATTAATGCTAAATATTAAAGTTTACAGTTTTATAGTCCTGTATAAAAGTCAAGTTTCCCAATCAATGTAGTAAAAAGAAATGGGTCTTCAAAGTATATTTTTATTTTTCTCACTGACAAACTTACTCTGTGTATCGAAATGTGTACATATGTATGTAACATATGTATGTATTAAGGCAGGATCGTTACACTGGTGCTTGTCTATATTTTTATTTGTTACGATCAAATCTGAGTTTTATAATGGATGTAAGCAATTTAAATGCGTTAATTTCTTAACTACATTTTTGAAAATTGTTACTAGCATTAAGTTTATTTTGTTTTAAACTAGACCTAGTTGAAATGAGAAAAATATGAATTCTTCAATAATGTTGTTATGTAGTATGTATTTACCTACTCATTTGGTCACATATCGTAAAAAATATATAATAAAAGTTTGATTATTAAACCCATTCTTCATAATTATAAAATCCAATTGCTTCTTCTAATTTTAATAATCAAGCCACTTAGCTTATTATTTTATAATTAAAGTAATTCAATCCTCAACTGAACTTTTGTGAGAGACTTAATCTCACCAATGTAGCATAACAAATGAAAGTGAGTTGAACCGAATTGAACCGAATTCAACAAGATAAGCTTTTCGCCGCCGGTCTGTGTCATCACACATTTCTTGTTTGCTCGGGAATGTTTTTGGTAAACAAGGACATGTTGAATAATCGATTAATTTCCTTAATTTACTAGCTCCTTAGTCCTCAGGTGGATGGGTGACGCCCCCGCATACGCAGCTGCTACTCACCGGGGCACCCACCTCACTTTCGCTGGAGCCCACCCCCACCTGAATAATTTCCACAGGAGTAAGGCGCGGTGCGAGGCGGTGTATGCGAGGCGGTGTATGCGAGGCAAATAAATCAACTTAAGTGGATGATTTTTTCTCCACATCCCCATTATGGAAACTTGAGAAGTTATGGGGCACGGCAGTGCTGGAGTTATGGAGGCCATGTGATAATATTCACACCGCCCCTTTTATGCTACCTGAACCCCGCAATCCTTCTTAATTTCTGCTTCCTTTCTCCCGGAGTCTTTTCCTTTTTTTCGACAAGTGCAAAAGAACCACTCAGACGATTTTCATACATTCGTCAGCAGTCAAGTAAGTCCTGACAAAAGGATAGAAAAGGAATGGGTGTAGGGGTGGACTCATTTCGCGAGAAACGCCAAGGTGTTCCAAAAAAGGAAAAATCATAAAAATAACAAGATAAGGAGATAATGATTTCTTCCCACTTCTTCAGGAATAATTATCATTGAATAACTCCTGGGCTGCATTAATGGGAACACGAAACGTAATTAGTTTTAATTAGGAGTGAGGGGTATCGTGTTCAGTCTTCCGGTTTCTTCCCATTTATGAGAAGGTAACGACGAGAGTGAGCTTTTAGGTATCCCGTCGATGCACACGAAAAGCAGGGAATGATATCAAATTAATTGCTAAATTATATCTTGAGAATTTTAATGCAACATGTAAAACTCTCAATAATAACTATTTTTATTTTTAATGACGAATTTCATCATATTTGCTCGTTGCATCTCATCCCATTTTGCCCAAATTCAATTATATTTAAATCACAACATGATTAATTAAATATTACATATTGTGCCACGCATTATTAAAATTTTAAAAACCAGTTGTTTTATGGTAGGTATACTGATTACTAATCGGAAGTTCAATTCCCAAAAATACGAAATTTCAACATAAATACTATGGAATTTTTGAAATTGTTTGCATTTCCTTTCATCGAACATAACATTAGATTCGAAAGCAGTGACCTAAAAAACCACAATATTAAATTAAATTACATTAATTTTGTCCACTACATAAATAATTACGTATTATTGAGAACAAATGTATGCATTATGTATAATAGATAAGAGGGGAGTGTCAGTGCAGCTTTGGAAAAGGTGAAAAAGTAATAATACTTATCGATTTAATTGAGGCAAAAATTGCTAAGAGATGATTTGCCATGCATACGAGTATATCAGTTTTTCGTTGTATCATACTAAACTTAAAATCTAAATCATTATTTAATTTAGTTCTGCTGAAATTTTATTTCCTATCAACTAAGTAGATTATTATTTATTTTGGTGATATGTGCGAATTAACAAGTCTCCAACCAAATAATAAGCACATTCAGTTTGTTCGTTAAAAATATTTTGATACAAAACAATTGGAATTAGTGTTCAATATATGGTAAATAGGTAAATTTTAAACAAGTTATTATCCTATTTTAAAAAGTTTTATTTATGTGGCGGACTTAGGATAGTTTTGTATAATCTGCACTTATTCAAAATGTTTTTTTCATATACATAGGTATTTGCAAAAAATATTTGGGATTTGAACTCCTCAACATTAATTAAATGTTATTATTTCAAACGAATTTGATTTTGAAAAAAAGGCGTCTAAATCAATAAGTAGTTCAATTATATTTTCGCATACTATTATGAAAATGAAAAAAGTTTGATTAAAATCCACAAGGTAAAAAACAATCAGCCAACATTTTATTTTTAATAAAATGCCATCGTGTCTTTTCTGACAAAAATGTCCTCCTTCGCATGTTTTAAAGAATTTTTCACATAATTATTATTTGATTTGCCGTCGTCGTGCATTTCAGACAGGATGAAGGTATCATCGATAATTAATTAATCATTGTATTCACTTCAATTCAATTTAATTATACATAATTAGATAATATCGCAAATGTCGAAATATTATTTTCATTGTAGTTATAGCCAAAACTGCTTTTTTAAACATTATTTTCATTACGGAGATCATTATTTACTAATTTTATCGAGGACTAATTGCCAGTTAGTCTTAGCAAATTAAGCCAATGTTAATCCTTTAGCGTTTTCATATTGTGAAAATGTTCATATATGTATATACCTATAAAATTAACGAGGTAATTAAATAATCTTATGTGAAATTTCTGTTGCAATACAAAATTTAATTATACTCACTGTAGCTATTAAAAATTAGTTATTTTGTTTTATTTTACACTCGTAATTCCCATCCTGCACTGGATGTATTTTCGTCTTGACTTTCTTTTTCAAACTCGACTATGTTTTCTCTTCTTTTTAGAATAATTTCTTTGAAGTCAGTAAATACTCACGTTTATTTGTGAGCTTGAAATAAAACTCAGCAGAAAATGAAGCGAAACTTTTTAGGGAAAGGTTCTCTGTAATTTAACTTGCCGCAAAGTTCTTTGCACTTTCTTACAATAGAAATAATTTGCGCCCCTCGACAATTTTTCTTTTATTTTGCTTATATCATCTTCCGGCATTTTCCTGTAAAGAAAGTAAAAGCCTTGGCTAATCGAGCAGGTTTTATGAACATTAAAACATTGCGAGCCATATTTCCTCATTTTTCAACCATGAAAGGGAAAGTCCCTCTAATAACTTTATATTTCTTATCTTTTGTTCCAGAACTGCCCTAAACCCATTAGTAGTCAGTTAAGAAAAGACCGCTCTGTGATAGTAATAACAGCAATAAAATAAAAAAGGGACCAACCCTGTTGCCTAAGGAAACCTACTTATGTTCATCATTGTCATGACAAGGCAAAACAGAGTATAAATCACCTCTATTAACTCCTTGACCATCTCTCCGGTCGTGAACCCTAAAAATACGGCAACTTTTGTAAAAAGCTAAGAAAAGGGGTTACTTTTTAAGATATCTCGCAAATATTCTTCGCTCTAAAAGGAAGAACATTTTGCTGAGCTTACTATTTTTTGCTGGTAAAGTGAATATGTAAATTACATTAGACTTTATGTTTTATAAAACCTTGGAAATTCCAGGAGTTTCAAATTTAATTTTATGTACTTCTATTTTAAAGTTTGGGGTATAATTTGTTTAATTTACTCACAAATTGAGTAGGCACGTTATCCCACCCTTATAACCTTGTGAAGTATATTAACAACTTTAAACGCTTTACACTGCCCGATCCCATAAAAACCCTAAAAATTCATCAAGGTAGATTTTATCGTGAAAAACTTTTGGCATGAATTTTTACGAACTAATCTAGAGGCCTCAGAGTAATTTTCCAAATGGTTTTTTTCATCCTGTCTGAAATAAATGGCGTCAAGGGACCAATAGAGGCCACCTGGCAATAAAAGGATAGCATTGATTTAAGAAGGTCCAAATTGTAGTCACTGCACGTTTGAAGCACTTTGTAACTGGAAACTGGTCAACAAATGAGTGTTGTTGATTGGAATAATAATTACACAATCTAGGCTGCTATAAATTCAGAATTTACTGAGACAATTTCACTTCGAGTGGTAAAATTCATGCAATTGGCAAATCGAATTTTCCTCAATTTGAATTGTTCGTGCCTGTTTAATAATGGGAAATAATAAATGAAAATTATGGGGAAATGGGAACAGATTCTACGAAAAAACACATATTTTTTCACGTTTTCTACTTTATTTGTTGAAGAATTGCACACAATTTTAAGTGTATATTTATTGATTTTACTGATGGTACTTCTGCTGAATAATTAAATATTTTAATACGATACGTGGAGCAAACAAATTTCTGTTAATTAAACAATATAACAGAGTGCTTTCAGCGTAAATATTTCACAATGTTAAAAGAGTACGCTTACAGCTCTTCAAAGATTAAATTATTCGTTTCAAATGAGAACAAATTTCTGGTGGATAGGTAGGTATTTGCTTATTGATATTTAGGGAACAATTTGAAAATGAAAAACTCCGAACTGTATACTGCAAAAACAGAGGTAGGAAATCGACGTACCGAAGACGATGTCATTTTTTATAAAATTTTTTTTTAGTAGAAACATAAAATAATATTTATGATGTAATTGTGTATTTCAAGTTTTCGGAAGGTGGAATATTTATCTTTGAATAAATTTTTATGATACATATGGAATCTGGGAGAGAAAGCTAGCAAACTACGAGTATATGGAGATTAGGATAACGGTTGCATAATTTACTAAAATTTTAATAGAAATAGACAAATGCTCTGTAGTACGTTAATTAAAATAATAATGTATTTTTATAAAGTAAAGCAAATATTATGTACCGTCATATTAATTTTTATGTTTTTAACTACAAAAATAACGGAACTCCACAAATATTCATTACCTATTCTACCCCTTAACTTAATGGCTGTATACCAATTTTCATGCATTTAATTTTAAAAAAAGAGAATTTTCATATCATATAAACTTGCATCCCTTATGTTATTTCTTTCTGTTTAGATTCCTACGTCACAAAAGTAACATATTCTGCATATTTAATATAATTAGCTTCACCGGTTTTGGCTCTGCGTTGATAAATCAGTCATTCTGTTTTCTTAAATATATTGACTATTTATACATACATATATATAAAGCATCTTTCGGGAACTTTGCATTTTCCGAGATAACAAATTTTATGTTAGTCTCGGATCTTCACTTTCGTTCTATGCTAAATTTAGCGAAATCGATGTAGCACTTTCCGCGTGATCGACTAATAAATAAACAGATAGAAGAAAACACTTTCTCATTAACATACATATATATAATATACATTAGTAAGAATTAGTAGTGCCTTCAAAATCCTTCTTTGTATTCTTACGAATGTTATTAATAAAAGCAATGTGTCAAATCAGGACATCTTCAAGTCAGAAAGAATTACTTCACACAAGTTCAGTAACATATCAGTAAATAAAACATGCCAATTGCCCTTAATAAATTTCTTAAATTGCAAATTCTTAAGAGTAAACTTACCCTACTTGATTTGAAATGAAATAAAAATGTTTTAAATTAATCATTTATTTTGAAAACATTAAGAAGTAATTATACTTTAATTAATACTTAGCTTGGCATTTAGGCGAAAATAAGAAAAGGGTAAACTAATCATCTATAGCTAATAATAAACTATCTGTCACCAAGTAATTCTAATATTTACAACTTACTTAATGTTAGGTTCTTCCACTAAACCATAAAAACCAGTAATAAAACTGCTAAATATTTCTTCAATAATTTTACCAACACTAAACCTTTTTTAAAACCCTTTTTCTACCTGCTCTATCTCAAAGAAAATCCACTCATCGATCTTGCCATTTACATTTCAAAGTTTGTATCTGAAACTTCTTCTCGTATGATAATTGCCATATATAAGGGAAGAACTTTAAAAATTCGTTACTTTAATCCTGAAGGGAATTATCGCGACAGGTCGGTGTCAGAAAATGTGTTCAATCCTTTGCCAAGACGTCTTCAAGAAAGTAACTGCCGAGACCATTGAAGTTTGTGAATCGAACAATCAGCTAAAAATTGCAGAAAGAGGAGTAGCCATGAGTTATCCTATGCCAAACATGAGACTGTTAACAGAAAAGAGTGGACCGGTGAATGTGATGTGCTCGGCAGATGTGTTTCTTCAAATTCCCTCAGGATCTGGAGAATCTGGCTCGAATAGAACTACAAGTTTGTTATCAATTTACGGTCGATTGGAAGAAGTCTCGAAAGCAAGGACACTTCTCAAGAAAGAGGAGGTTCTCAAGTACGCGATCGTGGTGCAGCACAGGCCCGATGAATATTATTCCTACATCCGGAAGATGGAAACAACTTTTGATGTTCGACTGGTATATGCAAAAAATCAAGGGAATGGAGGTTTTATAATTTTGAAAGGAATCAACCAAAAGCAGGTTCAGGAAGCGGCAATTTGGCTGTTACACATACTGTTTGGTGACAACGGGCATCGTAGAGGGATTTACATGATTATTGAGATACCATCAGAGTACCACGCCACCTTAAAGGGCCCTGAACACAGCATTGCTGAAGAAATAATGCATTTTACAAATACACGAATTTATTTTCCAGATATAACCGATTCTAAATTAACTAGTTTGGAAAAATGCCAAATTCAAATTTTTGGAACCATCAAGGACATTTACCGCGCAAAAGAAAAAATTCTTGAACACCTTCCAGTAAACGTTTGTGTTTACTATCCCTACTCTTTACCTGATGGTTGCATTGAACAGGTAGTTAGTGCTGTTCGGCAAAAGCACGGGGTTCATGTTGAGATGACAAAACTCATGTTTATCCTACACTTTCGCTTCATCAGTTCAGACAAATACATCCGCAGTATTTACGATGCACGAAATGATCTCCTAGCGACCTTGGATCAATTAAGGATATACCATCAAGAAAAATTTGGCCTAAAAGCTGATGAAATGTACCTGCGATCGTCATTCATCCTTCAGAAGTATTTCAGCACTTTAGTGGCTGATGACAGGAGCGACGCTACTTCCGGAACCGATTCAACACCATTAAGCGGATCTGTGGCCAGTGAGCTATCATCTGAAAACGAGTTCAACTATTCAACAGAAAGTGACCTGGGCATAAATTTGATGGAGCAACAAAATACACTTTCATCTTTCGACAGCAACACTTACGAGCTGCAACAGCTGTATGAAAAAAATATGGACTTCTTTTATTCTTGGTTGAACCGTGACAGCGGAGCTCGTGCTGGAGTCTTGAAGGATATTTCGGAACGAACATCTTCTTTGAAGTGTATGTCGACTGGAGGTAACTCAGTAATAAATGGTACGCAGCCTTTGGATTCTGAAGTCAATGCCTTTTTAAAAACGTTGGGACTGGATCAGTACATCTGGATCTTTGAGCAAAATTGCGTTACCATTGACACTCTGCGACAAATGAACGATGTTGATCTGATCTCAGTTGGGGTCAACTCTTCTGCAGCGAGGGAATTGATTTTGAGGGCCCTACGAAGGGCATAGGAATAAGTATTTATAATATTTCGAAGTAAGATAAACTGTACATACTAATTGTAAAATAGCTTAAGCGAATTTGTAAAATAACTCTACTATATATGAAAACAATAAACAACAGTTTCTGTAAATACCTGCTTTATAATTGAATATGCCAATCACTTTAAATAAATATTGAAAATTATAAAAAGTAAATTTTTCAAGATAGTTACATCAACTATAACACCTTATGATGCATATTTACTTATTGAATTTAAGTATTATATTTGACGTCATTTTACAATGTCTAGTGTAACCAACCGCATTGATTTTAAATGTCTCCATTTTCACCATACATATACAATTTCGTCAGGGCGAAAACGATTATTATATAAATTTCCTAAACTGACTTTTCTTCAAAATTTAAATTGGGATTCATTGAAAAAACATCATTATTTTCGCGTTAAATGTCGCTTCCAGTGAAATATAAAATATATGTAAAAAAAAATTATTTTTATCATAGTTTCAAATTAATTAATTAAATTATATTTAAAGGTCTTGAATTTTAGCTATGCGGCATAAACTGAGTTTGAGGTTTTTAATGAAGAAAGTTTTTTTGGCAAGAATATCCATTTATTGTAAAAGCTGAATAATATATGAAAAATATTTGCCAGGCGGTTAAGGTTAAATTTATTGAAGTATTGTATTTAACTTTGAAGTTCTGAAAAGTGATAGTTTTCCGTCGCAGTGTCTTCATGCAGCAACAGTTTCTTGGAAAAATAACTCAAATTAAAATGCTTGGGTCGGATTTCTGCAAAAAACTTTTCTGGACTTCTGGAAATTACTATTTTATAAGACTAATTCATGTTCCTCACTGAATGAATACGTGGAAATCTCATTAATTTCAGGTAGATATTAATACTACAAGTTGCAACTTGTGGGAATATGTTAAAATGTCAATTTTCGAAATTCCAAGTTATCATATATCTTAACTCGAATGGACACTCTTACAAAGTTTTATCAAAATTCACGGTTTATTATACAAAGTAAGGTTTTTTTAGGTAGTAAAGGAAAGGTTGAAGTATAATAATACATTAATTATCTTTGTAATATGTACATATATTTTTGCTATAAAAGTATTGAACATATAGAAGTAGGAATATCTTCTTTAAACATTTCAATTAAAGATTTTGTATTAATTAGGATGTTGAAATAAGGTTAAGTAGCGTAACAAATTGCGTTCTTCCAGTATAAAACCCAACTAAGTTCTTTCGTAATAAAGATTTTGCCTTTGGAAGCCATGATTTAGCAAACTTTTTAAATAAAATATCATTTTCTAAGAAGCAAAAAACAAAAGCGGGGGCAAAGATTTTGCATCAAAGGGGATGCAATGACTCCCACGTTGAAAAAGTTATCAAAAGCTCGCACTCAATTTGTCTATAGTAAACTGAGCAAAGAAAATGGTGAAATACGACACAAACAAAGTGTAGCAGGATAATGCAAACGCATACAGTTGTCGTTAACCGTTATTTTATTTCTCTCTGCGCCTATGAAAATTAACACTAAAAATACAAGTGAAAAAGAATTAACACTTAGAAGTACAAGTGAAATTCCAGCGCCACAAGGAATAAATTATCGCAAGTTAATGCTCAATTATTAACTTGAAACAAATTCCCTGTGCTGGTTACAAACATTTCTCACAAAAAACAAACTAAAACTGACTGCACTGCACAGTGTCCTAGACCCAAAAAGATGACAAGTCCGGGAAAACAGTTGCCGAATCCAAAGTCAAATTCCAGCAGCAAAAAGGGGGGTTGCTAAAAATCGAATGCCGTGTCCAAGTAATAAATTGCCAAAATCCAATACCGAGTTTAAGTAGAAATGTTTAAGAAAGGCACTGCACGTAGCTCAAATCATAATCAAACTTTTTTAGGTTAAGTCACCACAGAAGGAGCAAGTTGACAAGTTGACAATATGTTGAAAAAATGGACTTTAGCGAAAAATCTTGTGTGCGCATCAGAGCATCACTTCGCTAATATTGTTCAATTTTCTGTTTTTCCTTTCAGTCAACTGGGCATTTTTAGTTTCATTTATTACAATTTTCTCCCTGATCTGTCCTGAATTCGCCGCATTGATTTAGGCAGTATTACGAGAATTCCCGTAGAACTATTTTATCGAGATTGTGTGATAAGGACAATATCCCGGTTGTCGCCTTCTAACCCATCTTATGGGAAAATATTAAATTTAATTATTTTGCAATTTTTGTAATAATTGGCGAATTTGTCCCCAAACGGGCAATACCGCCAAATTCGCCGCCTGCAAATTGCCCTGATCGGGATGTCACAACATGGGTGGCAGTTGTGGTGATTCCTTATAACGTTTGTTAGTCGCGGATGTCTTTTTGTGAAATTTCGGTGTATCGTGGGTTTTTTCCCCCTGTCTCGAATAGATGTGTTTTTCTGGTAAGTATTCTTTTCTTTTCTTTAGTTTAGTCATGTGAAATCTGTGTAAATTGCATAAAATTCATAAAGTTTGTTTATGTCCTAGCAGCTGTCAAATGTACTTGTTTTTTGCTATTTTCCATATATTAATCCAACTTTCTACAAAAATTTTAGTAGAAATGAATTCAGGGTCATTTGTTTAGTTTAAAAGTTCATGTTGTGGCAGGAGGAAATTAAAATTAATAAATTTTTGCACAATTTCCTCACGTAATTGTTGTTGTACCGCCAGGAATTTGTTTATGTTGTGCTAATTCAATTCTTTTTTCTTTTCCATTTATTTACTTATTTACTGATCTGATTTCAAGGACCTGAGGAATATTTGTTGACTGTCCACATAAAGAGAAGTATTATGTATATGTTTGCTTTACATAATGATGCTCTTCTTTTTTTGTTTTTCAGGAGCGTTTCGAATCCTGAGTTTCAAATTGAGATATGCTCAGTTTTTTTACATAAAAATTGATACTGAAATTCTGTTCATATTTTAACCATATGAGCCGATCACAACTTTTTAGAGTCAAAATTAGCTCTAATGTAAATTTAAAGTGTTTTATAAAATTTATTGACATTTTTTTAATTGATGCAAACATTAGTGTTATTTTTACACTTTTGTAATATTTGGATTTACTGTTTCTCTTCGTATATTATCTTAAAAAAGGTAGCATGAAAAATGAATGCCTTTTCCATCATACTAAACTAATTCTAGTAACAAATTATTCAAGTGAGTAAATAAATCTGCATATCATATCATATAAATATATAGCATTTATGGTATATTTTTATTTAACAACGCAAATATTATTGTATGGAATAAATTTAATGGTCATTATTTGTCAGTATTTTGACTTTTCTAATTTTCCGGGAAAGTAAATAATTTGCCCTACAAGTAGAGTCATAAAGTAATTAATGCCATTAAGAAGCAGTAATGAATATTTCCGAAAACTTAGAGGCAGCACAGTAATGATTTCTAATTTAATTATCAGGTCATTTACTAACCCTTCGCAGGTAGTAGCGCCCTGTTAATGACCTGAAGAATCGTTTAATTACCTTTCGGGGTAAGGGCGTCAACATCCCTTCTATCATACCTTCCCGTATCCCTTCTCTATAAGCGAAGGCAAATCAGGTATGAAATCGTTTAGTATAAAATTCATGTTACTTGTAAAAATATATCAATCTTTCTAGAACTGTCTTGAAGAACAGTACCCAAAGTGATATTCAAAATAACTTCCGAATTAAAATCTAAAATGTGGAATAACAAGAATATTCAAAAGAACTCATCAAAGAAAGCTGGAACGAATCAAGAAAAGCCAACATCGCTTACTTTCTTCTTGCCCAATGTGAGACTGCTTCTGCGACGCAACGACTTCAGTTTGAAGGAAGCTATGAAGACAACCAGCTGCAGCATCAACATCCCTCATCAATCTACCACACCCAGCAATACTTCGAGCAAAGTGGTGATCAATGGTGATTTTAAGAATGTCCTCAAAGCGAGGTGTCTGCTACAAGAACAAACTATCATGAAATACGCGTTTGCCATCAATAAGCGACCAGAAGATGGTGATCCCTTCATTCGTCGAACTGAAAAAGTCTTCAACGTAAAGGTTGAATATCTTGAAGCAAGCGGATATATGAAATGCCTTGTGCTTGTGAAAGGACTTCAGAAAAATTGGGAACAATTACAAGAAGCTACTGAAAGGCTTCTCCAAATTTTCTACTTCGATAGAGGAGAATACATCACCGTCAACACAGTATTGGAACTGCCCGTAGAGTGTCATGCGATCCTTCAGCATAAAATACATATTTTAAGGAAAATCGAACAGGACACGAAAACCCACATCGTTTTCCCCAAGGTTACAAGTGAAACTCAAAGCTCTGCAAAAAATCTTCAAATAAAAATTTGCGGAAGTATTAAGGGTGTCTACAGTGCACGGCAGTTTCTTGTCAACAGATTGCCAGTTACCATTCGTATCAACTACTCCAGTACTACGGTATTAAAAAATCTACAAGAAGAACTGAAGTTTTACAAACCACGACAAGAAATTTCACTCCAAGTGAATAACAATTTTAATTCACAAAATATTCGTATAGAGGGCACCGAAAAGAATTTTTATAACCTACTGAAAGTAAGCGAGGAAATAATGGACATTTTGGACTTCTCGACAGACGGACATCAAAATTTACTGGAATCCAACATTTTTACAGTGCCTGTAAAGGAATATCTAACTGAAGGAACTAACAGCAAAGAAAATACCATCCCAAAGACACTATCACTTGAAGATATTTCTGCAAACAAGTCAAACAACAAAGATGAATTCGAAACTATCCTTGCACAACAGGAAGAATATCTTTCGTCAGCTTTTGACAGCAATACTGAAGAACTCAGGAGTTTGTATGAGAAAAACAATGAAATTTTTGAGAAGCTCTTCGCAACAGACTTAAATGACACGGACGAGATGTTTTCTACAATTTTGGATCCATTCCCAAAATACTTAAGTAAATCCTCAGCAGGGATCTGGAAAACCACAGTGGAATTCAACACTAAACCCTTGTGCAGCGTAGTAAAAGATCTTCTGGATTTTTTGCAACTGGAACATTATCATCATATCTTCGAGAAAAACAACATTGGTCTTCAGGAACTAACTGAGATGGACGACAAGGACCTTGAAGATGCTGGAGTTTGTGCATCAAGCGCTCGTGAACTTATCCTGCAGTACACAGGCAACTAATTTATTTTTATTACTGTGATGAGAAACGAAGGCGGCCGAAGGTTGTGAGAAGGAATTTATATTATGTACTTATGCATGTTATATTCGTTATCTACATTTAAGCATATACAATATTCGCAAATAAGTTTTGTACCTTATATAGATTTAATAAAATTATAATTTTACACAAATATGTGTTTTACTTTCTTTCAAGGAACGTTTGTTGAATTCCTAAAAATTGCAAGAAAAGGAAGGGGCTTGGTTGAAGTACTTCGAAATTGTCTTTTCGATTGCTCCAACCTAATTTTGTTAAAACACTTCCTGTTTGGCAATAAAGTGAAAGGAGGCACTTACCAATTTTCGAAGACGAAGTTGGAACAAAATCAATTAAGAATTACTGGAGTTCCTTTTGTTATAGGCCAAGTTTGATCGATAGAGATTGACTGTGAGAAATATCTAGACGAATTTTAAATATTGAAATCCAATCCTATGAACATCCTTTGACCGCAATTGTTTGCAACAATTTTCCTCGATTGCGCATCACGTGCCAAATATGCATATATCTAGATATTTATTATAATATGGAAAAAAATAACAATAGAATATCCCAACTCTGTTATACACGTAGAAACACAATAATTTATGCCCGAACAGGAAGAGGCAGAAGTTTTCTATGAAGTGTTAACATTTCTTCCTATCTAATGTAGAAAACAAATGATATCAAGTAAAGAAACGACTCAATCGTCAATCGGCGGAAACAGCCACCATAAATTGTCGTTGAACGTTACAAATCGAAATCGTTAATACGAAAATATGCGGATGAAACAAAAGTCGCTGCGGGTTGGTTGTGGCGCAATAAACATTACCATCAAGCGACGAGTATCTGATGACTAAAACCAATCTGTTTATGGCAGACATCACCCGTTCGTCGACGAGTTTCAGATAAACTGAGACATAGGAAAAATCAATCTTGAGCGGCCTACATCCATTCCGCCACCTCAATCTGAGTGGGGCATCACAACTCAGAGCTCAAAGGACTTCTTTGGCCTCCCTCGGCGGCGAGGACAAGGGGCGAAATGAGCCGAGGGCGAGGATCTGCTCAAGAAAAAGAAAACCGAACAATGCGAAGCGATTGTTGGATTGACATATGGGCGACATTCACTTTCTTTTCACTCGCCTTTAGCCAAAAAGTCTGACATAATCAGGATTAGATGGGAATTTGTCCTTCAAGGCGACTTCTTCAAAGAAACGCTGAAGTCGTGGTTGGGGCCTAGTCGTGAGGAAATGATAGCCGTAGCGCAATGTCGATGTCGACATCGACATAGGCGTCGACACACGTAGCTCCTGCGGCGTCCGTCGTCCTCAGCAGGTATAGTTGACATTTATTTATAGCATTCGAATTGTGGAGCTTTTGCGGGGGTCCTGAGGAAGGGTGTGCTCAGGTAGAATTCTTAATTTCAACAACTGCTGGCGAAGCTTATCTGGCGCATGTTTCGCAGATGAATTTATGAAACAAAAGCGGCCTATTACTCAAGACACCCGATGCCCGCGGCAGCACTTGCGGCGTAATTTATGTGCAAAGACAACTGCCGTCCTAAGCGGATTAGGTTTATTTACTTATCCTTTGAGGTTTTATGATTCTACTTAGCATTGTATAAGTAATGGATGCCATTTGTACCCCTACTCCCGCCCGTTCTGACATAACTGAGCGGGGATCTTAATATAATCTGTCTTAGAGCCCTCTTTTCATGGCGATTTTTCTCTCAAGGAATTGTTGCTAACTAACGAAGCCACATCTAATCTAAGGGCAGCTCAAAATTTTTTTAAAAAGAAAGTTCAAGCCATAACAAAATTTTATGTATTTCAATTTCAAAACCAAAATTAAATCCTTCGGTTTATGCCCTTTTATTGTGCTATAAACTTTTGTTCAAGAATCAAATTTATGAAAATTGTTCACTATTTTATGAAAATTTATTACTCGTATTATATTTATACATATATTAGAAGATTGAATTTTTAGCATGTGCCATAGTTTCAATGAAAACTTTGAAATACTTAATTTCTTCTGCGACATTTAAGACATTTATTACCAAATAAATTCGTATATTTGTTTCAAAAAATGTTTGTTGAAGTGCTCACTTGAAAGTGCATTATGCAGAAGAAAATTCTCTAAAATGACTTAACAAAACATCAGGTAAAAATTCTTTTCGTCTAAGAAATAAATTACAAATTTATTTTCAAATCTTTACTAAGATTATTTAATTTGTCTGGCTATCCGTCAAGATTCTGTAAGAAAATGCCAGAGATAGTGAGTTGAAATTGATAGAGTAAAGTCCACAAACATATAGCCCTGTTAATATTCTATCTGGCTGACGCATAAAAACTCTATAGGGTACTTCCTGTCGATCTAGAATCCTGCAATTTAGTACGAATAACGATCTCATAGCACAAATGAAGGCGAAAGTATAAAATCATTAATAAACAATTTTGTGGAATTATGTATAATATAATGTAAGTCAAAATGATAATTATAAATTATAATTACATAGTGATATACAATTTCTTTATAATGCTTATTGTATTACGAAGCTTTGAATAGAGCGTCTCCTTCAGTAAGTGTTTAAAGGAATGTTATATAGTAAAAAAGTGTGTTTAATTAAATATAAAAGCTAGATTATATCAGGTGGTACACGCTAACATCTGCCCAACTCCTTAGAGCTCCGGAAATTGATGTATAATAAAATGCACAAATTCCCAAGATAGTACTTTACTGCTGAAGCCAATTTAAACCATACGAGTTAATCTTTTTAAATTTCCAGTTCCATCCAATTTCGACGAGCGTATCGAATTGACTCGTTTCTGACAAGGATGTATTCAAACAGGTACATGCGACCGAAACCATTTCAGGTACTTTTCACGTATTTCCCACAATCATGTGACATTTTTCAAAAAATCTAGGTCAAGTCCTGATATACTAAAAGGCGGACGGAATACAAATTACCGAAGAAGGAATTTGTCTGTTTTACCCTGCCCGTAAAACCGCTGTACGTTACGTACACATATGTCTGTCTGCTATTCCCGGTGAATGCATGTTGTAAGTGAGAAAGGTATTAAAGTGTTCCAGGGACATTCCTGATATATCGTGCACCGCATACCCCGCACTCCCGAAACCGTCAACCCACTCTTACAGGGGATGAAATTTACGTTTTAGTGCTATGCATTATTTTATGGGGTGCAAGTATCAGTTCGTCGCGTCGTGCAGAGTTTCCAATCGAAAATATCTCAATTGGATACTCATGGCAATCTTACTGAAGGGAACTGAAAATATTTCCTCAGGTGAAGTGAAGGGAAGATTTATTTGAAAGACTTTGTAGCGTGGCTTTGCAAATTCGCAATTTTGCTCCTTTTCTCCTAGATTAAAAAATATTTTGTCTCTGGTTTATTGAAATTTCAATTTTCATACAATTCATATGTAAAATATTGAACACTCAATAAGCTTTCCAGAAAGGTTGATATTATATTACTTTTTAGAGCATCAAAGAATTTGATAAAAAGAAAACTTAATAGTTTCGCATTTTTGTTAACATGATTGCCCCTTGGGAATTTTATAATATAGGTATACAAATTTTGTAGACATGAAATAGAATTTAGTCGAAAGAAAATGATTAAATAATTAGTTATTAGTCGTTAGAGTTCACAAATAGTAGTAAGATATTCAAGAGGTCTAATCGATTTTTGGTAGTATACATATTTAGCGTTTAATAAGCATGTCAAAAAGAACTTATGTAACTTATTAACTTATTAATTGTGGAAAGGTTTTCCAGAATCTGCGACTTTTATTATTTTGACGACATAAATCACTAAAAACTCCTAGAAAAATAATGTTAGGAGGTAACAGGATTCAGATTTATTGTTTTGAAAAGTAAAACAGCTAATTGTTATAAAAAATTAATTAATGAAAGCTGAATTTTCAGCTTTTTCAAAACATTTAACTATGTATGTAAATATAATGAAGAACTTTCAAAACACTGGCGCATTTTTGCAGTTCAATGTTCCCGTGTTGCAAAATTATAGAAGAAGATTTCTGCGTGTTTGTTAGTTTTCGCAATCAAAATATTTGTTGTCTGATTAAGTAAATTGTTAAAAAAAAATATAAATTCTGAAGAGAGGAAAAACTTTAAACTGCAAAAATATTGAAAAAATCACCTTGACTTACCTTTTTTTTGTTAGTAAATATTGCATAAAAAAGAAATAACCTGTAGAACTGAGCTCATGCATCCTGGAGCATTCGTTTCTGACCACACTCATACATATATAAAGAAGAAATTACAATAGAACTTTAACTACTCAACAACGAACCGAAAAATAATTAAAGGGGAGCTTAACTGAGGATCATATCTTAAGTTCGCATTGTGAAATCGGGCATTAGTGGATTACTTAGCCAACAATCCAATGATATTGTAATTATAATAAATGTATGATGCAATATTAAAACACACATATACTGTATGTTCACAGTACGAGTTTTAATGCAAATTACGACTTAAGTGGTCACTATACTTATGTATGTATATGAATCAAATACAAATGAGCAAAAATAAAAAGGAGTTCTGAAACCGAAAATACTTAAGGCGTCACTTAAGTTTTGCCTCGCAATTAGCTGAGGTAAAACTTAAGCTCGCACTGCGAAATCGGGCAATACGTTTCATTCAAAAATTCTCTATATCTGAAATTGGTTAATAATAGAAATGACATTAAATGCGGTGAATTTTAACTTTTAACAATCCTGAAAAGACACTTTGCAGATATTTTCTTGTCAATTTTCTCAATAGCTTTAAATTTTTTAAGCGTTCCGTTCAGAGGTTCTTTTTACGATCAGGTGTTCTCTTTATATTTTAAAAGTAATAGTGAAATTAAATAGCAATCACTTCTACTATAAAAATAATCCTAATCTTCCTAATTTTATCTTTTCTCAAGTAAGCTTTAAGCCAACGCGAATTTGCAAATAATACTCAAATTTCGTATGGCATTGACAATTTCTTGAATTATTTAAAGCACATTTTTCCATTTCATTTTGATTCTATTTATTTGGTCCCATTAACCAAACAGAACCAAGACGATTACTGAAAATTGATTTGAACGGAAAAAAAGAACCCTTTCAACGTAAGGTACGTTAGCCTTCAGTGCTCATTCAGTTAAAAATGGAATCTCATTTCAGTTGAGGCAAGAGTTCGGGAAAATCCATTTCCATAAATAAAAAGGACTGGAAGAGGAGAAAGAGAGAGATATGAAAAGGAGCCGATGGACAATTAAAAGAGAACGTTTGAAAAGCTTTCGTAATTAAAAATTGTTAAAAGTAAATAAAATTCGTAATTTTTCCTTCCACTTTAATCTTTGAAACTCGAAAGCATGAAAATAGCTAGGCCAGAAATCAGCTCAATTTCATCGGATCCCAATTTTCTCCAGTTGCGAGTTTCTGTGGAAAAGGTAACTCGTGAATTATACTGTGTATCGAATTAAATGGGCGAACCTGCAAAGTAGGACATCTTCTGGATTCTTGGAGTTGTGGAAGGTTTAAATACACGTCACGTACCTTATCGACAGTGAAACTTCGACGCAATTCGAATCAGTTTGAAACCACAGCAGCAGCTTTCCCGACGGATCTATCTCGAGTTAATTATGTAACGACACCAAGTAGCACTTTGCCTTTAATTAAGTAAAAATAGGCCTGACGAGAAAGTTTATAATAATTGGCTTCACCATGGAGAAAAGGCAGTTGAAATTGGTAGTTGGGAACGCTGTCGTCCGATGGCACAGACATCAAAGTGGAAAGGTCGAAATGTATTATTTTAATGAATGAAACAGGTGTCAGTCGGGTACTTAAGACATGAAAGTCAAAGAAAATGCCTATCATGTATTTATGGGCCGCCTGACGGCTATTTGTCATTTTCTTCCGACTCACGAGCAATGACTTGAGGAAATCTGCACAAGTAAATTGTTGGGCTGAATCACTTGGTCGTCATGGCAGGAACGCCAGGACTCGAGTAGAGTACGACTAAAAGCTGTAATTTCAGGGAAGATAGCAGTAATTAGGAATAGAAGTGCTTTTTAGGGGTAGGGGAATACCTAAAATTCCGTAGTAATAAATTCGTAGCTTTAATGCTTCGTGTTTTCAAGTAAAACTTTTACCTAAACTATTCAAACAAGTTTTTATTATTATCCACGTGGTGATGATTTCCTGGATAATGTTCGCCGTAATAGATTTTATCTTTCGTAAAAAAGAAATGTTTAATAGTTTGAATAACGTTGTTCTGCAATGAACAACTATCATTATTTAGAATAAAGTGTGAATTTAATTCCAGAATGTTTGTGAAATAGTCCTTTTTATATGTCCCTAAGGATGGTAGCTGCGGAATGATTTCTCCGAAAGCAATATCCACATATACATATATACAACTAATTTATCTAGCAAGGAATGTTCTAAAAACTGCCCGAGAAGTTACGAGTTTTCTAATGACATCAACGGCAAACAAAACCTTCAATTTTGACTCCAGAAAATTTTTATATATTTACCCTTTTTTAAATCTATAGTAAAACATTTTATTTATCCTTAAAATATTTCGTTGGAAAATTTTCATCTCGTGAATTAAACACGCCACCAAAAATTACTTCTATGCATATTAGATACTCTGAATTCACACGAATGTACTTATCGTAAAACAATTCTTTTAAATCCTAAACGAATTGCCATTTGAATAGTTATTATTGAATTGGTATTACATTAAACGTAATAAAAATAAATATTCATTTATATCTTTAATTCAGTCTACAGAATACAATTCCTACAAATTATATAATGGATCTGAAAAAATAATGATCTAACCCATTTTCGAATTCATATTGAAAAATTATTTTTGTAAAACAAACATATGCAATAAAAAAGTTATCAACTATTTTCAGAAATATCCATCTATCTATCTTAATTTAGGACGCAATTTTATCCTTTATCTGCACAAACAAAAACTACACATGCTTCAAAAGAACGGCAAATTAAACATTATCGTTGTATTTTCATACTAAATTTGTGTAAGAATAAGAATTCGAGAGAAACTTAAATTACAATAATAATAATTATAGGTTCATGCCATTAAGGGACATAAGCATGCCAGTTATGTACATAAATATTGAACGAGCTTAAGAAGTCCGAAGAACTTTTAGAACAAAAAGTATTTCTAACAAACTGTATTACTTGAAACTTAAAAATGTACACCTCTTATCATATTCAGATAAGGCAAAGGATTTCTCATTAAAGTATAATTAGTAAAATTTCACTTAAATGCTTTCAATTCTCATAACCAGCATATTTCTTTAAGGATTCCATACAACCGACCCATATTGAATATTCTCTTATAAAACGAATAATACCTTCAAATTGAAAAGATCCTCAAATGTAGTAGAAATACGTTTTAATTAATTTATATATTAAAAATATTATGCAGCATAGTACTTATATAAACTTACAGGCTACTTTAATTTCAGGGTCAAATAATATCCCAAAATCCACAATATCTCGGAGCCGATTCAACACGCACATACATATATACAAAGTGAATCCAGAAATAACAGACAGGTATGTACAATATGTGCTGTTAATTATGTGAGTCTAAATTTCTTAAGTTTAATTGATGTATTATAAATACTGACCAAAAGGGTACTATTTCATAGAAATTACGAAATGTCTTATAAAAGGCGATATTTCTTTTTTAATTATAGATTCTTTCCATTGTTAATAATACCGAAAAACAATGTTATTGAAAATAAACACATAGGACGTATAAATAGTGACAACTAAATGTTTTTATCGTCTTTTGTCGAGTTTGATTATTGTTTAAATAGCCCCTTTTCAGCAGAAACTACTCGTATACGTACTAAAACACGTCTATGAACTGCGTTAATTGCATATGGGATTGTCTGCCATCTGATGGCCTACGCATAACATCTTAAATAAATTAAGACGTATTAGCCTTATGTACATGGATACATTGTCTAGTCAAAATTCCATCAAGAAAATCCCACATCAGTAAAATACTTAAATTTTTAATAATTTCTAATAATTGCGAGTAAACGTACGAATTTGGCTAAATATAAATTGCTCCTACCATCAATCACGCGCCCTTAAAGGGGTTCCCTTGGTGATATTTGCGTGTATGCGGGCAGTAATTCATCAACAGCGATGTCATCCTAAAGTGAGTCGCTCCAGCTGAGGAAATCATTAATAAAATTGTCGTCGTGTTACAGCAACTAACCTCGAAAGTGGGTTTTAAATTTATAAAACACAAAATATAAAATCCCAACGAACTAAAGAAAACTTTTCGAGACTTTAGGAAAGTTTTACGAAAATGTTCATCATATCATCATATCCCGGGGAGCACTGATAAACTCTTCACGTCGAGCATTAATCCTGTGAGGCAACGTTTGCCTCCAATAAAAACGTCGACGGATTGGAGGATTATTTGAAAAATAAAACAAACTTGCCGCCCCGCCACAACCGGGATCAGGGTGCTTTACCGGGAAAACGGCGGCGGGTGCAAACATATTCCGTGACCGATTAGCCTGTGGCAGGATGTGTGGCTGGGTGTGCGACACTCGCCCCCGTCTGGCGCTCCAGTCGGGAGCTCTGGAGCGGAGGGATACTCGTCGAAATCAGTTCCCGGCCCAGCTAGCAACCCTGTGCCGTCCCGGGGAAAAAAATCCGAATAAAATAAAAATGGATCTCCGGGTTTTTCCCTGTTTGTACCGATTCAGTTAGTTTCCAGCACCATCATGTGTCGCGGTGATGTCATATTTTACGCGAATTTATATCCTTCGTATTTTGTATGGCTTGGGGTCTTAAATATTTTATGATTTTCAGAAATCCCTGAGCACACACACGGTCCAGCGCATGATTTGTTTATAGCGCTTGTTGTTTTCCGGCGTTTTATCAGGTTTTACCTACGGCGCCGCCACAACCAGCGCTGCAGTAATTTATGGAGCGCCTCGGGCAGAAACCGAAAAGAGGGCGGTTAATTAAAAAGGAGAAAAGGGCGGGTGTATTTGCGTTGATGAAAAATATGTTGCGTTTTAATGTACTTGAATTTTCTGATGAACAGGCGGCGCTGGGTAATCGTGGGGATGCATTACAAAGTTTGAGTTCACAAAAAGGAATTAGTAAGTAAGTGTTCATCAGAGATATTAAAGTAATCAAAAATTATGTATAAATTAAATAAATTAATAAATCAATAGCGATACTGTAATCCATTTTTTTAATACATTCAAAATTTCACCAAGTTTTACTTAAAAACATAAGAATGAAAATGATTATATCATCAATCACATACGCATCTCTCAAATATCCATTACAATATCGGCTTAGCGAAAAACGACGAATTTCAAAATTCAATATTTGTTCAAAAAGGTATATATATTAATAATTGAAAACTATTAATACCTTAAATCTAAAAAATTATTCTATTTTTCGTAGTAACATATTTAGAATTGGGACGTTTCTTCGATCGTATGTAGTAGTAATAATCCCTTGAGGTCTAATAATTTTTAACATAATGCGTATTGTCACAAAATTTAAGTGTATATGATTTTTGGATGCACCTTCGTTATAGAATCTGAAATATGGTGTCGTATTATTTATAGAAAATTTGTAGAAAGTTTGCGTCGAAACATCAATATTTGTTCGACGGACTGAAATAGAAATAAAATAAAATAAATTTAAGACAAAATGAATTATTTATTTATACTTGCTTGGTCCATGGAAGGGCAAAGGAATATCCTTTGTACCCTGAGAAAAAGTAAAAAACCATTAGTAGGTTCGTATTATAAAAAGCCACAGTAAGTGCTCTCTGAGCCTAAGTAAACAATATCTTGGCCAATACAAAAGCAATTGGATAGGAAAAGAGCAGGCGTAAATAGACAACACATTAGAGGCACCACACCTGTGTTTGCGACCCATACAGGTGAGAATTACCCAAATTGTCTCTCCTGTGACAGAACGTAAACACACGGAGCCGGCGTACAACAAACACCTTCTCAAACCAACGGCCAAAATTTGAGGGGTAGTTTGACCAAATCGCGACTATAAAAGCAGAGCCGCGCCTCAGCTCATCCTGATTTGGTCTTCCCGCGACACTAAGTAGGGACTTAGACATTTTCATATACATATACATATCTTTCCTGTACTTTCGTCAAATATTTGTAATCCCGGAAATTTAATAGGGCTGCAGTTTTTCATAGGATCTTTTGTAATTAAGATTAATTTAAAAATTATACTTGTTTTGTACCATAAGTTTTTTAAGCCATAGACAATTTAAGTTTTGATGTACAAATACCTTAGCTAGTTTTGATTGAATGCTAGGTTTATAATATGAATTCACGTGAATAAATTGAAAGACAACTCACACCACCGAAACCAAGTTTTTTTGTGGAAATATTATTATTAGTGAATTTAGCCAAATACATATTGTATCAAAAACTATAAAAGTAAAACAAATCATTGTCTCATTAAATTGTGAGTAATCCACAATCTCTGAATTTTTAAACTTAGTTGATTTTTTTGGTATGTTGGTTGTTCAATTCTCGCTTTAATTTATTTTGTTATTTCACTCGATTCTAACATATTAAAAAAAGAAAAAAAACATTTTTAACGTTGAAGAGAATTATGAACTTTTCAAAAATTTACATGCTACATCTACCACAATTGTTCATTCGAAGTATATTAACGATAAAAGTGCAGTAAAATTGTTTGCATCTCTGTTCAAATAGTTTGCTTATCAGTAAGTGCCAAAGTAACTTTGAAGGTGTAAAACAGCGTAAAACTTTCCTGCCCAGAAATCAAGCTACGACTAACTTATGTATTATAACATAGTTAAGCGACTAATTGTATAGTATTAATCCAGCCGTCAAAACTCACCCAGGCACTATATGGCATCTTAAAATCAACTGTTGCAGAAGTGCAGAAATCCTTTCAGAGTTTTGATTATACCAAACTTAGAATGGCTATAGTTAGGTTTATAAAAGTAACAAGTGGAATATCTCTACAGCAAATTACTTACAACCTTGCAGCTAAGACCATAGCAGTAGAAGTTTGGTAGCTCTAAACTTCAAAACCAATTTCAGCAAGCTGTTTACAGCAGATTTGACACGAATTTGAATGCCTTTCAGAAACTTCATCAACTCGATAAGGTTCATGCGAGTAGCGCGAAAAGTTCATTAAAGTCGACATATTTAGTTGCGCATTGTTCTCAGAGTTTGTGTAGTGCGGAAAGTTCGAACTTAAAAGTGGATACAGACCACATATGCCATCAGACGCTCGGATTCCAGCCCCATCCAGGGAGCAGTTCATCTGGGTGATCCAGGTCCCAGCATGTCCATGGACCAGGAGGTGCAAGAACTCGTGCCATCGTTTCGCACTGCTTAAGTGGACTGGCTTAATGATGACGGGGCCCAGCATGTGTTTATTAAATTATGTACAAAATTTCGGCTGGATAGAAGCTGGCTTTTAGACCCCAACCCCGTGATGTGTGCGGTCCATTCATTGATTGGAATTCGGGCTCGTCGCAATTTCCCAGTAATTACCCCCAGGAGATAAATTTGCTGCTTTACGAGTTTCACATAGCATGTCGAGCTGAGTTAAGTGTTTCTGAAATTTGCTCCTCTCAGTTGCAGCAGGGCTTCCTTCGACTGGGCGACCCCGGGTTTCGTCCTGGGCGTGTGAGTGTGACCGGGTCACTGACCCAGACACAAGATTATGCATCAAATGTCATGCGGTGTAATACCATCGTTTTGTAAGTTGAATTAAGCAACTGGTGAACGTTGCTGGCGCCCAAGGAAATAGGGAATGCCAAAGGTTTCACCCCCGGCGACCGAAGCCCGGAATCGGGGATGAGCTCGATCGGGAAAACTGCAAAAGTTATTCCTGCCCTCTGGAGTAATTTTATCCACGCAATTATCTGCAGAAAGTTTGATAATTTATTACAGCGGTTCGAAAATTTATCGACTTTTCATGCTCGAGGGCTTCCCAGGCAATTTACGAGGTCAATAAGCACCCAAATACACAACACATCCCTGACCTCGGCGAACCTCTCGGTGAAATGCATCTGAAGTGGAAAAAAGAAAAGGGTTCAGGAGTAGGCGCCAATGGGTTGTGGGTGCAGCACACTTGCCGGGATTTCACCCTTTGATCCACACCTCGACGCCCCTCGCCCTGTCGGGCCACTCCACCACCGGCAGCAGAGCGGTGCGGTTACTAAAATTGCCAATAAAATCCTTTTGAAGAGCACATTGATTGCCCGATAAAGATCCCGAAGGACCGGCCTCGTGCATAAGAAGCTTTCCCAGCCATCGACTGCTCCTTGCTCGCCCCTTTCTTTTTTCACACTTGTGGGTGTTACGAAAGGTGAGCAGCTCATTAGGGTGCTCGCCACTTCCACCCCTCGACACAAGGCAGTCGGGTGAGTTTCAGATTTGTGTGGGGAATCAGGACAATGGGAAAGGGTTTTGCTTCAGGAGTTTACAAGCCCATTGGTTTTTGTGAGTAATGAGTTCGGAGTATGAAATAGGAATTTCGGTTTTGCACAAGAATCGTTGTGGTAATTATGTCCAGAACTTATTTAAAATGGGGTTAGTAGGACAGCTTCTCGGTGCAGGGATGGTTTCATGCTGGGTACAGTTCAATAAATTGTCTAACGTCCTTGAAGTGGGCTAGTGGACTAGCAAAATTTACTTCAGCAAATTGCGGTTTACGGAATTTAGATAACTTATTCGATTTACAATAAAAAGCATTGTAGTGTAACAGAAGGCTTCTCTGTTTACTCTATCTCTCTTACCAACTTCCGAAATTTTGAAATATGCCCTAAACACTTTCACGATAGTTTCAAAAGTGTGCAAAATTCATGTCGATCGATCAATAATGAGTGCCACATGAAATTTAACGCTCAAGCTCATCAACTATTTTAGTTTATTATTCGCCTTTCATTTAAACTGCTGTATTCTTGTAAAAATTACCCCGATTGCATCTAACTTGAGGTCGATTTTTCTTATTTTGTTTTTTCATGCGAAAAAATGTGCATCAACAAAATTAATATTTTTTGAATAAAATAACTTATCAAATAAAATTAATATCTTATTTTGGCTTTGCCACAGTTAGGTAAAATATTGAACGTCACATTATAATATTGGTTAAATGAACTGAATTCAATTTTCATGGGGCTCTAGGCAAAAATATTCACCGATCCCAATGGTTTTTATGTTTTTGGAATTATTCATATTCAACTTTTGTCATAAAATTTATATTTTCTTTAAAATGATTCCAGAATAAGATTTAGTGTCTTTAGCCCTTTCCAACATATTGGCAAAAAAATTCAAAATTTGAGAAAATATTATTTTTTAAACACGATTTTGAAAAAAACACAATAAAAGCGGGTCTTTCTTAATTTTATTTTATAAATGTCATCTTGATGATTTCCAATTTATATAAATGAGTTAGTGTAAAAGAAAAACATATGTAGGTACCGTGAGCAAAATTTGAAAGCAAATGGTCAAAATTTTCGTTTTCATAAATTATTATCGAAAATCGATAGATACGTACATAAATAGGTACTACAGTTTTATTGGGCCTGTTTTGTTAACAAATTTACAAACACTGGTTATATTGAGGTCTTTCTAAAATGCGTATGTTATAAGTTAAATGATATTTTCGTTGGATAAAATTTATTTAAAGGAATATAAAAGAGAAAACTCCAAATAGGCCTCGTTTTCGTGTCTTACACGCAAATAGCAAAATGATTTGTTAGGGACAATTCCAACCTCGAGTGGCTTTTAGATTGTCGAAATTGTTAGAGAGCTTCGGGAATATTTATTGAGTCGGAAGCTCCAAGAGCTCGTTTGTTATAAAAATTGTCTCTCCCAATCGCTGATCAAACAAAAATAGGCTTCCTTCGTGGCATGGAGCTCCATCCGAGGCAATTTATCTGCGAACAGGACTAATTCAGATTCTATTCAATAAATAGCCGTGGAAATCCCCGAAATTTAGCGCACCATATCCCGGCTTCCCGGCAACCGTGACACTCGTTATCCCCAAAATATATGGGATCTCGGGCGAGTGGCACACATTTGTTCCTCTGCCGGTCGTTTTTCTCAGCTCTGAGTTATTAATCATGCACTGCTGGAGCAACTACAAGAGTATCCTTTTTCCTGAGCACCAACTCAGCATCTTCCCGTAAATTTATTTAAAAGGCACACGCAATCTCCCTCAAAGATCCGTGGAATTACTCGCCCCCGACGGCGGCGGTGGCGGTGGTTTTACGCCAGGCGTTTCCTTGTTGTCTTTTCATTTCGGTCACAACCGCCAATAAATCTCTGGCAAAATCGATTTTAGTTTCTCTAGCTTCTGGCTTGTTAAATTGAATGTGAAAAAAGCACGATAAATCCTCGCTTTTTTGGCGTTGACATTACGCTGAAGTTCATTATTATTTTTGGGCACCCCATCCGCCCCTTGTCCACCCTGGACAGACTGAGACCACTCTCACCAACCCCAATGTCGCTGAATCCTAGAATTTTTGCGTTTCCATTTTCTTTTCACTGTCCTCCCGGACTGAGATAAATTGGGATTTTTATTTTACATGCTGAAGAAAATTTGCCTTGGCTTAAGTTTTTATTCCTTTCTATTACCAAGCTTACATGGACAAAATTTAAAACGTGTCATCCCTGCCTCCGTTTTCTTCCAAGCTGATATACGTATGTACTAATATTTATACATATACATTTTTGTTTATATCGTGATGCCCTTAGCTGAAAAACGGCCTTGTGTTGAGAAATATTGCAAATAGGATTTTAAGGCAATTTCACAGTTTAATGTCACATTTAAAAAGAAAATAACCTACAAATTATGTCGAGTTTACGAAAAAAGTTCAAATAAAATTTGGATATTAGCTTGTATGTCACAAGCTTAAATAGTTATTACATTTTTATTTAATTAAAATTTTTAACGATTTTTAAAAGCTAATTTAACATTTCGTCACTATAATAATATCAAATACAATTATACCTCTATTTTACTTATTAGCATTTGTAGATGTACCTATCTAACTTTTTAAACGCAGTTCATTTAATAAATACTATCCCATCCGTTGATGAAATTTCCAGATATTTTTATGCTTGCGTTCATAAAAAATTCCAAGAACATATTAAGAAATATTGAAGAATCTTAAAATCCTTTTAAGCACAAAACACCCCCTGGGCTTAACTTAGCTCTGGCCTAAATCGCATGCATAAGGCTTCTCCTTCTTATGGGGAACCAGTGAATTAAAAGATCTTTGCTAACGATAAGCCACTAATGTTCCCCGGCACCTTACAATGAACAAACATAAAAGGTTCAAAATTCCAGTAAAACCTCTCGTAAAACCCTTAAAGGAGCATACCCTCCCTTCACCCCCGCAGTATGCCATGCAGTAATTACTCATGTAAGTAAACTCTTCCGAATAAACAACGAGTAACAGCGCAGGAGGAATAATAATGAGAGAGCGACTTGAAAAACCAACAGCGCGCCGCCAACAAGAAACAAATCTCCAAATATCGGTGGTGTTGACAGTCGCGTGCATTTGGGTTATTACCTCATCTTTAGGAGGTCTCTTCACGCCCTCGTCCTTGGGCTCTACACCATCGAGTTGATTAAAAGTGGTCCTGCACCCGGCCAAAGAGCCACCATGTGGCGATGAAGCCCCTGTGAAATGATATGGTGCAGTTCAGCTGAAGTACCACTTCCAGAAGAGCTATTTGCTGCGACGGAGAAGACCCCTAAAAAAGGGGTGAAATGATTAAATGTTATATCGCGCTCCATTCAGCAAACATCTGTCATCAGTTTAATCAGGAGCTAGGGCGGGGCGATGACGGGCTTATATTTGTTTTGGGAGGCGTTCGGGATCATTGTACACGGAATGTCCTTGTCGGCAAACAGACAGCCAGACAGACAGATATGCAAACGTTTTACAAGACGAAGGTGCTAACGAGTTTGATTGAAGTGACGCTACTTTAGGGTGCTATGATCTAATCCGCGGAGGTGCACTTTAAAGTTCGTTGCATGCATGATTTATTTACTGCACGGCTGTTGAATATCCCTTAAAGTGTCAGCGTCACTCAATCAAACTTCACGCCATCTATAAATAAAATGCATCAAATTTGCATTATTAAGTACCTCGAACAGTCCCCAGGACTCGCCCTCACCCCCGCACCGATCGGCACCTCGTGTAATTACGGGGAGGAAAATTAAGATGGCTATTAGATTTCCAATTTCCATATTTCAACATGCGACCTGGCCTTTTCCATGTCGCCTCGGACGAAGCGCTGATGTACACATCACCCCTAATTAAGCACTATGCCGTGATGTGATGGACTCCAATAATTGACGGAGGCGTTTTTAAATTGCTCTTTTAATTAAAGTCCAATTAAGTCCCTGTCGGAAGTTTTATTAAGAGCGCCGGCAAGTATTAAATAAGTATTGCAAATGAGACTACTACCATGCAGTACTCTGGGAATTTGAGATGATTTTACAGTCAGAACTGATTTTGTACTTAAACTATAAAGCAATGGTATATCATTATGCTTTTTTCAATTTCGACAGCTAATCGATATCCGTGTTACTAACAATCGTGTTTTTTGAAACCACTGTATTTAAATGCTGTTGATTCATACAATTTCGAAGATTAAGTTTCGTGTCATCGAGGGTTTTCACAAATTTTAAGTATTAGTATATCGTATATTGGTTTTTCTGATATTTTAACCTATTCAATTTATATTAATCGTTTAATAATTTTTAATGGTTTCTTTTATTTTTCGTCATTAGCGGCGGAAATAATACCTACAAAATAAACGTCTTAAGAAATAATATATGTATAGCGATTTTAAGTGATTCGACCTAAATGTAGTGTGGTTTTACACCTACATTTTGTATTAATATAATAATTTCATTTCTAATATGTACTATATATTACGCAAATATTGTAATATGCAAAAACTTAAGATACCACTCTTTTAATAGTACCTACATATGTTTTAATAAATACAAAGCAACTTCAGGAAAATAGTAAAGGTGTGAGGAATGGATATTAACTTTTTCCGACAAGACAAATGGCCTTTTGAGAGTTGCTGCTACGAGATGAAGAATACTTCATCCGATTTCATTTATTAATTGTTTTGTAGGAGAAAGCAAGTTGCTTTCAGAAAAACAGTTACGTACACCAAAGGTGTCACAGAAGTATGTGCTTAATAAATACTTGAAAATCAAGTGCCGCCTACATCTTGTCTTGTTGTGGACCCTTTCTCCCGGTGCCGGTGCACAAAGTGAACAGGCTTAATACCACGGAAGTAAAAGTTTTCAGGACTTTCAGGACTTCCAGGACTACCCGGGCTGGCTGCTTTCAAAGTAACGAAATATCCCAGAATTAAAGCGTCTGAAAACTCCTGCTGGTACAAATTCATGCACTGATAATCCTGAACATACCCTGAGACGAATTAAGTCTGTTGTTCCAGACTACGGCTGTTAACCCTTTTGAATTTATTCACAGCGCCCGATTTGAAAGGCAGCTCGTAGGTGGTGATGGCGGCGCTCCCCATTGTAGGTTCTCAAGTAGAACAACATTTGTGCCACTAGAACAATGTCAGATGCAATCTCTCAGAATTTGAGATTCTGTAGACCATGATTTCTACGGACGGACGATGGCCGAAGAAAATGTTTGTTATTCTCGGTTGCTCGCCGGGAAAAGCGAATGGGAAATATGAAAGAGGATAAGGAAGGAATGGAAATATGGGCGTCGAATTATTCCGTGCCGAATATTTTATTTAAAAAATTCTCAAGTATGGGTGGGTTTCAAAAGCTAGAAGCTCTTGCGTGACGCCAACAAATTGCTCTCATATTTCTTACTCATAACGAATAAGCGCGGCAATAAACACACAATTTCTCAAGAATTGCTGAATATCCTACACCTACTGAACAAAATCGGAAATTAGACAAAAGAAGAAAAAATCCTCTAAGGAGATTTCTAAAATGTCCTCCTTTATTCTTCCCCTGGCGATTTACTTTCTACGAAACCATGCTATTATTACATTTTCTCTGTGACTTGCCCGCATTTTGCAGTCAAATTCATAATATCCGGTCGCGTATCCTTTTGAATATCTCATGCATCCACCACCCTACGGTGATATCACACAAAGCATTGTTTGAATTACTTTTCCTCCAGGTGATTTTACAAAGAAAAAATTCAAATGAACTTTACGTAAGTTTTCCTATTCTATGAATAAATTTTTAGCATTGCAGTCAACTTAAAAAGAATGCATTTCGTAGAATTTTTCCCTTTTAAAATGTCAGAGTTTGAAAAGCAAAATTTATGAATTTAGGGGTACATACGCATCTACAAATATTTCATTTCACTGATTTCTGAAGAACCACGTCTCTAGGAGAAACTTATTAAACTATTTGATTTGAAAAAGCTAACTTTACGTATTTTATCGTCATAATAAAAGCATCATTATTTTCTTTTTTAAGACTCATAATTCCAAAATACTTTTTATATAAAAAATTATGTACTCAAAAACACAATGAAAGCAATGAAAAAATTTATTTATGTTATCATGTAAATATGTATATAAGATCGAAAGTTTGTTTGCTTGTTAATTTGTTGCTCAATCACGCCTAAATGCTGGATCTGATTAGTTTAATTTTTTAGGAGAAGTTTCTACATATTCTGGCCGAACATATTGACTACTTTTTATTTCCTAATTAAAAAATGGCGGACCCAAGCGAAAAATTGAAAATATCAAGGAATTGCCATTAAAATTGGTGTTTGGCTCCTTTTGGATGTCCTTATTACGAATCCTTGTTCGAAATTTACCGTTAAAGATAGCGGATTCAATATGACGTATAGTGATTTTCAACTTCAACGAATTTAAAAGAAAATTAGTACCATGGATATTTTGAGGTAGATTCGAATTTACTATTATATAAAATTTTGGAACTTCATAATGACCCAATACGGTCAGCGGACAAAATATTTTTCACCGATTTCGAATTGTTATTTTTATGTTCGTAGAGAAAAAATATTATAATTTAGTTTGTCAGTGTATGCAAGTAAGAGTACATTTCTTATGTAAATTAACCAAAATTTAATGACAATATTTCTTATATTTTTGAAAGTAAATATATTCTTAAACACAGTTAATTGTTTAATTTTTTTCTTATGTAAATTAGCAAGATTAAAATGACAATATTTCTTACATTTTTGAAAGTAAATATATTCTTAAACTCAGTTAATTGTTTAATTTTTTTCTTATGTAAATTAAGCAAGATTAAAATGACAATATTTCTTACATTTTTGAAAGTAAATATATTCTTAAACACAGTTAATTGTTTAATTTTGCAAAAGCACTCTTTGTACGATTGAAACTCCGATAGTTTAGGAATTGACGCTATGTGTGTAATATAAAAATCTAAACCTGTGTTACCTACGAATTCCAAGTTTTGTGATGGTATTTTTCTCACAAAGACTTTGTGGTAACTTTAATCGTTTGAAATGCTCTTCCCAACATCTTTCTCATATATTCACATCTGCACCTTGACTTCAATTCCAATCCTATAAAGTACATACCTTCTTTGAGGAAAAACCTAACGAAGTTAATTCTTTACAGCGAGAGAGAAAAACTTCCGTGAATTTACCTGAGGATCAAGCCTCTGCAAAAGATTCCGGCTTAGCACACACGTGTACTTAAAGCAAATTATAGTTGTGCTAACTCCTTTTACCACAAAGCTTACGTCTTTGTTTGAGATTTCCATTAAAAGGCACTTTTCCTTGGCTAGAAAGACGGAAAAACTTCCCTCTGTCCACTGCAGAGAAGAACATCCATGCCCTGAGAAAATTCAAAAGTTATTTCCAACTGAATTATTTATTATCGGTCAGAGAAGAAGGGAGATGGTGTTTTGTGAAAATAATGAATGTGAACTCAAGCGAAAATTATTCTATCAAATTTCAAAAAAGAGAGGGAGCAAAAGTTCTGTTTTTTCTTCTGAGGCTTACCACTAAATTTTAATTAAAAAACTAAAAGCAAATACATATTTCATGAATAAACATAGTGCTCACTTTCATCGCTTTAATTTAATTTGGCATTCGACCTTCATGGCTTTTTCATGTATGGAACGGCAAGGTGATGACATCCACCTGAGTAGAACGAGTCAAATCAGTAATTTGAAACCAGAGAAAACTTTATACATATAAGACGCAAAAGCAATCAAAACATGAATCAAATATTCTTTTAAACAGGGGTATAAGACGCATTTATTGCATAAAACTTTGAACCTTTTTAGAAACATATAAGATCGAAAAGAAATGCAAATTGCGTAACCAATTTTGAAAACAGAAAAGAATTTTTGTAGGGTCAAAACCAAAGAAAGCTCTTTGACACTTTTGCCTTGATCTCTGGCTAAAAGCCCAATTATTTTATTTATGGAGGTAGCCTTCGAATTCGGACGGCATTTACCGTCGCTGATTTAAAGGGTTCACTAAAAGGTAATCCAGAGGGTCTTTCTCGGAAGTAATCTTAAAATTTCTTTAAGTTTTAAGATAATTTGAACCCAGACAAATCGGCGCCGCCGGTACCTAAAATAAATATTAAAACATCTGTACCATCTGTGCTGATAGACAACGAAAGGTACAATTCATAAGGCTGTGCGGACCATTCCTCAATGTGCCCCCCATTAATAATTCAACAGCTGTAATGAAGTGTTTCGACTGAAAGCGTATTTTAAGTACAGCAAAAGAAAGCCACTCTGCACTTATTCAAATTTTACGCCACTGAAGGGCTTGCAAAATCGTCTAAATAACCTTTCCATGAATTATGGCCCGCGGCTGAACTGTAGGAGCAAGACCGTCGTCATTTCTCCACCAGTGTCTCCGGAAGTTCAAAAAATTAAATTTTCGGAAGAAATGTCTCATTTCGACAACTAGAGAAATGCTCAAGTTTTGCGCATATTTCCCGGTGCCCTATTTTGATGCATGTATACATATTGTAGGTCCTGTTGACAAAAGCAAGAGCAATTTACAGAGAATAGTTAATATTATAATATCTTTCTGCAACGCACAAGGACTTCTTCGAAAGACATCTCTCTGTGCAATACATATAATTCAATTGTAATGTGTAATGGTAATGAAGGATCCACTAGAAATTTATTACTATATAGTATTTGAACCAAAATCTCTCTTACATATACAATTATAATACCATCACAATATTCGGAATGTTAATTAAAAAAATATTGATTTACTGATAATAGTATTGGATGGAGTAATAATTGAATGAAATTGATTATATAAAAAGTCGAATTCGAACTGAACACCAGCACCAGAGTACCAGCATCATCACTGTACTCTAATTAAAAAATCTGGTTCTTGTGTGATTGCTTCGAGTTATGACAATAGGAAGAAACCTCAAATATGACACATAACACATAATCCTAATAACAGACTTCCAGCTCTATTGTGTGCTTCGCTTTTTATCGTCAAAGGTAAAATAAATTTGTTTTTTTACGGTGACATGTACCTTTATATCCTCTCAGTAAAAATCGCGATGAATGCAAATTCACTTAGCTTACGAAAAGCGCTTTATTCAATTTTATGATGAATGAATGCTTCAGCCGAAACGACCAGCAGATGAGACCGCTTTTCATCTACCTTTACACTCGTCAAGTGGAGCAATAAACCGCGAACAACACAGTTTCATCTCTCTACAATACAATTTTTGTTTTTCGCGAACCCTCTGTAGGTACAATGAAATGGAAAGCCCGATCAAGGGGCGAAATAAAAGGGAAGTGGCTTTGAGTACCTTCATCAGGATGTCCTTTTTTATTTTACGCTTTGGCGGTAAGTTAAATGTTGATTTTTTTGGAATTTTAATATATTTTTGTAAGAGGCCACAAAATTGTGAATAATATGACTTTTTCGCTTACGGATGACGAAGAGGGATAGAATATCAGAATTAAATTTTATGGAACTAATTCGGATCTTATAAGACGAAAACGGTTTTTGATCATTAATTTGTTTTACACAAATATTGCTTTCATATGTCTCTTGAATTATTAAGTGTAATATTAAGTGAATTATTACAATCTTTGTAGAAAATATTTTGTTATATGGAGTTCAGTCGGCTATAGTATATATTATCTATCATTAGTATTTGTGTGTACCAGAAAGACTAATTCGCTCAAAATCTTTACTGCTTTTTCCTTTAAAGGGATAATCATAGCTTTCTTTAATTCAAATAACTCCACTTTACCGAAAAATTAATTTAAAGTAGATCGGAACTATAATTATACTTAAAATTGTAACGCAATCATCGATTTTACAAATTGCTATTCAATTCAATTCAATTGAATCAAAATTTTATAGTAGCTTTTATGACAAAAATCACCTTAAAATCAAACGTAGAAGTTTGTATTATAATATTTAGAACACCATAAACGTAGTAAATTTTAGAATTTATTTCTTTATTTTTTAAATTATAGGTTTTTTAATTGAATTTAAAATAGCATTTAGGCTTCCGTTTTTTAAAAAAACCCATGCATTTCGTAGAATTTTCGTTTTTTTCAAATAGTCATGAGGTCATATTCTTATAAACCAATGTATGCATAGAAGTTATTCCAATTTGAAATTTTTTAGAAATACACTAAAAACAATTACTGATCCTAAACTGCGCGTCAATATTAAATAAATAAAATTTAAAATTTAAATCATATCTGTAAAATGTACGATCTACAGACGCTGCATTAAATAAATAAATATTTCAACAAAAATACTAAAGTGATTGCGAAAATTTGGAAACATTAAAAAGGGTTCAGACTTTAAATTAAGTGTATTTTTTTCGTAGAGTTGGTAGATAATTATTAGACTACTTCAGAAAAGCACGCGTAATCTTATTGAATATTTCTATAAATATTACTAATGAAAAAAATAAATATCTTTTAAGTATTTGTGAATATCTAGAAAATTAACAATTATTTGAGAAAGCACTTGGCAAGCGGCTGTGTGCATAAGAGTTCGAAATGAGTCACATTTGGGTAGATGCTATTTGAAACCACCATTTTTGGTGTTTTGTATGTATGTATGTATGTATTTATTTCCTGGTATACAATTAAAACTAATTTAGAAAATTTAAAAACCTGCACATATTTTAACTTCGATTTGACTTGATGGTATAGTTTTAATTCTTTAGTTGTCCAAGTGCATGTGTGTTCAATTTTTAATGCAAACTTAAAATTAAGCTTTTCTTATGCAATGAATTTAGTTCTTTATAACAAATTTAAAATTTGTTTTTTGTTTTTCATAGAAGTTGCAAACTATTTCTGTAGCATATTTTTCGTACATTGTAAATCCATATAAAAGTGTTTAGAAATGGTGCAGCATTTGTTTTCGACAAAAATTGAACATGAAAAAGTAAAGGTTTATCCTAGAAGCTCTTCTTAAGGTAGATTAAATGAAAATCTAATTAATCTATTACTATAACAGTTTTTCGCAATGATCCTTTATAAATAAAATGTTGCCTTTTGTACCTTTTAACTTTATCCTTCTCCAAAATGGTTAAGAATTTGTATTAACGAAATCGTAATTTACGAGACATATGCACTCGAAATCAAATGCCAAATCTTGGAAAAATAGTATTTAACAGTTTAATTAAAGTGTTATAAATTATAATAATACCAGACGAAATATTTAATTAACGAACATTTATTAACCAATATGAATGTCGAATAATTATGTAACAAAGAGTTACTGCTTAAGATATAAAAAGGCACTCCAATTTTACAGCGACCAAGCATTAGACATATGCGTTTAAATACGAGAGAGCTATCCAGGATGGAATAATTAAAATATAATAGTAAAAAATTTAGATGTTTTCTACTAGCGTGACTCTGTACATTTTTGTCCTTTTGGGAGCCTGATTCCTGGAAATTTAAGCCATTGTCATGGGATTGCGGCAAAATAAAATGTCTAAAATTGGACAGAGTATGGAACAAAAACGTTGAAAACACTCCCGCAAATAGGAGATGAATGAAAATCTCACCCGTTTCCAACGAGTAGCTACAGAGCAGTCCTAGAGATAATTAAAAAAGTTCGCTCCTGTCCAAAAGGCCCTAATTTTGGGTGCCACGCTCCAGAGAAGCCCCCCGGTCCAGCTGGGGCCGGCCCCGTCACTTTTTAGCAATGGTCCGGTACGACCGATGGCAGCCAGTGCACCACAACTCTCAAATTCTGCAATTTGGTAAATTGCATTTTTGTGGCGAGGTTTTTGTCACCTCGCAGTAAATATGATGTTATATGGGTCGAAAGTGGAGCCGCAAGAACCCCCGGCCTAAACCCTTCCGTCCATCCATCTGTCGGGGAACCCCCTCCCGCACAACCAGTCCCCAGCTAGTTTAAGGAAATAATGGGATTAAGCGACCCACTTTCGACAACGTGATTAATTTTTTACGAAGTCACCGCACGTAACGAGATGAAATTCTAACCCGGTTGGCGCTCCCGTGGCCCGGACTCGATCGGCCAGGCGGAGGGCGTCGCGGCGCCGGAGGTACCCGGAATTTAGTTGCCATAAAAATGGGAAAAAAACCTTTCGTATTTTGCAAATTTAATTCGGACACAATATTTCCCTCTGATTGCAATTATAATGGGGAACCTGTTTCAATTTCACAGCAAATGAAATAATACATTGCGGCGGTGGCGGAAACGAAAATAATTGTGGCTGAGTTGCGGGTGGGCGCCAGTTTCGACGCTTAAAGGGGATGTGCCCGAAGAGGGCGTCGCGACGCCGCTGGGGTCATTTTGTGTCACAAAAGTGGTCACTTAAATGACCTTTAAATGTGCACCGTAATGAACTGCCCCGAGCGATAGAGGACATTTGTAAAAATTAATGCTTGGTCTGAACGGCTCAGGACAGTTTTATTCGTCGGACGCGCTTTTGTGTATTTAATATCTATTTAATCCCGCCATTATTTGCTTTTCAACACTTTAATTATTCACAATGTATTTAATTGCATGATTTTATTTGCGGTCACAAGTTTTCTCTTGTTTGCTTTTACGAATTTTTATGTTTTATTCGAACAAAAATCAGAAAATAAAGGCAAAATGGGTTTGCATTTGTTCAATCTTGTCGTTAACTGCTGTTTTGGTAATCTGGCTTTTGTCCCATAGTTGTCCCATAGATTTGTTTATTTTTGGTTTTATTTGTTGTCTTGCTTTTTATACAAGGCAACAAATAAAGTAATATAATGAAATTGAAATAAAATAATTTTCATGTCCTACGCTCCAATACTGATAGAAAAGTTATTGTAAATTTGGCAAACATTGATGAAACTGTTATTTAAATAAATAAATAAATAAATAAACATGAATTTACTATTTTGCAATCCAAAATGGTGTCATACACACGTATGCATGGCGGATTAAGAGGTCGAACCGAGATTGGATTGAGTTTTCAATCCGCGCATTTGATTGCTTGGGATTAAAGGATCGAATCGAAAGTGAGTCCAATGTTGATTGAAATAAATTTTCCTCTTATATTATGTTGAGCTTTTCCATGTCTCTTCGTGCCCTGAAACGTTTCTCTTGGATATATAAAAAAAAAACCATTGTAATTCTAATACCTACTACTTTTCGCCTAAGTTCATAGAAGTTCCAAAATTGTTGGACGCTGTATTGAATTTCCAAACTTCGAATGTAATTTCGCAATAAACATATCCAAAATCTCCTAAATACCAATTTGGTATTTGCAATTCTTCGCCGTCATCTTGGGTCCACCATTTCGAAACCCGCAAATAAAAAGTAGCCTTGGCCCGAAGTATGAAATATCTTCACCCAAAAAAGGAAATGTTGGGGGATCCAGCGTTCAGGCGTGGTTGAGCAACAAACTAACTTTCGATTTTGCATATACATACGTACATATATTGAGATTGAAGTACAAAAGGGCTTTATGTATTTCACAATAATCCATGAACTTTGTTTCCCATAAAAATAAATATCATATATATATTTCATTTTAACCAATACTAACTCCTTACAAGTTTAATCTAGGTATTAAATTTTATAATATGAAAATAAACGCGGAAAGAGTAATAGGATTATAAAACTTAGTAAATCGCTTGAATTAAGCCGCATAGCACCAAAAGCATGACATAGAATGAATTTCTAATATCTGCAGAATATGAGCATCCTCTAGGTCCGCCAGTCGATGCTTTATGGTAATGGGACCTCCAGTGTTCCCGGCATACAAATATGAAATTTAACATTAAATCTTCATAAATTTCTCTTAACGATGTTTTGATACATAAACAGGAGGTGGGCTGATGGCACTCCGAACCTTAATCTGCACGAACCGCAGCGGTACCGGTTTGTGTCTTCTGAACGTGCTCTTCTAAAATTTTGCAAAAATTTTTAGCAGCGAATCCTCACATGTAAATGGTTTGGGTTTCCTGATCGCCCCTCGAGGGAGCACTGGCTTCTGTGATTTATGCAGCGATATAAATGTCCTTGGAAAGCTAATGAAATTGGGAGAACTTCTTATCATTCAAATGTCGCCCAGTCTGCAAAGTCAACAAGAACTCCTTCCCGTTCCTATTTCCCGTGTCATCAAAAATGAAAATTTTACAGCCGCCCACACCACCGCCATTGGTGAAAGGCGAGAGCTAATTTCTAGAAGATTTATTAGAGGAGGAGCCCCCTTAGCGGAGATAACGTCTTGCGGCTTAAGAAAGATTGACTGGATATTTTCATGGACCGTCGACAACTTGCCACGCCATTAGCTCAAGCCTTTCTTGTTTACTTCTTTGCCCCGTTCCGCCATCAACCGGCGAAAGGGGTGAATGATTAAACGTTTACAACTCGCGCCCCATTCGGCAAACATCTGTCGTCACTTTAATCAAATCCTCGAGAAAAGGGTCGTTTTACAGCATTCTGGGCCAAGGAGAGAGCGCGAATGGGGTCTGTCGTCGAATTGTAAACATGATGACCTCTCCGTGGTGCTGCAAAATCAACACTCGCCGAAATTTACATGAAATAAATTTAACAAGCCGCCGAGGGTGTGGCTGAACCAGCAATAATTGCTCTAAAAATGCATGAGCTCCTCCAGTTGATTACCAACTGGCTAATTTTGGTTTCTCGCAACTGGGCCCTACCCTACCTCTTCCGTAATCTTTTGTTTAGAAGAATGACTAACAAATAAAATGTAAATAAAATGGGTAAAATGTAAAGCCCTAACCTAAACAGCGTGAGTTCAATTTAATTCAATAGTACTATGCGTACCATAAGTACCGCCTCCCGGTTGTGTCCTTAAATAGTGAAAAAAGCAGCAGGTATACTAGGAAATATTCCGCCTTCTAAGATACATGATCTATAGCATTTTTTAATTAAATTTACAAAACAACATTTATGTTATATAAATTTTAAAAGGTTCAACAAATAACTTCATTGTTGAAAATGTTTGGTAAAGAGAAAGCGTTGGTCACATTTTCAGAAATGTATACATGTAAATTCAACATAATATGAAGGTGGTTTTGTACATCATTGATATTTTGATAGTATTTAACTATCTAATTTTCGTGACGTGAATTGAAAAAGTAACCAATGTAAAACTAAAAGAAAAACGTTAGTTTATTATTTATTTATTTTAATATTTTGTAATGGCGCTGTTCATTTCTTTTATATACGTACAAACGTGTTAAAAAAAATAAAAATATTTTCTCCTTTTTCAGTGAAATTAAGTACGAGATCATCATCCTCAAACTAAGGTAAGAAAGATTAAAATAATAATTAAAGATAGTCCAATAGCACAATTTTACTTTAACCTAAAAAAGTAATAAATTCAGAAATACATAAACTAATTTTGGCTTTCGAATCATCAATTACAATATTGGTCATGTTTAGTTTGAAATTTTAATTGATTTTCAAAACGAGTGCAAATATCTTACTAACACTAAACTCTATTCAATAATTAAAAAAAATTTTAATATAAACATTCTGTAAAATGTTTGTAATGTTTAAACAAAATATGGATTTCGAGAAATTATATTAATAAAGTAAAAAGTGTATTAAGTTAGAAAATGTATAAATTGAAATAATTCAAAAAGCAGAAATACAAAATAAGGAAATGTTTCCCTTTAATAAAAAATCTATACCAGAAATACTATTTTTCTGCTTAATATATGTAAAAAGGAACTGATTTATTAAGTAACCTTTATAATCAATTCAGGGTTTCAAGGATTACCTATGGAAACATACAGTTTAAAGAGCTTCTCTATAAATTGTTTAAACGATTTCGTTCGTATTTCAATTATCAGAAGATTTCCTTACTATAGTGCCGATGAGTAAATCCTTTACTTACTTATTATTCAGATTCTAACTGTTCCAAATTCGGGGTTATAGAATAAAATTTAGGGGTTTTAAGTTGAAGAAGACTTACAATAACCAAGCCCCAGAGAATGAATGAATTTGAGATTTTACCTTGTTCACTTAGCCCTCGCAGAGAATTCCCCTTTAAGGATAATTACAAGCTGGGCTGCCTCTCTTGAGCGCATTCATTAATCCATATTTAGCCAAATGTTTGACCCACTTAAGCGGAGCACTCGCCTCAGTAAGGAGTTTTTAAGAGCCCTTCAGAATTAATCAACGTCACCGTTTGAATGAAGGCGAAGATATTGCTAACAAAACGCTGAGGACAAATTAATTATCATTGCTCCCGAACCCCCCCGGCATAGGACGAATTTCGGGTCACCATCCCACGGCTTCAGTAATTGATTTATTCTTAAAAATCTCCTGTCAGTCGCAAAACATACTTCCGCCGAAGTTCGATCATGAGATTTGCAATCAATAGGTTCATCGCACCCCCTGGCCCCCCGGCGAGCTTTATAAAAATCTTCTGTAACTCTGAACTAATGGCTTCAAAATTTCACCATTAAGCACAGCCGGGAATTTATGGAGCCCGTGTCTGAGTGGCGGCGCGTAGGACGGGATATACCCTTCCGGGTCATGATTGATTGATTAATTTTCCCTTTCGATTTCGAATTTTGCAGAAATGTAGTCTAAGATTGGGTCACTTTGTGGCACCGAATAGTTGACAAGGCACTCAAAGTGATTTTCTGTGTCATCTAATGAGCGCTATTGATTTTCACTTGGGTCCCTTTTCGGGATGTTCCAGTCGGGAAATGTGTCAGGAACTCTAGACTATGGGGGCTTCCCGGGTGTCATCAACACTTTACGAGTGTCCTCCGGTGGTGCAGCAGACTCATAACGCACGATTTCATCCGGCCCTCATATGTATGGTCACAATACTAAGTTCATGTGCATTCATGTAATTCAGTGACAAGCACGCCTTAATAACTCGATTCAATTGCCTTTCAGGCTCCTGAAATGCATCACCTGCACTCGCCTCATAACGTGCATTGTTTTACTGAATTTATGCTTTGCAGAGCATTTGGTCAATTTCAGATATTCGCTAGCGATTAGTTATAATGCTATCAATTTAGTAAAATCGCCAACAAAGTTGTCGCTCAATCTCCAGCCGTGTCAAATACCACACTTCCCTTACGGAAAAAACGGTGAAAGGATTGTAAATTAAAATTACTTTTGTCGACATTAAAATGCATTATGCTCATTTGACCTATAGTCAGAATGGTTGGAGAAATTTTAAAATTATTATATAAATCTCAAAATTGTTTACGTTGAAAGCTTCTGATTGCCGATATGGATTCATTATTAACCGACTTCCAAAAGTTATCAATTCGACCCGTATGACGTTTGAATCGATTTTGACGATTCTTGTTTTATTGGATAGTCTAAGATTCTCCGGGGGTACAATGATATGTACGAAAAACCTGAGAGCCGCCACAACAGAGAGGTAAATCGAAATAAAAATGATAAATGTCCTCTATGTGCGTGATTTTGTAGGACTTGGGATTTTTTTTAAATTGTAATAGTACCTAGATTTATAACTAGGTACTACAACCTTGAAATGAAACCTTTTTGAAAATTATTAAAGTTTAATAGTTTTGCATAGTTAAAAACAGCGGATACGTTTCATCAAATTTTTACCTTTTAAATCTAATATGTTATAATGATATTGCGCCTTTTAACACTTTTACCATCATCATAAGAAAATTCATACCTATCCAAATTATATGTAAGTCTGCGATAGATAGAAGCGAGGAAAAATTATTTTAATAATACGAGTCTGCAAAATTGTAGCTTCGAATATCCGATAGGTTATTTTTTTATTTTATCTGTAAATTATGGATCCGAAAATTAAAATATTCTACCATATTATATGATATGATATTTTTGACCTTTTCGCATTTAATAACAAAATAGATATATACATATGCATAAAAGATGAATGGATAGTCTGATATGTACTTCAGGCCGGGTCTTTTAACAATGGGCTTCGAAACACTTTATTGCGCTAATTACAGGAAAATTAAAAAAACAACATCCGACTCGTCACGTTTTCAGGATTTCAAAAAAACATAATTAATACTTAATACTTTATTTCATTCTACAATATATCTATTATCTAATTTTTTTCCCATTTACTAAATGCCAATTCATTAATGGTCATCACTCATTTATTAATAAGCAACACTACACTAAAAAATAATATTTTATGTATCTAAAAAATTAAAGGGCATACGTAAACATGAATGTATAGGGCATGTCGGACATCAGATTTAAAGGTCAAGTTCTTCAAAAATGAATCTCTAATAATAAATATATCGACCTCCTAATGGAAAAACACCACAAATCTTTCAGAATGTATACATTGAGAGAATATCAAAGCACAAATTCAGAATTCACATGTAGAACACGATAGTACCTTGACTTTTATATTCAATTTAATTCAGAGATTTTTCTTAAAATTGACGTTGTATTATATACGTGATGTCCTTTTACAAAACAGGTTCAGAATATTTATTACTTATTCGATTGGTATATATATAAAATATAAGTGTCGAAATCAAAATACAGGCCAAATCTTTCAGCGCGAAAGCTGCAACACCCACTTACTACACATACATACATACTTTTCAGGAAAATGTGTAGGACGAGCACGTGAACTTCCAACTCCACATGCGAGAATACTTTTTGAAAACAAAAAACTCTGCCCCACTTTCTTTCACCCGCCTCTTCATTTTGTGCGAAAGAATTCCCCCTTGCGATCCCGTTGGCGAATCTTATGCGCCTGAAAAGTCTTACCGAGCCAAGCGTGTGCCTTTCAAGAACAATGAAAATGGCATCAATCATGCGAAGATGCTCCCCAAGAATTTCGAAAGCTTCTGGAATTATTTCCGTGTCCCCTGGGAACTCTGCGTTTCTGCAGCTTGTGCAGCTCAAGACACCTAGTCCCAACGAGAGCCCTCCCGGCCGCATTCCCTGTATAATGAAAACCTACTGATGCAAAAAATTTTTCATTTATACATTGTTTTGCTGGATCTTCACAATTACAATTCCTTAAAGGTTGCCTTCAAAGGTTAAGGTCAAATAAAAAGGTTCTTAACCACACTTTATGGGGATTGTAAAAACTGTTGTCTTCAAGCACGATTTATTAAAGATTTCGATAAAACAATTAATTTGACAAAAACACAAATTTTACATCAAAAGTATAAATTAAATTTTACTTCAAAAGTCTCCATTCCTGCTTTCAATATTACATGTAAGATATTTGGATTCGTTTAAGCGTTTCTAATTTTTGAAAACTCCTCGATTTTTTGTTTACATTTAAATCTGAACTTCGTTTCCTAAATACTCGTATATACATAAATGTTGCTCGTTTTGAAATATGAACATTATGTATATATATAAATTGTACATATATAAATTGAATATTGCAAACCAAAATTTTAATACAAACGTACGCATTTGAAAAACTAATATTAGGTAATTGTAAATCTTGACAAATTTAGATCTCAAAGTAAATAGCTCATTTCTTCAATTATTTTGTTCTTATAAATAGTAAATTCATAAGCAAATATACGTATACAAATAGTATCAAATTAAAAAAAAAAAACCGAGCAAGTGAGAGTCAACCTCTCCCACCAATAGTTTCAGTACCTTAAAAGGAAACATATAAAAAGCAATTTTGTTAAATTCATTGTCCGCTTCATATGTGATACATTAATTACACCCTATGAATATTTACAGATATTACTAGCACGCAATAAATTTCAATTTTGAGACTAACATACATAACTATTTTGTTTGAAACAGAGGAATCATACATGATATGTCGAAACCTATGCCGCGTAAAAGTAAATAAAAACTTACCTATTTTAGAATTTAGTACAAACGCATCCCTTTCATAAGATATCTCGCTTTAAAATTTCCCTTTTGCAATAAAAAATAAATTTGCTTTCAAATCGTCAATTAGCTTTAGTAGTTTCGAAAATAAGCAGATGTGATAGATGACCAGATCGATCCTCGGAAATGCTCCATGCAGATTCCCTCCTACAATTTTAATATACAGAACCCTAAAATTGTTCAATATCAAAACTATTTTATTTTCTCTTTTTCAAAATAAATAAGTCAGCAACGTTTCTACGAAAAGCGAATATCATTTCTTTAAATTAATTCATTTATTCTAAAGCTTTTATGGAGTTCGATTGCTTTTGAACAATTTTTAGAAATTGCTAATTTAATTTTTGTATATTTCTCTTTTACTTTGTGTATGTTCTAATTATAATTTTTCGAAATGGATCCAATTGAGAGCACTTGCGCATTCTTAATTAACTTACTAATGGACAATTTTCAATCGCATCTATGAAGTACTCTAAATCAATATTTGTGGACAGACTACTCGCTTTATTAGCTACACTAAATTTGCGTTGTAATTGCAGTTGTTTTCAGTTGTGATTGCTATAATGAAATTGTCTCAACAGTACAAAATAAAATTTACTTCTACATACATTATTAACAATTAAATAGTTAAATGATTGCAAAGGATTTTTTAGTAGTTTTAAATTTAAAAATTCTTAAATTCAATATAAATTGTTGAATTACTTTGCATTTGTTTCAATGACTTTTGTTTGTTTCAGTCTTTTTTGTAGATCGATAGTAGAAAATCAATAATTTAATAATAGACGATTAAATTTTTCAATATATCATAGTTTGGTGGTACAAATTATACGGATATTTTATCCAAACTTATAGCACGGTTTATGGATTTTATATTAGCGTCTTATTTTTACGCCAAAAATATAAGCAGTATGTGAATAATAAATTCCTAGAAATTGAGCTATTTGTATAGAGAGTGGAGTAACAGAAAAGGGGACATCCTGTCTAATTAAGGTTTCCAAATTTTCCTAAAGTGCCCTTAAAGGGGGAAATAACATTATGGGCTCCCGGCAGTAATAAATTCAGGGACAACCTAAATATTCATTAGAAAATGATGCGTGAAAATTTCATATTTTTCCCGCCGAAAATAATCCGTTTGGACCTGTGGTAATCCACCCATTTTGTTCCCAAAAGGCATCCCTTAAAATGCCCAAATATTTTTTATGGTTGCTATAAAACGAAATGTTAAGATAATGAAAAAAGTTCAGACATGGCAAGGGAAATCATAAATTATCCCATGTCGATTTGCATTTGTGCGGAGCAAGGGATTCGCAACTTGAGGAGCCACTTCCTGTGTTTATACTGCGCAAGCAATGGCAGTCCCCGATGCGATGGAGCCCATGGTCACTTATTAGTTTGCGCAAAAATGTTTTGATACATAATCACCACGCTGGTGGTTGATTTTTACTGCCCGGCGCTGAATGTATGAAATATATTGTGACCATTTTATGCCGGTTAAAGGCGGTTATCTGTCGGGGGAAGAGCGCTCTTCCAGAAACATGAAACGCAGCAAAAATATAGATCATAAAATGTCCGTAAAAACCTGCAGCCAGACAGCCATCGGCGGCGACGATGGTGTCACGAGTTGCCTTTTAAATCGAGCAGAAATTTCGATTGCGACATTTTCAAGTCATTAAGTGCATGCACTCGCCAATATTTTAGTTGCTTTTTGCTTAATCCCCGCCGCTTTATTTTGAAAATTAAGCGGCACTAAAGGGATTTCAACTGGAACCCTTCGGGACGAAAACAAAAAAAATAGTCGCATATATGCTGTCACATAAAATTCAAGCCCGTATTCTGCGTCAGCCAAAAGGTTGTAGTGGTCGGAATTCGGCCGAGACACACAGGAAATGCCACACGAAAGTCCCATAAATTCTAAAGTATCCCCTCACACGTCTTCTTTAGGTCCTGGCACACATCCAAGGAGCTGCTCCCAAACTAGCATATTTTGGAGGAGCTCTAAATTGAAATGTAATCTTCATCTGTTAACACCTAACATTCAATCCATGGCTCTCTGTATTCTGCTGGCTCATAGTTAGTGCGCAGGAAGAATCTGGCTGGAGTCCGGGAGGAATTCTCCTTTTATCCCATCGCATCCGGATGTCCTGCTTGAAATGTTAAAATAACGCCCAAGTTCTCACTTGCAGAAATGAAAAAAGTGTCGCTCCTTTAGAACTTCCTTAATGTAACGAAAACATGATTGGGGGTTTTCCCAGGAGACAGAAGCGCCTTCAGTTCAATTCTGCGCCAAAACTAACATTTATTCACTGCTCGAAATTTTTCTTTAAAGTTACAGCTTTTTCGAATTTATCTCGACATATAGATGATAATAGTAGTATCTAGTACTTGAATGTAGAGAACATTTTTCATGAATTAGGTGCACATTTAGAAGATTCGAGGCAGTAGTAAGGACATTTATTTAAAGATGTTGTGCAAAATTGTATTCGAAGTGATATGAGAAGAATTCAATTTTAAATTTAGCTTGTAGCTATTTTTTGTGGATAAATTATTTTACATTTACAGAAAAAATTCAAAAAATTTATTATTATTTTGGGTTTAGATTCAACATTCAGCATTCAACATTTTTCAAGACGCAGATATGAAAAGATAAAAGCATCATTTCTGAACACTCATAGTAAAACATGTTTTTAGTTTTCTATTTCATCAACTAGCTTCAAAAATATGTAAAATTTTAAATATATGGTAGGCACTAATTTTCCGAACACTGGCTTACGTAATATTCATCAGAGACTTTCAGTAAATTAAGTTACGATATGTACATATGTAGCTCAAAGAATTTGCTTAATATTGAAAAATAGATTGCAAATATAAAGTGTAAATAACAAAAAAAAATCTTGAATCGATGCAACTTAAGTCAATGAGTTAATGTATGTATAGTAGAACTCTTGTCTTATTAAGTAGTAGATTTCTACTTTATTAAGCCAAATCATATATTATTTTGGAAATGAATATTTCATTAATAACCAACATTTGCTATAATTTGCAGGTAGAATGGTTTAGAGACTCGATTTAGCACTTTACAATGAATTACTACATATGGATATACATCATTAGAATTATGAGTCAACAAAATACAAATTTCTGTACAGTTCAGAAGTTAACAATTATTATTAGCCGAAGAGTGTATCCTTGCTTTTAATTCTGATTTAAGTTTCTGATTGAATACATCCCTTGAACGACAAATAATTTGATTTTAAGGCAAAAAGCTTTCCCCTTTAATATTTGTTATTAAAAAATCAACGCCCAATCTGTACTAAAAATAATGGCAACATTTTATTGCCATTATTTTTAGTACGGATGCCTTTTTTTAGAAATACATGCCAACAAAACCTAAATAAGCTTACATTTATTATTGTCGTAAACACATTGATGTGCATAGTTATGATCACACTATCTCTACTCTTCAAAATTAGAGAAAATATTCTGACCCTAGTTGTACTTCATAAATAATTTACCCAATATTTTCGTTTCAATTTTTAAAACCTGAGAAAATAAAATCGAAAACCTCTCCCAAAAAAAACCCAAGAAGTATAGGCATAAAATTAAATAAGCTATTTATTTTACACAGTTCAAAATCTCAGTAATAAGAGCAAGCAACTAATTGCTTCGTAATATCGTAGACATGCTCATCAAGAATATATTGAGTGTATAAGTATTTCTTCCATCAACATTGTTATGCATAAGTTCAATATGTTTCCAATATTTCCTCAATTGATTGGGAAAATATAAGTAACATATCGACTGGTAACTTTGTTGTATGAGAAACCTTTAAGGAATATGGATCTATAAGAAATTTGGTAATTTAGAGGAATTTAGAGAATGTTTTCAACAAAATAAACGAGACATGGAAACGAGGGATGCCTTCTTTCGTTTATTGCGGTGGCCCATACCCCAAGACGATACATCACGGCGGCCAAAGGAATAACTTGTTCCTGTCAGTAAAAGGCGAACGGCCCCACGTAAAATATTGTCCCAAAAGTCTCAAGATACATTTACGAATTCCTCGGTAGCATCTATTTGCCAAGGATTGATATCCTTTCGGTTTTTGGTTCGTTTTGGCTCCCCGTTGCTCTTCGACTAGCCGCACAGATAATCTGCGTGTGCTCAGACAGCGACCCTGATCCTCAAGGCAAATTTTAAAGATTTATGGTATAAGCGTAAAACCTGTACTTTACAGAAGATTCGCCCCAATTTATCACTCTCCTAGCGATCCGCTTTATTTTCGTGATGGTGGCGATGCTTTGGTTATGTCTCCATCCCTTCCTCGGATTGCGTAAGGAAATCGTTTCTCCAGATAAATTCTACCACTACAAGGGGGTGGGTTCAGAAGCAACCATATGTCGGCCGCATAAAATCTCAGCAATCGAACAGGTTTTCTGGAACATTTGAATACAAGGTCCCCGGGGATATTATTTAACTGTGGGTTGTTCCTTCAAATAATCCCACTGTTCTTTCCAAGATCTATTGATTTCGAAGGCAATATTATTTTGATATATGGCTGGTTGGCAATCGGCACTCCCACTGTACTACGAAAGGGCGGGCTCTTGGAAAATTATTAATTGGCAAGACACTTCACTTAGACTTGTGCAGGCGCCGCAACTCCAGGGCCCACTTAAATTTGAGAATGAAAATCTTTAAAAATCGCAAATATAAACGACCACCGTAATTAAGGAGACTTTTCTACTTCTTCTACGGGGCAGAAGTTCTTCTTCGGACGTAATTCGCAACCTTTCGGCACTCGAAGAAACTTTCTGAAGTTTTAGAGTGATTTGACGATTATCCCGGCAAAAGTCCACAGAAAACTACTACAACTTCACAATCTATACAGACGGTCATAGTCCGCAATATGAGGATATTTTAGCGAAAATTTAAAACTTTTAAATGAAAGAAATTAAGCGATCCCCTTAAGTTATTGCAGTACTGTTTGACCTCATTTCCCCGATATCTTAGAAGACGGTAAGGACACAAAGTTTTATGAGGGCCTCTCCAGAGTGCTGCCTGCTGTAAAGTGTAAGGATGTTTCAATGCTTTAAATTTTCGTATTTCCACTGCTCGAGTGGGACAAATTTGATTTTGTAAGAATATTAAAGCTATTTGTCACGTCTTGGGACTTTCGGTGCTTGGCCAACTTTTAGAGCACCCTCACCGGGTTAGCACTATTGATTGCAAATTATCCGAAGAGCATGTATTGCCTTATATTTCTGTCACTTTCTATATTTACAGAGCGATACAGGATGGCTCCGTAATGCTTCTGAAGGATATTGGAAGATAAAAAGTTCGACTGTGGAAAGGGTAGATATGTAAAACTTATTGGAAAATATACCCATATCATCCTAAATTTTCGTAAATTGAAATTTTTTCAATTTTTGATAGTTCATAACATTTGGTGAGTTGTTGTTTTGCATCATAACTTTATCTATATTTCTTTTCGATGAGTTCTAAATATTTCAATGTGATAAAATAAAGCTTCCACGTTACCTATATTACTTATTCATTTGTTGAATGAAAATATTTTGATAATTTTTAGACGTACCCGATGTACTCTAAAGGAATTCATACTAATGATAGTTTAAGATGAAATAAGCGTTTGCTTATTGTTGAAAATCAAAAGTATCTATAGTATAGTATCTATACTAATATTATAAAGCGGAATAGTTTGATTGGTTGAACGCGCTAATCTCAGGAACTACTGATTTGAATTGAAAAATTCTTTCTGTGTTTGATAGTTCATTTATCGATGAAGGCTTGAGGCTTTATAAAATCATGCTGCGACCAATAGGAGTGAAGCATCAGTGGAAAATGTTGCAAAAACGGGAAGCGACACTTAGACTAGAAAGAAAAAAAAAATCAAAAGAACCAAAGTGATTGCTGAATGTCAACTTAAGTAGATTTCATAGCTTTAATTTAAAATTAATAAGAATAAACACAAATAAGTTATTAAGAATCTGACGTGCGAAGGCGCTAGATGTAGAAGAACCGGGAAAAATAAATCCATGAACAGGATCAGTGCGACAAACAAGCAACGAGTGGCCGCGCGTAAGATTTAAACAAATCGGGATTGAGACTACTGCACTCAGAGGGATCTCTCCTCACCTCATCCTGCTGGACAGCTCTCCCCAGCTGGGAGCAGGGTAGTACAACAGCCGTTCGTCTCTAGCCCTCGGGAGATTTGAATTTGCTCCCCACGGGCAGCAGTTGAACCGAGCATGGATCGGGGCACTTGGACGTCGCATCGGATGCCGGCATCGGCAAGTGGCAAGGTCAGCGACAAGATTTAGCGGCAACCATCAGCAGCAAGCGTCAGCATCAAACTCCAGCTGCAAGCGTCAGTGGCAAGCTTCAGCGGCAAGCTTCAGCTGCAGGCGTCAGCGGCAAGATTCAACGGCAAGCTTCAGCTGCAAGCGTCAGCGGCAATCTTCAGCTGCAAGCATCAGCGGCAAGCTTCAGCTGCAAGCGGCAAGCGTCAGCGGCAAGCTTCAGCTGCAAGCGGCAAGCGTCAGCGGCAAGCTTCAGCGTCAATCTTTAGCGGCAATCTTTAGCGGCAAGCTTCAGTTGCAAGCGTCAGCGGCAAGCAGCATCGGATGCTGCATCGAATGCCGGTATCGGCATTCAAAATGTTTGTACACCGGGTGAAATCAGGTAGCCTATCACACCTAAACGCTGGATCCGAACCTCTTCATGTTTTGGGTGAAGTTACTACATATTCTGGCCCAACATATATACTACTTTTTACGAATCCATGTTCGAAATGTACCGTTAAAAATGGCGGATTCAATATGGCGTACAATGATTTTCTTACTTTAACGAATTTAAATGAAAATTAGAACTAGGGATATTTTGAGGTAGTCTCGAATTTGCTATAAAATGTTGGAACTTCATAATGAAGGTTCGAATACGGCGGCCGGAATATTTGTTCACCGGGTAAAATCGGGCAACCCCGCTAATTATATTATACATAGATAAGGTGGTATAGGTAAGTTAATTATTATTATATCGCACATATCTTAAAGTATAAAACAAAACTATTTTATTTTAATATTTAGTTATATCATAGATCCACTGCAAGCGTTTTTTTTGAAGTTCTTCTACATCAGTCTTACTACTGAATTAGGTACCTATACACGTTTATAAAAAAAATATTGAGTTTTTTAAATTTGGTATCAATTACAAGCACTATTCGAGGGAATACCCGGCGCTAATTTGCTTATATAAAATATAAGAAATCGTAATTATGTATGGATCGTAAAAATTATGTGTATAATTCAGTAGACAATTTACCTAAAAAGTTAAATTTCAAAATTGCAGTTAATTGGATAATCAGAAATTACTTGATTTGTAATACTGTTCGCCAATTTTGAAAACGTTAACTAGAGGTAAATCCTTATAAAGATGGAAAGTATATACCAAGCACAATTTTTAAAATGGAGTTTTACTAATTTATATCTTTTTTTAGCAGTAAATTTTGGTTGATTTTAGAATTGTTCCTATTATTTCATTAATTTAATTATAGAGCTTATGGAAATAAGTACATGTGTATAATATCATATTGTAGACACTTTTGACTATACTACATGTATGTTTATAAATTACAATAATACAGTCTGACAGTTTTAAAAAAAAAAAAAACACTTGTAATCATGGTTCATTTGATTCTCATATATTTATAATTACTCATATCTAAAATTAAGTAGCTAAATATTTTCATAATCTTTATTGGTATCATTATGCTTAGAATTTTTAATTTTTGTAGTCTTGATAAAAGTGGTGGCACTTACGTAAAAAATTAAATTTTTTGTTTTGATCATTCAAGGGATCTTAAAAATAATAATCGGATGTTCGAGTTTTCATTTAGACTCGTTTACGAAAAGTCGTTTCGAGAAAAACGGAATTAAAAATTAAACTATTCATGCACGACTGTATTGAATGAGTTCACTTAAAATACATATAATATTAGAGCTTCGTATTTTCACGAATAACAATTTAAGGAAAGAACTGTTTTATTTTACTATGAAGGGTTTGGGGAGAATTCAAAGAAATCCGAAAATCGCATAATCGCATAAATAAGATTCTGACTACATTACGTCTTGTGCAAGATTTGGCAAAAGATAACTTTACTCCAAAGAAAGTGTGTTTATTTATAATATAAATCCATCTTAAAGAAACCTTTAATTTATTTTGCTCAAAGCAAATTGATTTGTGCTCCGATCCTTGAAGTACCAAAGGGATGAGATCTAATTTCTTAAGAACTCAAATTCCTTCTTAACTTCAACATTTTTCTCCTCGAAGGCTATATGTATTCGTCTCAAGAGGAGACGAGCATCTACAACGTTCTAATTAAGTTGATCATTCTTTTAAGGAAAATGTCAAAATGCGTTTCGTCTGGCACCAGAGAGGTTCAGAAGAAAATAAGTCGTCATATCGCGCAGTCAGCCATGGGCGACATGCAGCAGGATATAACTTTTAATGCAGCTGTAATGAGGTCTGATGATTTTTGGTGAAATATTTTGTCGCAATGCTTCTTTGTACATGTCTTCGCAATTATGAAGAATTGTTTGGAACTTTTAATGAGAACCCCTCGTTTCAGCTCCACTGTTTCCGCACCCTCTACAACCCTAGAATTTCACCCAGTGCATCTCAATTTCCACTCAGTTTTAGTTTTGCGAAAATGTCACTCCTACAGAAAAGCATTTTAATGAAAATGCTCATTGTCTTGAAAATGACATGATGATGTGCTACGCGATGCACGTCTTAAGAAGTTAAGCTGTTGTTCTCCAAGAAGGATTATAATTCTCGACTGAAGTGTACTTAATGGACTGAAATTAGGGGAGTTAATTTTTCTGGAGTAGGACAGACCCTCCTTTTAGAGAATGTTGAATTTACATGCATCCATTTTATTTATTATTGTACAAATATCATGTTTACGAATAAAGATCTCCTGTCGACTCATAATTCTCGAGAAGTTTCAACATATTTACCATTTTAATGAACTCTGGCACACTTATTTACGTACATATGTTTTTTAAATTTCCATAATTTCAAAGTTTGTTATAAAATATATTTGTACTAGCTATATTAGGTTACCTAGTTTCACTCGATGTTCAAATATTTATGCCGCCGTATTGGATTCGACATTATGAATTTCCAAAATTTCGTAGGAAATTCGAAACTAGCTCAAAATATCCATAGTATATGTATGTACTAATTTTCATTTATATTTACACAATCCGAAAGTCATTGTACGCCATATTGACTCCGCCACATTTAACTGTACATTACAAACATGGATTCGTAATAAGGACATTCAAAAAGCCCAACCACCAGTTTTCACGGCAATCTCTTGATATATTCCATTTTTCGCTTGGGTCCGCAATTTCTTAATTAGCAAATAAAAATTGGTCTCAATTTTGAGCCAGAATATGCAGTACCTTCACCCAAAAAAATAGATATGATCGTATCCACCGTTTAGGCATGAAGAGCTACTTGGTTTCACCCGGTGTACACAAATTTTGGCTGTCATATTGAAACCGCCACTTTAAATTTCCACATTTCGATCACAGATTCGCAATAAGGACTTTTAAAAACACCCAAATGCCAATTTTCTTACCAATCCGTCAATATGTTTATTATTGGCCGCCATTTTGGGTTCGCCATTTTCAACTTAGCGTATCAAAACTAATATACATATATGTTGGGCTGGAATATGTAGTATCTTCACCCAAAAAATTGAACTATTTAGATCCGGCGTTTAGGCGTGAATGAGCAACAAACAAACAAACTTTCGATTTTATATATACATATGTATAAATACATACATGATACTTGGAATAAATATTTCATGATCAATTAACATGTTTATATGCATATGTAGCCTTAAACATATTCTTTTCAACGAGTTCATGAGTTTGATAATTTAAGTTGTAAACATTAGAAAATATATAAGTTTAATAAAAAAGCATCTCATCATATAACCCTATGGCTTTTTTGGAAAGAGTGTGAGAAATGAAATTTTTAAATAATTATAATTCAGGTAATTCTCTAAATGGGCTTCGTGCACCAAAAATCAAACGAGAAGCAAAGTTCTAAAACGTACTTAATTACACCTACGATGGTATATTTGCCAGAAAATTACGACTAGAAAATGAAACACAAGCTAGACAAGGCCAACTCATAATTAGATTGTGTTTAGGTGTGCGGGAGGGTTAAATGATTTATGAGGATTTGTGATATCTATTGGAAGGGGATTAAATGGCATTAGAACAACAGAGAACCGCATTAATTGCAATATCCGATCAGACCAATCTGATACAGAAATTGCTGTGGTCGCCAAATGCACGCAGATTATGCACACTTTGGGGATGCGTAATTATTATTTCATCAGCCCAGAACAACCGACCATTCTGATGCAAATTTCTAACCATTCTTGCATAGTTTCAACCATAAAGGATATGTATATTCTTTATACTTTAGATACATACATACATATATGCAGATAATTAACTTTCATAATATGAGTGTTGGGTCTCTCGGAAGAAATTTGGTTATAGTATCGAAAATTTGTTCAAAATTGTTGCCATTGTATAATATGCGGATTTTCTATTTTCTTATTTATTTAAGAAAGAGAGATAAAAAGTACTAAATTTAACAATATAAATATTCAAAGAATAAAAGCACTGAATCTTATTACACAATATGAGATAATATAAAGATTGTATTAAACATATTAATTTAAATCATCGCACACTCACAATTAGAAAACATTATACATACATATATTTAAACAATATTAAAAGATAGAAATAAACTCTGCCTCATTAAAATTGAATGAAATTTATACATTTTCGATATTATTTTAACAACTACGACTACTAATAAAAGACTAATGAAAAATCGAATATTTTCATGAGACCATTCGAATCCTTCCATGACGGAAGTTTCACACATTTATGAGGAATTATATATAGTAATAACATTTCATTTTGAGTCATGCAAAGGAAACATAATAGTTAAAATAATCACTTCGAATTTATATAATCCATCGAAAATTAAATTATTTGCAAACTAACTTCTATACAACCATATATTTTCTGTATACTCTTTTGAATAATTCCATGTTCAATCTGATTTTATATGAGCTTTATTTCGTAGCATGGATTTATTACAATGAGCCTTTAATCCTCTGGGTTCATTTGTTTCGTTTCGGATGTACAGGATATGGTATGTGTATGTATTTGTACTTTTGAGGAATTTTTTGTATTTATACTGTATGAGAAATATGTCGAGAAAATTGGTAGCTACATACTTATATATGAAAATATAAAATAAAATAAGATAATTCAAAATACTCTACTTAAACACCATTTATTAATTCCTGTTATAGTTCAATAGGAGAAAGTAACAGAACAATTTTCAAACCGATTGTGAATTATGTACCTGCATTTTAAGACTATAGAAACTCTAAAGTTTGGCAATCCTGTTAAACCGTTGCGTCGGCGAGATTAATTTGAGCAGTTTAATTATTGCTACTATGACATTACTAACAGTGATGGACAATTTCAAACCAGGGTAAAAACATCAAAATTATTGTGGGATAATAACACAAAATATGTATAGCAACTAGCGTACCTACGAAACACATACCTATACTTTTACAAATAAACAAACAATGAATTTCTTCGAGTTCAAGTATAAATTTATTATACTGTATTAGTATGAAGGTTAGGTAAAATAACTAAAAAAAATATGTATATATGTTTAAAGTACCTAATTCTGTATGAGTTATAAATGGTAAGCAGATTAAATTTTATATAGCTAATTTTTAATTTTAATGTGTGTTAAATTCAAAACCCAAATCGACTCAGCATAAAAGAATAGTATAAATGCACATTGAATAAAATACCCGCACTTTTGCAGAAAATGTCAATTAACCCTCCGCTGCACACTGCAGCCCTGAATCATCGAAAATTCCTTAAACTTATCGCTGGTGCACAATTCCTGGGCTCTGTCAAATGAATCACCTTTAAGTGGGTGATTTCACCTTCCTGTTCGTTTTATGCGGCGTAGCGAGAACGAGCTCCGCACCGAAAATCCTGCAGACGTATAAATATTGCAGGAGTCGTCATGTAATAATATCGCTCGCCTCCCGAGAGTCCTGGCCGCCCCCGCGGAGCCCGAATGTGCCCGGGACTGGGTGTACTCGGCGGGCCAGGACTCTTCCTATATCTTCAAGTTCAGTTTTTCGTAGAAAGCCCGGAAATCCACTCAGACGGTTTTTGTATGTTCGCGGCAGGAGGAAGCGAGTGGATTCAAGGAGCGGATAAAAGAACATGAATGACTGAGTGAAGTGTGTCTGAAATGAGCTGATTTTCTCTGTTTTCTGAAAAGATCTGAAGGTGCACGGAAGCGGCGGGGGCGGCGGCACAATAAGGCGACAACAATAGCAAAATATCTAATTGTCTCCGGAGTGAAGACAAAAGCTATTATAAATAGGCGCGTTTAGAAGATTTCCTAAAGTTCCAGCTCCCATCTTAGGATCCTTGGCGGGTATTTCGGTTTTTTGTCCCTCAAGTGCAAAGGGGGTTTTGCCAAACTGTTATCAGGGTTCAGGTTCATTTGTAAAGAAACGCTTTTAAAGGGATTTGCAAAATTTAGAACGACCCACAATTTTTATTATTTTCAATTAAAGCTGATTTTTAAATTTTATTTAAATAAGAAAAGATATACTCTTTATAATAACATCCAGAAAAACAAATCCCATGAATTTCTCATTACTTAATTTAATTCATCAATTAGTATGTCAAGGTGACGTCATAGAAAAAAGATAATTTAGGAAAATAAAAGGTATTAAAATGAATTACTTTATGATTAAATACGACAGGTTAATTAAATGAATACCAAACCGCCTATAATTTTGCGAGAAAAGCTTTACAAATTTAAACAATATCTGGTTCATTAACATATTAGTTCTTTAAAAATAAAGCTGCATACACTTACTGCGTTTGTGTATTGTCTTCGAAACTTCTACAAAGAACAAAAACAAAAGAATTTCAAAGCAATACCTACTATAGGAATTATTGCTGTATTCTACTTAAAACCGTTTTGTAGATCATGCAAATCTCATTTTTATTTAATTTTATAAAAACTAGAAAATCGTGTAGCTATTTCCATTATTTTAATATATGTAGCCTAATTTTGTCTATTTTTTCTTATTCAAGATTGAATATGTGTTTCTACAACTTAATCAATATTTCTTACAAACAAATTTAAACTGCCTGTTCTGTGATTTCAATTGAAATATCATATACTTAAGTATAAAGTAAGACAACATTTGTTGTCAAGGAGTCGAATCCAAAAGTTGCGTGGATTTCTAAGAATTATTAGTCCACTAGACTTATAACTGGAAATTATATAAGCCCTATGCTAGTTTAGTTTTACTGTGTTCTAGAACTATTAAATAATTATAAATTTTAAAACCGAACTTCAAGCACTAACTGCAATTCAAGCCAAGGTCATTGCCTAATCTGTAAATTGTGTTATGTACGTTAATATTTATAAATTTATACATATTTACATATTATTTATATATATAATTTAATTTAAACTATAGTAATATCTGTAAATCTAGAGTCGCATGTTCTAGTTGTATAGGGCTGGAATTCAAAGAAATTGCACTACTTAATCGTATTCGTAGTTTGTTATTCAAGTTGAATCTCTTGTAAAGGAGATGATGTCCTGAGCTAATTTTCCTCAATGTTAGATGAAAATTTTTTATTAGTAAAGAAGGTTAAGAAACCACTAAACTAAACCATAGCAATGGAAAAACTAATTACAGTAGAATTCTAGTAATTCGCTTTCCACGACATTTTAAATTACGAATCCCGGAAATCATCGTTAGTTAAGATTCAAACATTTAAAAGTGTGCGTACATTTAAATTTCCCTAATATGATTATTTTTTAAAATTCACAGAAAGTTGCTTTTACCTAATACATTTTTCTGGGTTTATAAGTACATTCGAAAGAGTCCAACCAACTCCTTCTCGGGCATTCCAGTTTTTACTCCTTGAACTGGAAAATGGCAAACTGTTACCACGGCTTAAGTTCATTTTGAAAGCAACATTGAGGGGATATTTTCATATTTTTAATACGCTGCGGAATGCGGATGACTGCTTCGTGCAAATTTGATTATATGTAGAACTGTGTGACAGACAGTGTGCATGCGATTAAAATCCTGCTCCGCACGCTTTCCGCATAATACGACCCGTGAAAGGAAGTACCCAAGTTACAAAATCCTGCCAGAAGCAGAGAAACGATCATGCCGAAACACATACATATGTATGTACATTATGCTTTCCTGTTATGCAATTCCTAGTAGAAATCGTGATTTCTGGGAAAAGTTTGAATTAAAAATGATCTGCAAAACAAACAAAGTAAGTTACTACATAGACCTCGAGTCCACCCCCGCACCGACGACCACCCACTGGGCATGGCGGCTGGGATGCGGAAGTTGTCGGGCACAAGTCGGGCAACTTTTCATTTTAAGGCTCCAGTGATTGATGGCAGGCTCTTATTAGGTCCTTGGGGCGCATGGGGCCACACCCGGTGGCAGTTGAGCGCCCGGGCCTGGGCCTGTGCCTGTGCCTAAACATTTTCCCGAATCGATCGAGCGACCACTTCGGGCTTCAGATGCGGTGTGTGATTGAGGCTCCTTTTTGGCAAGGATGTGCCGTGGCTGCGAGGCTGTGCAGGGAAATTTACCCAAAGTTCTCCCGGTTGCATCCTCTGCTCTCGACCGGAAAGCCGGCTACAATCCGGCACTAAAATTGATCAAAGTTGCTACTCATGAATTATTTATTAGAAAATGCAACTCACTTTGTGTATGCACTTTCGACGAGGAAGATGCCTTCAGGAGCATATTGCAAATGTATTAATAATCCAAAGTTTTCATGGGGTGGTGGATGAATGGGAAATAATGCGAGGTGATGCTGGGTGAGATGATGCTGTTATCGCTAAATTTAATTCAAGAAAACTTCTTTCTCGCACACGGTGAAGTTTCCTTAGGTGGAAGTGCACTTTGCACTACATTATTTATGCTTCCGCGTTGAAAAGTGAAAGACTAGGTGGTTGCATCAATTTTCGATTTCTTTTTTATTCAAGACGCTTAATTTATGTTGTATCTTTTGAAAGATTTTAGATTGCGTTTGCTTTCTCACCACACCTATACATTACACGTGCATTTGCGAACATTTATTCAATAATAGAACGATTTAAAAGGAAATTTTTGAGCTAAACAAGCAAGTAACGTACTCGTAATTAGCTAAATTTCTACGTTTTTATAATTAGTAATAGAATAAAATGAAGCCATAATTCTATATGGATGTATTTCTAGTCTTGCCTAGAATAACGAATAAGCATTATATAAATTTGCTATTTTTGCAGAGAGTTTGAAACGAAAACTAACGTAATAACTAACTTAGTTAAGATTCCAACTCCACACGAATTTTGAAAATTGATTATGGATTGAATTTTCAAGATTAATCGCCTCTTAAGTTTTTCTATATGCTGACCTATGCCAGGCGTTCAGTGTCTTCTAAAATATATAAACTTATAAGAATTTAAGGGATGAAATTACTCAATATTTTTGTATTGACTTTTTAGGTGCTGTTATTATATTATAATAAAATAATTGTTTTAATTTTATGTGAAATTTATTTTAAAGTAAATATAATAAATATAAATAGACATATTTTATATGTATCTGATACAAAAACAGTATATTTGTAATGTTTTGTTTGTGCAAAACCCATCGATAAGGCTTTAAAACAAATCGAAAATTAGATACCTTTAATATTAAAAGTATATTATGACCGAATATGCCTTAAAATACACCCTTTGGTGTAAATAGTTATCATTTGTAAACTTGTTTAAGCATATCATGGTTGTTTTTCTTTTTTAAAAACGTTCGATGCAATTTTTTCTAAAAAATTAATCCAGATTGCACATAATATTATCTACATTTATCCTTAAAAGCCAAAATGAAGAATTCACTTTAACTACGATAAGTTTGTTGCCTAAGCACGCCTTTTTAATATCATACCCGCGAGTTTTAAGCTAATTTAATGATTAATAGATATTACATTAATATGAATATTGACGATTTATTAAGATAGAATTAAGAGGAGTAAACTGCCTTGTAAACATAAACCAATAACAAAGTTATATATTCATTCATATTGATTTCTCTTAAATAATTTGCAAAACAGAACGTAACTTTAAGAGTTACGTATTTTTTTGTTTATTTCTGTCGTTCAAACGGTATCACTGCTGCACTGTAAAACTAGTTTAAAGAAATGACTTTTATGCTTCATTCAACCTCGTTTCATGATGAACAGAAAGAGATTTAATGGGCCATAAAAATATAAATGTGAGAAGTTTGCCGTGGCATGTCGCATACTCCGAATGTGAGCAACGCACGAATATTATACCCTGAATATTTAACACATTGTATACCTATACCTCTCACAACTCTCATATTCGAAAGGCCAAGAATTCAATGATTTATGCAATTTAATTTCCGCCGCCTGCAAAGTCGATTTCATTTTCTGCCGCCCCATGCCGTCATACCACCCCCCAGCGAATCGCTGTGGAAAATAGCTGGCCATGTATTTACCTCCAATAGAAAGTTTTCGGTGGAAATTACGTTTTGATATATAATTCGGAGATATGAGCAAATATTAAGCAAGGGAGGAAATTTAAGGAAATTATGGAAAATATTCATCTAAAGCGCAATGCGATCAAGGTCAACTCATTTTAAGACTCAATTGTTGGTTTTTAAAACGTTGAAAATTTTTATTTTTCGCTGCTCACAGACTTATTGAAGATTGAATTAAGCTTTTCATTTTCCTGGTTAGTCTACAAAGTTCTCAAACGCCCCTCGTATAAGTAATTCTATAGCCTTGAATTCAAAACTGAAATTTTGTAATTTCATTCACTGAAAATGCCGCACAAGCCCAATGATTGCTTTTAGGTAATATGAAAATTTACATTTCGCTTTATACTTGCAAAATCCTGGATCGATTTAGATCATCACATAATTCGAATCCATTTTGAACTAAAGTGCAATTACTTTTTCCCTGATATTCATAATATTCAAAGTATCTGTTTGCACAGACAATCCTTGCTGACGTGAATACAAATAGCCTGTTAACCCCGAACACGGATCACACTACCACCAACATTCTAATAATGCTCGAAACTGCACAGAGGTGTAAATTCGCGTAAATTTTAAGCGTTCTAGAGCGCTTTAATCGCAGATTGCATTGTTAATGAACATTCCATTCAATAACTCGCAATCAGTTCCAAACAGAGGATGTTTGTCCAATTAAATTCGACCTAATTAGGACTAATTAATCACGTCGCATGAGATAATTCTCGTCGTGAGTGATGGACCCCGATTAGCAGATTGTTCCTTAAAGGGGCGCTGTGCTGAATTAATTTTAAGCGTGTTAGCACTCGAGGGCCACGTCACATCCGGTGAAGTGCAATCGTCCATCGCTCCAGTTTTGGTCCTTTAAATGTTTGCATCAAATGTTAATAAAACTTTAAAACACGGATATTTATGCGGCATTTAATGTGAACGACTCGACTGAATATTTCGAATTCCGGACCAAAATCATCCAATTGGCCGACGCGGGTGCGCGTTTATTGTCCCGATAAATTCGTATCGCCCACCGCGGGCAATTATTCGGCAACGCCAGTTAAATTGTAAAATTGGTCTTTTATGCTTCCATCAATGTAAATGTTGCCTTTTATATATTATTAGCAAAATGAGAAGGTGCAATATTTTTGACCTCCTGGCGGTAGCGTGCGAGCACAACGGCGTGGGCGTAAATATGCTTTTCGCGTGTATATCACGCGGCTCATTACGGGGCTGGCCAGGATAATGAAAAAGGCAAAAGAAACTCTCATCGCATGGACTCCAAAATGAATTAAACGAGCTCCAGTAAATCCGAATGAAGCAATTTGCCAACTTTGCGCTGAGCCCTGTTTTCCCTTTTGCGCCACCAATTCGTCCAGGAATCCAGGATTTGTCTGCACGTCGCTACTAATTGAAAGGATTTTTGTTGTATAGCTAATTCTGGCAGTAGCTCTTAATTTGAAATTCCGAGCCAAAGCTCCCTTGGGATGACAAAAACGAAATTAAGTGATTCGGTTGCAGCACAGCATAGTTGCGTCATGTTCATCGTCCGCCCACTCGATGCATCGGGAATGAGATGCACAAAAATGAGTTTGCTAGGGAACATTGTCGATGCATCGCTCGAAATCCAGAAATTCAACTCACTCGTATTCCGTTTTTGTTCGCAGCTCGGCTCGGTCCGGTCCTGCGGGAGTTGTCCTGAAGGGCATTACGCTAATACACCGTGTATTACGGATTTAATTAACCCCTAGCACGCCTTTCGTAGGCGTTAAATTATGTATGGCGCTTTAGGCTAACATGCATCCGACTAGCCGGAGCTGCATCCGCCGCCGCCAACCCCAATTGGATTTTTGCATCCCCCAGGTGAGGAGCCCCTTTTCAAATTCAATTATTTCCCTCTTTTATCCCTGTTTGCCAGCATCCACCACTCGCACACCGTCCGGGAGAGATAAATTCGCAATTTTAGTAGTCTTACTGCGACGAGCTGATTTTAAATTATTTCCAGCTAAGCATCTCCCGGCTCGCAATTATGTGGCGCGCCATCCAAGCATGCTATCTTTCCGCGCTTATGTGCGAGGACATGCGATGAATCGCTCGGAAGGGCGAAAACCCGGCGAAAATGTGTTTCGCCAGCGGCAAAGTGCGGGCGGACCGCATAAGCGGAAATTGCGGTGGAACATGCACCGGGGACCACCCAGAAAACTTTGCATGTGCAATTCCGCGACTTGTCTGTCCCTGGCCGGGGCTGTGTCAATCGCGGGTGCAGCCCCGCTGCAACGTGACAATGACAAATCGCTACGGCTCCTGTTGGCGAACTGCGGATGGCATCACTCAAGGACCTCCAATTTGCGAATTTATTCATTGTCCCGGCAATCCCTGTGGAGTTCATTATTCGCTAGCATTTCCTTTAGCTTGAACTCGTAGGTCATGGCAAGGGCGGGATAAGCGCAGGTGCATTAATGCATTCACAAATTGTGTTCCTTTAAGCATCCTGGAAACGTTCAATTTATATTTTTATGAGCCATTGATAACATTGTAAGTAACCTATAAGTACATTTACCTATATACACTAACATGCCCTGACTGATCGATTCATAACTGCTGCGTCAAAACCATTAAAGCCATAAATATGAAATTAAGTCACTATATTACCTACATTGAGATGAATAGGCCTTTAGAAAAACAAATTTAAAATTAATGAAACATTGAACATTGAATACGAGAACATAGAAACAATCATTAGAACAAATTCATGTTTATGAATAATCCAAATTTGTTTTTAATTATTTCACAAAGGTTAGGTTAATATTTCATTAATTTAATAAGTAACTCGTTTATTACTTTACAGTACCTGCAATTTTCGTAATCAATCTAGTTAAATATTTAACAAATAAATTTTCATGTACAATTTTGCCGCTAAATGAACCCAATACAATACTGGGTTTAGCATTTAAAAGGGGGCTTTCAGTTTTGTACGGGAAAAAGAAACTTTTCTTTATATTTACTAAATGCAACTTTGTACAATAATTAGACGCCAAAGTACTCGCGAGAAAAATTAATTAAACAACGCCAGACTCGGGTGAACTTAGAAAAGATTTTTCAAAATTTAACGCCTATGAAAATAGAAGGGGTGGAAAATGTCGAAGGGGAACATACGAGTATATGAAATTTTAAAACAACAACTACATAATCAAACACGTATTTTACCAACTGGAGAAATCCAACTTATAAGGGGCTTAATCACCATGGGCACTTAATCGATTTCGATGGATCGATCAACTTAATTCGGGGCAGACCAAAATTCGAAAAAAGTAAATAGATATTATTTCTAATAGAACATAAAACATCAGTCATACAACTAAATTTTACTTAATAATTGAGTAAAACAATACATGTATTTTATAAATAAATCGATAAATAAATTACTAAATAAATTTACTGTAAGATTTACATCCAGAAAAAAATATACAGGAAATGTAATTTTTGAGTCTTTGTTTTTAGCATAAAACGCAAAATCACAAAATTTCTCAAACAACACAAATGTTTTATCTAATTTAAGTTGTATGATCGTACCTATACCTATACCTACATATATTTTGCTATTGATTGATTTTAATAGAATTATATTTCGTTATTTGTTTCAAAATTTAATTTTATCTAAAAATTTTTTAAACATTAGGAACTCATTGTGAAAATCGTTTTTCAGTCGTTTCGATTCTCGAAACACATTTGTATAGTTGAAACACAAGGCATTTATGTGTTTTTTGACTGGATTAAAAAGCGCAGTTCGCAATAGCTTTAGCTAAGTTCAACAAAATTTAATACAATTTATATAATACAAAAATTTTCTTCGAATCCAAAATAAGTAATATGGCAAAACAATATTCTACGGAATAGACTTTGGGCGGTGTTTGGTAAATAAGTTTAAAACTGCGAATTCGAAAATATTGGATAATGTTATGTTATTCAAATCATAACTGCGTGTAAATTATCCTTTACTTCTGTTACATAATTTATATAACAACATTTCGGAACTGCCATATTATTCTAATACTGAAGTATATAAAATTATCACATGGATATATTTCGGAACTCAAATTGTCCTCCTTTTAGGATATTTTAGCTCCGTAAACCAATTTGGTTTCTAAAATTCTTCCCATTTTGATACAAATGGAAAAGTGCTGGTTCTATTTTTGTACAGTTTTCCAATTAACCCAATTAAAAAATGAACTCAGCCCGTTTCCTACAAAGGGCTAGTAATGGGTTTCGCACCGCACGCACTGTTTTCTTTTACTTGCGGAAGGCACACTCACCGTCTAAAGAAAATCCGTCTCTAATGACGTTAGGGAGTCGTTAGAAGTCGGTAACAATAGTGCATCATCAAGTCTCCCGGCAGGCACCCCCAGTTGAAGAAGTCTAAGAAATTTTTAATTACTTAGGTGTTCTTGTAAAGCTCATTATGGTAAATTACCACACTTTTGTGAAGAGCCCAACTGCCGGGTGGAACTTTGTGCAGGGCTTACGAGTGAGCACTTAAAATAATGGGACAATTAAGGTATCTGCAGTGAGACATCCAAAGAGCACCTTTATTGATGTTAACATTCAGCTTAATTATGGAGCGATGTGATCACAAAACCCCCTTCTGTGCATTATTCTTGGAGGCGCACAATACCCCCCATACTGCTCTTTTTTATAGAGAACCATTAGCACGATGCATCTGGGAGATCTGTGACCTTTCGTCATCAGAACCATATTCAGTCGTCGGTGCATGGAATCACTTATGTTTTCCTGCAGCATAAAACACGAAGATGACGATTTTGAAAAGAGTATCTGCACCTTCGACTATTCACATAATTTTTTTTCTTTTTTTCTTGCAATATCCTGCACTCAGTGAAACCCATCCTGCAGTTATTCATTTTCCCCCTAGAGTAATAGCGGGAGATCGAGCAATGGGGACAATGGCGTTAAGTAAAATTCATCGTCGCTCGAGCGACAATTCACTGCACAATGAGGGCGAAAATTTAACTTCTGGCGCGAATAATGAGACACGTATATGCGGGGGCGGAGCCCGATAATAATGTGCTTCATATATGCGACTGAATAGGGACCAAATTGCTTCAAGGAATGGAACTAATTCAGCCACATCAAGAAGGGCTTCTGCCCAGCGCGACCTGAGCACAACAATTCCAAGACAATTCCACGTGAGCGAAGTGCACAAATGTGCAATTACGGGGAATCCCCGCAGCAATACGTTTCGGTTACGGGGCACTAAACCTCATGAAACGCGCCCCGATAAAAGAAGCCCCCTAAAATGAGCACGGGGCGTAATTTGTCTGCAGCACCTGTTTCGCCCGCATGCGTCCCTGAACGGGCCCTAAGCCATTTATTACGGGTCGCAGAGGTGTAAATTACAGTTTTATTGTGTTTGAAATTTTCGTAATAACCGTTCATTAGGAGATCCACCATCACACCGTTAAACCGGTCGCTGCGGCTGCTCCGAACAGTCCCGCACTATTCGGAACCCGCTCCACCACACGGCGGCCATTCTCTCAGGGGGCAATGGCATGTGGTTTTCTGATAGGGTTGAAATGTTTTGCGATTATTTACAATTTTCGAAGTTAATTCCTAATGCGCACAGGGGGTCCCAGATCACGGCTACAGGGCTGCACCTAATCGCGGAAATCGAACACGCTTCCCAGCTTCACAGCCACTGAGGGCTTATATTGTGTAAAATTGGCCGATTTAGTAGAATAATGATTCTAATTAATTTAATTAGTGAAATCAATTGGAATTGTTATTTGTGAGGCTCTCGTAAAATAGGGTCAAGTACCTATTCCCGCGCAAAATATAGCTAATTTTCCCAAACTACATTTATTTGTAAAATTATATTCCCTGAAATTTATAGAAATTTTAATCATTTTCAAATAGACGGGAGAGAATTTTTATGTATGAGTTGGATAAACAAAACTGAGGTTTATTGTTTGCTGTTTGAGGTATATTTTACATTTGATCGGTTCAAATTACACCTCATACATATATAAACCATATAAAATAATTAAACCAATTTGGTTAGTTCTACCAACTTTAGTTGAAGCTTCAGTATTCCATTGCATAAATTATAGTGAAGAGCACAAATTTTGTTAAATTGTTAGTAATATATTCAAAATAATTAGTTTATTTTAAGGGGTAAGACTTCGCCAATTTTAAGAAAAGTACATGTTTGCTATCCACAGTAATGGTAGTAATAGTAGAGAATTACCTATACATCTATTAGTAAAATTGAAGATTTAATTTTTTTACAAATGAAATTTTAAATATTATCTACCTATTTCACTATTCCTTAAGTTTTCATATCATCTATGTAACGCCAGTATAGAATACAACGATGTTGTCTTTGTTGTTTTTGTTTCTTATTTGTTTTTTACAATTAATTTTAATTTGTTGATAAATGTTATTTGCAGAAAACAGAATCAAAATCCACCAAATATATGCAGTCTTGACATCAAAAACAATAACCAGAGTTAAGAATTTTATTGAATTTAATAAAAATTAACGACTTCTATATATTTTTGTTTCCTACAATCATAAGTGTGCCGATTTAATTTAGATGATAATTTGTGTTATTCATTCCAAAAACAAAAGAACTTCAAATATTAGCAAGTGTTTCAATCTGAGAAATCCAGCCAAAGTAAGAATTATAAAGAAGAAAAACCAATCCAACCAAATAAATTTCTTTAACTATTCTTTTGTTTTGGAATTACTTTTACTTCATTAACGGAAAGCCTTTGCCAAGGTATCTTAGGACATAAAGAATTCAAAATTTTTATAGCTTCTAAATAACAACACTCCCAGAGGTCAGTTTAGTAAAACTCATCAAATATATAAAAAGTTTAATAGCACCGTTACCATTAAAATTTAAAAAATTAAACTTTGATTTATCTATCTAGTTAACGAGTAAAACTTCTTGAATTTAATGTTGATGTTAATGACTTTATATATTTATAATACCTATACTTCGTAATCTTGCTCAAACTGCTATTTCAAGTTCTCGTTAACTTTGATAAATTTATATCCTAGTAAAGTTCGTAATTCGAGGAATAGTACGACAAACCCATCTATTTCGAATCATCCCTTACACGATCTAATGGCATGTATAGCTATCACCACAACAAAATGTGAGATTATCAAATCCAGGTGAAGACGGGAGCTCAAAATCTTGTGTTATCTCTTAAGGCATCTTACGACATCTCAAGGAAAGGTGTAAGCTACCATTCTACAGTACAGATGACGAAGCTACATTTAGAATTTAGAGAATTTCAATTCATTTTGTTAGCTGCCAAATTCACGGCGACATCAAGATTATATGAGATTGCTTGTTTTACTTGAGTACGACGAACCGAATTATTAATTGTCTATAGAAACTGTCTTATTTAATTCGATTTATTCGGGAATCAGCACGTCTCGCACATCAGACCAACTTGGGGATGGGACAGGTGCCTAACAATCTCACCTGCCAACTGCGCACCAAGTACTTTGAAGCATTTCCCAAAATGTCAAACAAGTTACAGTGCTCCAGGTAAGTGGCATATTACGTCGAATTACATGCGTTACCGAATGTATGGTCCATAAACCTGGGATAACTCTATTCGCGGCATTCCGCGAAAGCACGAGGTGATGTAGCGGAACGCGAAGCACAAATCTCCCCGCGAATGACATCGAATTGTAAGCATCAGCCTACTTTGAGCATCTTTGCATGTACCGTGCATGCAAATTACTCGCACAAGGAATTTTATATGGGATTCAGAGAATTTTTGAAATATTTAATATGTATGTTGGCAAGCACAACAGGAAGAGATCTCCAGCGAGCCATATCGTGCCCAGCCGGGGGTACCTATTTTCAAGGAGCATTCCTTCATATTATGGCCCGACCACCAAGAGCACACTCAGCACTTCGATTTTTTGAAATATTTAATATGCTTTGAGTGCTGTCTGCTTGTTCTCAGCAAAATGTTGCTTGTTCCTTCTCGGATATTTCAGAAAATAAGATAAACTCGATGGAGCAACCCTGCAGTGGGGTGAAGGCCGATTTAACTCAAGCGAAAAATGTATCTTGCAAAATTCATCAAAGAAAGTATACCAAGTATACTAAGTATACTACATATTATATCAAGGAAAAATTCCACGGTATATTGTTCAAATCATAGAAACATTTAAACAAATTTAGGTGCAACAAAACAAACCGAATATTAGTACCTATAATTTAAATAGAAGTCGAATTAATTAGGTTTATTCCTATATACTATACTATAAAAATTAGGTGAATTCATTACTTATTTGAAGTAGTTACATCACAAAGAAAATAAGGATGCTATATATCGAATTGACAATATCAAACCATAGTCTCTGTATGTACAGGAGTTTTTCTTTAACAAGATTAGTTGTTTATTATTATATTATATTTATAACGAAAAATTATAGCAATGAAATTAAATGTGCCTTTTGAGCAATATTTATCGTACAGCAATTGCATTTATAATAACTTAATAGAAGCTAAATTTAACTACTTTGCGTTGTTCAGAAATTATACCTTCTTTTTCCATGTAAACGTTAAATCTCCCAAAGAAATGAGAGTAATAATTGAGCCGTTATTATGAATATGGTATCTTAACAGGTTGATGAGTATGTGATATAATTTTACTCCTAATACAGTATTTGAAAATTGTTGGTTAAAATTGATAGATTTAAGAGTAATTTAATGTGCTTCTCTAGGTGTTATTTTACTTTTTATAATTTCAAACTGACTGAATTTTCAACTGATCCACAAAGATAGTCCAGGCAATATAATGGTATTAACTAAGTTTATTAAAGCCACAAATGATCGGTTGGATGCCTTTTCGACAAAATCCGGAAGCGGGTAGGTGGGTGCCACCAAAGTTATAAGCAATCAAACAAGTTAACAATGCCGCAATAAGAGGCTCAGAATTAATTATCCTTCGCACCTAGCGCCGCAATTATTCGAAGTCCATTAATCAAAATTGCTCCGATAAATAAGGCGTTCTGTCACTGACCTGTCCGGGGTAATTAATAGCACATAGGGGGATGACGGTCGCCGCACCGGGCCACAACCATCGGACCTTCGGGAGCATGTTTTTCTAACATAAGCTCTTTACAAGCCACATGCTGCTGTATTTGCTCTAATCTTTGTTTGTAAAGCTTTTTTAATGCTGAAAGGAAATTTCCCAGATTATCCTGGCTGATGATGCGCACGGATCATCCTCCTCGGGCGCCTTCTGCGTCTTGTGTTAGTGTTCGGTCCATTGATTAGATGCCACATTATTTCTGCTTGCTTTAATTTGAAATGCTAAGAAAATATGTTCCCTTTGTCGTTGGCTCCTAAATAACGTTTTCACTGGAACGCATGAGCTAACTTGGATGCAGATAGAGTTGTGTACAAGGATTAGTATGATAAAGTTCGTGTCCTTAGAATTTGTGGAAACTCAACTGGAAGCAAGTAGTTAAACACCGGTTTAATTATATAATAATTCAGATATGTATTGGTATGCATATTTATTACTTTGTTATAGCTATTTTAGGGAAATTTGTTAATTTTATAAAAACAAAAAAAATACTTCAAGTACGGCAAAATTTTTATTTGTACTTAACAAAAAAGTTGTTACGGTGTCTTACATAAAATGGATGAAAACTTAAGTTGTACTTTAATCGAATGCTCAAAAAGTTTTCTGATCTTATTTCAATTTGGCAATGTCCATATACGTCAATCTTGTGTATTTTAAACCGAGAATCTATTATTTTGCAAAATTTAAAATACCGAAGTACTTTTGTCTAACTATCGGCGAATATCCTAATATTCTTGAGAACTGTGTAGAAATCAATGATTTTTATAATTTGCAACATTCTTTTATTTCACTTATTTACGTTAATTACTTTTGAATAGACAAACCTAGCACATTGATACCTTTAATACATAAATGGGCAAAAAGATCGGTTGCCATGAAAACGGCGACACCAAATCGTTAAAATGTAGAAAATATAACAAAGGTGAATACCCCTTAAATATTTGTGCTCTTAATGATTTTGTTAAACGAAATTTGAGAATTTTAACGTAGATGTTTATAAACTGTACAGTCGACTCTATTTGGATAAACCCAGCAGACTATTTTCACAAACGTAAGCAAGACGACGACCAAAAATCTAATTTAAAAGCAACAAATCCACTCAACGATATAAATCGAATTTTTATTTTGTGAAACCTTCTAACAATCTGGCGAGTTGAAAACACTCCCCCCCCCAAGGAAGAGGACTCCACCAGAAAGGTTCGTTCAGATCGAAACAAAATTCATAAACAATGGCAAAGGATTGCCCTCTACTTGACAATTTCCTTGGGAAAAATGCAAAAGTTTCTGAGGGGCTCCTGACGGCATTTCGCCTCTTAAAGCCAGGGCCTTCTGAGTCAATGATTGATTTATCACAAACAGCTTATAACTTCTGAGGAGCAGCACAAACAGATAACTTTCAGCAGATCCCTGCCAGTTGGGCTGGAGTTACTTTTGTCCTGGCGGGAGCGCCGGGCCGCAAAGTTTATATTTCGCGGGAGCAGATCAACTCCTCCGGGAATAGGGCAATATTCCGGGACTCGGGAGTTTTGCGGGCCAACTTTGTTCGCGTTCTACTGCCGCCTTATCTCCGTGTTTCTCTTTATCCCGGTATTGCTCGAGAAAGTTGAATTAAAAATTTGCAGAAATCGTAAAAAAAGGTGAAAATGGAAAAGTCTAAAGAAGCAGCTCCCTGTGTGGCTGTTTCTTTTCGGGTCTCCGGGGAGGAGCTCAAAAAAAGGCTCAGAAAAGCCAGGATATCCGGCTCCTCCCCGCAGCAGAGACTTTGCGGGCAGTGGCAACTGTGCAGGAAATAATTGAAAAAGTTTTCCACCGCCTCGAGAGCTTTGGTTGGTTGCTTTTCTTGCGAAACGAATGCATACCTGATGCAATTTTGCATTGAAATTGCACGCCTGCATCGCCGGGCTCTGGCGAAATGATTTATTCGGCCTGGAACAGGAACACCCTGACGCCGGCAATAACAATTCCGGGCCCAAATCATTCGCAGGCGATGAATCGTTCCAATTTTTCAGTCCAATGCGCTCTGCGCTTAGTCCTCCGGCACGAAAAAAATTCAAACCTTTTTTAAATTGAAACCAGTACCATTTAAAAAATATTGAGGTTAATTTATAAAACAAACCTAATTACATATTCCCGTGCGGGTGGAAAAGGACCTATAACATATTGTATGCACATACATACAAAGGTCTCTGACTAATGCAAAATGGATGAAAAAAAAACAAACTTAAATAATTTGTATCCTCTTTGGCATCAATTGAAGTAGAATATCTTTCGACCTGGAATGTTTTCATAATTTTAAAAATTAATCAACTGGCTTTAAAAAAATAACAAGCACGTCTATCGTGTCGGTAAGTACTATATAAAATGAATTTCACCTTAAAAACTATGAATTTATCTTTTAATGTATTTAATTTAAACATTGGTAATACGCATTATGTCCCGAAAACTTACATCCAAACAAACACAGACCAATTCATTACTGTAGGAATCCTAAGTAACTTCAAGTCATTTTTTCGTAGTCTATTTTTACCTGCCACAATTTTACTTAGAAGAAAAAGATATCCATATTTAACTTAAATAGGAACCTATATTTAACTTCACTAATTTGATAAACGTAAAAACCAAGTCATCCCTTTGTGTATGTGAAACATTTTGGAGTGTATTAACCTGGGTGACTGGTGGTCTTCGAGGGTGAAATTTTATGTTTTACATAATGACCCAATTTAAAAAGTTTAAAGAATGCAATTTATTATTACCGAAAATAAAAAACTTAATCGCATTATCTTCAAACCTATTGATACGATCGATATATGTAATTTTAATTTAACAATTTTCGTAATCGGTACGAGTAAAATTAACGAAACGTTTTTGAATATTAGAAACGATTTCAAAAATTTCGCTTATTATACTGAAAATGTCTTTATTGTGTAACGAAATCAAAGATTTAAAAAAAACTTGTTTTAACCATATGATAGCAACAATAGTTTAATTTTTCAGACGATCTAAATTGTATCATTCCAAGTGTAGTGGTGGAAATCTCCCCACGGAATTTAATAAAATAATTTAATTTTAGGTCTTTTGGCAAAATTGGAATGAATATTTTTAAAACTTTCATCAAAACCCACAGGGATACCTCAAACTCAATTTGCTTTGAAGCTTTTAAAATAAATATAAAACCAAACATTAATTTAGTATAAACTTCCAATGTATATTAGTTATCTTAAATAATATTGGTTTGTTTTGAAAAGAAGTTGTAAATGCGATTGACCAATTCAATTTAATGGTACTAATAATGACAATGAAAAATAAATTGTTACCTAAATTTTAATGGAAAGAAGTAATCTATGTTACATCAGTTTTTATACCTGGCAGCGCTCCTAAAGATAACGACAAAGCAAAAAAGTTCTTTAAATTGGATTTAGCCTCAACTTCATAAACTAATAGCATTAATATTTTTTGGGTTTTCCACTTTCCAGTTTTCTGTCATTTTCTTGCTTAAATCATGAATTCCCCGAAAAACTTACCTCAATTTCCCAGATTCCATTCTCCACATCAGAAATATGAAATATAAAAGGGAAAACTTCAAAAAGCCCAAACGACCTTGGGAGATAAATCAGAGGAAAATATTGAAATATCCGAGAAGGGCCATGTTCTGCCATGTTCTCTGTGGTTTTCGGATAACTCGAGTCCATCAAGCTATCCATAAAATCATTGCGGGGTGTATTAAAGTTGCTTAACAAACCGTTGGCGGGGGGTTCGCCCGACTGGCTGGGCAGAGCACCCCAAAGCCACTGGGGTTTAACCTTTGCAAGTATCACGGAGACTGTAACCACTGGGGTTTCCCATTTTGGTGTAAATTATGAACACGACGGAGCTCATCTGGAGCAGTTCCTTCTGGAAGGACAGCTCGCCCGTTCCTTGAATTACGCCTTGGGTCTTTCGTCCTTCGTCCTTGGTCCTTGGTGTGTGCCAGCCAAGTGATGCATTCTTTGTGATATTTTTATTGTCAGAGGGATGTACGACACCACAAAAGACATGTGAGCAGCTGAACTCGAAATCTTGAATGCAGAGGGTCTTTCATATGTACGGTATCCTGGTCATTTTAGCAAGCAACTGGGACGTGATATTCCTGCGAAATGAGGATACCTGAAAATGGGGCCCCACTTCTGTACCCCTCGTTAGAGGCTGTCGGAACTCGGTATGATAAGTCGTACATCAGTCCAGGAAGCACCGAAAATGTCCTAATTTCAATCGGAAAAGGATTTCCGGCTAATTTTTCCCGAATTCCATGAGATAAGATGGGGCCTCCCAACTGAGCCAAATTCGTAATTCCTGAGCCTATAATGGCGGCACTGTCTTAGGCCGAAAGGGAGTAAGCGGAGCAATTGCTAAGGCCCTGTTTATTCCCCACTGATGGGGTGCTAAGGGACTTGCAGAGCTTGAAGGGATTTGGTGCGTGATTGGAATATTTTAAGCGCTAAAGGAGCATTCCCGTGCCAGCGAGGCCCGGCGTGTTTTATCTCACCTAGGCATGCGGCTCCTCGTTATTTATTGTCGTGGAACCAAGTAAACATAAATCGATCATCGGACGCTTAAGGTGAACTAGCAGCCATTCCTAGTCCGAGCACGCCGGAAAAATGGATAAGGCCCCGGTTGCCTGCTTCTAATGACCACCAACAGGCAGAGTTTCGGAAGATGCGGCAATTCGCCTGCAGGAAGCCCTGGCCATATTTATCGAGGTTCCGTGGATTTATGCCCAGAGGCACTTCTGTCCGCAAAAATCAGTGAAACTGTAGATAGGAAAAACCAAATTGCCTTAATTCCATACAACATTAGACACAAAATATTGCACGTTCAAAGGTTAATTAGGTAGCTATAGTTTTTAAGGCAACTTCCAAAGGCTCGCTATTTAACGTGCATGTATAGGTACACATGTTCTCGTACCTGCAAAAATTTATTTCCTTTTCAGGAAATTAAAGAAAGTTGTTTCCTCTAAATCGTTATTACCTTTCTTTGCTGGTAGCCAAAATGGCTAAGGCCCATGGAAATCTAAAAATAAAATTTTAAATATTAATATACCCTAATCTAATACAGCAAAAGCACAATTACAAAAAAATTATATCTTATTCATTTAATTTCTTTTTATTTTGCTGAGCTATTCGCCTTTTTGCATTTATGATAATAATACCCACTCATTTAATTTAAGAGTCCTTCTATCTCTAACTACTAAATATTATCACCAAACGTTTTGCGGAAACTCCATAAAATTTACATTTTGACATTTTTATCCAATCAACCAAAATTTCGATGAATTTTGGAAAGTATTTTGAATGAAAGAAAATTCTAAATTTTTATTATCTCACAACCTATTTAAACTTCACTGTCGGCATGTCGGTTAATTATAAAGGTTGATGTTAACTCATTTCCAGTTTGCGATTTTGATAATTTTCAAAGGCCTATAAAATTGATGACAATTTATTATTTGTACTATTGAGCTGGTCTGGTATTAGATCCAAAAAGGTGATCATGTTTTTAGTTCTTCAAAGATTAAAATATGATATTTTTTATAAATAAAGTCACAATATAATGTACATAAATGGCCCATAAATCTATTTCAGGGTCAGATTCACCGTCAGTTTCCAGCTTCCGTGTACTAACATTTTTCGCCACATAATACATATTTATTTACCCTGTTTGTAAAAATCAAGAAGTATTTATTAAATTGCTTCGCTCCCATATTAATTTTTAGCCAGGATAATACAAGTTATATATTTAACATAAAATTGCAATTTTATTTTATTACTCCTACAAAAATACTTTTGGTTTAATTTATTGTGCATTAATAGTATTATATATACAATACATATAAATAATGAATAAAAATAATTTCTGGTACATTGCGCGTAAAGATAATATGTTTGAAAACTTCAAATAATCAAAAAATGAAATACAACGTTTTCCAAAATTTTTTCACATAGTTTGATATAGTTTCCCGCAATTTGCACTAATCAACTAGTAGATTGCTAATTTTTTGCAAACATCTTCAACTTTACAACTCTCTTCCCGGAAAAACTAAATTAATCAACAACCTAAGAACAAGTTCAAAACTGTGTGGTTGTTCCGACCAACCTTTACGGAAATAATGAATTTTCAAAGATTTTAGAGCAAAATATATTGGAGAAAACAAACCCGTCCAACAAATTTATTTTGTATATTCATTGCTTTCGAAACTTAAATTAACATTCTCACAAAATCCGTGAACAACCTTTATTTGCCTACTTTAATCGTTATCCAAACTTGTTGTATACATCCCATCAATCTAATTAGCCGGTATCATGTAATTAGGATTACTTTCATTTTAATAAGGATTATAATACAGAACATAATACTTTCATCCGGTCCTGACCCACAGAGATTTAAATTTCAAACACAAAACCCCATTACATGAATACAAGGATAAAATTTTGCTCTAATTTTCTTAATCTCGTCTACGTTGAACGGAGCACGAAGGCATAAAGTATGTGAAATAAATTGTCTAAATCTTTTTCAAATATATTGATCGACAAAAGTGACGCGAAGTGGCGGTTTCGTGTTAAACTTGAAGTGAAACTAATTAACAATTTGCACCTAGGCTACTGGTAGACCTTATCGGCTCTAGGTCACAGGTCAATCACCTTTGATACTTTGTAACGTTGTTACTAAGGTGGCACATGCTGAAAAGTATCAATGAGCCCGCCAGCCTGCAAGTTAATTATTCAAAGGTTCCGCGAACCTGAATTTCAGCTACTCTGGAAAAAATCACACCCCCAACACCACCCGACCACCGGACGGATGATGGCAGCGGAAATTCTTAACTCCCTGGAAGCCACCGGGGCACCACCAGGTAATTATTATCTGCGTAATTTTAGGAAGCGCCCTAACGAACCCGAGCGCACCGGGGAGGTGCTCGTTGCTCCTAATGACCATGCCATCCGCGTAATGAGAGTGGCTGGGAAGTATGCAAAGTGTGTGCACCCGAAAGATGATATAACGGCCGAAGTCACTAGATAAATTCGAAGTACTTTATTTTATCCAAAGTGTCATTAATATCAAAGTTTCCGGCACAATAAAGGGAAATTACCTAATACGAACGGCAGTTAGTGCTTTAATTTGCATAACACTTAAAAAGCCATTATCCGAGAATTTAGTTCATTAATCATGATGGCACGGAGCCGCTCATATCCAGAGATATCTTGGCTAAACCCGTCGGGACTTCGCACGGGACTCCGCTGACTGGGGCACACCACCTCGCCGCCAATGTAACGTAAGGACTCCGAGGTGGAGACGTGGGAAATCTTCAAATCGTGGGAAATGTGACTTGTGGTCTCTTCACTGTAATTGTTAAAGTAAACGCTCCCGGTCACATGCAAAGCAGAAAGCAGCTTTTCCGGAAAATTCTCAATTTCCGAGGCGAAGGACGAAACCTAGGTGGCTGCATTCCCGCAGCGTCCTTAAAATTCCACACTGCAACAGTTAAGGCGATTATTTGATAGGATAAGCTTATCGACGCCGGAGATGCAAGTTTCGCTGTTCAGCTACAGGGCATGATTTCGACGAACTACATTCTCTTTCAGGAAATACTAACTGATATGAAGGAAACCCCGAAAACTGTTTCTTTTTTATTCTTTCGAATTTCTTATCGGAAAATATGCATATTGCATATACCCTGCTGCCTGAAGGTAAAAACCACCTTTCTTCAAAGTTATGCATTTTCATAAGATTTTCAAATTAAAATCAACATAAGTATTTGCTTTATCACATCCCTCTTTATACGAAAAACTGCGGATCAAAATATCATACCCTGAATATATTTCGATTGAAAAGAGATTGAAACCCACATTCAATCTTACATTAATACGAATACTGAAAAATTTGAAATTGACGCAAATTTAAAGTGATAGTGATAAGTTCTGATAGGATAGACGGGCACATCGTACATAAGGTTTGAAATTTTCAGTATCAAATACTTGTAATGTTTTATTTATTTGGAATAAAATATATCTCCTTTTACTTAAAAATTAGTATATTATTGTGCCAAAAACAAATATTGTTTAGAGTTGCTCCATATCTAGAGAGCCGTATATGGAGAAGGGCTCTGTAGAAATTATATAAAAATTGAAATCAAACAAAAACTAAGGATATTTAAATTCCTCACTTTTCAACTTAAACCATGTATCTCTGTCAATAAATTAATATTATAATTCCTAGGTAATGCAGTTTTAATTATGTACTTCACTAAGTATTTAACTATGATCTCTTATTACAACTAATGATTACAATTACAATAATAATTAGAATTACAGTAATACTTAGTAGTTAATGTATTTATAATGGTAATGGTTATTAAAACATGGCTAAGCAGTATTAATTTAAAATATAATGTAAAACTTATGATTTGAATTTCAAGGTGTCGAACAATATGTATTTTTGAGAGGTGATATCAATAAGATCTCAATAAATTACAAGATAATTAATTAGTCCTACTTTTAACTCCCAGTAAATTTATGCCACTCTAATTTTTTGTAAAGAATTGAGAAGTTCAACTTATGGTAAAGATTTTAAAGACCAAATAAATATTCGGAAGACCTACAATCTGTTTCTTCTTTTATGGTAGATATAAAGAATACATAATATGACTTAATTAAGAAAAAGGGTCATGTGATGTTATCTTTGAAAAAATATGTATGTTTGTTTAGTTTTAAGGTGAGAGTTGTTTCTTAAAAAGAAAAAGAAATAAATTTATTATTACAGGTGTTCATAAAATTTCTTCGGAACACCTAACGTTTATTTGTCACGGTTGCGTGTTTCAATATCTTCACAAAACACTCCTTTCATAGACGTTTTTAATTAAAAAAATTCACACGGTAACAGATCAACTGAATACCATATAGTGGATGGTCGATGAAACCAATTTGAGTTTTGTTGAAGAGTTTATTTCATTTATCTCAGTCTTCTGCAGTAGTGCACCACTATGCAATTAAAAGAGTCATTTTCCCGATCAACTCAATCCAAATTGTTAATATCACCCAAGTAGTAAAAGTACTTAAATTTAGTTACTCAACCAACATCTTCATCAATAACAATGCATCAATAACAATGATTTCTCGATCTTTTTCGACTTTAGTATATTCAGCACGATGTGCAACTTCGGGAGTCCCAGGTCATGGATCGTCATTTAAGTCTTCACACCCATTTTTGAAACGTGTAAATCATTTTTAAAAATTAACAATTCGTAAGTCTCAATAAATATTTGTCCAAGCTTTATTGCAAAATTTAATAATTGCTCTTCTTTCCATTGTATTTTTACTTCATAAATATATATACTTGGGTAGTATGTATAAACACCAAAATGCGTGTAAATTTCTCACCTATCATTCGATTAGTTTAAACTAGGATGACTTTGAAATAACAAAGATATCTTCCTAATGCTGAAACGTTTCAATAGATGGCGCTACGTATTATATAATTTAAATTAGAAGTAACATACTGTGTATGCAAAATTCGCAAAATATTCGTACTTGCATTTGTCCATATTCAAAACATTCAAATCGGCCTTTCTGCATTAGGTGCTTTTTACAGGATATTTGTAACCCTTTCTCCACTGCTTGGGCGCCAGGAACTATTTTGCGCTTTTCCTTAAGACTTCCTTCATCTTTGCTCGATTTCTTGCTTGATTACAACTCAGTGGATGTCTCCGCACGCTCGTCTGCGTGCATGCTTTATCACTGTCATGCATAATTTATTTTAGTCGAAAGGCTATCGGGAACCGGTCCGCGCAGCCCTCCCATCCCACAGGAGCTGAGGAGCGAAAGTTGGGCAAAGCTACAAGGAAGCCGCAACGCGACCCAGGGACCGTTGAATGAAAACACTTGAATTAAGCTTAATGAGAAAAGCGCCATTAATCTACGGAGGAATTTATTGGATAAATAAAGCGCTCCACAGATGTATGGCGGTAGTGGTTCTCACCCCTTGAGGGCGGGAAAAAATCACCCATGAATAACTAAAGCCTGGGCCACACTTCCACTAGTGTGGGGCTGTGGGACTCAAATAAAGTGAAAAAAAAAATCAAATGAAAAAATTATAAGAGTTTCCAGGGAATTCCCCGGCCCCATTATGGAGCTGTGTGAGTGTCAAGTTGTGCGCTAAAATTCAGCATACATATTTACGCTAAGGCGGCAATCCATCTTCCTGCTTCGTGACAGTTTTTTTTCACTCCACCGAGGCCTGCACTGTTCCATGCAAATTTAATCAACACGGCGAATTCAATTTGTATAAGAGACCTGCTTGTGAGGATGGGGTTAGATTATCCATGCTCTACAACATGTGCAACTTTTTTTAAGATGAAGAAAATTCTCTAAGTCGAGATCTGGAAGAAGCATGCATACGTCTTAGACAACTATCTTGGCTTGTACGTACATATGTCAGAGAAGGAGCAGTGGTATTGGAACGGAAAAAACACAAACTTTTTGCGGAAATTTATTAAGTGCTGCCTTTTTTCGCAAAGCATCCGTTCAACTTATCAGGTGAGTGCATTTTTGCATATTCAGGAGCGGAAAAGGGAAACAAATCATGCCACCAGGAAGTGTCCTAATTCCTAACTTTAATTCATTTAAGTCAAATATTTCAGAGACTGTAATTTTAAATCTTTGTTTGAAACGTATAAATAAGACGACTGATTGCATTCCCACAATTTATAAAAGAAATAGATATTCAACTATACATACATATGTAAGTCCTGTCGGAAGAGAAATATTATACCTACTAAACGATCCAATTCAAAAAACAGCTTAGGTTTTATTATTTTTTTTATCGAATCAAAAATTAAAATGAAGTAAAGTAAAAACGGATTCTATACTCTAAATCCTCTTCAAAATAAAACTAAAAAACTTAGATGTAACAGAAGTAAATGTAGATTCATATATGTATATATAGACAGGCCTACAGCAGAAGCGCCGGCACGATACAACAATGTAAAACATTTATTTTGTAAAAAATGAAAATATAGAAAATATCTTTGTTTTAATACTGTGGTGGATCCGAAACATCTAATAATTATAAAAAATTATAAAATATGTTGATAAAATTGTTTTTAATTTTAAAGTATACGTTTGAAACATTGAATTATATACATACATACTTGAATATGTACTTACATTATGAAAAATTAGTTTAATTTTTGCAATCGTTTTTTGTCTTGCATTTTTCTAACATGTTTACTTAGAATTACAAAATGTTTTAAAATCGAAATATGTGCTATGTGTTTGTGTTTATGTTAATTAGTAAACACTTTTAAGCGTTTGTGTTTAGGGTTTTAGTTAACGAATTATTTTACAATAGGACTTAGACTGAATAATTTTCAAAATATTTCCCTCTAGCGGCTGCACCACAGACTCAGCCTAAGGGTCTACAGATCTTAAATACGGCCTTGTATGTATACAAAATATAGTCATGCGTAACAACTCTAGATTATAAAAGATCTCTTCTAAACTTCTTATCATCTCTTCGATCAAAATATACAACCATGCAAATTAATCATCAACATCTCAGAAGCAGGAGTCTCAGATCATTAGCAAAATATGGCAAAAAATGGCTTTGTCTTATTATATCTCCGGAGAATCAAAAAGTTGCCACACTTGAACATTTTGGGTTACAAAAACAAATATCTCTAAGGTGACCAGATGGATAAAAGCACCTTCTCCTCGTTAATAAGCCCAATTATTAACAACATTAGAACACTGTTCCTAACTATAAATTATAAATTTTTATTTATTTCATGGCATCAAATCTTTCACCCATTTTAATGGTATATACTTACGATTTAACATGAAAGGCAATATCCATAATATTGTTTAGTTAAGTAAAATACAAAAAAATTTATATTTGACTTAATTTATGTTGGTACCATCCTTACTTACTTTACTTATTCTTCTTTCGTATTATAGTAAAAATTTAAAAAGAAAGTATAATAAAGGTATATTAATTGACTAAACAGATCCGTAAACTAAACAACAATAATTTTCTTTGGTTAAGCATGACTAAAAAAAGAATTTTTTCATATGTATGTAGCTGCTTCAATAACAACAGATTTGTTTACACCCTTTGCAGCGGTAGAATATCAAATGCAGAAAAATTTAAATACCCACAGGAGGTAGTAACGTAAATTGCAACATGTCCCCGATAGTGTTAAAATATTCCCAAATCCCCTTACCTAAACGTATTTTACCCATTCTCATTTTTCAATAGCCGCCCAATTGAAAATACTTTGCTTTTCTTGCATGGAAACGTAAACTACCCTCTTAAGCAGTATAAACGAATTTTGTGCAATAATGCAGTAAAATAGAAGAAATATAGACATTATTTGAAAAATTTATAAGACTTTCCGCCCTCAAATGGAAGCGAGGGCGATTCAAGCAAAACGAAAGTACTCTAATTGAGTGATTTGTGCCCGTTGCCACATACTGTGCGCTATTTGAAAAGTTCACGAAAATTTCAATAGAAAAGAAACTGGAAAGCAAGTAGAGAGAGAGATACATTTAAATAGATTGCGAAGAAAATAGAAGAAAAACGACAACGATACCGAAACGAAACACACCTACCGACATCAATTTCCAATTCCGGTCGAATAGGAAAAAACTGTTGAAAACTCTGGAAGAGCAGAGAAGTAAATCACCCGAAAAGTTTTTTCTCATTTTTTCGTTTTGAACAGTGCAAGGTGCCAATTCCCAGTGAAAAACTTCACTACACACGCTGCTGATCCCAAAAATTCATGCGGGACGGGTTGGGATATGTTCGGCTAGATCTAGAGGGTCTTCCTCCCCGAACCCCAAGACAGACAACAAAAGGGAAAGAGAGAGAAAAATATGAAATATTCCGTAAATTTCGAAATTCACAAGTAGCACAATTCAGACGGGCACGGAGGATAAAGTTTTCTTCCTTGTAAAAACTCAATTCAATTCCTGCATAGGAATCAGCACATTTTCTGGGCGATTCCTCCAGCCTAGTGCCCCATGATTTTTTCCTTTCCCATGTCCTGTACATCAATTCCAGCGAACTGAGCAGAAAGCATAGACATTGTCGTTTATTCCTTGAGTAGTTCTACTGAAATTTTGAGAAGCGGCCTACGAACCGCGCCTGTGTTAACTCCAGGCTCTATTCCCGAATGGGATGGGGCGGGTTCCCTAAGCCCCATATATATCACCGATATCCAATATCAGGTCTTAATATAAAACAAAATGCCGTCAGTTGTTATATTCCAAGGCATACTGAACGGGCGCACAGAGAAGGACGCGTTACTATTATGCCGTCAGGATTTTCCTGCTCGAAATTCGGGCAGGCACAAACTGTAAAAGCAATCTGGCGCATACATCCTAGATTTTTCCCTAATAAACAGGAACTAGATGAAACTTTCTTGGAGATAGTGGGCTCCATACCGAATGCCTCAAGGATCCAGTTTGGTGCACTTTTATTTGTTTTGTAATAGCGGCGACATCTGATCCACATTTATTCCTTTGTGTAAGGACTGAGATATCTGCGAGAAAATTTTGATGTACACCATCACATCATAAGGCGTATTACTCTTGTTTGGTCCCCCCGGTTTATGGATGAAAAAAAAACCGGCAGCAAATGAAAAATTCTACTGGTCCCAGGAAGCCCCCGAGGGAAATGGTGTTTCTGGGCAACTGTGCCAGGGTATCGGTTCCATGCCTTTCGGTGTTAGATCATTGAAAAAAAAGGGGCAAAAGTTATAGCAGCATATCTACCAAAACTGGTAGCGCCGAGCAACAAACACGTACCTCCAAAATGTTTCGCCGGAATGAACCTCCAGGGCGCGCTAACAAGGCTTAAAGTTGGCTAGCGCAGCATCCCACCATGGAGCACATGGCGAGCATCATCCGTCGAATGCCATCCCAAAAGACCCCGCTGCGATATTACGTACCAGCCGCGAATGAATGGCTCAAAACGGCACCAGTTAGCGAAAGCAGTTGTAATTCATGCTCACATTGAGACCCCTTCGCCATTCCCTTGTATGTCCTGTATGCTCCCGGCAGGAACGAAATTTCTACAGACACGGCTGCAGCACATCTGCAGGTTCATCAAGTTTACACTCGGCCGAACTGGATGCCGTTTTCGCGAAATGCAATAGTGCAGCGAACTTTCCAGCTTTTCCCGCGCGGCCATCACAAATCACCAGTATTGCAGCGAACCCTTTGAATTTACATCTGAAACGGTATCATGCCACCATCCACCCCCATGCTGAAAAATGGGCTGAAGCGCTGTTATTGCGTTAAACAAATCCCACTAAATAACACAAAGAAAAAAGCCTTTTTTTTATCATCCCCATTTGCTGGCGGTACTAAGGACATTTCCCTGTATATATGGCAATTCACGCTGGATTAATAATTTCAGCAGGCCCTTGAGGAGATTTAGTCTGCAGCCTTTGCATTTAATAACCCCTGTCTGAGGGTAATTCGTTTCGAGGGACTCCCGAGCAGGTAGTTCCTTTTAACGAGGCTATTCAGTTGCTGATTGGATTTTTTCCAAGTTTTCACTTTATTACCATTGGCTCTTCGTTTTGTTTGTGCACTGCAAAATGAGCATATTTATGAAGACTTTTTTCAATATTAAAATTATAACAAAATATGTATGTATGTCTCTAAAACGGCATGTAGAAAAAACTGAAATGACTCATTAAATTTATGTTTTCCAAGGTTCGTTTTAATTCGTTAGGATTCCATTCGGCTCAAAATGGTTGAGGAATAAATCACATTATGTGTCGCTCTACATGGCTCTATAAGCGAGGCTCATGCAAAGTTATGAAGCTTATTCAATACATTATATGGTATATATGTACATTATAATTCATTTCTGCAAGTTATTGACATGAAAATGAAAAAAAGTATTGTAAGTAATAGTTAATTAATATAATTTCGTAGTTAATTTTGTCGTATTTAATATTGTACTTCAATTTATAAGATATTACACCTTCATCTGTGTAATACTTGCACATTCATCTTAGGTTTAGACAATAGATAATAATAATTATACAACAATTATTAAACGAAAATAATAGTTCCCTAACCAGCAAACATATAAATATATGTTTATACCCGTGCGCATAAGGTTTAAAGCACAATGCCATATTTAAACGACAAAATCATGGACAATTAAGAAACGACAATTACATTACTCTTTCATTTTAATTATCGGACAAAAGCAGAATTTTTTATTTTCTCGGAAGCTCACATATTTTATTATTTAATAATTAAAAAAATACTTTCGTTCTTTATAATTATTGCACTTCTTGCAAAAGTCCAAAAAGATCATTATAAATCTGAATACATTAAATAAATTGCTTTTATTCCTGCACTTGATGACACAAAAGCTCCAATTTGGAAATTTCAGGCTTCAATTAACTTTTGTTTCGTGAAAAGGACAGCTCAATTAGTTAATTAATAAACCATAAAAAAATATTCAGAGGATTTTTCCGCCATATATTGGTGGATTACAAGGATTTTGTTGTTACATATAAACATTTCACTTTTTTCTACTTAAATCATAATTCGAATAAAAATTTCAAATTAAATTATAAGTATAAATAAGGTTAAAAAAAGCAGGTGTATTTATTGGTAGGCTAAATGGCTCTAAATATGAAATATTGTTAGTAGCGTATTTTTCAACATATTTTATAATATATCGCATTAACAATAGAGTGTTCTTTAATATAATTATATGTAAATCTATGCACATAGACGATTTTTAATATTTCGTATTGTTTGGACTTCCGAAGAGCAAACCGTGACCACAGACCATTCACCAAGAAAACTTATTTATTTTTAAATCGTGACGTACAAAAGGAACAATTTTTATCGTATATATGTACCTACATATAAATTTCGTTACTGGTAGGTATAGATGTTGCAGAGGAGCACTGTATTCTTAAATTATAACCTCTGTTCTATTTCATATTTAGTAAACAATTATTTATTTGTGTTTTTAAAACAATTTAGCATTTCGACTCCCAAAACCTCAAAATTTCAAATTTTGATTTTTCGCGGTTATTTGAATGTACCTCCCAGTATCAAACGTTTTACTCGGCTGAACCACTGCTGCATGGAGAATTGCTAATTGAGCCATTTTGTGACTACATTCAACAATATTTTGAATTATTTATATTTAGCTGTTGGTTACGTTTTTCTCCGAATCAGAAAATATACGGAAAATCAGTGGTAAAACTTTCATTCAATAGAACAATATAAATTTTATATGAATTGGAATATCGTAAATGACAAAATATTACTTTAATCAATCAATGTTATTTATTATGTAGAGCAATGAATGAGTTCAAACACTTTAAATTTACTCTTCAGAATTTGTGATTATTGTGAAAATATTTGTTTTAACTAGGAGTTTTTTGCAGATGCATAAACTTTATCGGTATATGAACGAAATGTATTTGTATTCGAAAGCAAATAAAAATCAGTCTTCATCTTGCTGGGCTCGAATATGCAATACCTTCACCCACAAAATAAATATGATTGTATCCAGCTTTTAGGCGTGATGGCCTACTTGGTTTCACCCGGTGTACACAAATGCCAATTTTCATGCCAATCCGTTAATATTTTCAATTTTTATTATTATTGAAATTTGCATATAAAAAGTAGGCTTTATATTATGCCGGAGTATGTAGTACCTGTCTTCACCCAAAAAATTAAACTATTCATATCCAGCGTTTAGGCGTGATTAACCAACAAACAAACAAACAAACTTTCGATTTTATATATACATGATTAATTTGCTTTCCGAAATAAAAACAGTAAAAAATATTAAATAGACTGTCAGGACATTGGTAATGTAATAGAAATAAATTATTAAATATATGTTTGCATCGATTTTTGTAATGCTCAGTTATATTTATATACTTCACACTTTCTTTTTTTGTAATATTAACCATATTCCCAATTCAAAATTAAAGTAGAACTGGAAGCTTGTAATATGTGTTATTAATGAACAAGGATTCGTCCCCATCCATCCATCCGCAAATTAATTGCTTGCGTCAACAAGAAAATCTCCCAAGGAGCCATGATAATCACAGCAGCATATTTTTGTCGTTAGATTGGAAAATTTATTGCACAACGCTCTTCCGTGTCCATTGTCTCGCGAAATAAAATTTCCACTTTAACTTCGTTCACTTTCCTGGAAAATTACGTAGCGTCAGCAGACATTTCTCGAGAAAATCTTGGTCGGACCCCCAACTGAATAATTCGTTCCTTCCCAATTTCATCCCAACTCGCATTCGGGATAACTCTGGAGATGTTCCTGCCCGCCATAAATTACCTCTCCTTCAACTCCAACTGGTTCCGGGCAGCTTCTCGCCTGCAGCACCAACTTCCCTCTGCCAAAACCATCGCGCTGGTCCCGCTAGTGGCGGAGGTCCGTCCGTTCTCTTAATTTTCCCTTCCCGATTAATTTAATCACCGCCCAATATTCTCGTTTTCATTCAATTAGTTCCCCCGAATTGAAATGCTTCCTACTTTCCCGCTGGTCTGTCTCAGCGCACAATTTTTCCGGTTGTTTTTATCCTTTTCCTGGCCCTGGAGGTTAGATAGTTCCTGATCACGAAACGTTTTTCCATCTCATAAAATGCGATGCAATCCGGTCCTAATGACTTCGTTCTTTTTATCGAGCCAACTCAGAATCTTAACTCATTCGAAGATGTGAAGTTTTCTTTTGGAAATCTTGAGGGCGGTAATGAATCGCTTTGCCAGTGGGCACGAATTAGCTTGAATGTGTGTGACACACATAACTATTAACTCCTGAAGGTACGTTTTATGTCAACCGAGTAAATCGCAGATAAACTCTTCTTCGAGCGACAAAGGAATAAAAGAACCGGCACCAAAAGTTGCGATAAAGCAGGCTTCCTTAATCATACCGAATTCACTGCTCGCTACGCCCCCGCTGCTCGGCAATCTTCCTTAGGGTCGGGGCCCATACAAAAATTGCCTCCTATCTCGAATTCAGCGTTCGTTTGTGGCAGGTAAGTCATTTTTCGTAGAATTTCAGGTATATGCGGACTGACGTCTGAACTCTGAACCCTTACGTAGGGTCGGGCAGGTGCCTACCCCAAAAAGTCTCCTTCGAGTTTCTTCTCGGTTTTTCTGTTTGGTAAATGCTCAGATAAGTCCGGACTTTGTGTCACCAAAGTGCTAAGGCAATATTTTATAGGCTTGAATATCTGCCCGTAAATGTTATCTCCCGAGTATTCGGGAAATCTTTTCAATCGGTTACATAACAAGTTATCTCGAGCTCTCCTCGCTGGCTGATTCGAAACTTTTCCTAAGGTTCACGGCTTGAGATGAGGGTGGAATATATTATTACGCCACCAGGGAAACTTCATTTTTCGAGATAATATAAACTCCCCCCTCGAATATCAAATTGTAATTTATCCAGACAAATTTTTTTCGGGTGTTTTATTATAGTATCAAGCAATGGTTTTGAATGAATCCGATACTGAAATATGTTACAGAACTTTTAAGTTAACTATTTTATCTTATTTACATCTAAATTTATTCGCATTTTACTGCAAATGTTTAATAATAATAAAAATTCTGCAAACTAGAATTATAAAAGCTTTCTGCAAACATTTTTACATCGATCGAGTCATTTAAGCTGAAATCGCAGATTATATCGTTATTTTTTTCTTTTTTTGGTCGGTAGTGTCCAACCTAAAGTCCGAGGCAGCCGCAATACAAATCCTATTGTCTTACTTTTATTACTCTCCTTTTTCCAGTAATTGCTGGAAATCCAAAACCAGAGATTTGAAATGATATTTTTCTGAAATGTTTTCGCTTGATGAAGTCGTTAAGTTTAATGGGATTTTCCTTCAGGAAAATCGAAATAAAACTCTCAGCTCCTACGGATGAGGCAATAATGATGAAAAACACCAGATAATCCCCTGTCCTGCTTTTGTCTTTGACGCTTTGTTCACCTTAACAAGTTTACCATTATCAAGACCACAGGAATTATCTGGACCATGGATTTTGAGCTGTAAAGCTCTTTCGTGGTCATTTTAACATTTCCGGAAATCCACCAGTCTAAAGTCCTTTATCGGATGAATGATGGTCGAAAAATATAGGAATTAACTTGTAAGATACCAAATAAAAATCATATTAGCTGCTCTTTTGTACAAAATCCGGATATTTATTTAAAACCGCTTACCGATAGTCATTTTCAAAATTAAAGCTATAAACAACTCCTATTTTAAAAACAAGTACACTTTACAATGCATAAACTAGCTTTGTAAAGTTGATGAGTACTAGTTTTCTAGCAACAAAGCGAATATGTGTAATTTTTACTAGTTAAGCAGGTATAACAATTAAAAGAAATATAGAGATAGCGCTTTTTTCCATGAAATATAATAATTAACTTTACCTCAAAAGAAAACCTTATAAATAAAAACCTTTTTGTATAACATCACACTTAAATTCCCTAGTCACGACAGTTAGCAGCATCCCAAAAAAATAAACATGAATTTGGAATGTATCTAATTAAGATGTCAAGGATACGAATGATTTATTTTCCCCACTTGGTCACCTGTCTCTGAATTTTATGGCTTTTACGTAACCTAAAATTTTTCATATCTCATTCCCAGTTCATAAAAATTACAATATGGAGACCTGAAAACAAAAAATATATTACTTGAAAAACAAATTGTTTTAAAATATGTAATATAAAGAAAATAATTATGTTTATCTTAGGGTTTTCCAGCATATCACATTTACCTAAATACACTAATATACAATTTACACTTTTTTTTTAAACAACAAAAGCCTACCTATGAATGTTCTTTTGAAATGTATTTAAAACATACATTCATGTATGGGTGAAATGGTACACTTGAAATGAAAATATAATATAGTAAATTCTACGAAAATAGTCCACCGTAGTAAGACCAATTAAGTTTTCAGGAAGCCTTAGTTATGTAATTGTTGAAGTAATTTTATTCTTATAAGCTGGATGTCTGCAAATAAACTACCCCTTTTATTAAACAAAAATCATCAGCAAAAAAGACCATTTCAATATTACAATTTTGATTATAATAAACTTCATGAAAATTAATTCTATACTCTATAAAAAAAATATGCATGTTGCAGTTACGATTTCATTTTTAGGTAAAATAAAGGAAAAAAGGTGATTTTTCAAAATTGTGCGTGATTCAGCTATGTTACAAAAATTGATTATCATTTTTATTTATTAACGTAACAATGACATAATGCGAATAAGTGACCATATAAATTAATAATAACAAACCCGTTTTTTTTAAATGCTTTCTTTCGTATTTGTTACGACAGCTGATAAGATGTTGTTAATTGCATCAATGGTCTTCTCCATCTAAAAACAACAATTTTTAATACAAAAATAATAGTAAAAAATACAGCTATTTTTTACAATTAAAATAACTACAAGAATACTGGTAATTTGAAAAATAGCAAGCAGTTAACCATGCATTCAATACACCTATATAAACAATAACAATTAAACAAATTCAAAACCAAATTATTGTTCACCATTATCGTTGCGAAAATATAAATGTAATAGAAATTCAATAAAATTGCAAGCATTAAGCTCCAAATGTGTTTCCGTCCCTCTTAAAATTAATTATATTCCGCAAATTTTATTCCCCAGTGAAATTCAATTTTCTGAAACGAAACCTATAACTAATAAGCCCATGATCTATCTCTCCTTTTAATGTGATGGTAATTTCATCACCAAAAATAATGGGAATGTTAAGTGCTCATTAGGGCAAGGGACTTCATAATATTCGGACACTGCAATCTCCCCGAAACGACGGGATTATTTCATATCCAAATTGCATTTGACATAATTCATTATATTTGCTTGGAAAACAGCAGAATTAATTAACCGCATTTATCTTGCCAGTGTCGTTTAATGAGTCGATTCCCTTGCCCCGCCCAGCGTCTGCTGGGGGGTGTCCTCGACGCCGCTGGAAACACAATTGCGCGGTCGAGGAATCGCGTGCACACCATATCAAATTAAAAATTCATTGACCATTCGTTTAGCCGTCTGTGTCCAGGACTCGAGTACTGGGCTAAAATTTTGCACTAGTTGTGGTCGAAGCCGGGGCAATTCACAAACAATTACCGAGTGTATCACTGCACTGCATCACGCAAATTGCATTATCCGCCAGGACGACCCCCCCGCCCTGCACCACCCCCGATCCTAATGACGGGGAATGAATAGTCGCACATTTCGAGATACACTACATCGTCCTGATTGCTGGTTAATTGAGTAGCGCTGTGATTTACCGATGGCAATCGCAGCCCCTTTGGCACAGTACCGCCGAAAATCCCCCAGTTCCCTTCTATCCGTTTCGAAGGGAAAACTTTTCATGTTTTACAGGTGAACGAGGTCGTTCCGTCAGGACGATTTAAATATTTCAGGTGTAATGAAAACTTGCACATGTTTACAAAACATTTTGGGAGTATTCAATTATTTTGTAGATTAAGAGTCGCTTTATTTATTTCTGTCGAAAATTCTACGATGAGTGTTTTTGATATTGCGAGGTTTTCGAAGTGTGTCTACTAACACAAATAAATATTTTAAATGCAGGTAGATATTTAGTATGAGACCGACGAAACATATTGAGACAGGTAACTTTCCCGAATGGAATGTTACATGAGAAATGAATATGAATTTATATTCATATTTAAGTAGTTTGCATACTTTTAGTCGACAAATTGGTAAGGGGCTGGTTTACATATTTCATTTTTTTTTTAAAGTAATAACGATAGACATACATACATATGTATGTATTTAGAAAGAAATTCTCAAACAAAATTTTTAAGTTTATTGACACTTAAAACAACCATTAAAGTTTGTTAATACATATCATGTATACCTTATATATAAAATCGAAAGTTTGTTTGTTTGTTTGTTTCTTGCTCAATCACGCCTAACTGCTGGATCTGATTAGTATCATTTTTTGGGGGTGAAGGTTCTACATATTCCGTCCCAATATATGTATAAACTAGTTACTTTTTATACGCGAATCTGAAAATGGCGGACCCAAAATGAAGGCGAAAATTTGAAAATATCAAGGGATTCCCATGAAAACTGGCATTTTGAGGGTTTTTCGGTTTTCTTGTTGCGAATCTATGTTCGATATTTGGAAATCAAGATGGCGGTAGTAGAAATAGCAGCAGCAGCAGCACCGGCCGATGCCGATGATTTTAAATGTAATTCGCATAGGAGAAGAGAGCTTTTTATTTCAAGTTGATTTAGTCAACTGACGGAAAAGTTAATAATCGAATAATAATAATAAAAATAGAAAGATGCATTCCAGTTGCAAGTTGCAGCTGCGCTTGGTTTTTGGATCAGAAAATTAATTGCAAATAAAATTTAATTCCCTCAAAATTGTTCTACGGAATGCACTTTACTAAAGCGACATTTTCCTTCCGAGAAATTTAGTAGTATAGCTATAAGGATTAAATAATTAAATTAAATTCATATACACATTTTCTGTGAATGAGTAAAATAAGTACTTTATTAAAAATTTCAAAAATAAACAGAGTAGTACTTTTACAAAGTTGATTGAGTTGATAAACGACTTTAATTAGTTTAAACTAAAAAACATCTACAACTAAATAAACATATTGATTTTAAATGGCCTTTATTTTTTAAATATATGTATTATCAATTGCAAAATAAGTAAATTCCATAGCTTTAATTTGTATACTTATTTTTAGTAAAACTAGAAGAATGAGAATAAAAACAAATTAGGTATTAAGTTATTAATGCGAAGCCGCTTGGTGTGGAAGAACCGGGCAAAATAAATCCATGAACAGGATCAGTGTGAAAAACAAGCAGCGAGTAGCACCCGCGTAAGATTTAAACAAATCGGGACTGGGACTACTGCACCCAGAGGGACCTCTCCTCACCTCATCCTGTGCTGGACAGCTTTCCCCAGTTGGGAGCAGGGTAGTACAGCAGCCGTTCGTCTCTAGTCCTCGGGAGATTTGAATTTGCTCCCCACGGGCAGCAGTTGAGCCGAGCCTGGACCGGATCTCTTTCCTGGATGTGAGCGGTCGGCTTATAAATAGGGGAGCAGCCAGCTTATGCGTTCATTCTTTTCAGGGACTCCGTCGGGGAAGGGTGGCTTGACTGGGCTCCCCACGGGCAGCAGTTGAACCGAGCATGGATCGGGGCACTAAGCCAGCATCAGCAAGTGGCAAGGCCAGCAGCAAGCATCAGCTTCAAGCGTCAGCTTCAAGCGTTAGCTTCAAGCGTCAGCTTCAAGCGTCAGCTTCAAGCGTCAGCTTCAAGCGTCAGCCTCAAGCGTCAGCTTCAAGTGTCAGCTTCAAGCGTCAGCTTCAAGCGTCAGCCTCAAGCGTCAGCTTCAAGCGTCAGCCTCAAGCGTCAGCTTCAAGCGTCAGCCTCAAGCGTCAGCCTCAAGCGTCAACTTCAAGCGTCAACTTCAAGCGTCAGCTTCAAGCGTCAGCTTCAAGCGTCAGCTTCAAGCGTCAGCCTCAAGCGTTAGCTTCAAGCGTCAGCTTCAAGCGTCAGCTTCAAGCGTCAGCTTCAAGCGTCAGCTTCAAGCGTCAGCTTCAAGCGTCAGCTTCAAGCGTCAGATTCAAGCGTCAGCTTCAAGCGTCAGATTCAAGCGTCAGCTTCAAGCGTCAGCTTCAAGCGTCAGCTTCAAGCGTCAGCTTCAAGCGTCAGCTTCAAGCGTCAGCTTCAAGCGTCAGCTTCAAGCGTCAGCCTCAAGCGTCAGCTTCAAGCGTCAGCTTCAAGCGTCAGCTTCAAGCGTCAGCTTCAAGCGTCAGCCTCAAGCGTCAGCTTCAAGTGTCAGCTTCAAGCGTCAGCTTCAAGCGTCAGCCTCAAGCGTCAACTTCAAGCGTCAGCTTCAAGCGTCAGCTTCAAGCGTCAACTTCAAGCGTCAGCCTCAAGCGTCAGCCTCAAGCGTCAACTTCAAGCGTCAACTTCAAGCGTCAGCTTCAAGCGTCAGCTTCAAGCGTCAGCTTCAAGCGTCAGCTTCAAGCGTCAGCTTCAAGCGTCAGCTTCAAGCGTCAGCTTCAAGCGTCAGATTCAAGCGTCAGCTTCAAGCGTCAGCTTCAAGCGTCAGCTTCAAGCGTCAGCTTCAAGCGTCAGCTTCAAGCGTCAGCTTCAAGCGTCAGCTTCAAGCGTCAGCTTCAAGCGTCAGCTTCAAGCGTCAGCTTCAAGCGTCAGCTTCAAGCGTCAGCTTCAAGCGTCAGCCTCAAGCGTCAGCTTCAAGCGTCAGCTTCAAGCGTCAGCCTCAAGCGTCAGCTTCAAGCGTCAGCCTCAAGCGTCAGCTTCAAGCGTCAGCTTCAAGCGTCAGCTTCAAGCGTCAGCTTCAAGCGTCAGCCTCAAGCGTCAGCTTCAAGTGTCAGCTTCAAGCGTCAGCTTCAAGCGTCAGCTTCAAGCGTCAGCTTCAAGCGTCAGCCTCAAGCGTCAGCTTCAAGCGTCAGCTTCAAGCGTCAGCTTCAAGCGTCAGCTTCAAGCGTCAGCCTCAAGCGTCAACTTCAAGCGTCAGCTTCAAGCGTCAGCTTCAAGCGTCAACTTCAAGCGTCAGCCTCAAGCGTCAGCCTCAAGCGTCAACTTCAAGCGTCAACTTCAAGCGTCAACTTCAAGCGTCAGCTTCAAGCGTCAGCTTCAAGTGTCAGCTTCAAGCGTCAGCTTCAAGCGTCAGCTTCAAGCGTCAGCTTCAAGCGTCAGCTTCAAGCGTCAGCCTCAAGCGTTAGCTTCAAGCGTCAGCTTCAAGCGTCAGCTTCAAGCGTCAGCTTCAAGCGTCAGCTTCAAGCGTCAGCTTCAAGCGTCAGATTCAAGCGTCAGCTTCAAGCGTCAGCTTCAAGCGTCAGCTTCAAGCGTCAGCTTCAAGCGTCAGCTTCAAGCGTCAGCTTCAAGCGTCAGCTTCAAGCGTCAGCTTCAAGCGTCAGCTTCAAGCGTCAGCTTCAAGCGTCAGCTTCAAGCGTCAGCTTCAAGCGTCAGCTTCAAGCGTCAGCTTCAAGCGTCAGCTTCAAGCGTCAGCTTCAAGCGTCAGCTTCAAGCGTCAGCCTCAAGTGTCAGCTTCAAGCGTCAGCTTCAAGCGTCAGCTTCAAGCGTCAGCTTCAAGCGTCAGCTTCAAGCGTCAGCCTCAAGCGTCAGCTTCAAGCGTCAGCCTCAAGCGTCAGCTTCAAGCGTCAGCCTCAAGCGTCAGCCTCAAGCGTCAGCTTCAAGCGTCAGCTTCAAGCGTCAGCTTCAAGCGTCAGCTTCAAGCGTCAACTTCAAGCGTCAGCTTCAAGCGTCAGCTTCAAGCGTCAGCCTCAAGCGTCAACTTCAAGCGTCAACTTCAAGCGTCAACTTCAAGCGTCAACTTCAAGCGTCAACTTCAAGCGTCAGCTTCAAGCGTCAGCTTCAAGCGTCAGCTTCAAGCGTCAGCTTCAAGCGTCAGCTTCAAGCGTCAGTGGCAAGCGTCAGTGGCAAGCATTAGTGGCAAGCGTCAGTGGCAAGCGTCAGTGGCAAGCGTCAGTGGCAAGCGTCAGTGGCAAGCGCCAGCGGCAAGCGGCAAACGGCATCGGATGCCGCATCGAGTGACGCATCCAATGCCAATGCGGCACCCGATGAGACCTCCAATGCGACACATACTATACACACATACATATATTATAAATTTGAAAATTGCCTCAATAGAACAAATAAACGGAATAGGAATTAATAATCCAAGAAATAAAACTCAATCCAAAAAGCGGTTTGTTGTGCGTTTCAGACCATTTGTATCGCAAACACAAGCTCAAACAGAATTTAAGTTTTAAAACCATCACGATTTCAAGAAACATTGGCTTTGAAAATGATTTTAGCAATACCTTAAAAACTCACGGAGACAAGTGTAAAAATAAATGTTAAATATGTAATTGAATCCGTATAATATCATTTTTTGTATTGTGTTAACTATCAAAAGTCTAGAGTTCTTCAGGACAATCCTCTGTCTATATTCCCCCTCTACCTTCCTTTTTCTCACCCCATTTCATACGTCTATGCCCCTAAAGTACCTTAAAATGGCGAGACGAAAGTTGAACAAGGTAAAATCAAGTATGAAGTGTTTAAGACACTTATTCCAAACCGATAACCATTTTCATCAATCATCATCAATCATTTTTAAGTGAAACTTGAGAAGAATCGCTGGATGTACATTTTGAAAGCGAAGGCGAAAAGATAAAATTGAAAAAGTTTTCATTAAACAGGCTCAGCTGAAAGCTGTCAATATGAATTTAAGTAAAAATCCACATTTGCATAAAACATTCATAACTAAAATTTCAGAAACTACACACAACTTTTGTTTTTACTTCACATATTAACGCCGAGTACAAATATTTGAGAATTATGATTGTAATCTTCTCCATCTTATCAGCCAATTGAAGCCGACCTAAATCACTTAATTTATATCATTAGTTTTCATTTATTCAAAGAGCAATTATTCTCTTATATGTATGTAAGTATTCCTTTTAACCCCCTACTATCATCGTTCGTAGGAAAAACTGAATAACGTTTGAAAACAGCACGTGCCGTATTTTTGGGCGATTTTTACATAAATGTGATCTAGATATATCCCCGAATCTTTGTGTGGAAATGACACATTTCTACATTGATTAATGATTGAAAACGAGTGAGGATTACATTAGAAAGAACTTAGGAAAAGGCAGATTTTACCGACACGTGCCGCTTCCAGAGTTGAAACAAAAATACAATGCATGTATTAGATTTCGCCTACTCAATAAAACGCTTTTCTCTTTTATGCAATATATTATTAGTAAACATTACACGTGGGTATGAAACTATTAGATATCAATTCTCCTCTTTAGGTCAATAATTATAATTCACTTTTTATATTATAATTTGCTGGTACTTACCACTATCAATACTATAAATATGTAGTTTCTTATACGCAGTTCAGAAAAGCGAATTACTAAATTTGTATTTTAATAATTTCTTACATTTATACAACTAGGAATAGAAAGAAGGTTTTGTTGCCTTTACCAGTAAATTTCATCTGAAATCTAGGAACATTTACGGATTTATTGAATATTAAATTCTGATCGGCTTCTCTAGAAAATCAAGAAAAATGGACAAAAATACAACATAAGATATCTTACAACTAATACTGCAGTAAGTTGATACTGAGAATTCTTAAACTATTTTCTAAAATTAAGGTAGAAATTCCATTTTAACGATACAATTTCTAATATTTGAATCAAAAATTACTGGAGATTATAAATTTCTCTAGAAAAATTTCTTAAGTTTTTAAATTTAGTCTTAAAGAATAAATTGTTTGCTTGCTTAAGTTAAAACAAAATCATTTGAAATATAAACGATTGTAACAAGATAAGGAACCTTTGTTCTTTTTAAAGAAACCTCTGGGTTTTCATCTAATGACAGTAATAGTAAGTAATAGATCAAGAAATAATGAGAGTAGATTTGATATTTAAATGAGCACAAGGAACACTACGATTTTACAAATGTATGTAAATACGTATATACGAGTACATATGTATGTTGTATTGTATATCTACTACTCCCTAAAAACAAAATTCATTATAAGAACTACCTAACTATTTAAGCTTTATTGCATCTTCCGCAAAGATATCCTTTTCATAGATGTGATTAAAGATCAGTACAGCAACGACCAAAGATCAAGAATTCTTGACTTTATCAAAGACTGAACAAAATTTTCTTTAAACTCTTTTCTGATCTAAGACCATTGTCAATAAATGATACGGCTATAATGAACTAAAAAATACATATTTGGTTAGTTCTTACCTGAAAAAATGTGATAATCTTTTCCGCGTGTGGCTCTTATCTCGGTAACAACGCAAAGCAATTATTTGCTCCCTTGATGGTGGCAAAATGTCAAGAAGGAAGGTTTACTTCTAAAACATTTGCATATACCTCAACCTTTGAATCCTCGTAAGACGCTAGCAAACATCCTATGAGTGCCCTTTCAAGCACAAGCAGCACGTGCAGAAAACGCTTTTTCTCGGGTTAGTAACATCGGCAAAGAACGACACAATCTTGAGACTTTATCTTTCGAAAAAAGAAAACCCAATTTCTCCTTTAGCAAGTTAATTAGATTCAAAACTGTTTCAGCGCCCATCGTGTCGGCTTCAATACAACCATTCATTAGCTGCTAACAGCGAAATGATTTCATTAAGCTCCTCCGCGTCGAGGTAATCAAAGGATACAGTGGCGCACGGGCAGGGATTAAGAGCGAAGATCGATTCCCGACAAGTGGCCATAGTTTGGCCCCTTTTTCGCTCATTATTGCCCGGGAGAAGTGGGTCCCGGGGGCCGATTAAAGTTGATATCCAGGATATCCAGGCTGTGGCGCGGCCGACATTTTTACACAATTTGCCCCTTTGCTTTTACGCCAATTGGATTTCCAAAGCGGCCTCAAAGCCACTGCAGCCGCTTCAATTAATAAAAAACATAAAAAACTTTGTGGACTGGAGTAGTGCCGGCAATAGCTCCAATTATCCCGCCGCTGTGTGCGAGCATCAAATCCGTGAATGGGAGACACACTTTTATCCTATTAATGTGCAGCGGAATCCAGGAGGCATAAAATCTGCTTTTGCCGCTCCACTCCAGGAACAAGAGCGCCCTGCAGATGTGAAAGTGCAATTGGTCTAGTTTCCGCCTGAGCCCGGGATTGAAAAAGGTTCCCATAAAAGCGACGTGCAGTAAACAAAGCATTCAATGCGTGCACCAGGTGAATCCAATTTTCTTGCAGCAAACAGGGGGAACGGGCTCCCAGTTAGTGCCCAGATCTCAGCAGGATACTACTAACATACTAACTTGTAAGCACACACTTAACCCCCCCAAGAAACCCATCGCATGATCTTACAATGTCTAAGATCAAATCTATACACTATAACACTAAATATATGTACGTTATGTATGCCCCGTAAAATTTGCAACCAATAAACTAATTGCACCAAATGTACCTACCTACTTAAAATGTTAGTACAAAATGTTACAAAGAAACTCACCTGGGCAAAAACCTGGTAATAACCTAAATAACATCACTCACTTCCGACAAGAGTTTCTTGTTACAACCTACTGGCTTACCAGATTGAAATACCTTCATTCCGCAATGTTGAGCTTTACTGAGCTTTCCCTATAACACTTACTTTTATTTTTGAAATTTTTTATTTTTATAAAACTAGATGTTTACAAATTTTTTGGGCCGCTGTCTATAGAAGTCCGAAGTCAAATTTTCGAATTTCATAATACCACACCCAATATGACAAATATGTAAATTGGAAAATAACAAGCCCTTTTTTCCGATTTGGATCATCAATACGAGTATGAACTCACAATTTTAAATTTACGAAATCTAAAATTGGAATCGTAACAAGTTACTCAAAAAAGCCCTTTGGGGTTTATTTTCATATAAATAAATTTCAACATATTGAATTCATCATTTTAATTTTATATTTAACATCAGATTAATAAAATCGTAGGTTTCAAAAACTACCAACCATCATCGCTGGCTATATTCCTTTTTGAAAAACTTTAAACGAAAGTCTTAAAAACAAAATATAAAGGATCTTATATTTCCAAAAACTAATTTCCAACTTGGAGAAGCAGTATATATGTACTCGTAATTATCTTAACTTTCTATAACCAAACGTAAAGTTGAAAAATAATATTTTCTTTAACCAAAAAATTTCAGACGTAACTAGAATTCGGTGTAATAAGGAGTCTAAAGAATTTGAGTTACCACTTAATTTTAGACGTTATAGATTGTCATTACCATCGATAGTCGCTTTAAGTAAGTTAAAGTACTGCACTAAACATTTAAAATTATAAGTAAATTATAATAATAAATTTCTAATATTGCCTCAAAGTAGCCAGAGCTAATGAAACTTCTGTTCCGCTACAATTTCACCTGATCCATGTGAAACACTTCCTTTCGACTCATAAGGATATCCTCGGGAAATGACAATTTTAATTGTAGACGGGTTTGAAATTTATTCAACAAAATATATATAAAACACAGGATATGGAATGAAATTAAAATAATTATGCATATATTATGTACATACATGTTACTATTAACGAATTTTACAATCCCTTTTAAAAATATGATAGTATTCTTGAAATTTTACGATCTTCCCTGCTAATTGCTAAATATTTTAAGATTTTAAAATGTGTTTCTAATTTTTTAACTCCAAACAAGAAATTACCAGCGAATAAGGTTCTTTATTGTAATGGACTGGATTCTTTGCAAGACGGCAACCCTATATGCAGAAATGCCCTTGCCGGGAATATTTGTAGTGCATGTTCCTCGCTAAGAAAGTGCAACTTGAAAACATCCATAAAATTTGTTTAATTTTGTTGTTGCCCTTATCCAGCCTGAGCACGACAAAGGAATACTGCGAATGCCAATTTCAGCGCATTGCTCCAGGCGAACCTTTCAATTTTTGTTTATTTTTTATGCATACATACATATATCCCTTATCAGCACTGTCGGAACACTTGGTGCCATCAATTTTTAAAGCAGGACCCCCGGGCGTTTGCAAGAGTTCTCTGTTGAATCTCTGGAGGTCTATCGAGCGCCCTATTTAAGCTCCCCAATGCACAAACAATGCAGGAGAGTTTCAGTTGAACACCTCCACATCGCCGACAATTATTCAAATTCTATTTATTTGTGATAATGCAAATAATCAGGAATCGCTTTGAATTTGACCGCAGTTTATTCATAGGGAAAGCCAAAATTCACTTACTACTATAACTTTTGGGTAGATTGTCGCCACATCGAACCGCCGGCGCCGTCACGAACAATCTCCTGTAGGTACAGGCCAGAAATTTTGCATGGAGATTGAAATTATGAATATACACAATGACCGCATTCCATTTCCGCGCTTTACACGTGTCCGCTTAATGGTCACCATTTGCGCTATTCATTTGACTGCGGTTTCCAGCTCACAAAACAATTAGGGAAAATCCCACAACGTATCCAGGCGCTATTTGCATTTTCTGTCGCACACCACCACCACCCGGCTCGAAGGACCGAAGGGCGGTAGTGGTACTGACTTACGAAGGTTGCCATCCTGCTGGACATTGTGCAAATCTTTGATGGTTGTTTAACGGACTTCAATGGTACAAGCGTCGTTTCCGGGAATTTTTGAAACATTCACTTCCAGCGGGGAGGGCAGGAGAACTCCTACTTAACATTTATGAAAGCAGTTAAAGTCGAACAAGTCTTGTAATTTGGCTTTGGAACTTTTGGTATACGGTTTGCTAAATCGTTACTCTTGTTGATTTCTAGAGTAAATGGAGAGATATGTTGACAGCGGTTAAGATCATGAATAAAATGTATATATTATCTGCAACAGCTATATCATTACGTTTGTGTATAAGTTACTATGTTGATATTAATTACATAATAATCCAGGATGTTAACAATGCTAGTCTTAGTTTTTAACTAAGGACAATCAGACCAACTTAATTAAAACAGATTCACCACTCTTGTCTAACAACACATGGGACGAACAGAATTAAGAACGACCAAATTCATGCAGCAATTAATTTTAATGCTAGAATCATAAAGATTTCAACATGTTTGTCGTTGGTTATTTCAAATTTTGGAAAGATAACATTGAGTAGAGTGTCCAAATAGATGTTGCCTGGTTAAGTTAGATTTTTATTTATATTAAATTTTGTACAATTCAATTAATTAAGTGTTATCAAAACTATACAAAAACGTTATTCTAAAAGTATTTAAGTCTTTTTAGTTGAAAAATAATAATTTCAAAAAAACTCATAAATTAATTTAAAAACAAGCACTTTGACAGACCAAACGAGAATCTACCTCGAAGATACCCATTGATATTAAAATCCCTTAAAGTTTAACAATTTCCAGTGCAATCCTTAATTTTTAATATTTATTAAGGAATTAGTTAATTAGGTTAATTAATTATTCATTTATTTATTTTTTAAAGTAAAAAATCATTTATCATTAAAAATTTCCCTATAAAGCGTTTCACATTTCTAGGTAGACATATTCTTATAACTTACCCATAAACATTTTCTATTTTAGTTTTTAAACTCAAAGCTGAACATATGTACGTGAATCAGATAATTATTTTCATATTTCTATTGAAACAATACCCACGTTCTATAAATACCAGGATTAACACTTTCGTCCTAATCATCTCTTCTAAGATAAAAAAGTGCATAATCCAAATATATTTAAATCAGGTCAAATACCCCTCATCATTTATTAATTATACCGGCTTTCACATAATGTTTACATTTCAAAAGGTGAAATAATTTTTCGTTTTTTCGTGCGTCAATGAATCTCGTGGCACAATCATTTTTTTTATAGAGGCTAAAATGAAACCCACTAAGTAATTTATGGTGGTGCTTGGAGGGTGTTAACATATCAAATTTAAGCTCTATAATAACTGCCACAAAGTCCCTACTATAAACAGCGTATCTTTGGTTTATGGTTACTCTTCCAGTTCTTTGCGGACTTTGATCAGTTAGAGAGTACGCAAAGGATTATTTTGTTTTTGCTGGAATATATTTGATGTAACGTATGTGAATCGGCAAATATAATTTAACTAAGTATATACGTATATACCGGAGTCGCGCGGTTAATCGTTAAGCAATTCGAAAATTCAAAAAATTGTCAACAAAAAATTTCTTATGCATGATGTTAAACGAATAAACTCCAAGCAGACAGACGACATTATCCAAGTGTTCGACTGTGCTGCTCTGTCTAGGATGTCGACAGACAAACTTACCTTTAAAAATATTTTTATTCCAAAGTTCGCAACTGATTCCAAATGTGGCGCTAATCTTTTTGTTTACAAAAAACAAGTACATTGTTACAAAATTACTGCCATAAAAAAGGCCTAGCATTTATTCATTTATTTATCTCATTTTCTACTAATTTGTTTATCATAATGCATTTTGGAAATGGCACTATTTAAGAAAACCTACTTAATTATAATAGTTTAATATTTATGTTTTGTTTTGAGTAAACAATTAATATAATATAATATAATATTAAAAATATCCAGTTGAAGTAGTTGACTTTTGGGATGGCTACTTATCAGTTGCTTAATACACTATTTCTTAAAAAATTTTTTACTCAACATGCAACATTTCATAAAAACTATAAATTGATATATTTTATTCCTGAACTGCATATGTATCTTACCTACATATATTTAGTGTCTTGAGGACTACGAATTATTTAACATAAATGTAATAGCTTTCGTATATGTATGTTCATGAATTAATACATTTTTTTTTCAAATGCACAGATAAAACTTAAGCTAAGGGTGAACCAAATAAACTTATATTAGACTTAGGACGGACTATGCTTAGATCAACTCAAATTATATCACATTTAAACAAACTAGGCAATGCTCATAGTACACCAAAAAGAAATGGACCTATAAAATTCCATTTTAATTTGAAATCGATTAATGGCCTTAAACGTTATAGTGGAACAAACTGAAATGCAAGTATACTTTAATATATTATTAGTACATAAAACCAAAATATCTGAAAATTATGTATCCATTTTTAGTAAAGTTTTTTAAACCGGAACCTTTGCTTAAACTTAAGTGGTAGGACTCTTAAAATTCTGATTAGCCGCTCCTACTCTTGGAGGTCTTTATCTCATCGAGTTAGGATACAGCCAATGTAGGGGCTACAGGGCCAACACGGCTCCAATGTGCTTGTTCTGTACGCACCCTTAAAAACCTTTACTGCCACGAACGCGTTAATAATGGAGCTAAGTCTTTTAGAGCGACCTCCCTAAGATAAAATTATATCGGATTTTTGTTCTACAAACAAAGAAATTGAATTTATAAAATTTAAGAAGTGGTAAACTAAACTTTTGTTTGACTCTATAACACAAAAGCAAAGTTAATTGCACAAAGTATAAATAGCTCCATTAAAGTAAAGTTCTAACCCATTAATAGACCAAAGTATTCAACGTACTAGAACAAATTAATTGATTCCACATTTGGCGGGCAGTGACCTGTGGGATCTCGAGCCCATAAAACTCCATTTTTCCTAATTTAAGCTCCTGAATAAAGGAAATGTGGCACCGAGTAGTTTGCTACGGTGGGAAAAGGGAGCGTGTAAAAATTCCATCAATGTCAGTAATTAACTTGGCCCAAAAGCTCCACGAATCGTCTCCTCGCAGCCAGCCAGTGGTAGTTACATTCGCACGGTGGTTATTGAAAAAGCACCCTATTCAGTGACAAGCTCGTAGCGAGCCAGAACGATTAATAGTAAATTATAATGGTTTCAAGCGCAGCTGGCGCAGAACTAATTTCGGAATGTTATAGTCCCGATTAATTGCGCTGGAACAAGCCATCTTATTGCATTAATTCCTGCTCAGACACGTTTTCCCGACTAATTGATATGCACTGAAATGAATTCATTGCACGATATGAACTAGAGCGCTGGGGAGGGGGTTAGACCCAACCTGGAAAGGTTTCACAGGTTCCCAATGATCGATGCCCAGAGGTGTTCGTTAGTCCTTCCCTACAGCCTTCCTTCAGCCCTAGAAAGTCTTCTCGGAAGAGGAAAACTTTTCTATTTGAGTTATGCGAAAATTCATTAAGCCACTTCCGCCTCTTCACAAATACTCATCCGTTTCTTGGTTTGGTTTGGTTTTAGGCATACCAAATTCTCACCCACTCCTTCGTAGTTATATTTTCCTGACCGCAACAAACAGTCGATCCAAAGCAGTAATGAAACTCATCAAAATGGATTGCACATTGCCAGTGAAGGCCTACGGTGAAATCCCCCTCAGGGATTTTCCTCCTTTTAGGCAAATTTCTTGTAATGCCCTATTTGCCAAGGAAGTGAGTCTTCCTTCAGTTTGCTCTTTAGCTTGTGTTGGTCTTTTATTGTTTTCTCTGGATTTCCTGGAGTGGAGGCCAAATATTAATCTTGCTTGATTTTAGCTTGGCCTCGATATTCGGCGATTATGACGTAGTTTCGAAGCCATGGTTTTTATTTGTACATCTTTTTTATTAAAGTAGCAATTATTTTTATTGATTATTCCAGGATCTGAAACTATAAAAGCAATAAGAGTAATGCAAGTGTGACCTAAATTAAACTGTGGAGAGATGTAGTCATTGGCCTCTTAAGAAACTGATAATTTTAAAAATATTACATTCAAAGGAGTATTTATTCATACCCAAAAGTTTACTTCTTCTATTTATGTATATGTATGTAAGTTTAATTACTTTAAAAAAGTAAAAAACACACATACATTACATATATTGTATAAACCTCACAACACTTATGTTTAATGTGTGTAATATTTTTACACAGTTATTTATGTAATTTTTTAAACGTTATGTTACTACCATTACGGAAGGTGCTAAACTAGCTTCCAAAAAGAGGATGAAATTTCACCATTGGTTATATGTATGTAGTCCAGGTGTACAATTGTATTCTTTCACTTATAATTTATTATAAATAAAGTTTTCCAGATATATGGTACTCAGTCATATAATTCGTTAAAAAATTCTTTAATCTTAAATACGTTTTTCAACTCAACTGACTGAATCCGTGCAAACATAAGACTGAACGTAAGCTTATATCTGCAACTTCTAAGAGTGAATATACTAGGCCCACTTTAATATTCGGAGACATCACTCATTATAGACATTATTACGAACACGGATGTCGTAAATAAATTCAAACCCTCCCATTTCCCGTAATGGAATCAGAAGGAATTTAACGAGAAAAATAAAATCTAATCAAGCTTTCCTCCAGCATCTGAATCAATCTGTTTTTCATTTTCAAAAGACATACGTCGTCTTATATGGGCGTCTCTGAGCCCAAGGATAACATTGAAGAAAAAATCTTGCCGATATCATCAGCATTTAATAAAAAAAAGCGGAAGTCGTTAAACGTAATCTTTTAAAGTAATTTTATTTTTTCCCGAAATGTATAAGGAACCAAGCGCTGAATTGCAGAGCCGAAAAAGCTCATTTCTATTATCCTTTGAGAATTGGGTTTCAAGTGCCATTAAACCGCCTGACTTTTATAATAGAACACCGTTGGGGAGAATTTATGAAAATTTTATTCAGAAAAATACGGGAGCGATCGTGTTTACACGTGCGTACCTCGAATATATGAGAAATAATGGGGCAAGGGTAGGGTATTTACCGAGATTACCCATATTTAGGCTCCGGGCCCTCAAAGGAGTGCTGCTTAACGCTCAGCAGGGTTATTCAAATATTTTTCTTACCCAAGGTGTGATAAGTCTTTTCAAACAATTCCCATTTTTAAACAAATCTGGCACGGCTTAAAGCTCCCTCCGGAACGTCACTGAACAGGTGAAATCTAATCAACGTTTCCAACACACTGCGGGTTAGGTGGAGTGCATGCACGTGTATTTTTGCAGCTCAAATTTTGCCCAAATTGTCGACAGCACCATGTCAAAGTTTCACTTCATTTTAGAAACGGTAGCCACAAACTTTTAGTCCTTGCTGCTCTGACGGTGCATGTTTGTATGCAAACTGTGGCACAAGTGGAGCCCCGGTGCGATGAGTGCCAGTGTGCGGTTCTTCCAGCTTAACCCCAAAATAACCCTTCAATATGACCTTGTGGTTTTATTTGCATCGTCCCAAACGGCGCGGCGCACAGATTTGGTTAACTGGGCACAATGCACGGGAGCACTCCTGGAGCAGGGGGCCCCACGGCTGGAGCAGCACCCATGACGAAGCCCTTCTCACTCACAGTAGAAAGGGACCCCATCAGCAATGATAGCAACCAAACATGGGGAAAAGTAAAACTTCGAATGGACTTTTTGGAATAGTGCACTTCTCTGACGGTGCACATCATTCTGCTTTTAATTGCTTACAAGCAGATTCGTCCGGAAAAACCCCTTTTGCGCCCCGAAACCTCAGTGCTTACTATAAAACTTTCCATTGAGAGTTACCCTTTAATTGTATTAAGTGTTTCTCCTAAACACTCGCCGGCTGCTCGTAAAATGCCTGCAACTTTCCAAATTAAAATTTTAATGAGTAAAGTGAATTTCGTAATCTGATTAGGCGCACCCGCACAAAAATGATACTAAAATGCGGCCACTAAGTGCAAACTACTCTGGCAATAAGGCGGTTAATTGGACAAGTTTTTAGTTACAATTTTACCCTTTACGAACTGACTCCCACAGATAAAATGGAGTGCTCAAATAGTTTGAAGATTAAGTAGGGTTTAGAAATAAGCTATTAATTACTTACATTATCTAGACTCTAGCTGGCGTATTGACTTAGGTGTTACAACAAGTTCATTCACACGCAAACGAATTTAAAACAATGTTGTCAAGTCGCATTTCAGACTCATTCAATAAATTTTCAAATTGAATTTAATGTTGTTATAAAAACATATATTCTGTCACGTTTCAAAAAACAAAATCATATATGACTTTATCATTTTAATATGCAAATATGTGCATTCATAGAAAATACGACTAAATTAAAAACAAAATAAAACAATAAAAATACATGATAAAAATAGGGACTAAAAGATAAGTAAGGAAAGTATGTATCCATATAGCATATAATTGTCCATATCAGTTCATTTGCTTAACTCTCTCCATTCCTTCTTTAACTTAAAGCTCAACGCGGCAAAGCATAATCAAACCATAAAAAGGGTTTTAAATACTTTCTTAAGTCAAAACATGTATCTATTTATAATATTTATTCTTTCTATTGCCAGATAAAATCTTAATTCTTTCTTTGCTCTGATATTCCACATATAATAAGACCATACAGTAATAGGGATATAAAATCCAGGGTGACCCCAGGTTGAATATATGTAAGTTTGAATATTCTACATAAGGGCAATTTCAGAAGTAAGTTTTAATGGTGTAGTTAAGTTCAAATACACGGCAAAACCGTTTTGACTTCTACATTTATTTCTTGACAATATTACATTAACGGAGCACATAAATTTTAAATTAGAAATATTTAAAAACAACAATTTGCTAAGTAACCAACTTGTGGTATTAAAACATCTTCATTAATCGTCCAAACTTTTTTATCTATGCAAATTTCGGAGATAAATTGTTTTGAAAGAATAATGTCTCATTCCTTTATTTCTTCTCTAAATTCTTAAAACGTTTGGCATTGATTTTTAATACTTTTTCATTCGTGGTAGAAATAGGTCCGCTTTACTCCATTTTTGTCAAGATTACCAGAAAACCTTGATGCCGACTTGCAGTAATATTGCAAGTAATAAACGTGATACTATTTAACATTTACTTGGTTTAGCAATGCCCAGATAATTAACAATATCTCTTAAAATTTACAAAATTATTGTTTTCCTAAAATATCCAACCTTCAACCTAATAAAGTTTTTCGTGCAATGCCAAAATTTTTTTTTCTAAATTAAGGTGGAATTAAGATATATTTTCATAGGAAAGACAAGGTAAGAAAAGATATCATGCGAACAAGATAAATGCAGAGTGCTTTATATCTAATTTTACTAGAAATTAACTTAGAAACAAGACCTCAATAAATATATTAACTGAATTATGCGCAAATACTTTTAACATGGTTGAGAGATGAATTAAACTCATGTATTTATATAATAATTTGTCAAATAACTTAGAAATCTTAATTATTGCACATAAACAAATATACAGTAAAACACATATGTATATGTTTGAAAATCATCAATAATTATTTTATCACACGTTTAGGAATTTCACGAATTGTTGTTATCAAAAAACATTTGAGACAAATATAACAATAATAATAAAATTGCACTTGAATAAGCTTTTTGAAATGTTTATGAAATTACAGTGTGCTAAGTAAACCAAATACTCAAACTGATGAAATTAAATTTATATTAAAATATTTATCTACAGATTAAATTCGTTAAGCTAAATTTTATTAATGTACGAAACAAAACACATGTTTCCAATATACTACCATTTATTTGCCCAATCGAATTTCCAATGTTGTTTCCAACACTATGTATTTTTTTGAATCAATTCTTTTTTTAATTATCTATAATTGCGCTATTTACTCTTAAAAGTATGTTGCTCTCTCTGATTTTGACAATGCTTTTAAACATTGTTAACTTTATTGCACTTGTAAATTGATTTAACTTTAAAATAAATAAAGGAGAAGGTCACAAATTTTCAAGGGTGAACTGACGCCATGAATAACAATCCTTCCATCACCTGTGCAAACTTTATTTAAAATTGAACTTTCTTTAACCAATGATTTTTAATATCAATACACGGAGTATTATCAGTATCAGAAAATCAACCTTTACATTTCCTCGCTTAAGAAACATTTCTTTTTACCTAAATGTATTTAACTTTGCAGCACTAAGAAATTAAAACCTTTCATTACATTGCATTTCGCCGGCTCACTTACATGATCAGTGTGATCTAAAATTTTGCACCGAATGGAAGTAATACAAATTACATATTGCCGGGAGTATATAGTCTTATTAAACTCAGTAAACGACTCTAATTTTTGCTATTGTTGCACATTATAATAAACTTGACATAATTAACGTGACAAATTATTCAAAATATTTACCGAAATGACGTTCGAACTTAACTAATCAGTAAAATAAGTGAAACTCATTGTGAGCGAAGGAAGCCTCATATTCAATTTTCACTCTATAAAGTAATAGTAATAAGACTTGTTTATAGAGTACTGCAAATAGTTTTATGTGAAAACAACACTAATAAACTTGCTGAATTCCCCGTTTTATTGTGAACTCTGCCCGCGTTGACCGAAAAACTTCCTCAAGCCACTTGACCATTTTTCCAAGTAAACAAATCAAAAGCGGAAACTCTCAGGTGCATTCGAATTATCTCAATTACATTTAAATATAATATTAATAAAAATGGCACTCCCTCACAATATCAAGATAGATAGATGGTATCTCTGACATCCTGATGTTACGTTTTCTTATCGCAGCGCAATTCCACTGAGCAGTGTACTAAGCAACAGCTTAACTCGGCTTTAATTTTATTAGATTATTGAATCAAATAAAAAGCTGCAAACCGCCTCCGTGCGCCAGAGGTTCCATTTAAGTGAGCTGCTCAGCACCGGCTCCGCATCTTCCAAAACGAGCTTGAACAGAGCAGAAAGGATGAAGTTCTTAGGCGTTTTGGCAAGTGTTGTATTTTTCTACAGTGCTAACTCCGTTTTTGGTATCGAGATATCAAACAACATCCTTTTTCCGAGTGGAATTTTACCATCGACAGTTAATGTCACGCAATATCCTGGAGAAAGGTGCAACAGAAAATGTATCAAAGGCGAAAAACCAAAAATATGCTATTGGGAATTTATTGAAGAGCACTACCAAACGATGGGAGTGTAAGTAGAATACTTTTTAATTTTTCTTAATCGTTATTTTTATGAGTAAAAAAATATTCTTAAATTTCTAGTATATTATAATACAATGAATTTACTTAATCTTCCTTTATTATATTACAATAACGCGTAAATAGTAAAAAGTGTTAAATTTATTAATTATATAGATAGACTACGAAGTGTGAAAAAATAGAAAAATTAAATTAAAAAGTGAAGTGCCTCTAATTGTATGTTTAACATTTGTGACCGCAGTTAACATGAACCTTTTATTTTAAAACATGTTTTTCTGGTAATTTTGAAATTGGTATATAAAAACAATCTTGCCTCACAATTAAAATCTACTTAGGATCTTATTGCGATTATCTTTAATCCTTACAAAAATTAAGTCATATGATTCAAATTGCAATTCAAAAATCAAATGCAATAAGTAAAAGTGGTCATACAAAACAACATGCAATTACTATTGTTACATAGAATGGACAAGTGACGAATCCTCGTCATTTCCAAAAATTAAAATAAAAATTCATATTTTTACATTAATTTTTATATTTGTCAATTGATGCAAGCTGACATTATATTTAATAAAAGTAAACATCACGGAAAATGTGCAAATTATATCTTACCAAACAAAAATCGTATACTCTGACATATTCCTTTAATTTAAAAACTGCAGCAAATCTTATCATTACAATAAAATAAACAATATTTTCGGTTCTATGTATATATTATAGATGCGGTTTGATTCATATTATTATTGTTATCTTATAATCATCGTATTATCATTTTATTTCTGAATTATTTTATTTTGATGAGTGGTTTGGTTTATCAAGTATCCGTATCTTAATTGCCAAAAGTAAGCAAAGAAATTTATGTAGGCAATTATAATTTGTTATAGATAAAGCATTATTAATGATCTGCTCTAAATTTCTTTGACTTGCAAGTATTCCAAAATGCAGAGTCAGAAAAAACACCGATTAAATTTCAATAAAGTCCCTTAACCAAAAATATTCTCGTTCAAATAATTTCATTATTTATTTTATTATATGCAATTATCGCACTCTATTATCACATTTTTTCGTTTTCATTTACTCAAAATGAAAACAAGCAGTACCTAACTTCTTTTCTAATATAATTTAAAATACTTTATAATTCCGAAAAAACTGCCAAAAAGCACAATAGAAAGTTATATTCAATGATATTTTGAACACTTTCCGGCCTTACCAAAAGAATTTATTCACAAGAATAAATATCACGAGATCTCAAGTTCAAAGCAAACAAAATGGATTCAAAAGTAAGTTAACATATTCTGTGTGCTATATAAACAGTCAAACCTTTATATTCTGTAAAATAATTAATTTAAATTGTCAGATTTAAACAAAAAACCTGTATATAATAAGTAATTCCATTTTGTTTTAAAATTTTCCGAGGTCACTTTTCCGACATTGGGCTAGAAAAACTTTTGAGCTGTTGTGCCACTGTTAGGCCACCGTAAACTTTTAAAGCAAAGTGAAAACCATTTAACATTCAGCGGCTCTAAGGGCTTTTTGATATAATCATTCTTAGGAAGTGTTCATTGCCTCAGTAGTTATTAGTTACATGTAGTTCTGGTACAAATATGTATATTAGATCGCTTATTAATTCCTTAGTACATAGATTCTACCTAAATCTTCGTTGAGAACTGGTCACTTTTTACTTATCTTAAGACCTTTGTCGAATCTGTAACATTTATTATTTGTTGAATAGTAAGCAATTACTTACTTCAAGATAGTCATTGTGATTTTGAATAATTCTGGACATAAAACAGCATATTAAATTGTATTTATTTAGCACATGTTCTATAAGTTAAACAGTTTCAAGGAGTGAATATAAACATATACGTCTTAGTTTAACAAAAACCGATGTTTCATATTGACATAAGTCTACCTCTTTTTTCTGTCAAATTAATTACAGAATATGTAATTACTAAATAATTTTTAAAGAAATTTGAGACAGGGCTTGTGGTTCAATTCTAGCTACTCAACTGATTCGATACTCCATTACAGATTCTTCCCATGTCTCACTTACAAAGTCCCTCCGTTTAACCAAAAGTATGCTAAAACGACTTCACAACAAACTGCATTGTAGCATAAAGTATATAATTTAACTTGATCAGTAAATAAGCTAGCAACCCATTTTGGTATGCCAAGATGCCAGCCACAATAAAATTTAATTGGAAAAAATCACTGCATCGGAATAGAATTTCACCTCTGCTGCAGCATAAGGAGTGTAGAAGCAATTTATCTCAAGTGAAAGGCCACCCCCGACTCCCAGCCCCCAGCCGTGGGACCATTTATCAGAGTGTAAACATAAGAACCTCGCAGTAGTTTCCAATAGCTCCTGGACCTCCCTAGTCCCTAGTAGCCGAAGGAAAGCGAAAATTTGCTTGATTTCTATAGACAAAGTGTAAAATAGCCCTGGGAGCCGGAGACGACTACAAAGCAGTAAACTGTAGCACAAACCCGGGGGTGAAATTCGAAAATTCAAGGGAAGCGTGTTTGCTATCGTTCTGAATTTAATTCACATTCCCTCTGGCTGATGCTGCTTTAAGGATTTCCCGAAAGCCCATTTTCGGCAGGACGAACATAGTTTTCCATTAGCAACAGATGGTCCTGTTCAGATCTGATAATTAATGATTGTAGCGAAAATTCTCATCGGAAAAACGTGTTTCCCTTTTTCGCTTATTTTCACGACCAGAAAAATCAGCAGGAAATTACTTTTAAGGAAAAAATACGCCTTCGGAGAGGTCGTCGTTTCGTCACATGTGCACTTGGGAAGCAACATGCCCTTACTATCAACTTCTAACACTCTAGGTGGCCCAGATCACTTACCAATGATTATTACCCGAATCTGGTTGATAATAAGTATAAGTATCGATCGAATCTGCCACCGCGCCTTATCGCATGAAAACTTATTGAGGTTCATTGATTTAGCACCACTCAGGTCAGCCAGAGCTATGCTTTCGGACGACTTCTTAAGCCTCTCGGCGAGGGCGGGATGATCAAAAGATATTATTTTTATTTTTATCACTCGAACTGATGCAAATTCAGCATAATCTGATAAGCGGCTATTCATGTAATAGCGTAGGAGAGTGTTTTGTTTTTGAGCATAGCATATAATAGCGATTAGCTGGCTCTAATCGGTTTACGTCATTCAAGCGAACTTCTAATGAGCGCATAGATTTTTTATTTCATAGAAATAACAATCTTTAGGAAAATACAGGAATTTACGCATTTTATTAAAGTTGACCATAAAGTATTTTTGTAAATACTGGAAAAATTAAATCGATGTTAAGAGAAAAACGTGAAAATATGTCGGTATGGTATTTCTTTATAAACAATATAAATTTGGGAAATTTAAACAAGTAGACCTTTATACTCGTATTATCCGGCTTTGTTTTTTCACAGTTGCATATACATATAAATATTGTTATATTTGAAATTGTAATATACTATGTACTTACATATATATCTATACATCCAAGTCTAATTTTTTTAAAAAGTTTACTTAATGACTGTTTACACCGCTTTACATTTTCATACCTGCTTTAGGTGCGTATGTGCCACGTTATACTCCTCCCATTATGACTAAAACGTATAGTACGTAGTACATTAATAACTTAAATCTAAGTACATATCTTTTTACTACAATTCTGATAGTAATTACTTAATCTAGAATACGTAATAATTCTTGATCGCATTTTAACTATTATAATATCTAAAGTATTATAAAAAAAAACCAAACTGCTGCTAAAACAATTTTATTGGATTTGCTTCAAGAAACTTGGTATTCTTCTAATTTTTCATTAGTATTATCTTACTTAGGAAGAAATTTTCTCTAATCCATTCAAACCTTCTTCAAACTTCTCTTTCTATTTCAGAGCTTGTAAAAATTGTGCCAACGGTCAACTCGCAGATTGTAACCTCGAGCAATGTGTACCCGCTGATGGTGTTGAGAGGGGTTTTGTTTCTATAAATCGACAACTACCAGCTCCGGCAATTCACGTTAGTTTTTCATTTAAGTATATTTGCATTATAGTAGTATTAAAATACCGTATTTATCTGATAGGTATGTCAAAACGATATTATCGTTGTGGATTTAGTTAATCACATGTCGGGTCTATCGTCCACAATTCACTGGCATGGACAACATCAAAGAAAGACTCCATATATGGACGGAGTACCTTTCGTAACGCAATGTCCAAATCATTACCACAATACATTCAGATACATCTTTGAGGCTGAAAATCCTGGAACTCATTTTTACCACTCCCACTCAGGTAGGTACAGAAGTAGGGCTTTACTTAATAAACTGAAATTTCCATCTAGTTCAGATTACGACTAAATACCTTCCCGAATATGAAATACCTCTCCAGATTATCCCTACTAGTCAGTTCGCCCTCAAGCTCCTGATTAGATTTGCAAACAATGAAAAGCAGCTGGCCTGGCAGGAAATTGCTATGCACCACCTTTCCATTATCCCTATTCATTTCGCATTCCATATTCAGGAAGATAACGAGCATGCCCTATTAATTTTAATATCATACATTCAACACTCATTTTTCATGAATGCATAGGTCTTCAGAAGGTCGATGGCCATTTCGGCGCGCTCATTGTTCGTCGTCCAATCGAGGACGACCCACAGAGGAAAGAATATGACTATGATTTGCCCGAACATTATATAATTTTTGCTGATTGGTTCGACTTACCAGCCGATATGTGGAATCCAGGTCTGCCTACCCGCAAAGATGGAATTGAAGCAGCCTCAATTCTAATAAACGGCCATGGCCAGCGCATAGGAGTATATTTTTGCTTTGTTTTATGATAAATGAACACCTGGACTTATTACAATTAATTTTAGCCGAAGCTTACTGACCGCACTAACGTACCTCTGACCAGGTATTTCGTTGAACAAAATAAGAGATACCGATTCAGAATTATCAACAGTGGATCTGACTCATGTCCTTTCCAACTTCAGGTAATTTCAGTTGTTTTGGGAAATCATTTCATGAAACTAAAATGTATTTAACTCACATTTAGATTGAAAAGCACTCACTCGCAGTATTGTCTACTGATTCTTACGACGTTCAACCTCGAACTTTCGACACTTTAATATCGAATTCCGGAGAGCGATATGATGTTCGTCTAACTGCTAACCAGCCCATTGGTGACTACTTTGTACGTGTTCGACAAATTGGATCATGTGTAGACAAACCTCTAGAAACATTCGCTATAATATCGTATCGAAGAATAGATGGAACTTTTGGAACTCCCGTACCCCCCACTTATAGTGAAAATTATGCACCCGGAACTGTATGTATTTCGTTTTAGATTTTAATTAATGCAATTAATAACAATTTTTAATTGCAGTACCTTAATCATCCTAATGCTACATGTTTCCAAAGCGCTACTGATATCTGTGTATCAGAACTTAGAGCATTAGAAGAAGATCCCATTTTGAGAAATATTGATCCTTTATTCAGATTTTTCTTGGGATTCGATAATTATCCACTAGACAACAACCGCGTATTCGCCCATAATGTATATGAACCATTTATGAGTAAGTATATTGCAAAGTTTCCATTTTTTAAAATAATAGCATTACATTAGTACCTCTATTAATTAAATATGGGGAATGAAATTTTACTGATACTTAAAAAGTAACGATAGTTTTCTTTAAAGCCAATCAATTTTTTTTTTCAAATTCAATAATTAAATGTGTTGCCTTAATCTTACCATATACCGAAAATTTGAAAAGTTGCTTGAATTTGAATGCTTAAAGAAAAGAATTCAAATACTGACTTACATTATGCGAGGTAATAAATCCGCTGTATGTCTGAAATTGTCAGAGATAAAAACAGGACCTTCAATTTAAATCCAACTTTTGTTAATACCCTTATCCACTTTTAAATATTTGTAGCAGATATACATATTTTATAGTATTTCATATCTCTTTTTAATAATATGTTATATCTTATCACAAAAAACGATTAACAGAATTACTATCCACTTGGAGAATATTTAAGAGATATTATATTCTTTTGAGCATACAGCATAAAATGCAAACATCTCGAAATAATAAAAACTCCAAAAATATGCAGGAAAACATATTTAATAATCCGTAATCATATCATATTTAACAAGGTTTATTATAACTTCCCATTTGGTTGTTTATTTTCGGCAAAAATAATGAAATGTTAAGGGGTTTTTATGTGTAAAGCATGCGCCAAATGAGCCATAATGAAATCATAACACAATTTTGCGCACCCAGTGGCATATGTTTTCAGTTCTTCATTAGCACTGAACTGCACATTCGGGGTACAGCCATTCTTTGCCAAAAGTTTTATCATCATCTCATTACATTATCATTTAACCTTATCACATACTATGCTGGCTGAATATTGTGTACTATAAGTTTCCGTCCCTCACTAGCGTATGGTCGCGTATATGTTGGGGGTGGGCTGCTAATGTTGGCGGTTGTCGTCAACAGTCAAATTACACGTCCTTGCAAAATTGACTGCTCCTTTTTTTCACATCAGCCCGAGGCGGTGAATGTGTTGTTAAAAAACGTGTAAAACAAAAACCGAAGCTAAGATGAAAACGTGCACCCAAGGAGATATTTTTCTTTTAAAATTGACTGACATTTTTTTAGAATCAGGGTCAATGTACTGTTAATAACAGCGATAGCGACCTGAGGAGCTTCCATGAGCTCCCTTTATCTTCACTTATTATCTAATATTTATTAACAGCCTTTACTAGAATATTTTAAAAAACATGTTAGCAAAGGGCAAGCTACTGCAATTTTAAGTGTTATTTGACACTTTCTGAAAAAAGTTATAGTTTCCTAGAAAACACTCAAATTTAATGTGAGAATATTATACTTTGCATATATTGTAAAAATTGGATTTGGTAATTTTAACTGGTTACATTCTGAACTGCAAATTTATTTAATCCATGAATCTCAGTACATCATGTGCACTTTAAACTCCCATTCCAAATACAAAATGATTACAAAGCCAGTTAACATAATCCAAAGTTTAAACTTTTTCAGTTTGTACTTAATATACCAAGAGAAAACAAACGTTTAAGATCTTATTTGCACGTAATTGTATAAAGTAACTTAGGTATAAGACCTATGACACTTTTTCTTGAACTAAATACAAACAAACATAACAATTTCGCCATAAAATTATATTTCTCTTTTAAACTGTCCCTCTAATAGCGTCCGCAACAGTTGTAAGCAATAATTTTTAAGCTCCTGCAGAAAACCTTGTATAACCTTCTTTAAAAAAAATCATAACTTTATACAATAAACTTAGAACAACACTTAAAACTGTGCGAGAACTCTCAAGATAACTATGTAACTCGATTGAGTCTCTTTATGAAGTGCAGTGCGATTGAAACTTCTTTTATAGCCGCTGTTCCCTACGTAAGACAAGTGGTGCAAAATTTTTCTGCAGGAAAACTCTCTTTTTTTATTGCACAAAAAAGTTTTTTTTTCCTGGAATTTTGTGACTATATTTGACTATCGTGGTCCGGTTAAATAAAAGTTTAAGCGCCAGAAGGGAGGCGTATCTTTGAAAAATAACAAAAGGAAAGTTTGGTGCTCGAATAAATAAAATTTTCTCATTTTCTGAGATAGTTGTAAGTGGAAGGTGGAAAAGTAATAAAAAAATTATAAGTGGACTTTCCCACAGTATTTCGACTCTTTCAATTAGACGTTTGGATTTTTGTACTAATGATTTTCTTTATTTTACAGACTTAGAGGGGGACCTCACATTAATAGGAGCTGTGAACAACCTAAGTTTCACATTTCCACCATTTCCGCTGTTGACTCAGCCAGAGGACATCCCCACCGTTCAGTTCTGCAATGATAACAATCGGCCAACAAATTGTCCTTACGGCCAAATATGCATTTGCCCTCATCTTGTCAAAGTCCCATTGAATGTCGCTGTTGAACTGATTATTGTTGACGAAACGGACAGTGAGTACCCTAACTATAAACATAAAGTAAATCTTTAAAAATATTTGTAATATGTACGTACTTTGAAAAGTGTAGATGTTGTAAGTGGGAGTACATATATCCGAAACTAACCTTCCTGCAAATATGATAACAATACATTTAGAATTAATTAACTAATATTATTCGGAAGTTGAAGCTCAGCACATACAACTAATATTTTAACTAACCTTTACTTTTATTGTCAGTAAGAGGCTATTAGTTTGTTTAAATAGAAAGTATCGAAATTAACATTCTTACGGCATTACTACAACATAGCATACAACTACAGTCGTAGCGTTTATTTTATTATGCAAGGAGTATATAATATAATAAAATATACTTAATACATCTTTTCTTTAATAATTTAACAGCAATTCGCTCTTTGAATCATCCATTCCACTTGCACGGTGGTAGGTTTATGGTAACGGATATGGGTCAAAATCCTTATGGTGTCCCAATGACGGTACAAATAGCAAAGGACCTCCAGAGCATGAATGCTTTACAAACAACGCCATTTAATCCTTACGCAATATGGAAGGACACCGTTTCGATTCCCAGCAGAGGATATGCTAAAATTAGATATTGGGCTGATAACCCTGGTAATTTCGAGATATTTTCAAAAATCGTAATTCTCTTATATAACTTATTTTTTTCTACTTACAGGTTTCTGGCTCCTGCATTGTCATTACGATTGGCACATGGCCACTGGAATGGCAATGGTTATCCAGGTTGGTGAACCTGTGCAAATGAAGAGACCACCACCTGGTTTTCCTAGATGTAACAATTATAAACCAAATATTGTGGAAGTTTTGGGACAATATGTAATCCCATGAAGTATCATTTTAAGTGTATAAATATATTTAATATTTATATTTATTGGGTTGCAAAAGTATTTATTTTAAGCAAAGGTACACACCTACACTGTGATTTTTTGTTGATTTAAATAGTAATCAAATAAAATGGGGTGATAACAAAAATGCATTTCATTATTTGTAATTGTTTTGCAAGGCATTTACACATTATTTCAAATTGTATTGGTAATAGCAATGCTTCATCAACACCAACCAATGAATATACCATATTACGAAAAACAACAACTTTCTTCAATAAAAAAGAACTTTCTCAATTTAACTTAATAATCGCAATAGCCAAATATCACAGTCAATATTTTTAAAAGTATAAAACTTAACACAGCATCTATGCAAAAGCATACAATTTCAGTTAGACAAGCACATCAAACATTCACCGAAAACAATATAAAACTGAATAAAATCCTCCCATTTCGATTAGAGCAAATATTCATTATGAATCCTTCTAAACAATCTTCAGCATAAGTTTTAACTAAAAAACTTTATTTAAATCCAGGCCTGGCAGCACTTCAACGTTACAATTAGCCACTATCTAATAGAATTTCAACCATAAATTAACTAATACTTCATTATAAAACAGGCGTTAAAATAAAAGACTACAGAACGTATTTTTATCAATGTTTATATTTTAAATATCGTTATTATTCGACATATCCTGGTTTTGTTCTCTCTCACGGGCTCTTATCATTGGTTTTATTTTATTGTTTATATTTAATTCAACATATCTTCAATAATATTCTATTTTTTGTCGTTTTATCTGCAGTAACATGATTCAACTAAAACAATTTACAAATTTCTCAATGGGATTTACGCCTCTCAGGTGCCTCATTGTTGCTGCCTCTGTTCGGTGTGTTCAATATTTTTAATACTAATCAAAATACAATCATTTCGTCTCGAGATTCCTCAAGATCAGTCCAATTATATGGTCAACGTTACAATGGAATAATTGTTGATGTAGAGCTAGCTGCTGGCGCTGCCTAACAAATAGTGAAGTGATCTTTCCAAAAATGGAAATTAAATTCGTCGATCCACTCGTACCCCTCTACTATACAAATGCAATAAAAGTACAATAAATAACTTACATAAAGGAGATAAAAATATATAAACAACACGATTTTACTAAAATATGGCAAACACAATGTTGATTAGTTTCCATTTGCTCTGCTCCATTCATTTGTTTGCTCGCTTTCCTGCCGGCCTGTTCAGCCTGGATCAGGTTAGCAAGTCTAGCGCTAAAAAACTATAAATTATACAGGAAGTCAAATAAATAGTTGAAATGAGATTATTCTGCCGCAAGCCATCAACAGTTGGAGCTCTGCTTTTTGTTTTAATCATTTGTTTTTACAATAATTTCCGCCCCTTTGGCAGGAAAAACCACTAAATACAAAACCTATTAATTTATAGAGTTCTTAAGGAGCAAAGGAAGTCCAGTTTTAGTTTTAGTCTTCGACACTAAGATAGTAGCAGTTTTACTATTATTAACAAGAGTACTACTGTTGGCGTGACCCAGTCCAGAGTTCACATCAACGTTATCACCTTGGGTTTCAATGCCGTGAGCAGTTGGAGCACAGGATCTTTTTCGAGCAGCCGCAACTGGAACTGATTCGAAAATTGCATCTTTGGTTGGCTTATGGACTTTAGCTGTTGATGTTGATGCTAATTCGGTACCTAGTCCAGCTGCTACAAATACTGCCGACATTGATCCAGATGCCCCTGTTCCAAGTTTCTTGTTCAGTGGATTACTACTATTATTAGTATGTACAATGACAAGCTGTTCATTATTATTTATTAAATGCTGATTATTAGGGTCGCAATCATACAACGACTGCGACTGAGATTGTAACGATGTAACATTCGATAGGGTGCTCTCAGTTTCGGCTCGAACTCCAGCCGCCAATTGCCCCGAAACTGACAAAAGCTGAAAATTTAAATTAATATTAATTTAATAAGACTGCAATATATCCCACTATAATCAAAAAACGTTTACATAAACTTAATCTTTAGAATTGATTTTGATATCACAATAACTTTTTAGACTTACTTACTTTATCAAAAGACGATAATTCCTGATCTCAAGTACTTTTTGGGGGATGAAGAACTCTATCCATTTCTTTCTGAACGTTAAATAGTTCACTTAAATGTTTTGCAAATTGAATGTTGAGATCGTTAAGCTGCTTCATCTATTGAGAGAATAAAAAAGATTTTAAACTAAAGGCTGTTTGTTGAATTTTAAAATATCTTACGCTTGTATCATTGCATTTATCCTTGAGACTTTTATTAGCTGCTTTTAGTTCGATTTCCTGGCTCATAAGTTCTTTCTCCAGTGCCTCAATCCTACCCTTTAAAAGACCAATTTCACGCCGTAAATCATCGGCTACTTCTCCCCCTCCGCCAGCAACAACCCCCTGTCTAAGAACCTCCATTTCACGCTTTAGCCTAATATTTTCTTCCTTGTATGTATGTAATTGGCGCTTCCACTCATCTACATTAGCTGTTGATTCCTAAAAAATTTATAAAACAAGAAAACATATGTTGTTTTCCCTTATACCCTTAAAACTAAAACTAGAATTACCTGCAAAGCACTCGTAAGTCGAATATTGTTGCTTTTTAAAGTGGCTAGCTCGACTTCCCACTTCTTAGCATTCGAACAGCTGCGAAAAAATAGTGTAACAGTCGTAAAAATATACTAAAAAAGTAAAACTACCTCTGGGCAAGAGCCATTTTCAATCTTTCGTTCTCATACTTGAGTTGTTGGTCACCGGCCGCGTGCACAGCCGCATTGGATCCTTCGTTATTTTGGGACGTCTGCTTATTTTCCGCATTATTGCTAGTAGTTATCTTATGTGATGGACTGTCGGGATTGGCATTCTGCGTATTTGTGTTGGACATATTGGGCGGATCCACATGATGGACCTCATTTGTAGTATTGTCATTTTGTATAGTTGCAGTTCGAGACGTAACTGGCGATGTATTCGCCGATGTAACCGGTGTCACAGCCGTACTACCTGTATGCAAAACTAACGTTTTAAAAGAAATAAAATAGTTTGAACAAGATTAGGACCACCAAGGATTTGGCGCTTATCATATTTCTTAATATTTTATAAGAACTTAAAAGCGTTCGAAAAGGTGCAAAATTATTACTGCTGCAAATATAATCTAATGTGATTTTTAAGCCACTATTAATTTACATTGGATTACCTCCAAATCTACAAGCATAAGATCTTCAACATAAAATCCCCAAGCTCGAAAACCCTAGATAGAAGGAAGGTACACTTGTAAAAGGTAATAGATTTGCTGGAAAAACTATGATGATGCAAATATTTATTAAAATAAAGCTTCTCTTTCGAGTTTCAACCCAACTTCATAAAGATAAAAAAGACTAGAGCAACATTTCAAAATATAATTTACACATTTGAATAGTATATCAATTTTCTGAAAGCAGACACGTCCTGTATTATTTTTCATCATATCCAGAAATATTACACTTAATATAATTGTACAAGCTTCTAAAGTATTTAGGTTTTCTTATATAATCCTAAATTTTCTGAGGACTTTCTATATTGTACTTGAATAAAGGAGAAACAGAATTCCTAATAGTTTTTAAATAAAATATTTTGCAGAGAAATATTAAGGCACAACTGGGTTAATGTCCACCAATTTCCAGCTTATGAATGCCTAGTGGTCCTAAGCATATTCAAACTACTCGTGCAGTACAGAGCGGAAAAAAATATATTTTCTTACCATTTGCGGCTGCTGACTTGGCTAGAGCATTCTTTGTGGCTTCTTTAACTTCTTGGAACTTTTCGACGAACTACAATTTAATTGGATTACAATAATTTTAAGTAGGACAAAGTGAATTCGTTACCTTCGTCAACTCAGCTTCTGATGCAAACCCCAACCCATAGACTGTGTTCGCTCTTACATCGCTCCACTGTCCGAATTTTTGTGATGTTTGGGTGAAGGTCATGTTCGGTGTGATCGTTGAATTAATAACAGCCTTGCTACCTTCTACGCTAATTATTCTATAGAGGTTCCGGGATGAATCGTAGAAGAAACTAACAGCTACGGCCTTCATGCTTGCTGTTATCCAGGTTCGCTTCGTTTTGGGGTCAATATGAAAGACATGAGCTTGGCATGTAAAAATTGGCTGCTCCCTAGAAACCAGACGAGAGTTATATTTAGTTATTTACTTAGTATTGCTGAAAACAAATTTGTTGTTATCGATAGCTTAGAGCTTTACAATTTACAATATATACTAAGGCTTAGCAGTGGAGAAGAGAATTTTGGCATTGGGACCTAATTCGGCAGATGTGCTCTTCATCAGTTGTCCCAGATATCCAGGCTGTGGTCATCTTCCCAGCCTCATCAGAAACAACAAAGTCTGATAACTGGCCCCCAAGATGGACTAGAAAGTTTCAGACGGCCGCGACACAAGTGAATCAAGAAAGTCGCTAGAAAGTCACCAGCCGTCCTCTTTCGCGGGTAAAAGTGAAATGTAAAAGAGCAACAACCCCGCTAATGCGATGAAAGCTTAAATCTCGACAAAGTGATTAAGTAACAGCGGCACTTAGCAATTATTGGACAAGCAATCCCCACATTAATGGCACTTTCAAGTCTTCCTAATTTAAGTGAAATTCTGCCGGCGGTTCACCGGCACCCACGGAAGCCCTATGCCAATGTCCTCAATAAAATAAACAACTAAACAAACATACACTCGGAACCCCAAATATCATCTACTTGGAAAATCACTGAAGGGACAAACCAGGTCCAGAAAAAAAACCTCCACAAGACGTTCGATCGATTAATTACAAAAACAAGACACTTAACAGCCGCAGATTCGGCCCCATAAGAGCTGCCCAGCCGTTCGGTGAGCGCATAAATTACCCCCTGAGCTCTACCCAACGCCAAATGCATTCCTAATTGGCCTAGAATAGCCCGGGAATTGTACAAATTAGCGGAAAACATGACCAAGGTAATAATTTACTACGGGATGTCGGCGGGTGGAGCTAAGGGTAAATCACCCAAAGATTTTCGCGGAAATAGACCGAATTTCAGAGGTTTCTTTTGATAAACAATATTAGGAAACTTTACCCCATCGTTTCACGATCACTGTTCATTTATCTCACTACGAAAAATGCCACTTTTTTGCCTTGAAACACTCGCCGAAAAGTCAATTGAGCAGCGGAAAGATGGCGAAAAGGAACACAATTGACAGCCATTAATTGTTTGCTGAAAAAGGAAGGCGTAGCTGAGGGAAAAAGAGGAAAGAAAATTTTTAAAGGCACTGACTGAAGTTGGTTGCAGTTTCATCGCAAAGAATTTAACTTGAAAAGCAAACCGGAAAAACGAAGAGGCGTACTGTAAAATGGAAAAATATTAATTTAGAGTCAATGAATAATTTTTTATAACTTTATTTATTCAATTTACATATAAATTATATTATGCTTACATAACAATTAAGTAAGATTATTTACGTATAACTTTAATTTCTAAATCTACACAAAAGAATCGGATAATTTCCCTTAATTACCATTATATTTTAATGTAATTAATCAAATTTTCAACCTCTCGGCTTTTTTCGCTCATATTTTTTCTCTTTATTAATTAAAGTTGAACAAAACACAAAAGGAGTACTGGATTGGATGGCATTTTTTAATTTGATTTTGTGAAAGTGTGCATATGCTTCTAAAAATATGTGGTAATTTTCCAACATTTTAATAGTTATATTTATTTGACCTGCAATAATGAGGGAATTCTAACACATTACTGAAATTTTGAACGCATTTTTCTCGCTACCAGTCAATCAACCTAGAATTTTTATACGTGGATATTTTATATCTAAACTATAAAATCTGTAAAAGTTTTATATTTAACACATAAAATGTTAGTATTTCGACACTTTTTGCAATCATCTTAGTTTAGGCTATAGCTACGGTAGGTCTTTTGTATTTTTAAGGAAAAAACTATGGTCTGTGTTATTGATTTCCTTTTTCAATTCAAATAACAACGAAAATATTCTTTTCGGCACAAGAAAGACGGCATAATTTCAAAAATCTTGTTAAATACGTAAGATTTTCATCAATCAACATAATTAATATAAAAAATACCATGTTTTATTTTTGAAAGTTGTTTTAAACTCTTTAAAGCTTTTATAAAATCTTCTTAGTATGTTAATTAAGGCTTTAACGATTCAATTTTATGAAAAATAGTGACTTACATATCAGTTAGATCCCATATAACTCTTATGATAGTAATTAGCAATGTGTTTAAAATCCAAGTTATTTAATTGTGTAGTGCAATAATTCTTAGTTCTTAATTAAAACACTTGCAACATTTAAAATTCTTAACGAACTAAAGAGAAAAAGATAAATTTCAAATAATTATTTTTCAAAATTATTTTTCAAGATTAAAATGTTATGATATGATATGTATATATTTTTTTAATTAATATACATTTAAATATTACAAATCCGGGTGCACACACTACTCAAGGCTTTAAATCCTGACACTGATTCTTGGCCTGAGACTTGTGAGTGAAACTTTAGAAATTTGTAAAATAATATGGATTATAAAAATTTATTTATGTATAAACTGAGTTAAAATATTGATTCAAAAATAAGCCAAAATTTAAATTGATACAAAATATTTACACTGATCATAATCAAATAATTATTTGAATTAAATAGAAATAAATTAATCTAGTAACCTTTGATTATCCTTTGTGAAGACCACTAGTTCGTGCCTAAAATTACTATCAATTGACAAGGCGAATATTTGTTTTATGATACGATAAATCAAATATAATTAGGTAAAATTGTTAAAAAGATATTTTCCGCTTATTATACCTTTCGATTTTATTTTTCAAACAAATTTTCCCCATACAACTGAAAAATATCTCTGAGCTTTTACCCCTCTGAAGGAGACGAACCTTACCCAACATCGGACGAAACCTACCTTCTTGGGGTGAAAAACACTGGAAAACCTCTAGCTAGTTGAAGAGAGGTGTACAACCATAGTGCCAGGGGTAGTCAAAGGAAAATTTGCCGGTTGTCGACGGGTTGGTCGCTGCAAGGAAAAGTCTAAAGTCCCTCGTTTCCTGGAAACATCAATAGAACGAAAAATTTTGTCAACGGCTCGACATTTGCCACTACCCGCGAAAAAGGTTTTTCCTGAGATAGTGCGGATAGTGAGTGATATAAAAGCTTTGAATTTTAGTTTTCCTGTGGAGAAAATTCCTTCGAGCGATAGCTGTTCGCGAAAGATACAGCCCGGATGATGACATCACACGGTGGAACTGACTATGATACCGCAGGCAGTGGTGTCTATTCCCAGCGAATTCCTGACAGGGGCCACTTGAAGAGCTCCTCCGGGTCCGAGGGGAACCAGAAGATGAGTGCTGCACCGCTGCATCCGGACGATTCCTTGGAGTATTTCATAAAGTTTCCCACTCCGAATTTTCGCAACAATGAAGTCGATTCGGCCGAGTCCGACTTTGTATTTGTTTATAACGAGACGAATGTTCCTATCGTCATGCTTCTGGGATGGGCTGGATGCCAGGACAGATATCTGATGAAATACTCGAAAATTTACGAGGACCGAGGGTGAGCAGGTTGCATTATTTTTGGTATTCTCCACAATTTCCTCTGGGCCATTGTCAACGGTTATCGATTATTTTCTACGACTCTGGTGTAGGTGAAGGGCATCCTCAGCCCATATATAACATGTTTTGATTGTGACGGTCAAGGCAACATTCTGGCTATTTGTAGACATAGTATGCTTAACAATTTGAAAGACTGTACTCAAAAAACAAAAACAAAATGCATACGCTGATGCTTCATGAAACACCATGTTTTGTCCAAAAAATTAGTTGTTCAAATTGAATTATCATTTCTGTAACAGTATCCATTACTTTGTAAAATAATTATCATTTTAATAATCCAGTTGATTAAAATCAATAGGCCCATTTGCTATAATATGTTCATAACTGAAATGTTACATGCAATTCTCTTACCCCACATAGTTTACTAAGGACAAGAAAGACGTATCTTCAAAAAATTTCTTATTTACGTAGATTTTTAATATTCCTTTATTTACTAGTCAGAAAAATATTCATAAAACGAAACAAAACAAAAATAATTATAAGGATTTAAGTGTTTAAGGAAACTTCTTTCAATTTAAGGTAGTTTACCCCCATCCACCTTTTCTCGTTTTTTTTACTTTCCCAATTAAATTCAAATTTGGAGATAATCAGTAAAGCCTTAAGACATTTTTCTTTTGGATTTTAACAAACATGCTCTTCGTACAAACAAAACAATCCTTTGGTTTGACTATTTCAATAATAATAAAAGAAACGAATTCTCCGATGGTACCAACGTGTTAAAATATTTTCAAGTTATAATCTTTTCTACAATATTTTTAGATTAATAACAGTTCGGTACACGGCACCAGTAGAAAATCTATTTTGGAAACGTTCAGCAATGAAGCCAATTGGAGAAAAGATTTTAAAACTCATATATGATATGAATTTCGACAGCCACCCACTAATATTTCACATTTTTTCGAATGGTGGTGCCTACCTGTATCAGCACATATCGCTAGCTATTAAGAAAACGAAAAGACCTATACAAATTCGAGGGATGATATTCGATTCAGCTCCAGGTGAACGGAGGCTATTGGGGTTGTATCGAGCCGTTTCTGCAATCTATGGCAGAGAAAGGAAAAAATGCAACTGCCTTACTGCGTGGTTTATTACAATTACTTTAACTGTTATGTGGTTTGTTGAGGTAACTTTTGTTCCCTAATTAAAGATTAATTTGCAAGCAAGTTGATATTTGCAGGAAACATATACTGCTTTTAAGAGTTTATTTGTTCCATGTGAACCTACAAAACAAACGAATCCGTTCCACGATCTCAAAAACGAATTAACTGATTGGCCGCAGTTGTTTTTGTATTCTAAGGGAGACATTGTCATACCTTATAAGGTATGTAGAATTTATTATATTTACAAATATACATATATATTCATGCATATTACTATAAATCGCAGCAATGTCTGCATAAGCAACATTTTGGAATTAAGAATAATAATTAATTAAATATTTAGATCATCGTGGTATTTCTTCCTATCCTATTGTGTATTTAATTTGAATTTGTCTATTTAAAGGACATTGAAAAATTTGCTGAATACCGAAAACAGCGTGGCGTAGAAGTGTCGAAAGTTTGCTTTGAGGATGCAGAACATGTGAAGATATTCATCAAGTACCCACAGCAATATATTCACTGCGTATGTAAATTCATCAATAGTTGTCTATCGTACTACAAGGGATCATCTAAATATGATTAGAGTTCGTTTACTCTAAATGGTTTACACAAAAATTAGTTCAACAGTACATTCAAGGTTCCCTTAAGGACGCCTTTTTAATTAATGCATAAGATGATTATTGATAAAATTAGGGGACACTCAACTCACTTGATGGGAATGAATAAGCAACAGAAACGAAAAGCGCAAACAATTTGAAATTTTTGTGATATTAGTTACCAAACCGCAAGTGTCTATTATTAGTCCATATATAATCCTATACTTTTCGGTATGTCGTTAAAAAACAAAAATGCGGAACTTTTAGAAGACTAAATAAAATGTTTTGTTCTTAGAATACTTTTCTTTGAGGCCTTTACAGTGAATGTCGATAAATAAAATTGGTGGTTATGAACCTTGTGACATGATTTAATCAAAAGTTTCTAAAATTTAACGAACTAAGAGAATTATTTAATGCTGAAAATTGTTGAAATAAAGTATTAATTACCACAACTTATATAACACGTTTTTATTTATACCGCCTATAGCCTGTTTAATTTGTATCTACGAGTTTTATTGAAAGAGTTCCATTTCTTGCATCGCTGTTGCACAATTTCTTGATTGTCCTAGCATAATTCCAAAATGGTAAAATGAGCCATATACTTTGATAAAATTATAAAAACTTTATGCAGTTTGGAATTTAAATTTATTGAATATGTGACTAATGTACTTACATTAACACCTAAAACTCAAAGTTCTTATATTCTTATATGACCCACAAAATATAATTGATTATTACTCAGAGTAATTCTTTGGGTTATCCATAGTTTTAGTAAACCTGTAGGTTTACTTTAAATTTCAAAATGATCCTAACTGTGATATAAAGTGCATATTTTATATTCCAAATATTTTTGAAACGCAACGATAATGTCCATTGACGTAATTGCAATTTTAACTAATAGAAACTCAATAACAACAATTTTACGAAAACTCATTAATGTAGTCTGTTTGTTTAAAAGTTTTTTATCTTTTATGCCTAACTACCCTGGACTTACTGGAAACAAAACCATTTGTGGAAAATAATAAAATTATGTAAGAAAGAACTTATGAAAACAGTAAAGATGGGTTATTTTAATTCTGATGGCAATAAGTCTTTTCAGAATTGGGAGAAAACCTTACATACATCTTTAATTTGTCTTAAGTGAATGGACAACAGAAATTTCCTCAGCAATAATGGATGACTCTAACTAAATAAGGTAAGTACGTGTTTATACGTAAGGTTAAATAATATGAACAAATTTAATTTAGTTTCAAAAATATATGATAGAGTTGTAAAAATTTTAAATGTCATAGTTTAACTCTTTGAAAAGACTCACTTAAAACATTAACCGCCAAAATTGCGTTCAAAATCTGCTCAATAATTATCGAACTAACGCCGCCATTTCAAAAATTTGAATTTCAGTTCAGTGCGTTGAGCGTTTCCATTTCATTTCCCCAGGGGTGCCATGCCGGGCCAGCTGATTCTTTTTGCCGGTTCGGTGAGGAGCGCGTCGCGTCTTGAAATGTCAAGGATTCGTGTAAAACTGGATTTGTCTTATTTCTACGCTGATAAAAAGCGATTTGCTTATGTTTTGATTGATCCAGAGTGGAAAAATGTTAAATGTCTTCAGCGTCATGTGGAAAAACTATTTAAATTGTGCAATGTTGAGTTTGTCACCGTCTCTCATTCGTGCTATTTGCCTCCGCGTGAGGACATTGGAGTTGTAAACAGTGAAGATGTTTTGAGGTAAGAGCCCAAATGGGCCAAATCAAGGAGATAAAATTAGTTTAAATTTGTTTTATTTCCTAGGGTTGTAGCAGCGGAGTGTTCGGATATCCCAGAAAATGTGTTGGAACCCGTCGACACTGAAGTTATGCCAAGAAAAAAGAAAAAGTTTAAACAGATAAGTAATGAGGCAATAATTGAAGCTGAAGGCAATAAAAAAAATAGAAAGAGAAAATGTCCAGATGAAAATGTACAATCTACCACTTTAAGTAGCAGCGTAATTACAGATGCCACCTTATCAGTTAAGAAACTTAAAAACATTTTTGATCAAAAATCCGGAGGGTACGACTCGTCGGTTTCTAACTCTTTCAAAGAACACAAAGTGGAAGACACAACTAAGGAAAGCATAGTCTCAAATTGCATTTTAGATGACAGCGGAATTGCAACTAAATCCAAACGGAAACGAAAGCGAAAGAAAAAGGCAAGGAAAACGCCTGAAATCGGGACAGAAGATTCGTTTAAGAATCGGATAATCATGACGGAGAAGTGCTTCAAAAGCACGCCAGTTGGTAGTGCAAAGCCTCAGGGACATATCAGATTCGACGATGATGGGAAAGCCGAATTTAAAGACGACGGTGCTAATTCTGAAAAGACGACCATAGTCTTCCATAGCTACTTGGACAATTTGTGCAGCTCTAAAGCACGAATTATTAAAGGCGTAGGTAAGATTAAATTCTTTGTTTCGATAGAATTTACCGTGAGCCTGACTTTTAATTAAAGTAGAGTAGTATAGTAATGACCACATGAAGATTCTGAGGGTCTGACAAGAAGTTGTACTGCGGATGAACATTTGTTTAAATTAAATAAATTTTGCGGACAAAAAAAATCCGACTATGCTTTAACATATTTAGAGGCAATTCTCAAATCGATTATTCGATCCTGGTTTGAAGCTGTTCAATTCAAGTCAATCTGCGCATGTACGGGATTGAATCGGGTTTCAATCTAGCTCCGCTTTAAAATTTATTTTAAACTCGTTTTTATAATGGTAATCGCTGCAAAGCCCATAAGTTTTTCAAACATAAAAGTACAAAGAAGAAACATTTTTTAAAATAACATTATATGAATTAATAAATAAAATTTTGTAATAAATTATTTGTAGCTATAAATTATTCACCAGTTCAGAATGGGATCCAGAACTACAGAGAAAAAGAAGCAGTCCAAGAAGGTTCTTTGGAAAATGGAATTGTACACAACCCACAGCCTAACCCATTTAGAAGCAGTAACAGAGAAAATGAAGATCACGAGATGGAAGGTATTTTACTTATTTATGCGTTTTAAATGAAACTTTCAAAATTACAAATTCATTTCAGAGCAACCCACTAAAACCAGCAATGGACTTCCGGTAGTTACTAAGATTCAAAATGAAACTTTCTCAACAAAGAAAATTTTGAGTCTTTCTGAACCGCTGCTTTGTGAACCGACGATAGGTGACATACTCATATTTAAGGTGAATTACCGCCATACCTAAAGTATAAACGCAGTTTGTAAGTTGTATATCATTTTTAGATTTATCGCTTAAATGAATGCAGTGAGCCATCCTTATCGGATTTCATATGTGGAAAATTTGAGGACATCGAATCCACAAAAGTGATGAAAATATTTTTGATAGGTAAGCTTATTTAGTTATTTTAGAGAGACAAAATCAAACCTCTTTTTAACTGTAGACGGACAAGATCAACTTGTGGATTCTGAGGGAAAAACTTTCATGAACCTGGATATGAAAGGTCAAGATTATTTGCTTCTAAGGTATGAGGATCTCATTGATAAAAAAGTTTTCAGGATGTAAACTCTATTGGTAACTTATAATTGAATAATTATTTTTGTTAATTACAAATAAATGTACAAATATATAAAGGTTATTTTCTATTATATTTAATTATCTCTTCATTTTCCTTTTTCTTTTTTATATATGTATAAGCTCTATTTCACTCAATCTTTTAGGGACACCTTGAACGTTTATTAAATTTTTATAAATTTAAAGTTTGTATTTTCCCATGTAGGGTATACCATAAATGAGAGTATCTACAAAGTTCAAATTCAATACGACTTCAGTTGCATCTGTTTTATGTTTATTTATTTTGGTGAATATATGGTTTAATACAAATTTACGGATTAAAAAAGCTTGATTTTAAAGTTCATGAGAGCTGTAAATAAGCCTGCAATTGTCTAGGCTTAAGAACCAAGCATATCCAGATACTGAGAAAAAAAATAATAGTAAGTGGAAAGTGATTTCTTTGTTTTGACAGACTAGTTTTTATTAAACTTTTTGTTATTAGAATTCGAAGCACATTGACTTTTTTTTCTTTTATCTAAAATACTAACAATATATTCACGTACCAATAGAGCTTTGTGCGCCTCTTGGAATTCGTTTGGTTTATCGTCGTAGTACTCGTGCAGGAATCTTCGCGTAGAAAAGGGCAGTGGGTGTAAGAGGTATATTAATTAGTTTTGCTTTCGAAAACGAGTGTAGTAGATTAAGTAATTAACATTTCTTTAATAATAATGATTGCACCAAATAAAAAAAATCGTTACCCTTGAAATTTTTGTTAAAATCCCAGTACCCTTTAAAAACAAACTTTGATTTAGCTAGAGATATTCACTAACTGCCAAAGGTAACATAACTTGTAGATGAAAATATTTTTTTTAAATTTTCCAATTAAGTTGTTTTCCTAGAAAAATTGAAATAAAACACAGATGGCCTCACCAATCACAATCTACTAAACTGGAATCTAACTCAAAATGCCCCATGAAATAAACAAACATTCCAATAACTGCGACTAGTTTTATTGGAATGCATAGTTGCGATTGTATAGAATTGCGTGATTAAATTTTACACTGAAACTTAAGCAGGGCAAGTTGTAACAAAAAGTATAATTTATTTGGAGGAAACGTATGAAATTGGTTCAGAATAAGGTAAGGATAAAAATCGCTACTTGTTGGATTAAGTACATAGTAATTACATATCTTAAAATATTTATTTTTCTATGTAAAATGAGCTTTTACTATAAACGAATGTGATGATTTACTTATTTTTATAAACATTTCTCTTAAAATTAATTATCTTGAAGCTACTGATTTATGCTAAGTTGCTATACATAAATTCAATCAATATTATCATATAAATTGTTTATAAATTCATTGTAAAATCTTATTCACATATGTATACAAGTGTGTCCCATTTAAAGTGCGCTCTATATAGACTTGAATCAAAAAATGGTTTAAGTAAAAATTGTTCATTTTGGTCAATTTTTATAATGTTTGATCAAGATTGTACAATATTAATTTTTAAGTTTATTTTTAGAATAAAGCTCTTAATTTACTTTCTAAGTTTAAATTCCTTGGATACAAATTACCTAAGCATATTTTCCAAAGATATTAATTTCTCATGTTAGGAAAATATTGCACCTGAATAATTTATGCTTGAACTATTTCTTAAATTTAGTCTATATTTAAAGAAAATAGAATTGTATATTTAGAATAGGACACCTTGTATAAAAAGACTTAATCTACAAAATAGGCACTATAGTTTATTATTTCAGTCAGAGATGTTATGAAAATCTAAAATTAATTCTAAAATGCTTCTAAAAGTAAGAGGGAGAATGGATAAAAGCGGTGTTATCCCAAGTGATGCAACATTTAATAACTTCTTAAAATAGGAGAATAGAGATAGCACGACAAATTTTATAAAACTAAGTTTAAGCTTCATTCACAGATCATACCCCTCAGTTTTACGATTCGGAAACATTTTTTGATTAAAACTTATTTTTCAAAAGAGTTGTCCCAAAATGTGATATTGGAAATTTTAAAGCTAAACAACCATATTTATAAATGAAGAAATTGCTCGCGCAAGTTTCAATTAAAAGCGTGATTTTTTTTTATATATGGTAATTGAATAATGGTTAAACTATGTTCATAGGAAGTGATCATAGTAATTAATTTAATCTGGTCCAAAAACGCGTTAAGCCTACTATCTCGGTGATTCGTTTCTGTTCCACAATCAACAAATTAACTGGACAATATATTCATAAATGCCATTCCCACGTAGTTACAAAAGCTAGAACGGGTTCCACAAATGTTTACCCATTCTCCTGTATGTAAATTCTAGCCTATAATCACTTTGGGATTTAGGTATGCTATATCACCTAAATAAAGTTAACATTCGAGTTGAGTGCAATTCACCCCAATTTCTGTACATTTACATTCTAGACACGGTCCTGAGAGTTCAGATATGATTCTTCCAACACGATACATCCTGCCATAAATATTGCAACCAGCTAATTTCAATATTCCCGCAGGATCTCGTAGATTACTTGCAGTGTGTGGTTTTGTGAAAACTTGTGTTGGACCTTCGGATTGGTGTTGTGGTAAATCGTCAATGTTCATTGGATTAATACCATATGAGTTTGTAGAGTCATTTGGTAAAATTTCGTAGCCACTTGGATTCGTGTTTTTGTGAGAGTTGTAAGTATGGCTATTTATGCTTTGCATCATTAGATCCGAGCTGGGTGCTTCTGGTTTGAAAATTTCCGGCTTAACTGGAAAACTATGATTTAAAAATGGCAGCTTGTTGAATGGTTCCGATAAAATAGGATGGAGAGTAGTTGAGCTGGATCTTGAAAGTTGGTCCAATGCATTGTCGTGATCACTATTTTGAATAGCAGGCGATGATCCTTCAGAATGCTCGTTACTAGGAATTGACGAAAATAAATGCCCTACATCCGATTCAGACTTGTTTATTTTTAACTCTGTATTATTGTTTTCGTTTACTCCTTTTATCCGGTGAATGATTTTATCATGAACCAGAATTTTGTTGTTTGTTCTATTTTTAACGATTTCCATTTTTGTCAATGTAATTTCTGTACTTTCTTCCAATTTTTTATTATAGTCAACTTCTTCATTAATATTAACAGTCTTATTTTCTTGTGATGCTGTTACTGTAATTTCATTAAATGTAGAGTTTTCTTTAGGCGATATTGTCTTATCTTGTACGATGGCTTTAATTTGAAAGTCTTTAGACGCATTAATAATATCATTGTTTGGAACAATTGGTAAATTTTCATTTATATTTGTATCATTTGCGGCTTGGTATTCAGGTTTTTCATGTTTATAGTTGTAACTTGAGTCCGTGGTTATGGATATAATTTCTTTTTCAAATTGTGACGAATCAACAGCAATTGGCGGTTCATAAAATGTTGTAGCAGCTCCATTTGCGAGGAATTTTTCTTTGTCTTCAATCAGCAAATGTAAATCAGGCGGTGGTTCAGTTTTTATAACATCCTTGAAGGGATCTGGAGATGATATCCCTGTGAAATAATTTAATTATACAAATTATTAGAAATATTCGTAAATTATTTAAAATGTAAAACGAGAGAGTTGGCTCGTTCATAAAAAAACTGATTGGTAAATATGCACATACGAAATTATGATATTGATTTTAGCTCTGCTTTTGATTTATTCCAATTAGTTTCATATAAACTAGGCAGTTAAATTATATAATTGGCTAATAAATTAAATTATTAAAATTAACTTATCATAGTAAATCCAAACAAGCCTATTCTGACGTAGTTTTTTTAGCGAATTAAAAAAAAAAGAGTAAAGGTAAAAAAGTTGCGAATCACAAATTTTAATTGGTTGGCACCAGAATCTAATTATGTTAAAAATTAATTAATTTTGAAGATTTAGTAAAACAATCTACAATCTATGAAGATATTTTATGTTATAAGGTAATGTTGGTGAACGTGCTGCTCCGGGGAGCTTGAATTAAATTTTCTATATAATATATGAAATTACTTACCTAGTTTTGAAGAATTCTCATTTATTTTAGGATTAGCTGTTGTCAATTCTACAAGTAATTTTGTTGTGTGATAATTGTCATAGTAGAAATTCGTATCCCTTATCGGGCTTTTAGGAACAAATCCACCCTCCGTTTTAGTAGGTGGAGAAAATCTGCTTACTTGATGGTCAAAGTTAAATCCGGGAAAGTCCGCATGAATTACACCAACGTGTTGATTTTTCTCAGCATTTGTTAATAAAGTGTCGAACTTTTTGATTGGATTATTGTACTTATTGTTCGCATATCCCTCTAAATATTTATCAGGGTGTCTATTTGCTACATCAAATTCAGAGTATTCGTAATCATCGTATGCAAACTTTTTATTATTTTCATAGGGAACATAATTTTCTGCGTATGGTGTTGAACCATATTTTTCAGTGATCGACGGATACCTGTCGTAGTCCAATTTAGACTCGACATTTTTAGTAGCTGTGTTTATAGGCCATGCTTCCGGATTTCCTGTTATCAATGGAAACGGTGTAGATTGGATGTTGTAATAATCGTAACCAATTTGTTTTCGATCATTTTTCACAGCATCAGTAGGCAAAAATGGTATGATTTTTAAGTTCGGTAGACTTGGTGGTAACGTCGGGTTATTATAGTCTAGACTGAAGTCTGCCTCTAATATAGATGGATTTGTTTTTATGATTACCGGTCGTTCTGTTGTAAAAATGGGAATTGAAACTTTTTTAATGCTAGGTATGCTTACAGGATTTGCGAAAGCACTTTCTTCAAATTTGGATTCATTCTCAACAACACGTTCTTTCGGTGTTGTTAGTGAATTTTCTGTAGATGTTGTATCGCTTACTCCTAATTCTTCCTTTGTTGTTATTTCCGTTTCGTCGGGCAATATAGCTTCTACTTTATGTTTTGTTTCATTTCCTTCTTCCTTAAAAATAGTGGAAAGACCATTAAATAATGCTGAAAGAAAATCTTCAGGTTGTTCGCCTACTGTTTCAAATTTCTCTTTTATATTTGGCATTGTACTGGACACTATTTCATTTGTTTTCTCAGATTCGGTGCTTTTAAAAGTGGGTGCAATTTCATTGCTAAATAACGTACTTTTTAAAGTTGATTGTTCAGTAGATGTTTGCGTTTTATTAATTTGGGGTTTTTTTGTACTGGAAACAGCATGGTTTGGAATAATCAAGGGATCGGTCTTTGTGTCGTCAGAATCAGGAGATGTTTCTGAAATAGTGTCCGTCGTTGTAAGACCGGGGCTACTATTGAGATTATCTTCCTCCGATATTTCTGAATCAGGCTCTTCAGTAGGATAATCAGTCACATCATCTACTGACTCATGCCCTGAAACATCTTGGTACGAATTTTCGTTTTCCGACAATGTAATATAGTCAAAATCTGGATTTTCGGAAGTTGTATCTTCAATATAATTTTTATTAGCGATGGTTGTACTATAAAGGTCATCTTTAGTTGGTAAGCTGAACAGATTTATGTCTGTTTTGTCCTCATCCGAATTAATTTCTAGTTCCACGGGTTTACCAGAAATGTTATTCAACTCCGTAGTACTGGTTATTACTGAATTATTTTTCAATGTGTTGGGATGTATTTCGTAAAAGCTTAATTTATTATTTTCTTCTGAAATCTGATCAAGGGTATTATTAGTTGCAAAATCTTCCTTATAATTCAAATCCTCCAGGACATTAACAACGCTTCCTTCATTGTTATCAATAAATTCTAGCCCTTCACGGATTGCATCCAGGATACCTTTTTCACTGGTTGGTGCATTTGGTTGACTGTTTTCAACAGATGCATCCGAAGTTGTATTTTCTGCATCGTCTGACCCAAATAGTAAAGAAAACAGATCAAACTGTCGAGGTAAATAACCCCGATGAGCATCTCTAGAAATACCGCAGTCATAACTTGATGGGCAACATTGACCTTTAGGTACCACAGGAATACAATTTCTCAAAGCTGGAGCACATTTTTTCGGTGCACATTTTCTAGAACCTCTTATGCAGAAGCATATATCGCATGGTTTATCCGTGTCTGCCGGCATTTTTTGACCCTCAGGATAAAATTCAGAGTTAACTATGCAACCTAAATATTATTTATTAAATAAAGGGTTTTAAAAATAGAACTAGCAATTTACCTCGACCTCTTTGCAACCTTTGGGCCATTCGTTGGTAATGCTTATTCCCAGCTCTTCTTATGTGGTTTTGTGATTTCATAATTCCGGATGACTTAGAAGAGCAATCATATCTCACAGGACAGCAAGTTGAGTCTACAAAAATGGGTTTGCAACCGTCCATTGACAGCATACATTTGGGCTTGACGCACTTTTGTATCCCACCTAATTTAAATAAAAATTCACAAACTCTTACGTTTTTCACAATTTTGCTTAACTTTGTAATTTCTAAACGGCCTAGTCTACTCCTTAATGAAAGGAAACTATATTTGAAAATTTATTTTATTGTATTTACATATTTTCAAATAAAGCGCTTCATGATTTGTTTCTTAAATGAATTTAATCTTATAGTACTTAATAAATGTGTTCATACCATTTTCTAAAAGCAACTTTATATGCAGGTTAGTCAAGAGTTAAGTGAAAATTTCTATGTATAGAAAAAAATGTTTATATGTTTTTAAATGCATAGTGAAGTAGGATTTCGTACATTTCGAAAAGAAATTTCGCCAAATAGACGATTTGAATAAATTTAATATTTCTAAGAATTTTATTTGATTAGAAATGCTCTCCGGTATAACATAAAATTCATAAATTGTTTTACGAAATCACATTCACGTTTTCTAGCATTTCTTCACTCTGCTTGACTAATTTATTTTAATCGAAAATGGTTTTGTTTAATTCAAAAATACAATAACTTTTTTTAAGGAAATAATCGAAAGGTGTCTCCCAAAAGAAGAAGTGTAGATATAATTCATCTTTTAATATCATGTATGATTTTGAGTAATGAATTCACGAATTTTGATGACGATTTGAAAAATGCGTTTCCGAAATCCTCATTTCTCAGTATATTTATACTTATCATTATGAAAATTGTATTATATATGTAATACTTGGATTCTGAGAACATGCTAATTTCAAATTAATCATCCATTTAACATCTTATTTAAGCTGAAAAAACTTCCATTATCTTGGAGACGACCTTTTGATTCTAGTAAAATTTCTTCATTTCCGTAGAAACATAGAAGTGAAAAGAATTCTTACCTATGCAGTAGCAGTACGAGCATAAACTGGAGGAGGACATGGCTGAACCAGATTTGTACACAGTTCCATTGTGAATGCAAACTAAATAGTAAAGGTAGTTGTTTCAAACTTCTTAGTGAAGAAAAAGGCTGTTAAAGTCTTACTTTCACCGGATCCATCGACGTCGCTGTCGTCCGATCGTCGGAACAGAACGTTCTCGCTGACCATGCGATCGAGCGTCTCCCTTTCGAAGTGGTCCAGGTACGCGATAATCCTCCTGTTTGGTCCGTTGTACAGAGTGTGGTACTTGGTGCAGGAGAGGTAAGAGCAGCAGGAGTTCTTCTTTTGGACCAGAACACATCCCCTGGGGGGTGGCACTGGCATTTCCGGGCATACTCGCAAGCTGCAAATCAGGGTCCTTCCATTGCACTGGCAGCTGAGACACGGCTCTGTAGTGGGCACCAAAGATCCATCCGCGAATAAGGTACCGTTATGAAAGCATCCTGGAATAAAGAAAAACACAAAAGAAAATTACTTGGGCATGACCTCAAATTTATCACCTACAATTTTTCGGTGATCTTATGAATGAAATTCTTGCGAGAAAAACATGTTTGATGTTGGCTCTTCGGCCGCGAAGAACAAAACATGCAAGCAAGCGCCGACTCAAGTGCTTAAGAACTGGTTTCGGTTGCATGCGCTGATTACAGTCCCCTCTGCTTCCTTTTATGCTTTCGATCAATGAGTACTCTAAGCAGCGAGGTGGCATAATCAGAGAGACGTAAATTGCCGCCGAAGGATTTATGTTTTTTGATCATCAGCATAACATCATAGTCGCTTTTTGTTTTATTTGTTTCTTACAAGCATTTGTAATTATCACGAAAGATGTGCGATCAAATAAACATCCGCAAGAAATAATATTGACCTTTTCCGAGTTCTACCTATAAAATTTAACAGTAGAAGAAGTACCATTACAATACAAACGTAACTTTTGTTTACGGAAATAATGATTCCGAGTGGCTCAACTTGATTTAACTATCTAAAAGTTGATCGAAAACCCAAGCCTTGATTTCATAAAATTAAACATATTTATTTATTATTATACAGCCTACCATATGAATTACAAGAAAGCATTGTATAAAATCATGTCCAGGACATGCGCATTATTATTCATTTGAATCACGTACTATAATATTAGATTCAATCGCTTGTAAGAAAACTTTATAAGAAATAGATCTTTCCTTTAAGCGTTATGTTGTCACGGACATTATATGTATTACGAAGCCCCAACTAAAGCGGATTCACTAGATATCATAAGATCATTCACAAATTATTTTTTCAGGGAACTCCTTTTTCTGAGTTTAGCGACCCCTGCTCGTAATAAATACCTACTTTAAGATTGTTTTATACAAATCACCCTGTAACTTTCTTAATACTCACTTTACAAAGGAACTTGTGGCCTTATTCAATTATAATAAATATTTCAAGCTTTTCATTCGTTCCTTAATATTAAGAAAAACTACATATACCATTAATCTGTAACTATAATTCCTACTTTATATTTCATTTTGCAAAATGCTATTTTTCTTTAAATTTACAAACTTTACTTGTTATTATTATTTTACGTATTACTTGCTAATATGATCAATTACATACATATGTGATTCAAAAAGCTTCTAAAGGTAATTTTGAGCTTCACAACCCTTTAAAATTACTCGCTTTTATCGAAATAACTACGCAGAGATTTATTAGATTGTTAACCAAGGCATTCGCTCTAGAATTAAGGCATTGTTATTCTAAAGCGAAGATTTTGGAGTAAATTGAGGCATTGTCTTGCTGAAATCTTCACAGAAAAAGCATATAATTATTTTGGAGCACAGCCTAATATTCTTATTTATGCATTCTTAGAGGCGCAACATAACATTTCCTAAAATTTATTTATTTATTCATTTGCTCTAGAATCCGTATTAATTGTTTGTAAATTTTCTTTTGTTCTTAATGGAAGTAATTTACAGCGACGATAACTCGTTTAATGTTGATGGGCTGAGTAGATTTCATTCAAGGTGGTACGATTTTCAAAAAGATAAATTTAAACAGGACCATCTTCTCGTTTTAAATATGACACAAAAATGGAGTCTTAAAAAATAATTTAATTTTAGTCCACAAATTGTATGAAACATTTCGGTTTTTCAAGATTTAATAGAAGGCATCTTTAAATGTCAGCTCCGAGAACAGATAAAATATGTTTGTACATAGGTATAACTCTATGACTCTGGATTTAGGCGCTAATTGTGGCATTATTCAATTGAAACCTGAAAATGCGCAATTTTGGAAGTACTTCATACTTGATTGCCCCTAAGTATACATCAATTTATTTAAATAAGAACATTTCAACTTCACTACAATAGTCAGTTCATTATCTGCTACTTTGCATTGCACCAAAGATTATTACACATATTTCTAAAGTAAGTTAAGAATAATGTCAACCATTTATATAGAACACGCGGAAAAAGAGTAAATGTTTCTTTAATTTATGGCGTCATTTCTCGACCAGCAGAAAATATTCAACTCTTCTTTACTGTCTTTTCGTTTATGAGGGCCCCAGCTAAAGAGCGCTTAATTTACTGTTAAATGCTAACTCGCTTTTCGCACCCACATCTTACAAAGGTTCATTAAATAGAGCATACCTAACCAATTCTTTAAAATAATTTAACTGTTTATGGCTACTGAGGTACAGTTCCAAACGATGATACATTCATTGTTTTGAAATAATGTTAGAATAATATGTACTATAGACTGTTTTGTGCCTATATTTTAAACAACATTATAATAATATTTTAAAAATGAAAGTATATTTTCATAAGTTGTAGAAATTCATTTATTTAACATTTAATTTAAAATTGATCGGGATTGAGGACATGGAATTAAAATAGCCCCAATATGATGTATAACTGATTGTTGGCACTAAATAGGTAAATTTTTATATAATAACAAAATATTCAAGCAAAACTATTTTGTGTTTTTAAAGATATTTCTGGTACTATTGAAAAATGTTTTTGGAGTTTTTAAAATAGATCCAAAGTAAGGTCCTGAAACTTGATATTATATTTTTAGACGTCTTTCTGAAAAATTCAAAATTCTAGTTTGCGTTTTTCAAATCTGTTAGTTTAGCATAAAGACACATTTTTAATTTCATCTTGGTTGTACTTCAATCGCAAATGGTTTTATTCTTTAAAATGTACGTATAACAAATTTTGTTTACGTTTCAATGTCATACAACACAATTTCAACTTATCAATTGCTTATAAAGTCTCATGGGTTCTTTCAACTTTTTGGAAATGAAGTGAAATAAACAAAAGTTAATGAACAATTGAAATGTGGAAATACCTTAAACCTTTATTTTTTTAGAATCGTCTTTGTAAGACACTTTAATAATCTACACGATATGTTTCAAAGAGTCAAAAATCTTTTTTTATAGGGTTCTTTTATAAACTATTAGCGCAGTTTGTTGATTGTAAGTATGTGTAAATAAATAAATAAAATATTATTCGCGTCATTAAGATGAATGTTACTACGTCTTATTTATCGAAATTGATAATGCTATTTGGTGGCTGCAGTGCCATAATTGTAAAATTATCCAAAGCAATACCACCCCGCTCGGTTTTATTCAAGGTGCGAATGAATATAATAATTTGATACGATAGTGTAAAATAATTTGAATAAATCAAACATAAATTCATTATTCTTAAAAAAGGATTCAATTTCGACCACACACATCAACAGAGCCGCTTTGTTTGAAATCATAATTTTCCACTTAGGAGATTTTTCTTTTATGTTCTTGCCGTCGACGATTTTAATCTTGGTTTTTGGAGCCCTTTATTATGCTCAGTGGCACTTCACTATTAAGAGGTGTGTAAAATTAATGAAACAAACTGTGACCCAGTTCCTATCGAGTTTCAGCGTATCAACAGTTAGCTTATTGTTTTGAACACTGCTGCTAAGCTGTGAATTTAAGCTTAAACCGGTAAAAGGTCAACGAATCAATTCGCTACCAATAGATAGAGTGGTCTCGCATTTTTTATAATGAAATGTAAACATAACGACACAAAAATGATAAAAGCTCTGCACACAAAAAGGTTTCTGCCAAGATTAAGGAAATAACAGAAATTCCGATACCGGCTATTTATGCAGTATAAATTGTTTTGAGCTTCGGCTTTTATTATTTTTGCTAATTTAAGCAAATATGTTTTTTTAACGCTCAATAAAACGTGATTTCTTATATGATGCTCCTGGGTTAGTAAACATCTACAAGAAGCTCACATTCAAGTCTTTTATCCATTGCCTGCTTCTGATTTTGAACGCATCGTTAAGAGGGAATTAACATAGCGTTCAATTAAATCAATTCCGTGCGTAACCGATGCAAGATGAATTTCAATTAAAGAACGAAAGACGAACATTACAGTTCCTTGTAAGTAATCTTGAGTAACGTCACACGTCTTCAGTTAATGTCGGTTAATAGGTTCATTCTCTTTCGTTTTTTAATGTAAAAGAGACTGATTTGACTCAAAATTCTTCAAAATACCTACGTAATTTTATTTTATGAACATTTATTATAGACTGATAGAAAATATTAGCAAACAAAGAGTTACAATTATTAGATTTAAATTATGCTCAATTTGGCTGTCATTTTGCTTTTTGGTGGAAAATAAATAAAGTTTTATTTACAAAGTTACTACTTCTTTCTCTTTAAAATACCTAGCTATAAATATTAACGACTCATTAGATTAGTAGACAGTCTAATCTACTAATAAACCAAATCACAAATGCTTCACCTGTGAACAATTTTTTGAAATATAGCTTTATTTTTGAAATTTTGTTTCATTATTCCATCAATTCCACTATATCCAAACATATTGAGGAAAATAAAAAAACGAATGTTGTATCATTATTCTTCACTACACAGTTTAAAATTTAAATAAATAAATTGTAAGCATTAATTCACAAAATCACGAATGACTATTAGATTGCTTATTTCTGACGTTCATTCATATCTGAAAAAAAAGAATCAATATAAATTTTGAGATGTGTCGCTACTTTTTTTGTTGTTTCTATCACCTATATGTTCGTAGCATTAGTTTTTAAATTTCTTTACTTTTAGGGAAGTAATGACATACTAAAATAACCTTTTAAGTATCCGGGCGACTACATTGGGAAGTTTAAAAATCAGTAGATGAAATGAATACTGTGTGCAAATATTATAAGTACTAAGCGATGATAAATGTTCAACAATATGGCAATTACCGACGTTTGATATTTTTTAAGCAAGTATTTTTGCGATCAAATAATTTAGGTATTAAATCCCAATATAGTTAGCAGTCTCAACAGTGATCTGAGAAATTTAAAAGTTGCTTAAGCTATTCCTTCTATTAATATAGATAAATACAAAGGATGTTTTAATTTTATGTTTACTTTAACAACTAGTTCTACATAATCTTAGTTTTATATATACACAACAAAAAAAAACAAAAAACGAAATAGAGTTATTTTCCGAAAATTATTAAAATATGCCCTTAAATCGTAAACCATTCTTTTAATTTTTTCTATAACTATGAGTTGGAAAAATGTAGTTCTTCATTTTAAATTAAATCTTAATTATATGGTGTTTCTCAACTTTTAATGTTTACATTTATAGTGGGGAACAAACAATTTCAGAAATTGTTTAGACTAATGTATAGTATTGACATTGTAGAAGATTTTGACGAAATTTTGAAAATTCTAAAACAAACGACGGTTGAAAATACAAGACGTTCGTTTTTCTGCATTTAAAAAGAAACATTGCTCTGAAGTGGGGTGTATAAGAGTACGTCAATAATTTTCATGTTAAGCAAAGTATTTTGGTCATTTTATAAAAATATTGAGCAGTAATAAATGCAAGTTTACCTGTTTTTTCAACTGCAGCCCCATGCACCTTTCCAAGACGTTGACTACCGAGAAGAATGCCGCCGAAGATCCCAATAATCCACAACATGTCAACCAGAGCCTTCAGGTGAGTCTTCAGACGCAGGAACTCGGCACTTTGCAAAAATTGTCCACAAATCACAAGAATCCGTTACCTCACATGCGTTCTAATGGAAAGGGTAAAAATCTAACTATGCGCAACTCAATTACAACATCGGAGTTATTTTCTGTAAACACCTGGAACGTGGCCGCAGCACACTTGAGTTAATGATTGTGATAAGTGGCAGACGTTTGCGGCGTCTTAATGTCTCTGCCTTACTTAAATTATAGCTCAAGACTCGTTTCCCTCTTCCCTCTTGTTTTATGCTTTTCTTTTGCATAATTTTGCCTATGCTCATGCTGCCATACATGCAGCATTGCTGTAAATTAACTATGCTTTTTTCAGCAATTTACGCTTGAGTACCTTCGGATGGCAGGATGCAAGAATATCGCGAAAGATTTATACTTCGGTTAAACAACCCCGCGTAATAAAATATCTTGAAAGTGATTTCAAAATGGAAAGTGGTACTGAAGCAGCCATCTTTTACATGCTTAAATAACCGAATAGGCGTAATATGCACTCCTTCTAAAAGTTTTATAATACCACTTCTTAACTTCTAAAAGAATCTGAAAAGCCGACTAAAGCGTACCTTCTGGCTGGGTTAAAAAACTCGATTACTTTTGTCCATATTTTAATGCCTTAAAAATATTATTAAAACATTTAATTGCTTTTATTAAAAGGGACAAATTCTCAAAATTGTTAATGTTACAAAAATAAAAACAATGAATACTAAATATAATTTTTTTAAAAGTCCCGTGAGAAAATTATTATTTTCTTAAAACCACTCTTTTTAAATTGGTAGTTTCATAGTAGGTACATAGTTTTATTCTTCTTTTAGATAATTTTTTTCCTTTGAGGAAAAGACCAGCGTTAATTCATTTTCTATGTTATTATTATAATTTCAAATATTTAGAAACTCACTGTAAACTTCAAAAATCTATTCCTACTTTATTTTGTACATTATTATTTTAAGATTTCATAGCATCCAAAACCTCTTATAATTTCGTCCTGATTGTCTATCTTTCATAAAGTGTAGCTTCTAGCTGCTAAATATTTACAACTCAATTTTGATACGTTAGATCTAAATTAAAATTTTGTATAACTTTTAAAATATTGAAAGATTTTCGGTATCTGTTATTATAAGAATTTTTTTATTGTAGTAAAAGCGGGTAAAATTGACACCATTTTTATGTTGTAATTGTTGAATCGTTTTTGTTATTTGACTTATTTTAAAAAAGTAATGCAATAATCTCCGCTTTTCGAGGAGACATGTATCGAGACTCTGAAACAGTGAGTTTGGCAAAAAGTTCATATGTATATACTTATATATGTATGTACATATGTATAATATGCAAAAAATTATTATAAGATATGTATGTTTTTCAAACTGACGATGGTTCCAATTACCTTACTATATTTTTAATAAATGTTATTGAATAGCGCAGCGATTTATCTTTAAGATCCGCTGCGTAAAGCAAGCAGATGACTATTAATAACTATGCAACAAAATTTTGAAATTTTCAAAACATTCAGTTAACTAGATTGTTTAATTATGTGCCTTAAATATGTTATCCTTTAAAAATTGAACAAGAACAAAAATGATTTGAAGAAGGAAACTTCATGAGAACTTTTTTCATTAAAAATAATTGGTTTTAAACGTAATTTTCGTTTGATGTAATAATTGTTTCCTTACATTTACAAACCGATATTTTGATCAAGTTGCGCAAAGTTAGTTGAAATCAATGCACTTCACTTGCACAATAAAGGACACAAACTTTTCTCATTAAATTTCAACATACAGAAGAGCACTCACTAATTGGTGAAAAAAGAACCCCCAAAGGGTGCACGGATTTGCATATGGACATTAAAATCACAATCCACACGGCATCTTCATCCGCTTAAAGTTGAACTATTGTAAATATAAGCACTTCTCACCAGGTAAGTAAATGACCGACACCGACACGCACCGAAACCCTCACAAGAATGAAACTGAGGTCTTATCTTTTTGGTATGAAGAAAGCGAACCGATCATCTCGGTGGGTAGACCATCAACTGAGCTCTAGCCAGGTGTGGTAAGAGCTTTTAAAGAAAGTTATATAATAAAGAACAATAACACAGCTATACCTGATCACATTTCACGGCATCGTTCCTTAGTTACTTGGTACCTCACCCGGGTCTTCGAGATGGGCTCTCCCAGAAAAGTACGGAACTTAGTTTTTGAAAGAAGAACTACCAGTGAGAATTACTTCGCCATGCATTTGTAATTCATTACATCAGTGGCACCTCTAGCTCTTCGTCTTCCCTAGAACATGGAAGAACGCGAAGAAAAAGTGGGTCCCACTCCGGTGGGGGGACTTTCTTCACTTAGGAGGAAGTAAAGGCGCCGCTTACGTTTCGTGTGGAAAATGGCCTTTTAAAAGAAATGAAAATGCAAATTAAAACAAATGGTTGGCTCTGCTGAACGGACAAAGCATTCTCTTCCTATAACGTTTTTCGTTCGTTTCAATTTTAATTCCTATTTACACGATCGGAAATGGTACAACTAGCTTTTAATTAACACTTGCAAAATACATATGCATGTACAAAATCCTTACATACGACTTACTATGTTCCCTTAAATATTTAGTTTTATTACAATTCATTAAAGAGTGTAGACTAATATGTATTAGAATTAGTCATAAGATTCTTATAAATATATAAACACAAAAGATGTTATGCTCGAAAAAGTTTATAACAATCAGCAGAATCGGTATATAAATTAAAATCTATATGCTAATTAATTTCTGAATGAATGAACAACAGTGGAATTTACATATTTAAAACTTATATTTTGAATTCAAATCAAAAATGCTATTGCTATTTAATAAGTTCTATTAAATTAGAATTAGGGATTCAAATATTATCCCAAATTTCAAACTCGGGATAGTAACACAATTTTACTATCAGGACACTTTTAGGTTGCTGATATTGTTGATAAATGGCATATCCAAATCATAAAATGAATAGCCGTGATGGGAAATAAAATATGACAAATACTAATGGGTAAAATTAAAGAAAATGAGCCGAATATATTTAGAATACGTTTGCGATTTAAAGGATTCGCATTACTTTCATCCCGCGCAGAAAATTCAATTGTAATGCGTTAGAGTCGGTTGTTCGAAAATTCAATAATCGTTTTCTTAACAGACTCAAATTTGAATGAGGTGTAGACAGTTTAAAAACCTATTTATTTAAACCAATTATTTGAAGCTTACTTATTCCATTTTCTCATACATTTTCGTAATTTTTTCCGATGTTTTAATACTTATTCTGCTATTTAGGGCGGAGACAAATTCAACAAATTCGGTCCAGCCGTTCTTGCGTTATAAGTGGTGTAAGATGACTAGTAGTGATTACAAACTACTATGATTTTTTAAAGTAAGTTAAACAACAAACTGTACTTAGAATTTTTGAAGAATGTCTTGAACTTGAATTTAAAAATGACTGCTTCGTCAAATTTGAAGAATATACGAACGAGCATAAAACTAGCATACAGCACCACATCATTTTTATATATGTTATAAACAAAAAGGATTTATTTACAATATATTTGAAATGTAAATTGGAAATTAAATATTAATAATATTAAGATATTGGCAAATTTTAAAGTTTTGCAGAAGAAGCATTCTTAAGGAAGTACAACGTGTGAGGTCTGGTCGAGAATTTTACCGCTCATTTCTAAGAAATGTCTCAAACATGCTAGTGCTAATTTATTGACTACGAAGGGAGAAGTAACCAGTATTGAATCTTGGTGGTCTTATTTCTTCCAAACTGAGTGGTACAAAAAGAGGTTTAACAAAGCAGGTATCAGGGAAAAAACCTTTGGCACTGATGGTGCACTACACTTCATCATATACATTGCACTTTTCTTAGCTCCCAAGAATGATTACAGACCCAATCAATCGAACGGCAGTGCACGCATAATCAATCAGTAAAACTTGCTGATCCACTCTTTGTGAATGCAGGTATTCGAGCCCACTAAATATTTATACCTCTGTATTGCACACTTGCAGAGATAGTTGTAAAGTTACTACACAGTCTTGCCCTCATCGCGTATGATAATTCTGCGCTAAAAGAAGAAACCAACAAGGCAGGAACATGCAAGATACCAAAATAAAAGTAAAAATTGCAAACAGAAAAATCTTAAGAACACGATCAAGGTCTGTGAAGATCACGTCATGGTATGGAAAGATCAAATATCCGGCATCTTGCTATGCGCTCTTGGTACCCTTTTTACCAGGCAATGTTGATTAAGTTAATACGCAATATGATTTCAAGATCATTCCCATGTCACTCTATTCGCGGTCTAGACCTACAACTTCGCTGGTGCTCTCAAGTACTCGGTACTCTGTACTGCACTTTGCCTGAGGGATAATCCGAAATGGAGCTCAGCCTAAGCATATACAAAAAGGTAGACTTATTTATGTATGAAATAAATTATATATTTCATGTGTGGGCATGTATACAAATGGTTCTTTGGAAATTCAAAAGAATCAAGTCGGCAAATATCATTATGCAGATCATAAAAATTTTAACCATTCTGTTAAATAAAATCTACATAAACATGCGTGATTTTACTTTCTTTAATTTTAACCAGTAATGTAATGTAATTTTATGCAACATCTGGTCTTTGTTTATTCATGTTATTTAACTATTGTCTATATTCTATAACTCTATAGCTTGAGCATATTTTATACAAGCCTAGTCCAAAGGAGCTTTATTTTCTGTTTGGATCTAAAAAAAATCAGGGCTTGTACATAAAAGTTCACTCTGAACCAAATCGAACATTAAATTAAAAGGAATATATGTATGTAAATCGTAACAGTTATAAGCACAACAAGTTATTGTAAGTTTTGTGATTTCATATGATAAGTTTACTGTTTAAGAATTTTGTTAAAGAATTAGTAAGAATATGTTATCTTTTTCAATTGCTAAAGGGGAAAATTAAACTTAATTAATAGCACAAGCGAACGGGAAAGATATGTATATGTTTAAAATAAATATATAAGAATTTTTCGTAAATTGAGAATCCGATATTAAAATTCTTCCATCATATCACGTTTTTCAGAAAATTAGAATAAAATAGTGACAATGCCTATTTTGAAAATCAACAATCAATTAGCATTTTTCTTTATTTACTATTTTTAGCTTAATGTTTCGAACTTTCTTTTTAGCGATATTAATTGAATATGCTCAAAGTAGCGAATATTCTAAAGGGTTCATATTAAATATACATTTCAAACAGTAACTTAATATTTATGCTATATGGAAGCAAAAACATACTTTTAAAATCATAGCATTTTAATTCTGCTCATGTTTACAAAACGGTTTAATTAATAAATAAATAATAGTTTAAAAAAAATATTTTCAAAAAAAAAAAAAAACTACGGAATCGGCTTCAAAATTTCAAAAGTCCTAAACAATTAATAAATAAATTTATTTTTGAAATATCGTTTTCTTCTAACAAATTATGAGCTAAAACTCTCTTCCTGTTTCGAATTAGAAATTTTTAAAATTGTAATTTGCCCATTAAAATATTACCGAAGCCCGTATCATTTTTTATATAGAGTACTAAATAAAAAATTACATGAAAGATATTTATAATTAACAAAGACATATAAAAAAAAGCTTGCAAAAGTGCATAGATTTGTAATTTGTTTCTACGAGAAGTTTTTCATACCACTAATATACTTTTCTCCTCCAAACTCCATTGCATATTCAAAGTATGATACATGCATATGTATGTGTAACAGAAATTGGAATTTTTTCTTAAACAAGTTTTCCTATATAATACATATTTAAACAAAATAAACAATTAAAAGCAATTAAATTCTTTAAAAATGTATCTGAAATTTGCATCATCACCGCTCAATTTCATGTGATAATCAAGATCTGAGAGTTCATTATAAAATATAATTACCAGAACCCTGCAAAATTGACCCAGAAAACGGTGCGAAAATTCTTTTTCGGCGTTCGCCAGAACACGGGATAAGTCAAGTGCCTGAATAAACCATTCTCATGGCATGATGAGGTACAAGTTTAAGATCATCTCAATTAAGAGATGCTGAGAAGCGGGAAGAAAAGTCAGCATGAGGAGGAGTTGCCCAGAAAAGCAATTTGTGGGGAATTGTTTACCTAACACTGTGCAACGGGACGGCGGTAGGCCACAAGTCGCGGGAATCGAAGTCTTGGGCTACCACGTCGTTTAGAAAAGTCCGAGACCCATTAAGGTCTGTGACCCTGAACGTTTTGCAACAATGCCTCCCTAATGAGTGAGAAAGGCGACAAAATAAGTAATATATAATCTGAAGGTTCTCACTTTGAAATTCACAAATCACACTCATCCCCTGGGAAATTCCCAATTGTTAACTACAATTATAATTTTCTGAGTTACAAATATCAGCTTCACCTAGTAACTAAAATTTTTTGGTTTTATTGACTGATTTGAAATCTTAGGTACTTATTATTTTGTAAAGCTCCATAGCAAAATCCGTATTAAATTTCGAAATTATATGTAATAAGGACTAAGGATAACTTTTAAAAATTTGATTCTTTTCTATATATTACACAATCTGATTAAAAGTTCAAAAAAATAGAAAAAGTGTTAAAAAACTAACAATTTAAGATAATAATGTCCTTCCAAGCTCAGAAGTGTAAGCAGACTTTAGTCTTGCATAAATTATACTTGAGTTTTTTACTAAGATAAGCGTAGGCTAGCGTAGACTTGAGACATTGAGCTTGGGTTGAGCTGATTTTATAGCATCTTAAAATCTTTTTAAATATGGTAAAACCTAAATCAGTGGTGAATAGGTGAAGTAATTTTATTATCCTTTTATGTTTTTATCAGTGCGTTAAAAATTTTGAAACAAGCCGTTTAAAGATTTAAGAATAGGGGGTGCTTAAATAAAAATAATTTATATCATGTTTTTTTTACGAATGTTTCATAGAAATTTCAGTAAAAATCAAATTAAAGCAGAAAACGTGTAACCTTCTTATCTACTTAAATAGTTCCAAAATTGCATTAAAATTTCAAGCTAAATGTTATTTTATACAGTTATTTGCTGAATTTTTAAAGTTATTACCATACTTCGATGAGATTTTGTTTCGTTTGTCTATTAATAAATTTTCAAAGAATTATATTCCGTTTTACCGAAATTGATTGTGTTGAGCCCTTTAATTTCTAAATGTTACCAGCCATTGGTTATTTAATAACTTTATCGTTTCGTTCCCTCCTTAATTAATTTCCCGTTACATTTATTTACGTTCTTTGACTACTTTTATTTTGCAATTTATTATTTTTAACTATACTTCTAAGTACCTTCCTCTTTTTTATACATACATTCTTGGGAATATTTCATGTTTCTGCTCTAAAACAGCGCGGAATCGGGAATTCAGTTAAATTCAAAATGTTTCATTTTTATTTTATAGAGTAAATTTTATCTGAGCTTCATAATGATTTTCCAGTTTCAAATAAATTCAAACATGTTAAGAACAAAACTAAAAGTGTTGAATGCGTTTCAAAATTATTTATCAGTGTATGTAGCACTATCGAAGTATTCATAATAGTTGTGGCTAGTAGTTGTTGTTTTTCTTTTCGTTAAATTAATGTGCTTTGAAAACATATTTTACATCAGTCAAATAAATATTACTCTGTTTAATGAGCACATCACAAGATTATTGCTATAATTTACTTGATCGAAAAAACTGGAAAACCAATTATTATCTATTTATAAGAAAAACAACAAATGTAGTTTCGGTTACAAATGAAACGTATTTTTCCTGCCCTAAGAGTAATTTCCACGATTGAAACGTTTGTTTGAAAAACCGAAAAAGAACATAAACCAGCACAATACTTCATCCTTCAATGGCTTTGATTCCACAAAATGTTTATTCTATTCAAAATAAATTTTTAACCATAAATAAAAATAAATTAAAAAATCATTCGTCTTTCTATATATTTTATTACAATTTTAATATTATAATTGAAATAATAGCAATGTTGTCCATAATTTCAAATCTGAATTAAAATCGTATGTAGCTATCGAGGAGATACAGCCTTAAATTGAAAACATTTAGAGAAGATGGTTCCATTATAAAACAATGTTTCTTTTTTAATAATTTAGGTGAAATTTACAACAATTACAATCGGACAAGTGAGGAACACAGGCCTTTCTTCTTACTGAAGCTTTAATTAGAGTAAAATACACTGGGACTTAGTGCTTGTACTCTCTGCAGTTAAATCAGATATAAGTTCTCTTTGGATTTTCGAGGATTGGTTTTCAAAAATCGCATGCTTCAGAACTGTGGCAGCTTCTGAGATACCAAAAAACTGGCATCTGTTATCATAGCACTTGTATTTTTACACTTAAAATTAATCAATAAAATTATATTAGATCTAAACAAACGAGTTTCTCTAAAAATATTTGAAGGCAGTACCAATTGTATTAGATAGTGCCAACAGATGTGTTTTGCGCCGGTTATTTTTGTATGTTTTTTCTTCTATTTTCCGATAAAATCTGCAGTCATAGTTGCATCTCCCTAGGTGGCGTGTTTATAGTGTCCGAAGATATAGACGCAACGACACAGTTTTGAAACAAATAATGAGAGAGCTAAACTACGATAACATAAATTTTAAAACAAATAAGAAACTGTTAAAAAAATTATTATTAAAAACTTTTCATCTTTTTAGCGCGGGGTGCTTCAGGGTCTAGTCAATCTATAACTAATTGTTTTGCATGCTCCCATGTGAATCCATCTCGTCCAAAGTGTCCGTAAGTACTAGTACGCTGGTAAATGGGCTGTCGAAGGTTGAGGTCTCTAAAAATAGATAATTTGAACACATTAATATGGTGTATATTGGCTTGTGCATTTAATATTAATATTAAGTCATATCAGATATTATTCTCGACATGAATTATTTCTGTGTAGCAAATAATAGAACAAGCATCATTGCTAAACAATTGTAAAAAAGAAACTAAAATAAATTACTTACTTTACAATTTTTCCAGGTCGGAGATCAAAATTCTTCTTAATTATTTCTAAAAGTTGCTTTTGTGTTCGGTTTGATGTACCATAATCAAAGACAGTAATTGATAAAGGTTCCGCTAAGCCAATAGCATATGATACTTGGACTAGACATCTTTTGCACAAGTCTGCTTTAACAAGCGACTTAGCAACCCATCTTGCAGCGTATGCAGCGGATCTATCGACTTTTGTGAAATCTTTACCCGAAAATGCTCCACCTCCATGAGCACCCCATCCTCCATATGTATCCACAATAATTTTACGTCCCGTCAATCCTGCGTCACCCATGGGTCCACCAATGTGGAAGTCTCCGCAAGGATTAATATGCACTACTGTGTTTGCATCGAAATATTGAGGTGGGATGACTTCTTTAATAACCTTGTTCATAACTTCGTTTCGCAAATCATCTAAGGTTATTTTTTCCGAATGTTGCATTGAAACTACTATCGTGTGAACACGTTGTGGAATACAAGATCCATGATCAAAGAGATATTCACAGGTCACCTATAAAAGCATTGTTTTTTGAATTTAATAATGTGCATACCAATTATATAAACTAAGTATTAAGAAAATTAAATTCAGAAGATTTAGTTACATCATTCTTTAATCAAGAGTAGCAAATAATCTTACAAGGTAAGCATCATGGAGAATTAATTAAAATGTTACACATACTTAATTTATTTTATGATCTAAAATCATATCAAATCTTACCTGTGTTTTTGAGTCAGGTCTTGCCCACCAGAACACTTCAGATCGCCGCAATTCGGCTATCTTTTGATTAAGCTTGTGCGCCAGTACGACAGTCAAGGGCATACATTCTTCTGTTTCATCTGTTGCATATCCAAACATAATTCCCTATTTGCAAACATTTATTGTTAATACAATTTTCATTTTTTTTTTAAACATAAAGTAGCCACAATATTGCGAATGAGCCAAAATTGAAGCAGAGAAATAAAAAACCAATAAAAGTAATCATAATGTATTGTTAGATAAAGATAGTTAATTTTTTCATGCGCTCTTGTTCAGAAAGTAATAAATCCGATCTTAAAAGTTTTTAAATGAATCAGGAAATTGAACCAATTTATCCGTACACTGTATATATTTTTATTATTTATAAATTGAAGTTGAATATGATCTTAAATTTTTTGCGATATTCCAGGCCATTAAATAGCTATCATTGAAATTCCACGACTGTTTCAAAATCCATAGTTTCTACATACACCTCAGAACCGGCAATATGGAATAAAGATACATTTGTCGTTAGTTTGCCACAAACGCATTTTCATTCTTCCAAATCTGAGCAGCAAAAAATTATGTTTTTCATACTATATCAAATTAGAACCATAAATCATAGTAAAAGATTTTTAGCCTTTGCAGTGAGAAATATCGGTTTTAAAAATTCAGACAAATATTCAAGGTTTTTAAGCCGAATAGTTTTAAGAATAAGTTATTTTAAAAAAAAGAGTTTTTCCGGATACTCTCTTACAAATAGGTCAGTGCGAAGTGCACTATTGTAAAATTCTTTTAGTAGTAAAACCAAAACAGCGAAATTTTAAAATGAATGGCTTATTAAATGTTCTTAAAAATTAATTCGTAACAGTTGACTAGTTTGAAATCCACATGTTGTCCACTTTTAAATGAAATGTAATGTAATTTTAATAAAAAAAAATGTTAATGTCAAATACAAAATGTTATCAATATTAATCAGTTACATATGATGATCTCTTAAATTTTACTGGATATCCGTATTTTTGATTGGCTAAATCGCCAAAACTTAAGCTTAAAATGGTAAAGCCTGTTTCTTTTTTCAGTTTTCCATTCGACCGAAAACGGAGACATGTTGGCTTTTGAGTGAATAGAGAATATAAAAAATAAATTGGTTCAATTTCCCTCAAACAATCCCATGCAAAGTTTTCGAGCAGAACACATATTAATGGAAAAAAAACATGCATTCATCAGTTTTCCTATGTTTTACTACAATTTTATTTTCTTGGTGTAAAATTTACCAGTCATTTTAAAATTGTTAAATAAAGAAGAAAAATATAGAGTAATTACACCAGAAATCGTGAAAGAATTGCATTTTAGAAGAGAAAAACAAAAGATGACAAATAAAGTTTCTAGTTAAAGACAGCTTTTTGCAAGTGAACAAGAGTGAAGAAACTCAAAAGCTAGATCTGTGAACGACTTCTGACCTGATCGCCAGCGCCGATTTCTTCTTCCTTGCGATTTATGTGAACTCCAGCTGCAATTTCGGGAGATTGTTGGTCCAATGCAAGGAGGACATTGCACGTTTTGTAGTCAAAACCTTTAAAAGAATTTAGTTGAACAAAATAATACAAAATATGCACTCTATGCGAGCTAACTGTGCAATATACGTTTTCTTTCCTTTGGCAAATCATATTCAAACATTGGTCCTTTAATTCAGCTTGTCCTTCTTAATACATATTTATACGCTGGTGAGTACATGGACATAGATAATAAAATGACTTGACGGTACAAATGATTCCCATTAATAATGCAATATTTTAAATGAGTTTTCCCATTAGAATGATACATGTAGCCCAAGTACGTTGCATCTTCTTATAATTGCCGTCATTATCTGCTCGTGCATATACGTTATATTTATATTTTCCCAAAAATTTCAATGTTTTAGTCATTGCTTGCTTTACAGGCACTTCAAAGTTAAAATTTTTGTCGAAAATATGAGAACAACATTAATAATAATAATAAAACTAAAGAAATAAATAAACCTTCCAGTAAAGTGAGTCGAAAACCGTATTAAATTCCGTAAAATAAATCAAAATGGAAATGCAAACTTAAGAAATTAAAAATAGAATCGAAACTCAAAATGTTTCTGCAATACCTGATCACCGGCACCTATGTCGTCATCTTGGCGATTAACATGAACCCCATTGGCTATTTGTGGGGATTGTTGTTCGAGAGCTACCAGCAGATTTAGTGTTTTCCAATCGAATCCTTATTTTTAACAAAAAATCGTTTGTAGTGCGAAATTTGTTTCAGATGTTTAATATTTTTAATACATAGTTTCTTTTTCTACCGAAATCTAACTCATTAAATTATTCATTTTAGTACAAGCCAAATTTTCGTAAATTCCACAGAAAAAAGAAGTTCGAAGTTTAGAGTTTTATTTTACTAACCTTTAGAAGAGTCGTCATAGCCGATATGTTTGACTGTTTCTCTTACAACTTTTTGATAGTCAACAACTGCCTTTGATGTTATTTCCCCACAGAGGAGAATCATACCGGTTTTTGCAACAGTTTCTGAAAGTAAACAAAGTTTTTAAAACATCTTGTTTTGCGTAATAGGTATTATTTAAAATATTATTTCTTTACGACCAACATTTGCAAAATGCAAGATTTGTTTTTTACTTATTTTTGATTATTTTGCCCTTTCAACCTAATTTTGATCTACGAGCTAACTTCGAAAAATGAAAAAAAAGAATAGTTATTTTGAAGTTATTAAAACCACGTGAACCAACCAACAGACCTTTTTTGGCCTAATTGTATTTCGAACTAGGCAACCACTAGAACCTAACCTAATGTATTGAATCCATCTCTTAAATACAACGAAAAATCAAATATGTACATATTTTAGAAAAAGCAAAGTGGATTATCTCGTTTTATTCAACCATCTCGAATAAAATTATTTTTTTTGACATTTCGATGCAAAAAGAATTGAACTTATAAAAAAGACATAGTTTTGTTTAAAGAAAGAACCTGATAGCTCGAAAACCCTTTTTTGAATTATTGCGTGTCTCAGCATAATGACATTAAATTTAAAAAAATTAACGTCTAGACAAAATTGCATCTACATTGCATAATTTTAAGTTTGATAATTCATTCGCATTCGCTTGGTATTTCTGGGCCCAGAGAGGACGTGGTAATACAAAACTGTTTATGAGTCGAAAAATATCGAGAGCAGATCTGATTATAAATAGAACGAATGTCAGTCTGCTTGAATGCGTAGGAAGCGCGTCTGTATTGATATAAGAACTCTTCCCTTTAAAAAAAATACGTTTTTAAAGAATATTTCATTTACATATTATGTAAATTGATATATAATCGTAAATATGAATATTTCTAAAGGTACGTTTTTTAAAATTAAAATAAATGTCTTTTATTACTTACCACAGGCGACTTTGGCATTGGGGTCTTGTTGAAGATGTGCATCGAGAATGGCATCGCTTATTTGGTCGCACATTTTATCTGAAATACAAATATTAATGTTTTCTTAATTTGATATACAAACTAAACATATTTATTATTTACCATGGTATAAGGTTTCAAAATATTTCCTTAAAGTAATCATATTCGAAATTAACAAAATATAATAAAACCCTAACAATATTATATTGAGAATTGTAAGTTCCAATAATATAGTAAATGCGCATAATAAATCAGTCTATTTATTATTTGTTTTGAAAAGGATCTCCATTTCCAATGCAAAATTCTTAACACATACGCCTCGAAGCGCGTTTTACTTTCATAAACAATGGCAAGTGCCGACAAAGATCTTCTCAAAATATTAAGATAACGCCACGGGTCTCAAGTGGCTCCGGTTATTGTATACTACCTGGTATGATATTTCTGCTGTAAACTATATATTCATAAATATATATATAGTACGACTGCAATCAACATTCGGCACAATCGGACAATTGTTACACAAACTGCCATTGACCCAGACGTTCTTGGCGCCCCGACATTGCCAACTAGACCGCATAGGATCTGCAGCTGCTGAATATGCCGATTCAACACAATTGACACGAGCAAGCGATTACATAAATACGTCTGGCTTACAACTGAATATGATATGAGTTGTCTACGAATAAGTTGAATTTTCATGGAATTAAGAAAATAATACCTAATTTCTCCGTCGGAAAGCATACGGTCTAATATTTCAAAATTGAAGTGAAACACGGTAACACGAAGAGTGTCGAAAAAAGGGAAGCTAATATTTAAACAAAATCTAAAAATTTTCAAGACTTGGCTATTTCTTATTTGCTGAATTATGTGTTCCTTGAAGAAATTAATTTTAAGTTGAATTGAGTTTCTAATTTCTTCTTCTTCAAATACTGCTGCTTCTAGAATTATCAATTCGTTGAATCTTTTTAAGAAACAAATACAATATACAAATATTTTCTAATTTATTATTATTCTATAAAAAACCTTAGGAACTGACAATTATGTATATGTAGGTATTTAATTGCTCTCAAATATATCAGACCATCCTACACTTTATATTACCCAATAACAAAAGTCTCGTTTACTTATTCGCTGTCGAAATTACAGGTTTTTAGACTTTTAATGGGTATAAATGGAACATCATTAAATGGGGAAAAGTAAAAGTCGAACCAAAAAATTGCTTTTAAAAATTAGAAGGAATCCCTTGAGGGTTTGTTCAGAAATAGATATTTATTATCGGAATAATTTAAAATCCGCCAATCATTTTTCAACAGCTTGTTTTATTTCATAATGAATAAACTATTATTTCAATATAACTCTCAACGCAAAAGTGCACTATGAACGCAATAAAAAGTAACACATTTTTATTTGACCTTCAACACTATTGTTCGCAAATTTAAAAATTTATTCAATACAATATACTTTTTCCAGTTTCGCATATTTTATTTATACAATTACATGTTATACTAGGGGCACGGGTAGTTGGAAAGAACGCTTTTCTTGCAAATTATTATTTATTGATAATTTCAGTGAAGTCCCTGAACATTATAGGCGCATAGATGCGCTGAGGAAAATTAGAACTTTTCGTCTTGTCGCCGTGCGAACAAGTGGCCGTTCGCTAATTCTATTTTTGCACTCGCTTGATTTTTCATTGAAATATTCTGTACCGAAAAACTTGACAGAATTTGCTCGTTTTTATTGGCTTGAAGCTTACAGTAAGGCATTATAATAATAATAATTTCAATTCACGGACATATCGCAAAATTGTTAATAATTTTTTTTTCATTTCAAGGTTATGTTTGAATTACTAATTCCGGTCAGCTGTTTATACTGTTGTTTACTACCATAATACCAAAAGTTAAATCTTTATCAAAGGTTGTGCCTTAAATTTGGCGACTTCGGATAAAACCACGCAAAATTGTACAGAGTACAGTGTTGTTATTCTGTTTTTTTTACCAATATAGTTAGATATATCTCTTTTTCGTTCTACTCAAATTTAAAAATCTGTTCCCAAATTTCTTCTATTCAAAAATCGGCAAGGATTAGATGTAACCTTGTCAAAATGCTCTAAAAATAACAAAAAAATTCTGATTTCTAACCATAGTCAAAAAGTCATCAAAAACAAATTTCTGTGAGCAAAGTCTTCCAGAAATGATCATAGCCTCGATTTCGTCACTTTTGTGGATTTCTGGTACAGCGTTACTTATCGCAAGTACGGCGAATTGTTTTTGCTGATAATAGAGCTAAGAATTAATCAAGTTTGCAAACGAACTACGTCAACTTGCTGAGTCACTGAGAATACGGAAACTATTCAATAAACTCAAGAAGAGATAGGATTTTCCCGACAATTTCGAGATGCGATCATATATGTAATTTCGCAATTCGAACAAATTAAAGCGCAGTTTACGGTGATTGCTTCACATGAAATCTATGTACAAAATGCGCAGTTGTAAATATTCAAAATTTTTAAACGCAATTTTTAAGTAATTTCCAAAAATATCAAAGAAATGATGCGAAATACCATCCACTTCTTAAAGCGCCTTATCTTCGCCAGGGTTTTTGATCCGTCCTACGGAGGAATGCGTGGAGGGAAACAGCGCAGCAATTAGAGTGCATTTTATTTATATTTCATCTGCAGAACAGAATTCGCCGGAGGCAGGGCGGTCTGTATCAAAATATCAGCTGTTAACTATGAGTTAATAACCGGAGCGCCCAATTGAAAGTCATCAGAAATTGATAAAAGATAACCTCAGGCACTTGCCAAGAAGCACAACAAGTCCCCGAGCGGCTTTGCTGATTAATCGGAGGAAAACTGACCGCCCGCGGGGGCGATGGTGGGAGGCCCGCGAAATGCGCTGGCCGCGTGAGGGAAGAGCGCCAGTGCTCCGACTTGACTCGTTATTCACCACGTGTTTATGCGGCATCCAAAATCAGACGAGACGAGGTAGCCGAGAAAATCAATATCAAAGTTCTCGGTCTGATAGCGGGAGAGCGGGCACGAGGGAGCGCAAACTTGAAATTTCAGTATCAGATGTAATTCTAAACTGGCGCAACAAAACAAAGGAGTCCAAATCGACGGCGCTCTGCAAAAAATAATCATAAAAAATTGTTTTTCTATCTTTCCGATTCTCAAATCAATTTTGCCGACAGCCCGGTGGTAACACGCGGTTCTAGACGAGCTCCTGCCGCCATTTTGGTAACCAGGGCATGTGAAAAGGAGCTCCCCTGACAACTAGAGTTTCGCTTCCCGAGGCCCCAAAGTACTCAGCATGTCCCCAAAATTATTGACCGTCTGTCCTGAGATGAAACCTTATCTCATGCCACTTTCTTGACAAGTTCGCTTCTTAGCTTGCCAAGTTTCCTTTGCGTCACGTCCATGTCGGAAAAGAGCGCACCGTCCGACTTTTGCGAGCGGCAATTTTGAGGAAAACTACTCCCGTGGTAGTGATAATGGAAAATAAATTCAACTCACCTGGATGTCCCTCGCCGACGGATTCGGACGTGAAGAGGAACGTCTGGCCGTCCTCCATGTCGTAGACCCCGTTGTGTCCATTCGAGTATCCGTTCATATGCGAGGATTGCGGCATCTTTGCAGCTATTTCTGACTTTTGATGTTTGCTAAGCGAAATTTCCGATTCTCCACAATCTATTTATGAGAGTACACTTATTAAAATCACACACCAACCGCTACATACAATTTCCTGTCAACTTATGTTTCAGGTTAAAAATATTTTATGTAACTTTAAGCGCACTCTCACACCCCGCCGACAGAACGAATGAACGAACCTATCTCCTCAAGTTTTGGTGTGGAAAAGAGATCATGCTTGTTTTGGTTCATATATTTTATACGAATGCGGCGGTCACGTGACTACGCCAATTTCATCTATTCCTCACCTGTGACAGCTGTCGTTTGGTAATTACAAACAATTACCGAAAATTACTAGTCGATTTAGTTACTTGCGAATTTTTTCTGCAATTTTTTTTAAGCCAAAACACTCTGTCACCTTGCCATAAAAGTTGCTGCTTGTTAAGTTATTCCGCGCTCTCACACAACTCAACTTCGTCGGTCTAACTCAGCTCAGCTGTCTTCCACTTCCACGTTCCAAACTTCCCTATATTCCTTTCTACCGGATACCAATTCCATGTCGTTCTACTTAATTATTACAAACGCTTCCCAATTAGTCAACTTTTGCTAGCTTCACACTTTTCGATTGATTTCAGAAAATTCAAAAGTGCTCCATTCATTTTTAAATATAAAGAATTTTCGAAAGAATTCTTTTAAGGGATCAGGTGTAAATGATTTAAATGTTTAACAAACTTTAAAAAAGGGAGGAGGTTCTCAATTCTCACAACAATATCTAATCAGTTATTTTTGGAGTTGGGACCAACGACAAGGCAAACAAAGAAATAATATTCAGCGGCCTTGGCTGACACCAACTCCAAAAATAACTGATGCTTATGTTTTAGATATTTAAATATCATTAATATGCTATTTTCTTTTAATGCTCTTTTGTTTAAAGTGATAACACTATTATTTATATAACAAAACACAGGCCAAATTAGTTTTGAGTTACAATTTTCCTTTTACAAAATGTCTATTGACTGAGAAGTTTCCTTAGATAAAACGCAATAAATATGTATAGTCATAAATAGTTTAAACTCATTTCAATAAATATATTGTTTTTAAATGAATGATCAAAGTTAAAGATTAGTAAAAGAGATTTTTTTTTGTGGTATTAAAATCACGAAAGTAAAGCGGTATAAACTTTTTCTCCTTTAAATAAACTCTGGTTCCTTCGATTATATTTTGCGGAATACATTTCATCGCCTTTTCAAGTAGTTAAAAACAAAAAGAAAAAACTTAGCAATTTGGCACAAGTTTTTGTGATAGTATTATACAAACTGAAGATAAACATTAAAACATTAAAAACTATTACAAAATAAATAACAAGAGACAAAAATGCTTCCCATAAAATTGCATTAATGTACTGTAATCTTATTAACTCTTCTTTAATCACCCGCACACTGTTCCTAATCAAACAAAATTTGAAACGATTATTTTTGAGGCGTAGAATAGAATATAATGCTGAATCCAAAAACTATAAATCTTAAAATACGCTTTAACTAGTTATTGTTAAAAGGTTTTACATACCAAGCAGATGATAGGTAGAACTTTAAAAAGATTAGAAAACAAAAAAAAAACAGTGTAGAAGGATTTTGAAAAATAAACGTTAACTAAGAAAACTTTGTTAACAGTAGTATTAGACCTATTTTTTTTTTGTTTCCTGCAAATTTTCTAATAAAGTAAATATCTCAAAAACAGACATTTTATGTTTCATTCGTTTCTTTTTCACTTTTTAATGAACAAAAATTAAACTGTTGCCTTGTTACCTCTATAAACTTTAACTTAAAAAGGTTTTTCTACCACTATCAAAAAAAAGTTAAGTACAATAAATTAATAATAATAAAACAGTCTCCTCACATATTTTTTTCTTTACCCAATTTAAAAAGCTGTTGCTAGAAGAATTCTGGATAAAATTATTTTAACGTCAGGATTAAACATCAAAACTTTTAAAGGGAATTGTATTTTGAACTTTTAAATTCAAAACGAAAATTCTTCAATGGTTATGCTGCTTTTTTAACTCTAAACTTTTCTTGAAATTTTAAATGTCTGTTCGTCGAAACACTTACATATGGTGCAGAAAAAGATGTGGATAAATCCATATTTTTTGAAAAACTAACGTATTCATTAGGAAATTTGATGAAAATCTGGATCAGCTTCTAAGGGAACGTGGAGAAAAGAATAAGAAGAAATTCTTCTACCATATTTTACCCGGGTCATAGCCCCAACTTCAAATAAAAAGTAAGTTTACGCTTTAAAAAACCACAGCCACTCAGTCCAATTTTAAATTTTGTGAATTAGTTTCAACTTTGAATGATTTAAATAATTGTTTTATCACATTTAATTGTTTAAATGATTAATATTAAACAAATCATAAGTCCATTTAATGTAAAACATTGCCTTTTTCACAATAAAAAATATATCACTTGAAGGTGGAGAGTGCACTTAATGTCAATCCTCAAAACCTACGGACTTACAAGAGAAGAAATATTTTTTTAAACGACTAGGACAAAAACGTAGCACAAATAGTGAATATTAGTAATACATAAAATAAATACGTTCTTATGATACGATCAACGCGTTTTGATGGTTTAACTCAGTAGAATGTTCACTAAAGCACGACAACTTTAAATAAAACTTGAACGGAGAGGACATCCTGCTTTTATTGGGAAATCAGTGTTTGGATTTTCGACACAGCGAACCGTTGGTGGGATTTTCTCTCATTTCACTCCACCCAAGATAAGACGAAGTAGGAAAAAGCTTTAACGTTAGCATTCCTCAAAAAGAAGAACAATTAATCACAATTCATTGAATTGGCTCACAATAATTAAAACAGCGATAACATATTTTTCCTTCATTAAATTGGTCCTTATCGGGATAGCTCCGAATGTGACGTCATTCACGTGTGGTGGTATTTTGCATCTTCAAAAATGCTGATAGGTGGCTCAGAAGAGTCGCGAGATTGCTTTTCTAGATTTAATCACGAATCCAGCAAATGTGAATAGGATTTTTCAGGCACGTGAATTGCGAAGATATTGCGTTATTATTTGATAAGGGTATGTTTCTTATGAGCCCGCTAATGAGGATTGATAACGGCTAAACCGAACAAGTTTTTCGGGAGGTCTACTCTCCAAGTTCTATACTTCAGAAGCAGCATACTTATACCAAATTATAAAATGATAATTTCAAAAAGCCAATATACAATTAAAAATAACTAAGGTAGAACCTTCAATTCTTAAGATAGATAGACTTAAGAGATGTTCAATATAGAATCATTTGACGTTATATGCACCATGTATATACATAATCTTCACATATAAATACATATAGATATTTATGTACATATATACACTTATTAATTGATAAACATTCGTTATTGGGGTTAAATTAAAAAAAACTAAGTCTAACCTTTAACATTGTTATACTACTTAAATTTTGCATGCTCATCCTAAATTGTCTCCATGCATAATAAATTGTTTGTAGACAAAACATCCATCCTTAAAAAATAAAAATCTTTATCAAAACTCGTGCAAAGTTCCAAAAAAAATGTGCAAACGTGACTAGCCTCACGCAACTGCTTTTATTTCGTCAAAATAATTTAACTACATGCTTTTTGTCACGTTCACCATAAAAAATACCAATTTGTTGTTTACAAAATTATTAACAAAATATTGAACTCAATTAATATGCTAAATCATTGATCTAGTTAAAAATTCGTGCATATACATATATATGTACATATATGTATAGTAAAGTATAATATGTACTATTAAGATTACCGGAAAAGTTTTAAAATTTTGTTTGTACTTAATAATGTATAAGATAGGGTGTCCTTAAAGTCTTAATCCATTTGAGAGTCTCTCAGCGAATTCTGGTGTCTCCCATTTATATATGAGTTTTTCAGAAGAATGTTCTAATCTCTTAGAGGCATTATATTTAAATAAGCATTTATCGTACCTACAAGCATTTGCAATTCTTGAAATTAAAAGTAAAAACATCTTGATTAGTAAAAATTACGAAGAATGTTCAGGTATGTACATATAATAGAATTGAATTGTATTAAAATATATTTTAAAATTAATATGTACATAAAGTCCCAATTTCTCCTTCTTAATCCAACAAAAATTTTCGTATAAAATGCAATTCACCTTAAATATATTTTATTTAAGTAGAATTACTTCTATACAAAATTAGTGTTGATTACAAAAACGTATACATACTAGAAATATTTTAAAGTAAAGGAAGAAATTAATTTAACTAGAAGGTATAAATTATAATTCACATAAGTGGCTTAAATTACATTCCTAAAAAAGTTTAGAAATATTTTAACTGCAACACAAGAATAATTGCACATACAAACAAAGCAAAAATATTAGGTAAAAAATTTCAATTCCAAACTACCAGATCCAGAATTGAAATAATTGTCAAATAAACAAATTTGAATTAATAAATTAGTAAGTAACATGATTAACCGTCATGTTTACATTTAATTTGCTAAAATTTAGGAATATGGATATAGTTTTCTTAATTTTTGTGCCAGGATAATGCAATAATGTCATTCTAAAGGATCAATATTTGCCAAAATACATGTAAATTTTTTTTATATGTAGATAGGATAAACGTAAAAATATAAACGGATTTTACCTGTAATTTTCTGGAAAATGAGATTTACTAAATTTCAATTTTTATTAAACATACCTAAGAACTATATGATACCCTATCAAATCTTCATTAGTTCATTGCATCTTTAATCAACGTTTTTGTTTTATTCTTTATAAACGTAGTAATATATGTATACGTACACGTAATTAATTTTGAAAACGAAAATACTTTTGCAAGTGCGTTCATATTTAATCTACATTCTACATTTAATCTACATATATTTTTTCTTTTGAGTTTGCTCGTTCAAGGTTATAAGTAATAAATTTGCTCTTGCTTTCTTGCATGATGTGTGAATTAACAACATTGAATCAATTGATGAAGTATTCATATCCCATGGTTTATACTTTCCTATTCGACCGATTGACAACAAAACTCTTACTAACGAAACTTTATGGTATTACTATAGTCAAGTGCAAATATTGTCTACTCGGCAAATACGTTATGAAACTGGTTTTCGAGCATCACTAAACAGAAGACCTCCTCCTCCTGGCCAAATGACATTCTAGTTTTTAGTGAGTGTAGTATTGCATATCGGCTATTCAAAAGCGTTTATAAATTCAAATATGGAGTTAGGGGTCCCACCCTAATCTTCATTTGCTTGGTATCTTCCTTTGCTATGTCGTAATTAACTTGTTTCTGGTAAACGCGTTTATCTGGACAACTGCGTTTTGTTGGATGCCTTCTTTGTCCACAAAAAAGTTATATGTATACGATGTTTAGATAAGCATTCACTGAAGGCGCTAAAAATAGTCACGCATTTATTGATGTGAAGTAGTGCGCAACAAAACAAACAGGAAATTATTTACCAAATATGTATCAACAGCAGTCGTATCTGCGTGTTGAAAAAACAATATTGTAGTGATATGGAAAAATGAAAAATATTCAATTGTAAACGAACATACATCTCAGATCAAACGTCAAATAGTCATACCGTCAAATTTAATCAACTTTTAAACAAAATATTGTAATGCTGCCCTTGAATTCTAAGGAGGATGCCCCATCCGCTTAGATCGCATTTTGTAATCACCGTCAGTTGGAGGCAAACTCTCAAGCAAGGTTCGTCTTTTTATAGTAAAAATATATTAGCGTAGAAACATCGTGATCTATACATAGTTTGAAAGCGCTGAACACTTTTCACCCTCGATTATCAATAGAGCAAATCTTTCTTGACACCAAAACTTCTAAATTAACGTCACTGGGGGTCAGCAGAATGACGGAAAAAGGAAGGAATTGAATAACAACAATTCGCATGTGCCTAGAGACTGAGACGCATGATGTAACAACTTTTTGCGATTATCAATGGAAAGTGCATTCGAATTAATAATCTCCTTGATTAGGAAGGATTTGATTTAATGATCTTGCAAAATCATGTTTTTTGTTACATAATTATATAATTATCGCTTAGTATGATGTGCTTCTAACAATTTTTTAATTTTCTGATAAAAGTAATGCTAATCACTCTTCTTCAACACTATAAACGCAGCTGATTTTGGAAAAAATAATGGTAACAGATTTTAAACTGTACTGTACTCAATACTGTATTATAATTATTGCACAATATAGAATACAGATTTTTAATTATTTAATATTACATTATTTTCGGTATACATTTGTATGATAGATATTTTTCTTCAATTTTGACGTCATTTTGCATATTCGTAATTTATTTTTATTATTATTATTATTGTTTTATATTAAGGGCAAAGCTACCGTTTTATCCTTTTAAATTTCTTTTTACCACATTTTCATGTAAAATCTTTCTTAAGTTTATTAACAGTTTTGTTTTTATTTCATTTAATAGGCTTGTTCGTTAAATTTTAGCCTTTATCGACATAAGACTGAAAATTTGATGTTTGCAATATAACACTAAAAATGCACATCCTTGGTAAGTGCACTCTGATTGACAGTTTTAAGTTAGCAATAAAATGTAGAACTATCTTTCATCATCCTATAGTGAAATAAACAGATTACTTTATGACCCCTTCACCCAGACTAATTACGTAGCTTGATAATCCAAATGATAGACAAATCCGGATTTCGAAAATTGCATTTAAATAAAGGTTGAACTTTTGATTGCACTTGTTTCAATGAAAAAAGTGGCAAATATCTTATGAACCATGATAATGAGTTTTAATCATGAATACCAACTAAAAATGCGATCAAGACCATGTCGGAACATGCTTGTGTACGATTCCGTAGCATGACTAGCAAACCAACTATAAAATACGAATAATATACGATTCTAAATAAAATAATAATACATACATACACATATAGGAATATGTTTGCGTATACAAATATCAAATATGTACAAACGCGCTGATCGTTTTTCCCGAACAGTTGTTTGAATCAAAATAAACATAAATTGATCGGCTATGTCTCGTAAACTATTTGACTTAAGTAAGTCATGTTATTTTCGAAAGTTATTTCAGTGTGTGTGCTAGTATTCATATTTTTCAGATTTTCCAAAAATTGGATTAAGGCCGATACAAATTTAATGGAAAAATGACATTTTGGAGTCGAATATTTTAAAAAGGAGCATCATTTTGAAAAACCTCATAATTATTTAAAATTCCTTTTTCAACGATACCCAACTCGGTGGGATAAATAAAGATTTTTTGTTCATCCCCACTTTGCATGTAGGGGAAATAGGGTTAAATTTGTTTCCTCTAAAATGATAATATACATATATTCTTGTAAAGGGTATAAGTATCCATGTATATATCTATAGATGTACCAAATTTTAATGCTATAGTTGTAATAGTCTCTGAATAAAATTATTGTGGCATACCGACCGACGGACATGGCGAAACTATTACGGTTCCTTATTTTGCTAAGGAACCCTAAAGACATTGATTTGGAAACATAAAAAAAAATATAATATTTAACCCATTTCTGGTTGAATGGCCAATTAAAGAAAAGTGGTATGACAAGGATCTTCCATTGCAGAGTTCTTCAAAATTGTGTTAAATGGTTTGACCGTATAGACAAAATTCGAATACTTTTTTATATAATAGGTCGTTAAAATTGGGTAATTTGTACACGTCTATCGATTATAAAAATGAAAGAATCAGAGCTAGAAAAAAGTTTGTCCATGAACCTCAAATATCATACCATTCTACTTGAAACGACTTACCGTCCTTAATCTATAATTAAAGATTATATTTGTACACAAATCTAAGTGAAAGTTCATAAAATACTCGTATAATAAAAATATATTCAGATAACCTCAAGACACTATGTTATTGGTATTTATTCCAAGAATTTCCAATTTCAAGAGAGTAACATATTTTTGATTACTACTGAAATTTATAAAATTTTAGAAAAAATTAAATTAGATAATTTGGATATTGACCTGCTTTTTCTATCTCAAGGCTACAATCGCCGTGGGGTAATCTCATGGTCATATCAAATCATTTTATTCTCCAAAAGCCTTATTTAAAGTTTCCACATACAATTTCAACTAGAATACAGTGACCCCAATGCTCCTAAATTATTCTTTGCTACTAAGCAAATTAATTGAAGAACGAATATATTTAGCAATCTCACTTCTATGGAAATCGTAAATTACTCGTTTTGTTATCTCCCCTGAGACCATAACAAGTATAATTTAATGTGGTGGAATGGTTTTTAAAATATGTAAATCATGTAAATGCGTCAAATTCTTAAATACACTATTTGTTTTCAATCATAACTGGTAAGAGAGTTATATAATCATTTGCATTTTAAAGAATACTAACTTTACAGCGTACACTTACTAAATCTATAAAAAATTTTTTTGTAACATTCAAACTGATTAGTAAAATGTTGTTTCTATCTAGCAACAAATGATTTTGCGCGTATCATGTTCAAAGCGTTAATTTTATCCCACACCAGTTCACATTTCTGACTGTGTTGAACGTATTCTTTTCTGGAACGCTGATTTTTATATTTACTCTAACTTAAAGATTCAAGAAAATTATATACTAAGGTTCAATTAAAAGAGAACTTTTTAAAAACAACCGAATACAATCTTTTATTTTTATTTATCTTTGATTAAAATCTTTTTAATTTTTTAGGTATAGGAGAAACACTGATGTTTTTATGAAATTAACGTTATCTTTAAGTTTCACTTATGACCGTTACAAATAAAGTCTAAACCTAGAATAAAATTAGGTACGCTATAATATGCTTATCTTGTATTCTCCTCAGAATCAAATCACTCCAACTCCAGTTTGCCCATAATTTTTCTTAAAAACAAATTTCTTATAACGACTGACTGCATTTTAGATTAGACAAACACCTTGAAAATACCAGGGGAATACTAAAGATTTTATCAATTACTCTAAATTATGAAAACGATATGTAAATACCTAATTTAAGAATATAAATATTTGAGTTGCTAAGCAGCCGGTCAAGGTTTCGAATGTACTTGATTAGTTTGATTTATTTCTTTTCTTACAATTGCTTTATAATTTTTTGTTCTTTTGAAATATCACTTTTTAGTTTTCTTAAGTTAGGCTCAAGCAACTAAATTTAAAGCCTTCTTAAACTAAACATCTGAACTCTGTGAATCTAAAACAATCATTATCAAATCGAAAAATAAACTAAATGGTAGTTAAGCTTCTCAGAGGATTTAAAAATTTTGAAAACCCCTTATTTTGAGAAATTTCTACCACCAGCACTGGTTTTGTTTATCAAGTCTGAAATTAATTCAGCCAGCTTTTCTGTTTCATTAATTAAAAGCTTTACTCAGAATAAATTTGAAGCTCTTCCACATGAAGCTCTCAGCTCTAAATAAACCAGACTTTAGTAGTTTTTCTTGTCAGTACACAGATGGCGAAGTAAGCTTTGGGAAAATATTGAGTAGGCTAGGAGATTTTAATTTCAAGGAATTTGTTTTATCAATAGAAAAATATTATAGAGACAAACGAACGCGTAGCAATCAGAAAAACAAAACTTAAAAAATGTCGCGAAAAGCAAAAGAAGAAATAACTTCATTAAGGAGAATCACCAAAAAGGGACTAAAGGAGCTATGCAAGAAAAATAAATTATACCAAACTCCGGAGCTTAACGACGTTCTCTATCTGCATTATCAAGGTAAGTAATCTAACCATGTTAAAGAGAAATAAATTGCTAATTATTTGATAAGGCTTCCAAGACATCGAGTGCTTGGAGGAATATACTGGATTAAAATGTTTATGGCTGGAATCTAACGCGATATCGGAAATAAAAGGATTAGAAAATCAAACGCAATTGAAATGCTTATTTTTACACAATAATCTTATCAGAAAAATTGAAAACCTAGAATCGTGCACAGAACTGGATACCTTAAATTTGTCGAACAACCATATTAGTCGCATTGAAAATTGTGGAGTTGATAAGCTACCTGTCCTGACGACTCTCAATTTAGCTCACAACTACCTGAAATGCACGGAAGATTTACAAAGTTTAACTGAATGCACAAAATTATCTGTGCTAGATCTGGCAAATAATCGCATTGAAGATATTTTAATTGTCAAGGTACTTCTAAAAAAAATCTGTTTTTCTTGCGATTATTCTAATCATTTTCACAGATTCTCGCCGAAATGCCAGAATTAAGGGTGCTGGTCCTAACAGGTAACCCAGTGGTTAGCCGCATACCCCAATATAGGAAGACCCTTACCTTGGAATGTGTAAGTATTTTTATTGCGACTAGTAATTATAAAACCAGTTTAAAAACTGCATTCTCATATAGAAACAACTGACCTACCTGGATAGCCGACCAGTCTTTCCTCGAGATAGAGCTTGTGCTGAAGCATGGTAAGTTTTAATACATCTATAAACTACCTACATAACTTATATGATACAGTGACTTTACATTTAAAATACTTTAAAATATCTATCATTATCATTATTAAGAACATTTTAAAACGTTAGACTTTATGCCTAATCTTGAGTTTTGAAATATGGGTCATTTCATTAGGGCAACATTGTTGGAAAACTACAGGAAATATTCTAGGAACGTATGAATATTGAATATTTCATACTTTCGAAAGCAGTAACGTCTTTTTTTCTTTGCTTTTATTTTATACATTGAAACATTTTCAACTTGAAGTACCTATTATTGTTCAATTGTGTTAATAGTAAAGAGCTATTTCTCAATTAAAAGATCTATTTTTCATGTTACTTTCAACTAGTTCAGACATTTTTCATACGATTATGAATTGTTTAAGGTCTACGTTATTTGTGTTCCAAAAGTATATAATTATGTATAATAAATGCGATTTACATATTTTATAGGAAACGTGGAGGTTATGAAGAAGAACGGCGAGAACACGATAGATGGAATAAGGCAGAACGTAAAAAAATTCGAGACAGTGTAAATGGTTGAATATTTCCGATTTTATTATTATTCAATTTTATTCCCCAAAATTGTTTCAGCAACTCTTCGATTAAGAAATCGTGGAGGTGGTGATCCACAAGTCGATCTTATTAGATCTAGCAGTGATGAAGATGAAGGCTTCACTGAAAGAACTTCTGCTCCATTAAAAGAAGATCTACAAAATATGAGCACAAAAGAGGTTAATGCTGAAATAATGCGACTTATGCGTCTTGGTGATCTAGTGGAGTATGAACAAAATGAAAAACCCTCTAAGAAGAGTGTTAATAATGAACAAGTCAATGAAATAGAGGAATTAAAATGTAATCCATGTATTGCTAATGAAGCAGAAACTCTTCCTGATAACAAACCAGCCTCTAGTAATGAATGTGCCGAAGATTCCACAGCGGAGGAAAATACTGAAGTACTGGCGAGATATGAGAAAATTTATAAGCAAGCGTACGACAACTATGTGGAATACGTAGAAATTCTTATGAATCAAGATCATTCGACAAATACCCCTGACCAATATAAAAGTAATGACGCTACAGAATTTAAAGCTAAAAATGAGGATACTTGTCGTAATAAGATAAAATTAAACGAAAATGATGATGATAATGAAATTAGTTGTCCCAACTTGAGTAAGCTTTTTATTTTTCATATAACTTTTTCTTATGTTTAATAAATTGTTTCATATTTCATCCCAAAGTATCGACACTAAATGATAATCAAACGAGTTCTTTGATAGAACTAACAAAAGGAGGTACCCACATATACGTTTAAAATTAATCAACTATGAGCAAACTATTTTTTTCTTCCTGTAGATAATTCAAACTTAGAACTGAACCAATGTTCATCAGGGAGAGGTTTCACGGATATTCAAAACAAGAACGGAGCTTCAATCGTAGAATTTGATAGTGGAAAAATAGACGATGTAACAGGTTCAGGTATATTATGCTTTCAAACAAATAAATATAATAGTATATTTTGTATATTCGCGACAAACTATCTGCGATTGGTCGGTTTTATTCCAGTTAAAGACTTATATCAGGAATATTTCCTAAATTCAAGATTTAAAATTAAAATTATTCTTAGAATGTTTTTAAAACGACCTTTCACCTCTCTTTTCGATCCCTCAATTACGTCAATAGTTTACTATGCTTACATATAAAACTTAAAAACATGTTAAATGTTATCCAAATTGAGTTTTCAATAGCACGATATGTGAATATAAAACTACTCAAACTTTTCTATTATTGGTAAAAAACATACGAAGAAATTCATAAGTATAGTAATTATTTATATGTGTACCTCTGTTTATTATTTTCACAGAGCATGTTGGTATTAGACAGATTAGCGACATCCTTTTAAAGAATTCTTTTAATGCGAGTACACACAATATCGATCTTTATACATATATAAATTTTTGTTTCAGAAATCGAATTAGATCAATCTGAGAAGGTGAAAAATGCGTTACCTCTGGAATATTCGGATAGTACTAATTTACAACTCGCTGGTGAAATTTCGAGTGTTACAGAAGAAATATCAATCACGCCAATACCACTTATGGAGTCTCATTTCTCAGTAAACTTTCCAATTAATAATTTGAGGTTTCCGTCGTTCATATTTCCGAAAGCAATAGAGGATAACGAAAGTCAGCTTGCACAAGTTTCTGATGTAGAAAGTGATAAGCTTGAGGAAAGTCCAAGGAAAAGCCAAGATGATGAAAGCAAAACAGATCCCCGTACTATAAAGGATTTTATCTCAAATTATGAACAATTTTTAGGCACCCTTGATAATCGTAAACCTCCTGAGCCAAAACAAACCAATAGCGAAAAGTTCGACATAGCCGACGTAGAAAATTTGTCTTATACGTTTGTCTCTGCGGATTCTCAGTCCAGTTTCACGAATTTACGCTTTTTTATGCAGAACTATCCAGAAGTCGAAAATGAAGAAAGCAGGAATTTGCAAATTATTAATCGCCTTTTGGTAAATCCTATAACGAAACGAATATCGAATAAAAATGCTTCGATGGAACTGGATGAGCAGCTAAAACATGTTCAGGATGAGAAGATTGAGTGGATTAAAAAAGTTACTGATAAGTGCTATTCGCAGCGAGAAAGGTATAATGATGATCTTGAAATAAAAAATGATGAAGTACTCATTATCAAAAAAGATCGTGATAATGCAAGTGAAGAGGTTGGCAAAGAAGACGTTAATGTTAAACTTATAAAAATAGAGGAACGTTTGGAAAATGACGATTCAGAGGTTTATGAAATGCCATGCTTTGCTAGGGAAGAGATCCCAATCGAACGCATTGAGAAAGAAAAACATAGCGATAAATGTAATGAAAATAATTCAATGAACGAATCCAAAGAACAAAAAAGGTACCCTCAAGAAGAAAGTCTGACAAGCATGGAAGAGTACTTCGAATGTGAGCCCAATTTATCAAATATTTCGGAAAGGGCTTCGGATTCTGAATCATTAGAAGAATATTTTATACCACAAACAGGCAGTCCGCAAAAAGATCAACTTACTGATATCAATACCGGAATTACCCCAATTGTAGAAAATACCTCAGAAGAAATGCGAGAAAATAATTCCTCTGAAATTAATTCCGAAAAAGAAACAGAACTTCGAGATGATTCTGAAAAGCCTGATCTTCCCGAAAATGAAAAAGATCTTCAACATGATACTACAGAAATTCTATTAAATTTTGAAATTATTTCAGAAAATGAAAAGAAACATAACTCTCGCCGTTCCGAACAAGAAATAGAAGGTCAACATGACTTCGCAGGAATTCTTTCAAACCCAAAAGCTTGTATGGAAAAACAACCAAAATGTCCTTTCATCGAAAAAGAAAGAGACCATGGATATGATACTACAGAAGCTCTTTCAGCTTTAGAAGTAATATCAGTAGAAGAAAGGCAGCACATTAGTTCCGAAAAAACATCGGATCTTCACGATAACTTCGCAGAAATTCCATCAACATCAAAAACTTGCTTGGAAAAACAACGAAACAATGTTCTAGCAAGTTTAAGAGCTACTTCAGAAGAAGATGAAAACTTTAATATTTCTAAAAAAGAAAATTACTCGGAGCATATTGCAACAGAAGTTGCTTTTACTTTAGAAAATACATCAGAAAAAGAGCACAAGCGTAACCTTCCGATACAAGAACTTGTTCTTCAGTATGATGATCCATCTTCTACTTCTAATGTAAAAGGATTTGGCAATATATCTAAAACTTTTGAATGGATTAAATCAAGCATCTTAACTTTAGCAGGCAATGGAGTGGCAGAAGGATCAGGAGATGAACAGACTAATGACAAGTATATATATTCCACAGACCCTGAAATTGATAAGATTCATCGCGATATAGATGAAGATTTCCATAAGGACCTAACCAGTTTATTCATAAATGCCTCATTAGAACATAAAATGATTGAATCTGCTGAAAAATACGGAGACCCAGAAGAGAATTCACCTTTTGACATTGAAGAACGAGCACAGTGGTATCTTGAAGAATTGAAAAATCATCTTCCACCTGAAATAAAAGAGCTAATTAGTAATGAAAATAAAAGTTGGCATCGTTTCAGCGGTGATGTAGACGAATTCAGAAATTCAAACAATATTGACGAAAGCCCACACATTAAGAGATTACATGAGATCCTGAAGTCTCGCAATGCTGCGCCAGGAGTTGTGGATAAAGATAAAGCCTTATTAAAACTAGTTCTTGCCAACAAAGACCATCTTCTTAATCATGAAAAACGCGAAGCTAGGGAACTAGCAAAGAAGATTCTTAAGGATAATGGTATTGAAGAGCCTGACACGGATGCTGCTTCCATCGAAGTCAATTTATCCAATACGAGCGCAGAGATAGTTGATGAGGAGTTTACTATTTAAAATAATCGATTGAATTTTGTTTTATGTTTCTCTATTTGTCTTTAGATCTATTTGTTTGAATAAAACTTAATGCAATTAAGAACTGTTAAATGAGTTATTATTTGGAATATTTTGCCAACAGCTTTTAACCTATTTGAAATTATCCATCTTAGAATTTATTACTTCGTTAGTTTTCAAATTCTAGCGGAAACTTCCTTCTTTACTGAATTCATCATTATTTTCATAATATTAAGTTTCAAGCTTCATTTAAGGAAGCAGCCAATAATAAGAATATAAATAGTATTTTATAGTAGAAATACAAAGTGGCCTTCATTTGTAAAATTCATGCTCACATGATAACTAAGTGGTGCATATGTATTTATGTGATAATATATTATTATATTTTATTTTGTTATTTTACGACATGATGAAATAATATTTATTTATTATTTTCTGATATTTTATAATTTTTTGAAATACGTAGAATATACAAAACAAATTTTCTAAGATTTTCGTCAACGTTTAAAGAATCGCAATTGTATAATTATTTTATGCGGAAGATTGACGACAGAGTAAATATTGACCTCAGGCATTAAAAGTGGAACAGAAAATCAAATGACTGACTGTTTGCAACTTACTAGATTAAACCAGATCGCTGAAAAAGCAATTAAGCCATAATTGTGATAATGGTTTGTCGCACTGACCGGTATTTATTTCGGTTTAATCCAGTTCTTCGAGGAAAGGGTTATCTTAGGTCGTGGCTACTTTATGAATAGAATCTTTTGCACTTGTTTACAGCTCGTGCCAGTAAACTTTGATTTTAAAACCAGAAACGGCTTCATGATGAGACATAATTAGCCCTTTTCCTTGCTGATTAATGTATAAGTTTATTTCTGAGAAACTTTGTTTATATAGACATTTTTACTTTACATTTATTTTTATTATGATTTAACAAAATCTAAAAAGCTAGGATTCAAAGTTTTTATAGTTGAAAAAGAAACTTTACTGTCTAGAGTATAGCCTGACATTAATTTGAAAGGAAAAATATATTGAGTAGTCGATTTGATGTATTTATTTATGCAAACATACTTCGTAGAAAACTTTACGGATTAAATTCAATAGCTTGAAGGTATAACGACAAAAATTTCCTAAAATTTTTTATTTTTCTTTTTAGGAAAAAATACTGAATAGCTTGTTTAATAAATGAATTACAACGACAATTTACGAATAACCATTTTATGAATAAGAGTACATTACAACTAAATTCAAATAAATGTCTATATTAATGTCCATTGGGGTTTTTATAATATCTAACGAGTCTTTTAATCAATAATGTGGGGTCAGGTTCATGGGGAATCCACTTTATGGGTTTATTTTGTACATATAAAATGTACTAAATATTATATACTGTAAGTAAAACTTCGACGATGCTCTCTATATACAATAGGTCAGGGAAAATTCTATAGGAGTATCCACACTTCAATCAAAGCTGTCGCGCAACATCACTGCAGCAGCCAATAAGTAACTTCGAAGAGAGATATCAGCATTTCAAGTTTTTTCTACAAGAAACGCTGATAAAGTCCAACTCACTCCACTATGGTCTGACTTCAACGGCAGAAAAGAAAGATTTTAGGGAATCGAACGTATAAATAAGTGGCTCCAGCATCGCTTCATCAATCGAAAGAAAATTTTCTGAGTGGCACAGTGTTTTACGCGCATAATTATTTCCTTATTTTAACAGTGCTTTGACGAACCTACAATCTAAGTTAATTCATTGCAGTTAGCCAAGATGGGTGTATTAGAAGTTAGTATCTGCTGTAATATACGTTATGTTCATATTCGAGAAAGTTATGTGCATTTGCAATTTATTCGTGATTTACTCTCGATTGCATATTCATAATAATGCGATTGCGAGCTGATAGTGAAAGTTAATAGGCCTAAAATTTCACTCGAGCTTCAGTTTTTACTGCGTTCATCTTATTTTACGCTATCTTTAACGTTTTAATATATTTGTTTTTATAGCCGTTGCGAATCGCAATAATCGGACAAAGCAATTTCGCAGCAGATGTGCTAGAGCTGTTGATTGAGCGAAAATATGAAATAGTTGGAGTTTTTACCATTCCTGACAAAGGCAATAGAGAGGATGTTTTGGCTAGTGTAGCGAGATCTTACGACATACCTGTGTTCAAAATTTCTTCATGGCGAAAAAAAGGTGTAGCAATCCCAGAAATTCTTGAGAAATATGAATCGGTACAAGCGAATTTGAATGTTTTGCCATATTGTTCGCAATTTATACCAATGGAGGTAATCAATGGAGCATCGATGGGGAGTATTTGCTATCATCCTTCTATTTTGCCTAGGCATAGAGGTGCTAGTGCTATTTCGTGGACACTTATAGAAGGTGATGATATTGCAGGCTTTTCGATATTTTGGGCAGATGACGGTTTAGATACTGGCCCTATTCTTCTTCAAAAGCAATGTTCAGTGGAGCCTACGGATACGTTGGACAGCTTATATAAAAGGTTTTTGTATCCCCAAGGAATTAAATCAATGGCAGAGGCGGTGGATATGGTCGTTAGAGGTACTGCTCCAAAAATACCTCAAACTGAAATAGGAGCTTCCTATGACCCACCCATGTTTAAAGAAGAACATCAAATCATAGACTTGAATCAGTCAGCAGAACGAATTTGGAATTTCATAAGAGCGTTAGATTCTGTACCTGGAGCTCTAGCTTTCGCAGAGAATAAAGAAGGAATAGACTGCCCGGTAAGGTTATTTGGGGCTCATATTTGCTCAATAAAACCAGAGAAATTTCAAGAAATGCGATTAAAAGGTCTTAAAAAGGCTGCCCTTGTCCACAATGGTGGCATTCTTCTGGAAGGTACAGATGGTAACTACGTCAACATTAAACGCATTAAAAAGGGGAATAAGATGATACCCGCAGGAGAATATTTTGAAGAAAATAGTAAGAAAGTGGATCTTGAATTAACAGAAGAAGAATTAGTGAAGAAGGAAATATTGCGTAGTATATGGAACTCTATCTTAAAACTGCCCATTGACAATGAAACTGATTTCTTTGCTTGTGGTGCTGCCTCAATGGATGTTATCCGACTTATCGAGGAATGCAAGGACACATTTGACGTATCCTTAGAAAATGAAGTTGCATACATGGCTCCAACATTTGACGATTTCTTCACAGAATTAATAAAATCTTTAAGACAAGGATCTTCCAATGCACAGACTAAAGCTTATTTCGAAGGTTTTGTGTTGCATGCAAACAAACGCGGAATACCTATACCAACGCAACTATTCATAGATGGAAAATTTATTGATGCTGAAGGGCGAAAAACGCTTGATATCGTCAATCCTGCAACAGAAGAAGTAATTTGCAAAGTAGCAAATGCTTCTAAGAAGGATGTAAATTTAGCTGTCGAATCTGCTGCAAGAACATTTGAAGGTTGCTGGAAACAGATCTCTGCCAGGCAGCGTGGCCAGTTAATGTTTAAATTGGCAGAAATTATGGAAAATCATAAAGAGGAATTGGCTACAATTGAAGCAGTCGATTCCGGGGCAGTTTACACTTTAGCCTTAAAAACTCACGTTGGTATGTCGATCGATGCTTGGAGGTATTTCGCCGGATGGACTGATAAAATCGAAGGCAGCACAATACCAGTTAATCCTGCAAGGCCAAATAATGTCCTGACTTTTACCAAAAAGGAGCCCATTGGGTATGTACAAATACTTAATCTCTTAGCAAATTTGTCGCTTTGAATTCATTTTTCGATCAATTATTTTGATTCATATTCATAATGTAAAGTAAAATGAAGAGAGAGCCAAAATTTTATGTGTATAGAGGTTGCTATTTTCGCGCTGGCTAATAATACGATACTTTTGAAATAATAAAAAATAGACGGGGCAAAATTTATCATACATTTCTTAAACGCCTATCTGCACAATGTGCATATATAACTTTTTTATTTTCTTAGTAAGTGGCGATACTCTATTGCAGATGGTTCAAATTTGATTAAACAGTAATTAAATATTTAAGGTTGCACAGCACAAAAATTAAAAAGACTATTTGAAAAATTCAAGTTTGCTACATTTTTATATATTTTTAAATATAATCTTGGATGACCACACATCTTTGGCTTTACTTTTCTATTTAAACTCTTAACATTAAGCCGAAATATTTTATTAGTTGGATAGTTAATTACAACATTCAGTTCTTCGTCTTGTGTCGTGTTACTAAGAAATCTTAACTGAAAGTTTTCAAACCCTTTAATAATAGGTTTCAATTTAAGCATTTAAATTTTGATTAATTTTAATGTTTTGACGTTGCATTGTATTAATGGGGACCGATAGATTGAACATATGGTGCAATAAAGTATTTTTCTATAACAAGTTAGACTCTTAGCAATAGTTCAGTAAATAATTAAAAATTCAAAATCGCTTTAATTAACAGAATTTTGCAAAACATAAATTTATTTTAGAGTTTGTGGGTTAATTACTCCCTGGAACTATCCTCTCATGATGCTCTCATGGAAAATGGCTGCTTGCATAGCAGCGGGAAATACCTGTGTGATTAAACCAGCTCAGGTTTGTCCACTGACCGCTCTTAAATTCGCGGAGCTTACAATGAAGGCTGGATTTCCGCCGGGAGTTATTAATGTAGTAACTGGGACAGGATCTGTTGCCGGTCAAGCTATTGCTGATCATCCGTTGGTTCGAAAACTTGGTTTCACGGGATCTACGCCAATAGGAAAACATATCATGAGCTCCTGCGCGAACACGAATGTTAAAAAATGCTCCCTAGAACTTGGTGGGAAAAGTCCTTTAGTTATTTTTAGCGATTGTGACTTAGATAAATCTGTGAAACAAGTAAGTGGTCTTAGTACAAAGTTGAATGTTTTAAATAAACGAATTAATATATAAATATTTTCCAGGGAATGTCTGCTGTATTCTTTAACAAAGGTGAAAATTGTATTTCTGCTGGAAGATTATTTGTTGAAGACACAATACATGATGAATTTGTACGCAGAGTGGTTAAGGATATCAAAACAATAAAAATTGGAGACCCTCTCAACAGATCAACAGCACATGGACCTCAAAATCATAAAGCCCATTTTGAAAAATTAATCGAGTTCTGCGATCACGGTGTGAAAGAAGGTGCAAAATTAGTGTATGGTGGAAAACCAGTGCCGAACACAAAAGGCTACTTTTTCGAACCGACCGTATTTACGGATGTGGAAGATCACATGTACATAGCTCAGGAGGAATCTTTCGGACCGATTATGATAATTTCAAAATTTCATGGAAGTGACGTTGCGTCTGTGATTAAAAGAGCCAATAAAACTGAATTCGGTCTGGCGAGTGGCGTTTTCACCAAAGACATCGCAAAGGCGTTGTCATTTGTGGACCAAATCGATGCTGGAACTGTATTTGTCAATGTTTACAACAAGACTGATGTTGCTGCTCCTTTTGGAGGCTTCAAGCAGAGTGGTTACGGCAAGGACTTAGGTCGAGAGGCGTTAAATGAGTATTTGAAAACAAAATGTGTTACTGTTGAATATTAAAATCATTGTTAATAAGTTTATTTATTTTAAGAACTAAACTTTTGTATATTTGAATATTAATTTACAAAAGCATAATATTTATTCATTTGTATATTAATACTTATTAATGTATCTAAATCATAATATTAGATGGAAGCAATAGGTTTTGTTTTTATTTTAGACATAATATAACACGTGTATTTTGACTGACTAACTTCATCGCAGATTAAAACTATATTGATGTTTATATATACGTTTTCTACTATTCCTTTTATACTGTATTAAAAATGTAATATAAAATTTCTATTAAGAAATCGTTATAAAAGTAAGACTTCGTAAGTTTTAGCAGTGCAAGAAATGCAAAATTGCGATTTCATACTTAAAATGGCACCACAACCAAATTATGTCTTAAGTATTCCCAAGCTATAAGCTCATCGTAGGACCTTCAAAATAGCAGACATCTCTCAAAAAATTGTTAAGAATTTGTAAAGTGAAAACTTTAAATGAAAATTTAGCCCAATTTCACACATTTGGTTGTATGTACTACATAATATTTTCTGAAGGTTTTTATAAAAAGATTATACTTTAAGATTCTATTTTGAATGTCTTTTGAATTGTTATGCAAGCGCTCTTTATTTAGACACTTTAGACATTTGGCATTGGTCTTGGATTTTGTCGCCTGCATATCCTTGTGCTATTTCAACATTTTGAAGTGGATTACATATGTGCATACACATGTAAGTAAATAGGTTACATTATTATTTTTATTATCGATTCAGAAACAGCCAACAATCATATTAATATATTATACTAATCGACTTACATGTATGTATGTACATAACCATAGAGTCATCTCTTCACAAATGGGTTAGTCCCGAAACCATTGTCCCAATTGAATTGCTTACGACTTTTTAATTTGGAAGTGTTGTAACCATCTTACTTATTAAATGGGGCTACTCATCTTTAAAAGATGTGAACAGGGCGGCAGAATTAGTGGTTATGGAAGCACGGAGAGCAGGACACACCTACACAAGCAGGAAATACACCGAAGAGAAGAGCAACTATATTGCTCCAACGGAAAGCTTGGCTAGTTCTCAGGACATCCAGGCTCTACAACAGCTGAGGTATGACGTAATTTGGTGCAGGGGCCAGTCACGTGGTAGAGACTTTCGGAGCCAAGAGAATTTTCCACTCTATTCTTTGGCAGTTCCATGCAACTTAAATGGGCCATCGTGGTGCCACCCGCCGCCATGCCCTGCATGTGTGGGTTAGTAGGACCGTGGTGCCATTGTTGTGTAAGTCCGATGTGCCACCTTAAGGACACCGATTGTGTAACCTCGCACCACCACTAGAGAATTTGCGATTTTTTTTTTCGAAATGTGTTCCTCGATGAGTGGTTTCCTGGCTTAGCGGCTTGTTGGCCAGTACGCCTGCCTAATGCTTTCCAGTATTGGAAATTAAGGGAATTTCACCGCATCATTTCAATCAATAGTTTGGGCGCTGAGCATGCGTCCTACAAGCGAAATTTTCATGCCGAAATATTTTGTAAAAGATCCTATTTTAACCCAATATCCTTTAGGTTATAAAGGTACATAGTTGCCAGGCGTCTGGTTTGCTTCATTCTGTTAGATTTAAGCCCAATGTTGTTTAATTTTTAAGCTCCGAGCAATTAAAGTAGCACCCAAACTGCTTGGATAGGCGCTTTGTAAGTCAAATGTGAAAGCTTACGCCTCTTTGTAGTTTTAACCCCCGCCTCAAAAAGCTGGCTTGTTTGAAGCCTTTGTCTGTCTGTCTGTTTGTGGCATCCTGGCCCAACAAAAGATGAATAGATATGAATGTTCCCCATCTTTTGTTTATAAGCTTGCATTTACATATTAGGATATTAGCATTTGCGATACGGTTCTTCGCCATGTTTGACGGAAATTGGTTCAGGTATTTCCAGAATTTCCAACTTTCAATTGTGTTCATATAGATATGTATGTCTAGCACTATTCCAGGTTTTGTTGTTTGTCAGTCTATCTGTCCGTCAAGACCTGTTTTCCTAAAATCGGCTAGAGGAATCAAATTGAAATTAATATCAGATACTAAACTCTTCTCCCTCATAGTCTTACAAAAAATTCATGTTTTTAACTACAAGCAATAAAAAGATACGGCCATTCGAAGAGTACAGATACTAAGAGACCAACTCATTAATCGTCAAAACCTATAGGGTACTTCCCATTCACCTTGGAATCTTGATAATTGCTACTTTCATTCCAAAGCCAGATTGCTCCATGGAATTGTCATAACTGAAAATATTATTTAAATGTAATACATTACACGAGAGATTCCCTGTACGATTGAAAGCTGTCTGAAGGAATTTTTTGTAATCAATATTTTCAGGAAGAACCTCGCAATAATGAAATAAGCCCTTTCATGTAATGTCGCTTATATATGATATTTACCACCCTAGGATATCCTCCTGTAAAAGTAAACGATTCTGTAATTGATAGAGTAAACTATAGACATTACAAATCGACATTACTCAATCACTTCGGTATACTACTGGGATCTCCAGCCGGTGAGAGTTTGAGCGGTTACGTTTGTACGAATACGTTGTTGTTTGTTCGTGTTGAAGCTTAAAGATTGCATTAGCCCGGCCCCTCTGTGGCCAGATTTATTATTTATAACTTCATGAAGGTGCAGAAAAAAATCTCCAATTCACACGATGTCTGCTAAACCAATCTCATGCCTGGCAATTTAACAATAAAAGTGAATAATTCGTCTTGATTTTGTGCCTCTCAACTCAACGCGACTCCAGCGATCCACCTGAACCATGGTCGAATCAAATTTTGGTTATCAAAATTTCAATTTTTTATGTCTGGTGTGGTCTCTCGCATTGTCGGGCCCATTTTTCTGTTCGTCTTAATAACAAAAACGGAGGCCATTTACTGTGTTACACGATTTATTTACCGATTGTGAACTGCTTTTAATGATTCTTTTATTTTTAATTGAATAGGCATTACCGCAACGGTGGTCCCATTTAAATTTGAAGAAAATTGTTCACTTTTCATCACTAGTTTACTCCAAACAGTGTTGTCTCATTTGAGCAGAGTGTTTAGAAGACCTACACATACTATGTACCTATGTAAATGCAAACAAGCAATTTTACCGAGAAATAGAAACTGACTTCAAAATTTTACCTTCATATATGTATGTAAAACTGAAAGTACAACGTTAAAAGTAATATCTCTTTAAAGAAAAGAGTATTTAAAACCAATATACAATATTATAGGTACCTACTAAAATAATTTGAGCACGAGTAAAAACGTGACTAACTTGTTTCCAGTTTTCGAATTGACGAAATTTAAAGTAATTGCTTATTATAGCATGTGATACATAAATAAATAGTAGTAGTAGTTTTAAATAACAGGCTATCTTGTGTACATATATTAACGGGGTATTCTGGTCTATAATTTTGAAAAAATTGATTTTCCTTGTATTATTTCTTATAGAGTATACTTTTAAGAATATGCTGCCCAAAGGAAATATTAAATTCTAATAATTGGGGAAGTTACAGCTACTTTAGTAACGCGGTAACTAAACTGGTCCTACCGGAACTACTATACCCTGAAATGTTTAAACGTGTTTATCTCGAAACCACTTTTTCAAGCTTATTGACACGATATCTCAAGTTCTAATCAACCTATTGAAGTGAAATTCAGCACACACCTTCTTCATATAACTCGTTATGGTCGGTACTATGTTCGTTAAAAATAAAACATTTTTACTATTTTTAAACAATTAATGAATAATGAAAAAACTCAAAATTTTTCTCTAACAGCTGCCATTTTGCGAAAAAAAAAGTTCTTCTTTTGTTCGAGTCATACACGATAATGACACCTTCACTGATTAAGAATCCATTTTTGTTTTTTTTCGATCATTAGGAGACTCTAAATCGTGTCAACCAAGAGACATGGTTTCAAGGACATACTTCACCACCCTGCAATTTTTTAAATTTATGACATTATTGTTTAAATTTTTTTTATTTTCATTCGTTATCTTATAAGTAAAAATTAGGGAAAAATCCGATGATGAAAATATTTTTCGTTTGTTTTAAAACTCAATTCCAAAAAACCTTCAAATTTGGCTCATTAGACCAGAATACCCCCTTAAGTTGCCCGCTTTTCGACACAAGTGGTAAGAAGCCTCTTCAGGAACCTTTGGTTAGTTGGTTGAGTGCCGATTCCTACGACATTTCCGAAATTGAATTAACACCGACAAGCTGGTTTAATATTCCTACCGTAAGAATGTAATCTGGCGATTAGGATGTTTGATAACGTAGTTTGTCTGACAGTCAGACTTTGTCTTGGGCTATTATTTAAACAAAACATTGGAGGTACTCCCATAAAGGGTTAGAACAAAGATATATAGCTATTTGTTCTGAGTAAATTCATGGTGTTGACTTCAAATTTGAATACCAAGAATGACTACTGCGGTTTCATTGAAATAAGTAGTGCTTAGGAAAGTTAAGGTGCACATTGTGGGAACCTCTGCCCAGTTAGCAATAAGAGCCCAAGTCAAGCGACTACTAAGAATTCTCTGGGATTCCGCGAAAGCTGGAAAAGCTCGGAGCTGAAACAAAACTCATGTAATCAGCAGCATGCATTTATCGCTACGCGGCCGGTGGAGGCGCGCACGCGCTGGAATCGCCCAACACACGCGCAGCGACTTCGCTTCCGTTCCGAGTTCTGGAGCAAAAGAATTTTATCGGCCCCACACTTGAAAAGCTTCGGGTGGATTTTCACTTTAGATCCAGTAGACGGCGGCTCCATGTGCCGCACACACCCAAAGGTTTCTCCCCGCGCACGAAGCACATCGACGGGGGGACTGGAAGCACGACCACATCGGGGGCCCGAAGGAGACAGCAGCGAATTTTCCTGGTCTCTCGGCGCTACCAGGTCCCATTGGCATTTTAACAGTGGAAGTGGGATTGTCAAAACGGAATTTTTAACCTTTTCTTGCACTCTGAAAACTCCAACTCAAAACTTGATAATCAAGAAAAAGTAATTTGAAAAGTTTAGATTCGAGCGATATTCTTCCGAATTAGTAAAATAAAATCGGCTGAAGTAGCTCGAGTTAAAAACATTATTTTATAATATCTAAGCCAAGGGAGAGCGAAGTTTGAAAATTTTTGTGTAATATCCTATAATTTTCTAACCCCCCGCTTTTTCTTCTTTTGAGCAGGATGGAAAATTCCGGTTGAAACAATCCTTGGGCGTTGTGCATTTGCCGGTAGAATTTCAGTTTTAAGGTTTGCAGATTGTGTGAAAAGAATAAAAAAAAAAAAATACATAAAAAATTGAAAAAGAAAAAAAATAATTTATCGAAAATATCGGTTACATGCTGAGTGAAAAAGGAAGTTCGTAACATACAGTGGTGTCCTATATGTGTGACCGGACATAGCTTTGTGTGTGTTCAGCCTATATATAACAAATCATCTATATACATATATAGAAGCTGCACTTCTATATATTAACAAAGAAGGAAATTATCCTTGAGCAGGACTCGTGGTTCTTATTCTCTTTCTGTCCTGCTCCCAAGCGATCGCACCACCATCTACAGCCGTTAAGATTAAACTAAATAACCAGAGTGGGGCATCCGATACCAAAGTGGAAGTTACATAACTTTTAGTTAGAACATTTTTTAACTGGAACTTCGAAACCGGGAGAATAATATCCGAAGTATAGCCCTTACGAATTCCAATCCGTATGTTTAAATAAATTCCCAAAACGATTGGGAAAACCGAATTGAAGTGAATCTCGTGAAGATACGCTCGATATTGTACACGTTCCAGCGATTTGATGTTGTGTAAGAATTGTGTGACTAGACAGTGCTTATTAAAGTAGCCTCAAGCGTAAGCCAGAGCCCTCTAATAATTATCAACAAAACGCACATTAGAAAAAGAACACCGCGAGAATATCATCAATAAAAAATATATAGAAATATATTCTCTTCTGCCTTTAAAAATCAGTGATTAACGGCTTTTTCCGAACTGTGGTGAGAAGTGCGAAAATCCACCACACGAAGTTGACTAAAACAATAAGGCACCGTTTGGAGGAACAAGTTGCCCTTTTGAAGTTACATAAAAGGAGCGAATCCTAAGAACAATCAGCCATGGCCGATAAAAAAGTTGCTGAACAATATTACGCTCCTCCACCAAAGCTTGGCAAGTGGGAGGGTTTCAAATTATTCCTATGGAACAGTGAAACTAGCCAATGCCTTGGACGAACTGGATCTAGTTGGGGTAAGTAGATTTTTACTTATTTTACTATACTATATTCTATATAGTATAAAACAAAGCAAAATGTTCCAGGACATAGGAAATTCAATTTTAAGGTAGAATGAATTATAAGTAAGTTAATACAATAATTGAAGAAATCTTACTGTCATACCAACACAAAATGCATGTACGCAAAATCCGTGCCTGTGCACACAATATACAAAAGTACTCTTTATTCAAAATGGCCGACACTCTCAAGGATTTTCGATGTAACGATTTTTTATATGTTTTCTCCAGCAGTTGACTCTCCCCTTTAGCTATCTTTTATCCTCTCATTCCTGCATCAGGTGGTGAACGCTGCCCTTCTTATGACTAAAGTTCAACATGTCTATCTCCCCCCTCACGATAGTGCCGTACACTTATCTCTTTTCATCACCTGCTAACTTCTTCTTCTTCTTATCCAGTCCTTCGAAATACCTAGAGGAAAATCTGTCCTTGCAAGTATTGAGGTAGAAAATTTTGATATTGGATCGATATTTCACACCCTTCGCGTATGTGGTAGTTTTTCGCTCTCCCTTATGCACACCAATGCCGAAAATTCACCACTACTCACCACTGCGCCTTGTCGAAATGGACAATGGAAAAGTTGGAATACCTTCTTCAATCTTTTCAAATATAAGCGTTTGAATAAAGCGATATACTTATTTTCTATTGCCGGATTAACCAAATTTTGGTTTTAGGCCCCAATAATTTATTTTTTCGAGCATACTGCCCTAAGGGTCGATTTATGAGCACTTTACATGACTGACTCTCTTGTTGTCAGCTCCCTGCCATGAACATGAGCGGTTTAAGATAGAATTGGTTTTCCTTACTATGCAAATTGAAAGTCCTGCCAAAAGGCAAGAACAATTATGTAATTTTTCCTTTTCTGCCATTACTTATGTGAAAATATTACTCAACCCGGTTTTTCGCCCTTTGCTACACAATCATGCACTCGCTTACATTTCAGTCGATTTTCTTCTTCCCTTTTTTGGTGGTGGCTTAGTATTCGACTCACGGGTTGGTTACGTAAGTTCACTTCTGTTGCTGTGCGGAGAACGACAACTAAACAAGCTTACGATTTTTCAAATAAGCATTTTCACTTTGGGAATTGATTCTGCCTTAGCACCAAGAGACTATTTCTTTTATAAATTTGTATTATAATTCAATTATTTTTGTATTATCTTTAACATAACAGTCTTTACAACAAATTTAGTTATTTTAAATTCATAAATTATTTACATTATGTTAAACATTGAACTTGAACTTCTAGGGACGAAGTTTAAACATTCACAAAACAAATCGTCGTAAGAATAATGGATATTATATTTACATATGTACATACATATGTCCTTATAGCTCTTATGATATTTAAACTATACAATATTTGAGATTGAGGATATGTCAATCTTAAGTTTTCTAAAGCATTGTATCTTTTAATTATATCTATGTACTAAAGTAATCATCAGTTCACGGTAACACATATTATTTTGTATTGATTTTTCTCTAAACGTGAATTATGTTGTTTTGTAAAGCTCTACTTTTTAAGCATACTAAAATTCGTTTGCAACTACAAAAACAACAATATTGTGAAGTTTGCTATTACGTAACTGGTAAGAAGAGGACATTTTCAATTTTGTTTTTCTCAATTCTACTCTAAAACTTGAACTCTCTTAAACTGTAAAAACTATAAAGTTGGAACATCTAACGTTGGAGAATTTTATACATTTGTTTCAATGGTTTTTAGAAACATTTTTTATTGCAAAAGGCTACAATGATATAAATTAACATGTGTGCTAAGCTGGCATACAAATCATGAACTTGATTAGTCAAGAAAAATGTTTCTTATCATATAATATATGGTCTGTTCTCCAACGAAAATGCAATTTTGTATAAAAAGATATCTGCTAAAAAGGTCTATGAGCTCTTCAACCTAGATATAATTCATCAAACTACCAGATAAATACTATATAGAAATAAATCACTATTGTTAGTTTTGAACTTTATATCATGCTTTATATTTGCTTTTGTGTGACACTTCATAAAGTGTGTTCGTACGTTTTGTCTTTCAAGAAGAAATCGTGCATTAAATTATAATTAACTGCGATTCGCTAAGGTAATGAACAATATTCGCTTTTATGAAATGAGCAAATAAAAAGTCATTACTTTATAGTTGGATACTTGTATAGATCAGATTTAAACTAAATTCCATAAAATTATAGAACATAAGAATAAGTAAACTGGGAAAGCATTTTTTTTTTTATAAAAACGAAAAATACTCTTGAAAGCCAAATTTGGACAAGATCAATAGATTTTAAATGAGGAAGATATTACATAACTAAGTAGAAATTCTTAATATACGCGAAAAACGTTTAGATAAAAACCATAATTGGGTGGAAGAAAATAATTGACGCATACCATAAAATTATGGAAATATTTAGAGGTTCTGCTGTACATTTCTATAAAATTGTAAAATATGCATCATAAAAAGTAATTGTAAGAGAAATTGATTAAAGGTAATATGGTTTTTCATTTTTCGTGGTACGTTTCCACAAAGCTAACGCACAAGGACATGATCATAATAAGCCTTCAAAACAGTACAATTTCCAAAAAAAATTATATAGAACTTATATGTTTAGAAAACTTGTGCTTGGCTTTCAGAAGACCAAAGAATATGGCGTAAATGTGTGTTTTGAATTATCTCTCAACATAGAACCAGATATTAGGAAAAAAATTATAACTTTCATAATTAACAAAATTCCGCATACGACATTTATCTTATTAATTATTTGTTACCATACAAAGAGACCTTAAGTTAGACCTATTCTTATAAGAGTGGAGATATTTGAATTTTATTTAAAGAGTTAAAACTATGTACACTTTTAAGATGGAATCACTCGTTATTGTATCACATTCGCAATATTGTTGCGAGTAGAATAGTTCCCTATAACGAAATTTAAGCGGGTAGATAGCCTAACATAAGAAAATATACAAGAACTTAAGTTTAAATAGAGTCAACTTATTTTAGATTTCCATGATTTACTATACTTATTTGGTCTAAAATACATCTTAGAAGCGAATATAAATACCTGTTTGTTTGGTTATGCAAGACGTCCTATAAGATCAAGAAGCAATGTTAGATACATTATAACTCTCTTTTAAAGAAATCGCTTTTTCCTTAAGATATCTTCACATGATTTTTATGCAAATAAATAAAGAAATTTTCGTTCAATTTCTTATGTTTTTAAACATTTTAATTTTAAAATTATAATTGGGGTAATGAATGTTCTAAATTTCGATACTAAAAAACACCAGTTGCGGTGGTGATTGCAAGGTATGTGATTGCACTAATATGTATGTATGATACACTTAGTAAAAATTTATATTAAAATATACTAAAACTCAGTTCATTCGACAACTACTATTTATTAAATAATTCTTTGAAAATTGTGCAAACATATTAGTTTTTGGCAAATGCATGCAATGTGTTTAGAGCGGAAACTCAATTTATACCAAATGCGGAAAAGGTTTAAAAGATATTAACATCTAATTCTTATGATTTTTTATATTTATTCCTACATAATTTATAAATAAAAACTGTATAATAACGCTTTCTCGGTGTTATCTATATGTAAATTATCACTCCGTACCTAAGGTGAAATAACCAACTAACAAATTCGTACCGCACCACTTTCATGGCTTCTCTTCCGAAAGTGGAAAAGAAGCCAGAATTTAAAATGTTGTGCTGCTCGAAAAAAAAACATTGAACGATATTTTTGATAACCCCGAAGTCTGCGATAATTTATTGCTGATAATCAAATTTAGGACTTGGGTGTACATATAAAAATAACTCACATTACAGGTTGACTAAGCTGGGTACAAAAATTATAAGAAAAGATAACATATTTGTCGTCAGTTTGTTTACTCAAAATTGCAAGATGTTGAAGTACATTTTTCTGATATGGAATGTAAGATTTTGAGTTGTATCAATACAATACAACTGTGTCTTGATGAATACTTGACATTCATGTTGAAAAATGAAGCCTACATAAAATACAATGATTCATCCCACCTTTCCAAATCGATCAAAAACGTGAAAGTGCTAAATAAACGCGAAGTGAAAGTTAACTTCACTTATACATACTTCTTGCTAGAATTATCGTCGACGTTTGCTCACTCAGCTTTTCGTATTTTTATAAATCATTACATGTATGCATTTGTGGAAATTACGGAAGAATTATGGCGAGAATTGCGTGAGAGAAAATAAGATTTCCACTACTCCACTTCAATTTCCAAAGCTTAACAAAACATATGCTCGCACTATTTCAGCGCAATTGGAGAAACGTAAAAATAATCTTTCCAGTGGATGCTATTTTAAAAACAATCTAATAAGCTCACGGATCTGCATAGAAATTGGTTTATTTTTTATTTTAATTTCTCAAAAGGGAAAAAAGTTATTTAGCATACCAAATTGTTTGAGCATACCTGCGTCACTCAAGTCGCGGTTATTGAATCTTATAGTGCTAGGTCAGCTTTTTTCTGAAATAAGAACCTAAATTCTGAGAAAGAGCTTTAGTCTCAGCAAATTTCTTTTAATGTGAATTGATTTCTTACCAAAAACCTAAAAATGCATTTTAAAATATAATTAATAATTATAAGGAGAAACAGACATTTTCAGAACATTTGGACTTTAAAGTAAATAGGTAGTTGTAACGACATTATAGATAGAAAAATGAAAGGCGGAACTCCTACAAATTTAGCCTTATTTGATTCATTAAATATTTTATTTAAGAAGCCATCATCAACATAATTTTCTTATATAAATCTTTCCTTCAAAGTGTTCGTAACATATTTTCCCCAACAAAAGATCTATTAAAATGTAAAATATCACAAATTCTAACAAAACCAACCTAACAATATCGCTGATTTAAAGACGTAAATTAAAAAGCTGTGTTTTAAATTTAATTTTTCAGTTTTTAGGAAGGAAGTTAATAAAACAGTTATTATTTTCCCAGATAATTTGTACTTTAATGAGTTTTTTTACAATGAAATTAAAAAGAAGTTAACTAAAATTTTATGAGCTTTTACACTTGTTATGTTATTCAACCTTTTGGCTAAGTGTATGTACTTTGAATCTATGACTAAATGCAAGTTTTAATGGGACAAAAAATAATTAAGTTTTTTTACTGCCATTATATTATTAACGATGTCAGGAAAAATAAGTGACAGTAATTACATTTTTAAATTTTTTCTATGCATTTTTATTGGTTGCCGGCTTGCTTTTCTAGAGCCAGAGAGCCTCATTAAAAAATCAATCACATGGTACGTTGCTCCATTTTCTTGGAACAAGCTAAGCTACACCGAAATAAAATTCCCTCAAAACGAACTTAATTTTCTTCGTTGTTTCAATTTTCTGTAGTACTCGTATCTACGTATGTATTTTATGTAAGAATATTTTTATTCATAGACCTAATGCTTAAAATAACTTGGATTTCCAGTATGGTTTTGTTTTCGAGAAAGAAATAGAAAATAGTTTATTGTTTGTTCAAATATTTATTGGAGCATAAACAATAAATAAAATTAAAGTTTTCTCAAAAGAAGATTTCTTATGATACTTAATAACAAATCGTTAGATTCGACCTGATAAGTTGCAATGTCGTTACAAAATAGAAAATCGCATATGTTATTTTACGATACATTAAAACGAATATTACTTTCGAAAAATTTATAAATTATTGATTTTTTAAATATCTTAGGATTATATGTTTGTAAGTTCAGTCTTCTAAAAACCTTAGTTAAATTTGGTATCTACAAATACCTACAAGTTACATAATAAACTAAATATTGTGAACTTCAATAATAAAGCAAAGATGGAAATTCAGTTTTAAAATTAATTTTAATTGTTACCTTGTCAATACTATATGGAGTAATTATTGAAATAATTTTTAAATAATTGCAAAATATTCTTACTTTTAAGTAAGTATATTATTTGGTTTATTGACGTTTGCTTTCGAGAAGCGGCTTAATGCTTTAAAATTTGAAGCCCTTCAAATTATATAGAAATAATATATTTCCGCAATATTGCTTCCGGGTATTTGTTACAATACAAACACACACGTAGGTATATAATCAATAATGATGTAGGATGTAATTGGAACGAATGGACTATAAAACACAAAGAAAATTAACAGTGTCATTAATAGTAATAACTTTATGCTCAGTCACTCGTAACTGATAACATGAATTTTAAGATTTTTGCGGAAACAAGACAAAACCAGCAACGGCCTTTACAAGTGTTGAAGACCACGTCCAAGCAATTAATTTGCTTGGCACGCAAATAGGTTAAAACAAAGCTGATTAGAATCAATTTGTACCCGCATTCACATCTGCACGCATTGTTTCATCTAGCGTACTTGATTCGGATGCTCCTCTGTAAACGAAGAACAATATGCGATCGTGTATTGATCACGAAGCAATCTAATTTTTAATGACGTCACTGGGAGAAACTTCAATTATTAAACTATGCTTGGGAGACGCAGAAAGCGAAAACGAACGATTTTGCGAGGATAGGGGTGGGCTGAGACTGCCGCACAATACAATAAATCTTAATTGACGATCAAACGATCAATTAGAGATCGCGCGGGTTTTCGTAATAAGGAGCTAAACACTGCAATGTGCGCATGCTTGCTTGGTTTATTGCCCCTTGAATTGGAAAATCTCGGTTCCGAATCACAGCGACTATGACAAACATTTTCTTTTTGTAAGTAATTAAGCCTAAGATAAAGCCTCCAGACGAATAGCAGACGCCAATAAATCGCAGACTTATTTTTACTTTTCGCTATGCTTTGAGACACTCTTGGCAGACTTGCAACAAGTCAAAAGTCAGTTATTATCTTTTTCCTACATATGTATGTATGAAGCTGTTTTTTCATATCCATGTGAAAAACAAATGATATTCCAAAGAGAATTAATATAATCATGAATATTTGTGAATTGCTTAGCATTTTCTCTTAGTCATAATTTCCACAAAAAGATATTTATAAATTCCAATTATAAATTACTCATTTATTTTTCGCTTCCATAAATCAAGGGTATTCCCGTGCAGTATGACTAACCCTCCGGAAAGGGGCATCAGGAATAACACGGAAAATAGATTTAAACTTATGGGGTCAACCAACAACTGCTCAGAAACAACTTTTCCGACTAATTGGCGCCAATTATTTGATTTCCTGGGCCCTTATTAGCTTTCCTTGTACAAAAGTAGGACAATTCAATCTATGGCCCGAATCGTAAAAATGGATTTTCACCTACATTTGAGGCATCACGCAAATGGGCGTAAAGCATGCAAAGGAAAACATTTTACATAGGGGAGAACCTCTTTTAAACTTAAAGGACATTTAGGTCTTTAGTGGTTTTTTTTTATATAGGCACACATAGGCAAATATAGGTACAAAATAACATAATACAAATATATTCACTAAACGGTGTCAAACTTGTAAGCTGTCTATAAATTTATGAAGAATGTTTTCATTTATTAAAAAAAGTATAGTTTAGTACACGATTATTATATAAATAATAATGAGCAACCTTGCTTTTAACCCTCTGCGGATCAATATGTGTAATTGAAATCACATACTAACAGTGACATTGTTTTAAATAATATCATTATTTTCTTAAAGATTGGTTAAATATTTTACTATATTGTCTTGTTAGAGAGGGTACAATGGTAGAGTTCGGGGTATTTGCGATAGCAGTTGTTATTTTTGATTTTTTATTTTTATAGAAGAGGTCTTAAATATGGATACAAAATCATGTATTAATAACAGTATAACGATTAATGAAATCACAGCAATATAATTATCATTTACGATAAAGTTCATTAAGTACGATATTATTTTGTTTTTCGCATATTTTATTGTTTTTTTACAAGTGCTGATTAAAAAAGCGGATGGGCGACCAATTGTGCATCGAAGTAGTAATAGTGCGAATGTTGTAAGCCATTTTTACACCAAAGCTACCATATTTATTATTATAAAATTGTTGAAACATCTGAATTTATCGTTTTTAGACATTTATATTTGTTGATTACATAAAGCTTTTTATATTTAACACAAATATTCGGCGCATCAATGTTCTTAATGATTATGTACGGTGTATACCAATTATTTATGTACATTACATATTTGAATAAATGCAAATATATTAAAATTGTATGGTTGTAAACTGGTTTTACAATTTATTAGACGTCCTCTTAAGCGCTTAACAAGTTTAATTGTTCTTGTTATGTTAGACATCAATAAAACTCTAGTAGTAATTAATACGAACACGATATCAATACGTACACCTATCTATTTTATTATGCAAGATAAGCAAAATCCATCTAACAGATGTTAATTTATATGCCGAACAATCAATATAATTGCATAATATGGATAACACCCAATAGTAATTAGAATGCCACACAATAACCATTTTGAGGGACAATTATCACTTTAATGCTTTTAATCTAATTGCTTAAGCTCTTTCATTCTTCTTTAAATGTTAATTACAAAGAACAATAAGAACGTTATGACCTCTTCGATTTAAGCAATTATGGCGATTGTGTAATATTCCAGAGGTCTACTCTTTTCCATGTGCGAAACTTAGCACCTTATCCCCCGCAGAAATCTCAAGTTGATTGCTCGCGCTGCCGCTGAGCAGTCATTAGCAGTTTTATTAATAACTTAATAAAAGGAATACGCGATAACAAAAGCAATACCGGCAGATGAATTCATTTGTTCTGATTAAACCTGCGGAAATAATTTTTCTGATTACCTGCATCTATTGCTTTGTAAATACGTTAGTCCGGGAATGAAATTTATCTTAAGTATTTAATTTTTTTCTGAAATTTAAGTAGAATAATCTAAACTTATAATAGAAGAAAATAAACTGAAGTACATATTTAATTTATAAAGAAGTATACCTTGAACTGGAACAATTCATTTTTTAAAAAGCCCTTAATCAACCATGACTTCAAAATAAGATATACACATGTGTAAGGACAGCGGCATAAATAGACAATTTCAGAAGAATAGTAAAAATATTGTTAGTTGTCTGTATTATTTTTAACTTGCTCTAAGACATTTTGTCAGTTCAACTTTACCTAATTTTTATTTTTAATTGAATACTTTCATCCATATTTTATATATAAATACATATACATATATCATATAATTTGGAATCGCAATTTCAACTAATTGATGCATTGGATGGGTTTCATTTACTACGGGTACATGCAGACTTGAAACAGGCTTCAAGTCGAGTTGAAAATCGTGTAACCTCGAATCGACTTCAAGTCGGCTTAACTGGAGTTGATCCGAAAAATTTATCGAATCGACTTGAGGCAAACCCATGTAACTGCGGCTTGTGCGCTTGAGTTTTGAAATTAGTTGCCAGTCGTGTGTCAAGTCAGTTGTGTGTTATTTTCTTGTCTCGGACCCAATAAATTTATTTTTCTTATATGTATAACCTGCACATAAATAAGCAGCATTTGTGCCCTCCAAACGTATTTCGTGACACACTATACACATTTTCAAGCCAGCTGAAGTCAAACTCTCAAGTACGGAACCTGGGCCGCAGATTGAACTGTCAGTTCAATCTCAAGTGAAGTTCTCACTCAATCCGACATGTAACCATAGTAAAAGATTCTAAAAAAAGACTAATACTAATTTAAATAAATCAATAATGTTTCAATTATAATACTTAATATAGTTTAAGGTTATCATGTGTTTTGTAAAGACGGAACTCATTAAAATGTAACTCTATCCTCTCGTTCATTAGGCTTTATTTCTGAACAAACTGAAAATTATCGAACGTTTTTCTTATGTACAAAAGCTAAATACAATACAGTAGAAAAATAGGAAGAAATCGAATTTGACGTCACGCTATATCAAATTATATAAGATAGCATGTGTGGCCTGAAATGGAATTTATGAAAGCTCGTATGTAAATAAATGCGCATTCTTAATGCTGTGCGGTTGCTTGACTTCGTTGTTTCCAATTTGAGATTCAGATTTGAAATTTACTTGAAATGCCTCCTACATGACAATGACATTTCCTCCGTTGCTTTCACAGAAACAGGAACAATACTAAGAAGGATAAATCAAAACCCCCAGCTGTTCCACTGCAAACCAAGTCCTTAGCGTTGGAAAGGCTTCTTTTATCGCGTCAAGAAATATGTTCAATGAGAACACGACATGTAATTTGTGTGTCTACATTTCATGCGCGAATGTGATGCTCGCCCAGGGCACGTTCATAAATAACATGACCTACTTTCTGATAAAAATGCTCCCTTCAATAATATTCAATTCAATCAGTCTATGAGTATCTCGTTGTTCTTGAAATATTCACCGGGAAACATATGGTATCCTTTTGGTTATTATCGATTGCTTACGTATGTGTAAGCTTCATTTCTAGGGGAATAGATGCCTGTTTCGGCAGAAATAATTCAGTAAAAAATTGTATGACATAAAACCTTCCAACTAGGATTAACTGGGGAATTACGCTACCCGAGCGAAGTTATTCATTCTCTAGAGAACCCCTATCATTTCTAATTTCCATAGATTTGAGTAGACTGGTGGGAATTGCCATTATAAATGGAATCCGCAAAGTTTCTGCAGAGCGTCACAGTCCCTCATGGCATCAATACATCAATCATAATTTTCTGGTATTTTCGATTATTTCATAAGAACCCAGACCAAACTTATTCAATACCGGTTTTACATTTTCCCTGAATATATGTTGAGCTTTAACTTTTACCTTAATTTAATTGGAAAACTTTATGCGCCCTGAGTACCGAGCACTCTCATTATTGCTTATCTAGCCCTCGATTAAGGATGTTGTCATCATTCCACCCCCTGACCCTCAGTAAAAGCAACTAGCTCTTAAGCATGCTACCCACATAATTCGTGTCTATTGTTAATGCTACAAGCTAGGCAAGGCTAATGATTTTGTCTTTACTTCGGAACACGACATCCTATCGTCGTTTCTGAAGCTTCACGGCTTTCTGTAAATGATTGTTTATCGAATCCTTGAAGTGTTCTTCGAAATAAAAGAAAATGGATCAAAAGTGAAATGGACCTTTGAAAGGCAATTGATTCTAAATTTATACCGACGACCAACGACAATTCTTTGCCATAATTACAGTATTTGTAAAATATGTTACAATAGTGTTATTGTCAAACTGTCCTTCATAATTTTAGGCTACTATATGAAAAATTAACAAATACCATATAATAGGTTTAAATTGAAGTATAAAGTCCTTCTGTAGCGTAGGTCCGATTTTGAGTTTTAGGTTTAAATGTTTATTTATTTAAGATATGTATATGAAATGATTATATTTCATTTTCATTTACCTTAAGAGCAAAAATGTTCCAGCCAATATTGGCGATTATTTATATTAATTACAAAATCTCAAAATAGAAAGAAATTGTTTGTTGTGCTGATTAAATTATACAATGTTTTGCCAAAATAATGTTTGTATTGTATGAGTAATACTCATGAAAAACAAAGAAAACCAAAACTTATCAATTGCATAAAAGGACGAGATTTTGCTTTAAAAATATATATATAATTCATAGAAACCAAGAAATAATATTTGTAGAAGAGCAATATTTGAAATTTAGGCTTGATGAAATGAGCAAATAGACATGACTCTTCATTTTTTGTAAGGACTTTTTAAATGGATTAAAGTTTAGCATCTCTTTTACGTTAATGCTACACCAATTAAGTTATGAATTGTATATTTAAATTTTACGGAGTTTAAATTTATTCTCAATTACAAATCTAAAATGTTTTTAAATAAATGTTATTAATCAAGTTAATTTTTTATAACATTACAAAATATATTCGACACTACTATTTATCGCATACTTTTAGATAAATGTATATTTGTAATACTAAACAATTTTAAATTTTACTATTTTCCATGTTGCAAACTTCTAAAACTTGTTTACTGTGTTTGGTGATTTCTTTATTTAAAAAGATTGATGACTGTATAAAAGAAAAAAGTTTTAAGTTTTAAAATGATGTGAAAATTTAATATTATAACTGCGTACTTGTAACCCGTCGTGACCTCTTATGAAATTGTTTTACAACAAAGTGTGAAAATAATTCCAAAAGATATTTACATAATTTTAACGAACTTTGTTGAAAATTTCAAGAAGTTTACAAAACTAATTCCACTATGCAATGTTTAAAATTCACAATATTTTTAGAGGCAGCCTTAAAATTCATAAACTTTTTCATTCCAGCACGAAGTGGTGAAAGAAATTTTAATCACAAAAACGATTTTAATAATGGAGAAAACTTTAACATCATTTTTTTCTAGGTACTAATTACAAAAGTGGTACCCACAAAATGTCTATAGGCAGTAAAACTTGCAAAACTTTTCAGAGTTAAAATTTTATAATTAAAACAAGGAGTAAATTTAAACTTGATGAAATTGAAAGCTTTCATTATTTAGACTTTTATTTCGAAAACATTTTTAAGAATGTCATTCTAAATTAAATCTAAGAACTATTGCATAGTAAAGTAATAAAAATCCTATGTCTATTTGCAATATATTTTTGATTTATCTTTTAAATTTTCTTAAATTCATAAATTCCATCGGAAATATGTTGTGGCTAACCAATCAAATTTCTTTGATATTAAATCCGAGAAAATAACTTTAGCTTGCGGTCACCAAAGCGATTTAAATCTACTGAAATATTTATTGTGATTAGGTTGCAAAAGGCGATCCAATTACAGCAACACTTTCTTTGATGTTTATAAATCCGCCAATGGGCTTTCCCTCATTTTTCGAAATTTTGTTACTACATGACTAAATAAAGAGGAATATGAGAAACCGGTACTGAAATTATAAATACACAATTGATATAGTTCAAAAGAAAGAATTTATATAAGACGATTTTTTACATTTTATCTCTTTATAAATATTTCCTTTAAACCTCATATAAAAGTATTTTCATCATTCTCAATGTTGTTGCCAAAGGCACGTTTCCCTTGATTCAAAAGAATAAAAGGTATTTTTAATTTGAAAAGTTACTTGTGTTCGTATTACTTCTTTTTGTGATGGGAAATTTTGTTTCTTTATCGCACCTAAATTTAATTTTGGACATTATATGCATCTTAGGATTAAATGAATTTCTGCTGTTGTAGGTGCAATAAAAACTCTAAATTAATTTAATAATTTAATTTAATTATTTAAATTAAATGTACCTAGGAGTTTTAGGGTTGCAAAAGTTAGGATTACTTTAAGTGGTCATAGCATATGTAGACGCGCAAATCCGACCATATTGATCGTTTTAATTCCTGCCTGTATTCGACCTGATGTTTTTTCGAGAATTCCACACATGTAATTGCATACAAAAATCAGGATTATTAAAATAATAGAGAGAATATTTTGCTTTGTTTTTCATGAAATGATTAGTATTTTAATGTTTAATTAAATTCTTTACAAAATTAATATTCTACTTACTCTCTCTTTGCAGCTAAAATTATATTTTTCTACATAGTATTTTATTCAGCGTTAGCTGGGTTTTTTGCTGCTATGTTAGCTGTGTTTTATCAAACATTAGACAATGATAAACCAAAATGGCAACAAGACAATGGTCTAATTGGATCAAATCCAGGTAAGGTTATATTTCTTATTTACAACGTACATATTTCTTTTCCGCTAAATTAATATTGATTAAATTACTGCACTCAAAGTAACAGAATTCAATTGTGCGAAATAGAATAATTTTCTTAAAAGGCAGTCACAAAACACAAACGACTCATTTGTGTCCAGAAAGAAATGGTTCAACTGACTTAATTTAATTGGCTAATTGGATTCCATGAAAAATTGGACAATTAATGGATACTTCTGGCCATCCGTGAAAGAACCATTTGGAATTGCAGATTTTACATTAAGTGATAGAGTCGGACGGATAACAGTGTGATTATAACCTCGATTGAAATTTATAAGGTGTTACAAATTTAGTATGACTATTGCATAATACTAAAGTTGCACAAGAACTAATTGTTGGTTTTTATTTGGATTGGAAATCATTTAAGTTTTCATGATTAAATGTTTAAAGGATTTGTTTTCAATTTTCCTGACGGCTTGAATGCAGAATTAATATTTTAAATAAATATTCTTGCGCATATGTATTTAACATGATTAAAATTATTGGTAAATATGGAAAATATGTAAGTGACACGTTTTTCCAAATAAGTTAAGGACGAAAAATCACTTTTTTGAAGTGATACTTACGATTCCCTTATATAAAATTTGCATAGGAGTTATGTTTCGTTGCGACAGCTACTACGTATAATATAATAGTACTTTAGCAAAACTAGTTGCGCAGTTCATGAAATATTGGTATTTTACAACTAGTACCGAATTTATTTATTTACTAATTTTGAAATATAAACTAGGGCAAGAAGTGTATTTACTATAAACTTTTATGATTTACAGGTCTTGGATTTAGACCAATGCCTCCAGAAGAAAATGTTGAGAGCACTTTGATCTGGTATGTTTCATCACAGCCTGATAACTTCAAATACTGGGTTGATGAATCTAGTAAATTTCTTAAAGGTTGTTAAACATTTTATTGTGTTATTATTGATTTTTCAAATAATACGTAATCGATTTTTTTAAAAGAACTCGCTGACGGCCAAAAAACAAGCAACAGAATAAACTGCAGCTTCGATTCCCTGCCTCCAGATGGTAAAGTCTGCGATTTAGATCTAAGTAGTTTCAAGGAATGTACTCCCGAAAATAAGTTCGGATACGATAAAGCGAGACCATGCATTTTCCTGAAATTGAATAAAGTAAGGGAAAATTGTTGCAAAATCACTTAATTTATTAAAGCCACAAATAAACTTCACAGATTTATGGTTGGGTGCCTGACATTTACAATGACTCAAACCAGTTACCACCTGAAATGCCAGAACATCTCAAAATCCATATTGCACAGATGCAGGAACTAAAGCCAAAAGAAGTAAGTAATTTTAATTTAATAATGGTAAGCATTTTTAACATTTCTTTATAACTACAGACCAGCCTAGTGTGGGTGTCTTGTGAAGGCGAAAATCCCGCTGATACTGAAAATATCAAAGCTAGGGACTATTATCCACGAATGGGTTTCCCAGGTTACTATTTTCCGTATAAAAATACTGAAGGATACGTCCAACCAGTAGTAGCAGTTCAGTTTGACGTAAATAGTAAGTATCGTTTTTCAATAAAAATTATAATAGAACAGAGTTGTTTAAAATCCATATATTGCACTGCTAAAAACTATATCTGAAAATACGCGTATCATCTCATTTTTAAATTCTCCTCACTCTGACCTCATTCAAAGATATGTGTTGGAAACAGTTCGTAATTTGAGACAAAGCTAAAAGCTTTCATATAGTACTTATGTTCCACTTATTTCTACATTAAGTTGGAACCCATTTTATATGATGTAACTTTTATTGATCACAGACATCAAGACGTGATAACTTAAAAAAACAAAGTCTATCATAAGTTTTATATTCTTCCCAATAATACTATCAGTTACCACAAAAACTTCAACAAGGCCAAAATATTTTAAGTGACCACAGAATTACATTATGCTTCATGTAAAGGGCAAAGGCGTCATTGCATAAATAAGGCCGAAAGCAGGCCAACTTCTAAAGAATTCCATCACTTCAACCGCAAGTTGAGTTTGCACTTAAGGATTACAATGTATGGAGGCACTTAAGAAATCTCAACATTTGGTGGCAACCTCAAGTGGTTGGTAAAGTCGCATACTCCATTCAAAATTTCGTTTACGGAGTGAAAACTAAACATGTATATGTAAGTAGAATAAAAGGCGCAACTGTATAAACAGAACAAATTCATTCGGCTCAAAATGGACATAGAATTTATAAATGAAACAAAACAAAAACAAATTTTAATTAATATTCTACTTATACTTTCTGACTTTTACATGTCCTGGTAAAAAACATACTAAAAAATGGTTCTAAGTAATTGTTAAAATAATTAGACGTTACCTATCTCGAAAATTTTACCTTAAATGCATTTACCAACCGAAAAGTTCTTAATTTAGAATTACTATTTGTTGGATGACTCTCCATATGTAATTTTTAGTTAGCTCAAGAATCTAGCAGCTAATGCATAAGTTACAGAAATAGTGCAATATACATTTCTATATGTGATAGAGGAAAAGTGGATAACATTGGGATATTTAGTTTGTTAAAACTGACAACATTATTGTAAAAAAGCTGCTTCGTCCATGCTTAGTAAAATTTTTGGAGTTAAAATATCATATTATTTTGGAGAATGAGCGCTTACCACTAAAACATGTATTTGAATGAGAGATTATTACGTCTTATTTGTAATTCTCAAGGAAGTAGTTTTGGAATTGTTAAATGGCTTCCGAACCAGGAGGTCTGATAAAGTTACAATAGTTTCAATTTTATATAACATACTTATGTAAGAACGATCTAGCCCAAGTAGTCAACAATTTATCTGTTGTAATTACTTGCTAGATCTTTTCTTTAATTTACATTCTTTAAAATTAAGATTTTCAACATTTTAATAAGAGATTCTATGTATCTATCTATCTGGTATCACTAAATTCCCAGTTCAAATCAAATCAATTTTTGAATAATTTATAATAATTTACGAATCGAAATCAGTTCCAAGGCTTCTGAGGTTAGGTAAACCAAACAAACAAAGAAACGGACACAACATACAGACGTCGCATCGTGTTTTACATAATTATTAAACTCAAAATTTTTATTTTATTTTCAGCTGGTGTTCTAATAAATATTGAGTGCAAAGCCTGGGCAAGAAATATTCACCACGATCGTTCAGAAAGAAGAGGATCCGTCCATTTCGAGCTAATGGTTGATTAAGAAATGGCATCTCTTTTAAGTTAAAGGTTCATACAACAAATTTAATCTTAATAAATAGTATAAATAACACAGATAAACGAGTAGATAACTAAAAGAACATAAGTGAGAAAACGCAATAGAACAATTTAAAACTTTTCAAAAATCAACAAAGCAGGAACAAATTTAACAAAAAAACAAAAAACAACAAAAACAAAAGGAAGTTATGGAAGTCTTACCCATGTCATCAAGGCAGGCACAGACACAAACACGAGTGAAATCAGTCAAAAAGAGATAGCAGTAAACAACTACTCATATTTCAATACATGTTTTAATTTACCCAGCCCTTTCCTAGTAAAGTAAATTTATTAAACCCACACTAAATTTTAAGTAGCGTAAGAATGTAATGCAATGTAAGCTCCGCAAACAACAACAAATAACTAAGAGTAAAGAACATTAGAAACAAAGTGAATATATTCATAGTGAGAACAAATTACACCGAATAAGTGTTTGAAGTAAATTCAGTTGTTAAACTATTACGTATAAACAAAGTAAATATTTATAATAAAATTATGGAGATCAAGAGGATAACGCTATTTTAGATCGACACCGAAAAAAAACCAAGAAAGCAGAAGCATGTGCTATTTTTAATTATAATTTTTTAAATATCTATAAAACCACAAAAAAACCAATAATAGCGAAAATGGTAAATTTTAGTAGTATAAATAAAGATTCTAATAATAAATTACGAATAATTTCGGGCTCCTAAAGCGACAAAGACACCAAAGCGGGTGGAAGCGGCACCCAGCACATTTCATCCCCAAATTCGAGGGATTGTTGCGATTAAGGAAGCTGAGCAAACGTAATTTAACGAGAAAACACTAGAGAGCTAAAATTCGCGTACATCACTGAGCTACAATAATAAAATTTAACTATATAAATAAAAGATAAAGCAAAATTTATTTATTTTTAAACAAAGGTATATAAAGTAAATAAGGGTATTTAATTATTAATTGTTACTTAATTTAACTACCACTAGGAGATTCAGAGATATGTATGGGGAACCTGGGCCAGGAGGAGCCAGCGGCAGACTTTCGAATAATATTTTTAAGGCGAAGAGGTAGACAAAATGTTATGTACACGAAGGAGTGGCTGAATTTACTTAAATAATTAAGTTTAGTTTTATTCGTGAAATGTTTGTAAATGTTTTATTGAACACTTTTTGTAACAACTATTGTATGTAAGTGGTTGTTGAGTATTTTACGCCTAGGTTAATGTTTTAATGTTTTTCCGTTGGAAGCTTGTCTTTTTACTTTAGTTTTTGTAAAATAAAAAAAGAATACAAACCAAAGTAAATGTAATTAACATCATAAGCTACAAACCAAAATAAATAAATGAAACGTGATGAGATAGACGAAACTCGCAGAAACACTTAATAGGCCTTTTAGCATTGCGAGAGGAGTTATAATTTCTCAAAAGTTATGCCCTGTAAATTGAAAAAAATAAACTTCAATATTTCAAAACTACACTTCGGACATTAGCAGCAGACTTTGTTTAAATATTCATTTTTGTTTTAAACTTAATACATGAAATTCTCTTAATAAATAAACTCTCCAAAACAAAAGAAAAGGGCATAACACAAACGTTAATTTCTAGATATATATATATTTAGAAGGGAGGTTTAATTTTTCGCGCTTTTTTACATTTTCATCTTCAAATCAGTACATAGCGTCAATATAAAAATTTATAACTTATGTTAATCTGTATAAACTTTCTTTGAGAGAAAAAAGTGTGGAAGCGGTGGAGTAAATTAATAGAAAAAACAAATACGTTAAATATTATAGTGCATATAGAAAGTGTATCATTGTTACATATGGTTTTAAGGAAAAAAACTAATTATAAAACACACAATTGTGAAGTAAAGCTAGTAGTGGTCTATCAAAAAGAAATGGAATGCGGTCGCTATGCTGGTTGGTGATGTTCAAAATGAACGATATCCAAAAAAGATAAGAGTAATTGTGTGGCTTTACATAATTAGCGCCGAGATTTTTAAATCGCGCGCTTTCCTTTATATTCATGTTGTTGTTACTGACAATGTGCTTATAAAAAATCAGTGAAATTAGGTGATTTTATCAAGTAATTCAGTACTAAAAATGAAAATGAAGAAAAAAAATATTAAGTGTAACAGACGTTGCACAATGTGGACAGTTTCCGGTGTTGAAGAAACAGTGAAAGTACTTACGTAGGTGAAATTAAAAAAACATGACAAACCCTGCGCCCTTTACCTTCACGCATCTGTGATAGGAGTAAGCCAACCCCTTCTAATATTCCTCTCTTTTCGAATAACTCTAGCTTATAGCCAGGGTTTTCAAGGAATGAAATTTCTATTCAAAAAACACCTCGACGGCAATATAACATTGTGCTTCTCTGCCGAGGACAAGTTTTTATACCTAAAGTATTAAAACGCAATTACCTTCTTTCTATGTCTTCTTTTTATAACAAACATATGATTCTTCGAGACAAACTCTACATATAAATAGAAGGTAATCTGCTTTAAAAAATAAACTCAAAGAAGCAGCGGTTCTGTCATATCATCCTATTATAGAAATATCAATTTAAAAATTAAAGTATTGCCTTAATATATTTGCATGACATAATTTTGCATTAAATTATTTCTTGCTCTTAGATAATCGCACAAAGTATGCGTTTCTCTCGCTACATTTCAAATTGGAAACCATATTCTCGTATTTTCGCAAATTTATACTGGTGCGCGAACATAAATTATTGGATCTAAAAAAAAGCCCGTAAGTACCTCACAAATAAAAATAATAATGAACAGTATTGGTCTGTCTGGCAAAACTAAACTTCTCTTAGGTTAGTAGCGAATGAAATTCTAAAATTTGCTCATTCATTACAAAAATGAAGTCCTGAGCTTGTAAACCTGCTTTTTCACTCTTCTCAATGTAGGTTTTTTAAGGCTGCGTAAAGTCTTTGCGTTACGCCAAAAGCTATGCAGCGATGAATCACTTACACCGACAAAACCTAGCATTTAGCAAGACTCATTTACTAATACTCTAGAAGTAGAGCAACAATAAAAATCTAAAGCCTCTTTCTGAAACAAACAGCAAAAAGAGCAGACAACTGTAAAAACACCATGTCAGTAGCATGAGCTAAGAGATACAAGGTTTTTAGTTGTTCTGTTGATTTAAAATTACAAAATAAAAATGAAAAAATAAATTATAGTATTTCCATTCACTGCCCAGAATAAAGTAAAATTTAAAATAAAATATAAATATACATTTAAAGAAGAAGAGACTTGTCGAACAAAAGATTTAAAGCCAACCGGCCCGATTGCTGGAGGGGCAAATAAATGTTTGCCAGTCCAAAAATGCTACGCTTTTAATTTTGTTCGCTTAAATAGTCGACAGAGTGCACTCACTTTCTGTTACATTCGTTATAGTTTAGTAGTAAATCATCACCATTCTAAAAATTTATGAAACATAAAATTCTACGTAAAAGTAACAAGGGCGAATGTTATTAGAAATCCAATTAAAAAATTAATAATTTAAAGAGTAAGTAATTAAATAAAAATTTCTACAAAATGATTAAATTTGAGAAGAAACTGTAAATGTAAATGAGAAAAACGAATAAATTAGTTAATAACAAGAAGAACATAATTTATATTTTAGTATTTCTTTTGGCATTTCCTGTCGATAATGTGACACCAACTAAACTTTTCAAATGACATGATACGGTGCAGTCAGGTTAGCTAAAATTTGCGAAAGCGATTAATCCATGACAAATTATAAAACTAAAAATATATGCGAATTGCAGCATAAGCTAAAGACCAAAACTTGTCGAGTTAAACAATAAAAAAAGATAAGAAACAACACAGATTTAAAGTGAGACAAAGAAACTAAACATAAGAAAAATCAGATTTCTTCTTGAAACTAACCATAACATTGTGACAAAATAGAAATGTGAAGGAACACAAAGATTTATTAATTATTACTGTTATATTCATTTTGTGAAAGATCTTTATAAACTTATAATTTAAGACAAAGAAATACATTCTTTTTTCCTACGCCACCATCATTAAATTCTATGTTAGAAAATTGTTTAAATGAAAAGGAAATTATTGAGAAATAAATGAATAAAAAATTAAAACATATTTATTTTTTACCAGCAAAAACTTAATTCAGTGGAAGCCCTCATAATCCCTAAATTTGTTTATTTAAAGTTACAATATATACATACTTGTTGTATATTGATTAATCTTGTTTAGATTCCACAATGTTCAAAAACATTAATATATCATATGTTGCATTTTTCTGTATACCCAAAAATGCTACAAAAAAATAGCCACAACAAAATCTTTTAAAAATTCCTATCAAAAAACGTTGTGTTGCCGTGCTTATGGGATTGCACCAATTTTCGAAATTTCGAACTCATTATCATCGCAATCGCTAGAAAGTGAAAAAGTGGGTAAATTTGATGGGCAGAAGGGTAACTGGCCCTCACTACCCACCGCTGGTTACAAACACGGCGTAAAAAATAAATTCAGAACGCAAGATCGGAGTCAAGTACGGTTTTTTTTCTGCGAAAAGCCCGAAAAGCCACATAACACGGAAGCGTTTTTTCGGAAGAAATTTCGATGTTTGTATACAATAAATCGGCAGGATGAAACGTGACGGACTACATCGCAAGAGTTTGAATACTAGCTTTCTAACGCATTATCAACCTATCCTATGATGTCTCTGTAAATTTTCGAATTTTGAATAAAAGCTCAAAACACATGATTCACAGTTTTGGTAGATTTAATATAAATAGGTAAATAATATAATGCATACACTAAAGTAAAGCCTACTAGAAAAAATTTCAAAGGGTTGTTTATGTTTCCTAATAGTACCTTCTGCGACGTCTCGATGACCTCGAACGCCTTGCACTGCTTCGCCCCCGTGATTTTCGCTTACTTCTAATTTTTGATTGAACGGGAGCACATACACTACAACCACATATTTTTTTCTGGAAATATAATTAAATTAAATTAACTTATAAATTATCTGAAAGAAAAGAGCATACGCCAGAACTTTTTGAAGATTTAAGTTTATTTATTTCGGTTGTAGTGCTCCCGTTCTGGGTGCCCTCATCGCCGTCGTCCTCCTCCTCCTCTTCGTCCTCATCTACTGCTTCATTACAGCTCTCGCTATGCACTGAGCTTTGACTTTCTCGTTGAACGTCACTCGATTGAAAAGCAAATGATGATTTCGAATTGGGGTTGTATTTTAGTCGGACTGTGTTATTACTCGTCGAAACTAATCCAAAATCATAAGCTATTTGAATTGCCTTGTCGATTTCATTTTTAACATCATTTACTTCCTTGCCTTCCTCCCTTAATCTATTCTCAACGAATCGACAGATTTGTGCAACTGATTGTTCTAAAATTAGAAAAATTGAGACTATGGAAATTGTTACAGGTGTTTTTTTATCTCACGTCGATCCGGTGCAGAGGACACGGCACACAAAATATGTGGCACTAAATTCTTATTCAAACTCATATTGTAAATTTAGCTGATCGAAACCCGAAATTGCAGTGATTGATTACACAATTAAACTATGAACTTTTGTTTTCCAGATGTCACCGACTACTGCATTCATTTAACTATTCAAAAACTATAAAAAGTACCTACAAAGTGCAAGGTATCCATAGTGAAAATATCACTACGAAAGCAATGTTGCGAAAAAAAATATTTTAACCGCAAAAATAACTTGTAGCTCGACAAACATTTTTTTAAACAAACAAATATGCCAGCGACTAAACAAAACTTAGGAAAGGAAATAACAAGGAACTACTTAGAGAGGACATATGTATATTCCCTCGGAAATCGGAAATTTCCCTCTCTATTTTGGATAAATAAATATCTTCTCACCGTTTGTGCTAGAGATCCCAGACTTTAGAAAAACCTTACTTTTAATGGAAGAAGCTGCAAAAATCGAAATTGCAATGAAGAAACATACAAAACTTTCAATTTCAAATCTGCAAACTGCAAAGCGAGAAGGATTAAACTTTATCAAGGACGGAGAAGAGAGAAAAAGGAGATTTTACCGGGCACTTTGTGTATTGAAAATGCCTGCCACTCCAGAGATCTTAGAAAAGTTGAATATTCCAAATGGATTTGAAATTGACCAATTGATGCCGCGAAAGCGTTTGTAGACAAAGAGAAAGCTTTGATTTTAGATATTGTAACTCAAACTGGTACCTACATTAAGGAGCTTTTTCATGGTGAATTTTTCTTTAATAGGCGAGTGGATCGACACCACTGCGCTGGATGTGACTGGCATTGATTTGGACTGGCCAAAGGAAGTCGATCATTTTTCGACAATAATTGCGCTTGAGAAGTGCCATCAGATAGTCTTAGGAAAAGATCAGAAAAACATTCGAAATAAACGAATTCGAAAATATTCATTTCATTCTTTCATTTTCATGGAAATACCTTCCATGGTTTCGACGACCAAAAGAAAAGTGATTTATGTAAGTGATATGAAAAAATGATTGTCACATCCTTTTCTTCCAATCCTATTCTTGGAGTTGCACTTCTAATCTCCCAGCATATAAACAACTTAAAACAAAAATAAAAATTATGCTTGAAAAAGAATTTTCGATAATTATTAAATCGTTATGGTTTTTAATTATTTGATTTTAATCAAATTGTTGTGTTGCCCAATTAACTACAAGAGAAGAAGTATTACCATCAGCTATCGGATCTGGGGCATTCTAATACTTAATACTTAAACTATGTATATCCCATAATTGAGATTCTGGTCTTTGGTTGGAATTTTATGTATGATTAATGTGATCGATGTTACCGACTAAAGCCACGCAAAGGCATGGCAGACAAAAATGGTTGATTTTTTCAACCAAACCATATAAACACATCGGAGTTAGTGACTAGTCATTCAGAAGGAAACGACACCCAACTTTTACATAAAGTTAGCGTGATATTTTGCAAGCAAGCCTAATACATATACAAAATTGTAAATAACACAAATGCGATACGTTCCAAATAGATTTATTATTGTAAACTCAAAGTTAGGAAGGCTATGGGCAGCAACCGTAACAGGGTGAACATGATCCGGGGTAGACAACGCTACAAGCGTAGCAACCACTCTCCCTTCGACGCGCGGGGGTGTTGTAACAGTGGGCTTTGCAAATGCTGTCCCACCGACAAGGAGGCATCCTTTTTACAATGCTGCATGGACGGCAAGGCGGGTGGCCCGAAGTAGTTGGCCGGCACATTTTCATCGCTAATTGTCGGATTCTCTATGGATTTTTTAAATTGTTATTAATTTTTGCTGTCTTTCATTTTCGAATTTTTAATAAAAGGCCAAAATACGTGAAGTTAATGTAGATTTAATGTTCAAAGATCACTAGCATACACTAAAATAAAGCCTACTTAAAATTTCATAGATTATCAGTGTTTCTTGAATGGTGGCTTCTGCGAGATTTTGTTGGTCCCAAACGCCGTCTGATCAGCCCTCGTGATTTCCTCCTCTTCATTTTTATTTGAAAGATCGCAAATATCCTACTAAAACCTAGTTTTTTCTGGGAATATAATTAAGTTAAATTAAGTTATAAGATATCTAGAAGGACATACGCCAGATCTTTTAAAAGGTTTAATTTGAATATCTTCAATTATAGCAGTCTTATTATGGCCGTCATCTTCGTAGTTGTCCTGGTCCATTGGTTCGTTACAGCTCTCAGTTTGCATTGATCTTAAACTTTCTCGTTGTTCGTCACTTGATTCGAAGCCAGAAGGAGGTTTCGAATTGCTTATTAAACGGACTGCGTTATTACTCGCCGATACTAATCCCATATCATTAGCAACTTGAATTGCCCTTTCGATTTCAATTTTAACATCCTTTATTTGTCTCCCTTCCTCACTTAATCTATTCTCAACGATTCTACAGATTTTTTTAATAGATTGTCCTGAAATTTCAAAAATTAAGATTGCGGAAAAATATTGCAGCTTTTCTTATCTCACGTTGATCTGGTGCAGAGGACAGGGCACACAAAATATACGGCACTAAATTGTTATTCGAATTCATATTGTAAATTTAGCTGATCGAAAAACGAAATTGCAGTGACTGATTACACAATTAAACTATAAACTTTTGTTTTCCGATGTCACCGACTACTACGCAATTCCATTAGTTTAACTATTTTATTATTGTTCACAAGCTATTAAAAGTTCCTACAAAGTAAAAACATCTCTACGAAAGTTATGTTCCGAAAAATTTGAAGACACTATATGTATGTACATGTTAAAGTATGTTAACCCCAAAAATGCCTTGCAGCATGGTGATTCAATCGACTCTGTAAAAGTAGGAAAGAATTTAGTAAAAAAACCCATGGGCAAAACTTGTACGTTTTCACGATACTTTTAATTACGGAAAACAGTTTGATTAATGTTTCAAACTGAGTCGTAAGTGATAAAACTTAAAACAACTACTAGAAGTGGTTTCTTTGTTTATCCATTTAAAAGATATCATGCCCTTAAAAAGTGCCATCAGAGTCTTAAGGTAAGACCAGAAAACTATGCAATCTAAGTGAACTCCAAAACTTTCCTCATTTTCACAAAAATCTTTTCACTAGTTTTGGCAACTAAAAAGAAACGAGATTTTTTATACGATAAAATGACTGCCAATCCTTTTCTTCCAATCCAATTGTTCAAATTCTTCCTGTAAGTTCTCTAACATGTAAATATTTGTCTAAATCAAAAATGTGCTGGAAAAGGGATTTTCGACAGTTTGCTTTAAGGGGACCCGATGATTAGAATTATAGAAAAATCAATTTTTTTTTTAAATATTTGTAAAGTCTTCCGAGAATGTACTGTAAAATTGTTGTAATGATAGTGTCGGTATTTTAGGTTCCACAGACTTTATACCAAGCAGCAAACGGATGATTCGCCTCATAAATCGAAGCATAGCATTTTTCGTAGCAAAACTTTAAACTCATTTATCTCGAAACTACTTTGTTCTGCGCTGCAGGTGAAAAAACGGAAAACATATTCATCCGAATCATCTGAAATTTTTATATGTTATTCAGTACACCAGTCTGTTTTCGATATTAAAATTACAAGAACGCGCTATTTTCTTTGAAAAAAATTTTTTTTTTAGTTCCGACGATAGCTACACTCATATAGATTGACAATTTCCTTATTTATTTTTCAGACAAGTGATAATTGCTTTTGTATGCTTTTTGAGTATTATAATATACCTACAAAATTTAAGTATCGTTGTTCATTATCTTCTCCTTCAAACAAAATTTTAAAAATTCCTTAAATTCATGGGTCCTAGACCATCGGGTGCCCTTAATATCGTAGTTAATCTAATTTTACATATAATTTATAAGCAATTAATTATACGCAAATTCAAAAACTTTAATAATTTTTTAATATTAAATTCAATTTCTTTTTGGATATTCCCTAAATATCCAGGGAACTTATTCTGGCGGTGTTGCTTCTTCTGCGGAACGAATTTATACAAAATTTAAGTTTTTTTCAATTTATTTAAGAATCGATTAAAAAATTCATGCCGAAACATATCCAATAAGGTTCTGAGAAGTAATGTCATTCAGAAACTTAATACCATCCTTATCAACAACGGCAACCTTAAAATTAGGCATATTTATAATCAAGCGTTTCTGGATTTCTACAACGCATTTTTTGAAGATATCGTAAGCTTCGTCTTGCGTTAGCTTTGGGTGATGGTAGCGATCGAATATACTCGCACAGAAGAGTCCACCATACCCTTGACCGGCGTAATTTAAAGATTTTGCGTTCGCCAAATAGTCGATGTAGTGCAGCTCACCGCCTTCCTTTTCATCATACCTAAAAATGCCCTTTAATAGTCACAGCCCTTAAAAGAACACTACTATTTTACATACCCTGCAACAAACATGTTTACGCGATAGGGAGTTCTAGACCTCAGATAGTCTGCCAAGTTCTTCCGCGTAAAGTGAGCAGCGGCTTTTGGGCTCAGATCGTAACCGTTTCGCATTTTATACAAGGCAATATTCTTTGCGATATATTCGGTGAATTGGATTGTATCACCGGCTTCGCCGATAGTCGCAATTAGTAAATTATCAGAGATTTTGTGAATCTTATTCTCGTCTACAAAAAAAATGCTTCAGTCATTGCGAGTTGTTGGTTAAGTCGATGGAGCTGCTTATTTCTTACCTTCCTTCATTTTAATGATAGAATGAGCTTGGGTGCAGTCAGCAGCAACCATTACAAAATCGGGTCCTTTTATCCCAAGTATTGTTTCCATTTTCTCTGCGAACTAAAACTGTCGTATGTAAAACTATGAAAACGCACAGGAATGACAATCCAAACAGCGTGAATGACAGCTGTGTGAAGATAGCTGGCATTCAGTTTGAAAAATATGTCTACTTTGACCTCATGTACACTCTAGGTTAAAACTAATAGTAATAATATTTTAGTTTTAATCATTGACAAACAGGTATGGACCACCTGTCTCATAAAAAATGCTTGGAGCATTACTCAGTTTTAATTAAATCAATCCATCAAATACTTAATTACACCGAAAGTTATTGAATAATTAGTTTTGCGTTAGTCTCTTAAAAGGAATGTAAACATGAAATTGCGCTACTTTGAATTTCACAGAATTTATGTTTTCGGCAAAAATGTTATTAAATTATTATAATTAGTGTTTTGGTATCCCATATTGCAAATTCTTATTTTTATATATATGCCTAATAATTTACTAACTAAAATGGCACAAAAAGCCAAAGAAAATGTGTTGCTCCAAAGACTTTCCACTGCGAAATTATTGAAGATTTGATGCTAAGATTATGAGGATTATATATTTAAGTTTGCAGAACACAATTAAAAATTCTTTGAAGAAAAACTCTAAGAAAATGGTGTGTTGTGTGGTACCCTGTGTGGGAGCGTAGTAAAAATCTGCAAAAATAGAGGATTCCATAGAAAGAGAAATACGAATTTAACAAAAGTGAAAAAAAAGAAACAGATGCACTCGTTGACTTGACAGGGCTAGGGTTTCTTATATTTACATATTTCCTTAGAGAGGAATTAGTAGGGAGTTATTTTATAAAAAAATTTGTTTTATTCCTATCTCCACTGCTGACTTACGCATCAGTCGAACTACACATATTAGGCTCGGATGTCAATATCACGCTTCTTTAGGTTTTTACGGTATTTGATTTGAAGACGAATTATTTGAAAAATCGAAAGATCTAATTCAATATCATCCGGAAACTTAAGGCTCTGATTCCGGAACCAGGTTTCAATCGTTTTGCTTTTTTCTCGGGTTGAGTGGAATGATTCCGTTATGTGTTTCGTTCATGGAGGAACAAACGAAAACGAAGATGCTGCATCCAGAAAAACTTTAAGCATTCCAGTTAGAGGAATTGAAATGTGTAAGTTTTCCTCATTGTAGTAGTAAAAAGTGCCTGTTTTACAATGCTAATTGATAAAGAAGGTAAATAAATAAGTCCAACTTACCTAAAAAATGTTTTCCCTTTGGCAAGTCGCAGATTGTTTTACAGCTGGGCACGGCGCACTTCATACTAAAATTACTTTTAATAGCAAAAGTAAGAATTTTTTTTGCACCACAAATAGCATACATTCTACGTACTTATAATCCTTTGCTTTATTCAAAATTCGGTTGAAAACTTTAATTCCGGCACATAAACAAATTCGATCAACAAGGCGAAATCGCGTTCTCGCAAACAAAAATGCTTAACGCGCACAGCGTTCTTACAGGATATAGCCTCTCCGTTTTCGTTTGTTCCTCCATGTCCAGCTAGCGTCAGTTATTCAGAAGCTGTCAAAAGTACTTACAAACTGCGGATATCCATAGCCAAAATAAATATGGGTAAGCAGGCTTTTTTTGAATTTTTGAAAGATTGCGGCTGCTGTGATATTTGTTGCTTGCGATTTTTTAAAGCTAGGGGAGAAGAATATGAAGACGTCCACGAATCACTGCGAAAAGTATGTTCCGAAAAATTTAAATACATAAATATGTTAACCTTAAACATTCCTCGTAGCTTGACGTTTCCACCGACTCCGGAAAAGAAGAAAATACTTTGGCAAAAAAACCGCGGGCAAACACCTGTGTCACTTGCCTAGATTTCTTTTCTGATGAATTTCAAGAGGAGCTATTAACCAAACTAAGCTCCAGTGAAGAGATAAAGAATTATGATTGTGACCAAATTGTAATCGCGATCTCTTTGCCCATCTTGCTTCATTTGAGGCAAATTTCAATTTGGCTCGCCCTAGTGGACAAATTCGGCTATGTCAGCAAGGATAAACCTCCAGATGTTCCTATCAAAGAAACTGCAAAACTTATTTTGAGCAAAAAAATATGCCAGCGATTAAACAAAACATACGATCAGAACGGGACGGTGCTCAACATTTATGTGAACCATGCTGATGAAGCCGCTGAATTAGAGAACTTTCTAAAAGCTGACCAAACAATATTTGAGAAAAATCGAAACTCCAGAGGAAAGCAGCGCAAGGAAATAACAAGGAACTACTTGGAGAGGACGTATATGCCCTCGAATGTTTCCTCTGAAGTTTTCGGCAATCACTTTTCAGTGCCACCCTCTGTATCAAATACTCCGGTCTATTTGGAGAAAATCACTGTGAGAGGGCCCACGGTTTTCGCAGCAGGTCGCTACCAAAAATTATCCAGAGAACTTTCACATTCACCCTGGGTGTTGCAAGGAAAGCGGGTGATGGAAGACAGCATCCAGGAGCTGATTGTCCGTTGTGCAGCTCCGTATTTTGGGTAAACAAATAATTTCGCATTGAATTCTCTGCAATACAATAGGCATATCAATTATTACAGTGTCCAAGAAGACAAAATTATATTTTCATCAAGTGGCCGTGAAGATGTCGATGTTCGATGTCTTGGCAAGGGCAGACCATTTGTACTAGAGATCCCAGACTCTAGAAAAACTTTACTTTCAATGGAAGAAGCTGCAAAAATTGAAATTGCAGTGGAAAAACATCCAAAGATTTCAATACAAAATCTGCAAATTGTAAAGCGAGAAGAATTAAACTTTATCAAGGCTGGAGAGGAGAGAAAAAGGAAATTTTACCGAGCACTTTGTGTATTGAAAATGCCTGCCACTCCAGAGATCTTAGACAAGTTGAATATTCCAAATGGATTTGAAATTGACCAATTGACGCCGCTTAGAGTGCTGCACAGACGGCCGCTGCACAAAAGACCCCGCACTGTTTACAGTGTGAAAGCGTTTGTAGACAGAGGGAATCCAAAAGCGTTAATTTTAGATATTGTAACTCAAGCTGGTACCTATATTAAGGAGCTTATTCATGGTGAGTTCGGACGTACCAGTCCTAGCATTTCTTCTATAATAGGCGAGTGGATCGACATCATTGCGCTGGATGTGACTGGTATTGATTTGGACTGGCCAAAGGAAGTCGATAATAGATCTTCGTTATTAGACAATAATTGTGCAAATACTTGTAGGTAGTAAGAAATTTGTGATTTGTGTGCTCTAATAAATTTCAATTTTCACCACATTGCATCTTTTGTGGAAGAAGGAACCGTACTCAAAACACCTACTAGAAGTAGTTTCGTAGTTTGTACTTTTGAAAGATATGTCCTTCAGAAATAGCGAATTCGAAAACCTTACTCATTTTCATAGAAATCCCTTCCCTAGTTTCGGCTGCCAGAAGAGAGATTTATATAAGTGATATGGAAAAATGATTTGTCACATTATTTTCTTCCAAACCTATTCTTAGAGTTCCACTTCTAGTTTCCCAGCATATAAACAACTTAAAGCAAAAATCCAAAATACGTTTGAAAAAGAATTCTCGATAATTATTACATCATCATATGTTTTTTAATTATTTGATTGTAATCAACAAATTGTTGTTTTGCAGAACTAACTACCAGAGAAGAAGGAAAGGGAAGTTTTACCATCAGATGTCGGATTTGGAACATTCCAATACTCTTTCAATTATAGAACAAAATTGGCTATCCGCTCTATGGGTGGAATTTTATGATCTATGCGACCCTCATACCAATTTAATTTGCCTGGGAGCACTAAAGAGACAAACTGATCTTATTTGCGATTGAGTAACTATGCAATATGTAATTGCTCATGTTTACAATAATAATGTAATGTAATACAACTACACAAAGTGCACTATAGGCATGATAGAAAAGGACAGTTGATTTTTCCAGTCAAACTATCTAAATACATCGGAGTTGGTGGCTAATTATTCAGAAGGAAACGACACCCAACTTTTACATAAAGTTAGCGTGATATTTTGCAAGTAAGCATAATACATATACAAAATAGTAAATAACACAAATGCGATACGTTCCAATTAGATTTATTATTGCAAACTTAAAGTTAGCAAGGCTATGGGCAGCAACCGTAACAGGGTGAACATGATCCCGGGTAGACAACGCTGCAAGCGTAGCAACCACTCTCCCTTCGACACGCGGGGGTGTTGTAACAGTGGGCTTTGCAAATGCCGTCCCACCGACAAGGAGGTGTCCTTTTTACAATGCTGCATGGACGGCAAGGCGGGCAGCTGGAGCAAGTTGGACCGCACATTTTCTTCGTTTCTTCGTTCTACTGGTAGTCCTCGGGATTCTTTGTGGATGTTTAAGTTATTTTTATTAATTTTCGCTGCTTTTTATTTTTGAATTTTGAATAAAAAATTTATTAAGCCGAAATGCATTATTCGAAGTCTTTGTAGGTTTAATGTTCAAAGGTTACTAATATTTTATTATGGCACACTATAAAGTAAAGCCTACTTGAAAATTGAAAAGGTTGTTTATATTTCTAAACTAGGACCGCAAAACTGAGTTTTTGGTTTTGCATTTTCCGAATAATTACACGTAACATTTATGATAGCAATACTGTTACATACATATTTACTAACGACCAACATTTTTCATTCTTTGGATCAGTTGAAAACGAGTTAATTGACACCGAAACTACATGTTATTCTATAGGAAATATTTTATAAAATTAACCTATTACATATTTAAAGCAATAATTTTGCAAATTAATGTTACTTAACTATGAAAATGATAGCGGTGAAGAAAACCAATCAATAAAAAATGAAATATCACTGAAACGCTAAATCAAAGTATGCTTTATTTTATGTGGAAATTAGAGCTCAGCAGCCTCTGATCTATAAGTCTAGGCATTTAAATTGCTCTATTTGTTCATTTGGCTGAATTTGTGATCAAAATTCAAAATTTCCTCATTAATTAATTTGGCTCAATTTAGTTTGGTTCAAAATTCTAAATTAAAAAATATAACAAAATATATACAAAAAAAATTAAAAATATATAAAAAAAATAAAAACTTGCAGGGAGTAACCAGACGATAGCAACAAAGAAAATGTGCGATCCGTGCTGCCCTCCTCCTTCTTGCAAAAGGCCGTGTCCAGGACGCTGTCCATCGCCGTGCCCACCGCCGTGTCCATCACCGTGTCCAGCGCCCTGTCCACCGTTGTGCGCCCCGAGGTGTTCACCCTCTTGTCCACCACCCAACTGCTGCTCCCCTCCTCTGGGATACGGAAGGTCGCCGTGCCAGCCGGACTGCTCGTGCCGACCGCACTGGTACAACTCGCCGCCGTGGACGAGTGTTAGGGACAGCGGGTTGTGCGGCTACCGCGCCGTCTACTATCAAGTGCCCGATTATGGCTGCAGTTCATATCGTTTTTGCTAAAATACTTCCAAATTAAATTGAATTAATTGCCAATTAAAAACTTAATTCTTCTCCCAGCTAAAACTCGGCGTTTTTTAATAATAATTTTAAGTATTGAAATTTTAACTTGGATTATTACAATGCATGAAAAGGTTTGTAAACTTTAAAATGAATAGTTAGTCAATCAATTACTTTTGTTAGCAGATTTGGAATAGTTTTGAACTTGTGGAGAATATTTAGTATTAACTTTAACACGAGTTCTTAACCCCAACATAAAGAGAGGTTTGTTTTAAGTTTGAACCCTTCTTTGTGTATATTTCTACATAGCTCCAAGGGACTATTGATTTTAAAGGGCTTTTGTTGTGTTCTAACAATGGTACATACATATTTGTGAGATAGATCTTAGTAATTTTTTATGCAATTAGGCCAAATTCGAAGACTGTCTAATATCATAAACCAATCAATGTTCCCTGAGCTTAATTAAAGATTAAATAGTACCTGAGAATAAAATTTTATTTAACTTTATTAAGAAAATAACGATAAAACAGCTAACGAAAGTATCACAAAAAGGTTTTAAAAATGTTGCTACTGTTCTGGTCCAAGTACCGTTTATTTCAACGAATATAATAAATCGGTAAACTTTAATTATTTATATTATGTAATGACGACTCTACCTCTTTAACTTATTTATTTTATATAATGTAGACCTCTACCTCTTTTCCGAAGACCGCAATATAAAACTCGTTGCAACCAGTTGCAACATCCACACGAACCCCATTACTCTTCCATGTAAGGTGCGAAGAACACTTGTCTCTCTCCGAAGAACCAGAAAACTACTCGAATTTGATTTCAAAGTATCAATCACAGTGTGCTTTGGAAAAACAAAGAAAAACCAATAGTAGTCCTTGCACAAAAAATTTTAGTCAGATCCAGAATTCATTCGGCTCAGTTTGGTTTATTTTTGGTAAAATTTCAAAATTCAAAATTCAAAATTTACAAAGGCATCCATTATTTCGGTTCAGCTTATTAAAATTTAAAAAATTAAAATAAAAGAAAATAGCAAAAAGAAGAAATAGGAAAAACAAGGAGTGGAATCCAGAGTTCATCAATTGAAGCCAGACAACCAAGAAAATGAGCAGTTATTACCTCTTCTGCCCGAATACTCAATATTACAACCCTTGCAGTTATCCTACGTACACCTACGCATCGCGGCCTACATCGTGCCCAAGCTACTGCGCACCGTACTGCCCACCCTCTTACAGTCCTTGCATCTATAACGCACCTTGCTTCTACCCCTATTTTGGTTGCGGGCCACGTTGCTGATAAATATCTATTACTAACAATAAGCCGAGCGGCACTTATTGTATTAATGAATGTCTATTATCAACAATAAAGAAAACCGAAATGCGTCGAATTTGTTTTATTAAACATTTTTATTATATTTTAAAAGCCATTCGTATCGAAGGGAAGACATCCCAAAAGTGTGGATCCAGCGGAAAAATTTAATCCTTCTCATTGGTGTCTACCCTGAGAGCTGCTAATACTATACACGCTTTAAATGATTCCGTATCAAATCGACGCGTTGGGCTCGACTATTTTTTAATTCGATAAAATATTGTGGTGTCTGTTATATCAATAAATGAAATTGCATTGAGGGATTTTTGGAAAATTTCAAAGAATTGAGAAACTGGAACTTTCTAGATTTTTCAAATTTTGTTTCAAAAAATTGTATCTCGAAAATTTTTGAAGTTAAAAATTTGGTTTTTTTTTTTGGATGCACATATTTGCAAAAGACAAACCATTAAATTTTATTTATTTTATTATTTGTGCCAGTAGAAGACATTTTTCTAGACATTGCCGTTCGCATTATATTCTCCGTTTTTAGTGGATTCATTCAGTGATAATACCAGGCAGAGCAATTTCACTTTACTAAAAAATGAAATAATAGTAACCTTTGAACATCAAAGTCCAAAAAATTTTTCAAATCACTTCGTTTGTTTGGTTTTCAGTTTGGCTTATATTTGATTAAAAATTCAAAATTTTATAAATTTTAGTGCTCTTATAATTACATATCTAATATAACGGAGACAAACGGGGAAGACAACTAACGAATCCAGAAAACAACGATTGGAGCGAACAAGCCTAGAAAATGAGCTGTTGTTATCCTTGCTGCTACTCCTGTTATACATGTCCGCCGGACAAGTGCAAGCCGTGCTACCCTTACGCAAACTTGTGTGACGGCCCATGCTGCAAGTTCTGCGGGAAACGGCATTGCTGCTACCGCTGCTATGGCTGTAAACCACGTTGCTAATAACTATCTAATATCAGCAATAAACAAATCGGCAGTTATTGTATATTAATGAACCGACAATAAAGCAAATCCGTCATATAATACGTTTACAATATTTTTAAACCTTTCTATCAATAATGCAAATATGTATGCATGTACCTAGATTGCGTTGCAAAACTACATAGATTGTGTATGCTATTATCCCAAAACCATCTGCGGAATAAGATAGACAATTTTAATTCGACTATTTGACGAACTAAAAGAGATTTTTAAATTCTTCGGGGAGTTGTTCCTAATGAGTGAAAATTAAGATACGAAAAGGGCGTTGCAGGAAAATGTCTATTCTATACTATAGCATAGTAGTAGGGATCGGTAAAGTGAAATATGATTCATTTGTTGTAGATTGTAAAACAAAGCCAATACAATTGTCTCATGCGACTTCGACTTTGCGAGTACCAGCATAACTATCTAGTTCGGAAAACACAATCCAACTAAGAAATAGGTCAATAATAGTGATTTGTTTAATTAGGCTAGCACGATTTTTCCAAATATACTATACTTACTGACAGTCACATCATCTTAGATATATCTATTGTATGTAATCTATGATTTGGGAATTGCGAATCGATTTGGGGCTTCTATGTAAATTCTCATAAATTTTTTTCAGTAACCTCTGACATAGTCGTCATATTGAGTCGCTTGCACACACCTCAATTGTTCTGGAAACTTTTTCGCAAACGAATCCTTTTCAACATTTAAAAGGGTTGCTACTTAGTCCCCCTATGCTACGAACTCCTTTAAATAAGCTTTTAATACACATTTAAGCCTCTGCAATGTTTATTTAATGCTATGATATACAAGGAAAGTGAACACTTTTACTCATTATTAATCCTCAATATCCAGATGTTTTCACAATAAAAGTTGGTGCATTCTTTTATTGCAGTGTCATCTGAATAAACCAAGGGGCATTATTGAAGGCCTTGAGGATAAACCCAAATACGACTTCAACTGTTGCAAAAGAATTAGGGTGTTAATAATTAGTACGCTTTACATTCATCATGATTCTTACAAATAAACATGTAGATGTTGAGCTGTAATTTAGTCTTGTTTCAGTTGATTCCATCCAAGTAGATCAATGGTGGAAGATTTGGGAAATTGTCCGCTTGAAAAATATCCTTTTTCTTTAAGACAATGCCAATCCTAAATATGTAGATGGCCTTGCAATTAGCAATAAAAGAAACCATAAAAACAGCAAATAGGCCGGTGTCCAAACATGGCGGTCACTAAAAAAAATTATATTTAGTGCTGCAATTTATAAGGAAATGCTTACTTACGCCTATTTTGTTGGAAGTGTCCTTCTTTGGTAGAGAAATTCTGAAAAGATCTTAGACCAGTACTCTGCTATATCGTTCCTGTAGATATTTTTCAGCCAAAATAGGGGTCACCGCAACAAGCATAGCTAAAAGCGTAGCAAGGACTTCTAGGCAAGCTGTAGTAATAGGGGCACGGTGCGGGGAACGACACACTGGCAGTATAGCTAGGATAGTAATATGGTCCGCAATATCCCATTTTTATTCTTATGTTTCGATTATTGACTTCTCGCTCAGTTTTATTTGATATTTGATTTTTTTTTAATTTTTATTCTATAATTTTGAATTTTAGAAAATTTGGAAGAATATCATCAAACTGGCCCAAATGAAAAACCGATTGAATTTGTTTTTCCAAGATTTAATGTTCAAAGGCTACTTTTTTATTTTTGAAAAAACATGCTGATCAGCTCGTCTTTTCGTTGTACAGTGGAATTGTAGATTTCGAACATTAGTTTTTTGAAATTACATTATTAGAATATTATTAGATGTTTATTTATCTCAATTTTTTTTCATGTTAGCCAAAAAAAATTATGAACTTTATTTACTCATGATGAAAACGGTTAAAAATTAAATATGTTACGTAAATCTGTTTGTTAGAGCTATTGATATTTTTATTGTTAATTTGGGTGCTCTGAATATAATCTATTATTATTATTATTAAAATGCCCAAAAGAATAATTCTATTTCAACACAAACGGTAGAGATTTAACGCCCGAAATAGGTTTAAGTTGCCAATCGTTGGTGAGGGAATGAAAGTGGGAGAGAGCTTGCATCTGGCAAGTTTTGAATATATGTATGCCTGAGGAAACGCTGTATCGGAGTTTGTTTACACTAACACAAGTCGAACTTTACTTTGCTTGGAAGTGCAATGGCCCTTCTTTAGACTTTATCTTCAGAGATTTCCAAAATGTCACTTTGTATAAACTGTCATAACATATAAATGCAAAGAAGGGTGTGTTGTGCAGTGTTAGTTTCTTCATTTTAATTACAAGCAATTTCCAGCAATTAAATAAAATTTAAATATTAAACCATGGCTTCTTCAGTGCATTGTCAACTATGGATGGGCAGTGTAAGTTTTTGTATAGAAGTAATTTTAACAAACCAGAAAAACAAATCTTAGGTTATCCAATTCATCCATCGTTTTCGTAACTATTGCGTATTAAGTGCATTATAAAATTGCATTTTAATTGAAGAATCTACATATCGTTCTCGGCATCTGCGATTCTGAAATAAAATTAAAAGTTACCTCATACAAAATTTCGTTATACTTTCAAATAACAGGTCCACAGTACATTTTTGTAGGCGAAAAGTGGATGATAATTTCTGTATGGTGTTTTCCGTAGATTATGAATTGTATTGGTTGTGTTTATAAACTATTTTTACATACATAGATAATAGTTCGTTGCAGGAAAAATACAACATTTTTAACCTATCAAGTCGTTAGTTAAGTTAATTTTACCGGCAAGAGATTTATAAAGCTAAAGAAGATCAAAACATATTCTGCGTCCTCACTTATTCCGTAGTACTTAAAATTAACTTATTTTATATCTAACGAGCCTTTGAAGATTTATTTTAAAAACTGCAGAATATTGGTATTTGATTTATATACAATATCTTAAAGTGATTAAGTTTTTTAGCATATCTTGATGTATTATATTTCCAAAATTTAAGACTGTTTGCATTGCTTTATTTTGCAATATTTGTAGACTATATCCATATTACGAGTGGCACAAAATGTCTTAATAAAAAACTTATTTTGGGGAAAGAGTTGAAAAACACAAGACTGTATTTTGACCATTAGTGAAAAATTATGAAAGAATTACGAATTCGAAAGCAGGTGGGAATTCTCCTTCGTGTGAAATTGCCCTTAAATTTATTCTCATAATCAAATAATTTTCCATTATTTCAGCTGGAACCATACATGACCGAAAATTTTATAATTGCCGCCTTTCGAAAAATGGGAGAAGAACCCCAAACAGTTCGACTTATGCGAAATAAATACACCGGCGAACCAGCAGGATATTGTTTTGTAAATTTTGCTTCAGATGAGCAGGCCATCGATGCCATGCATAAATTGAATGGGAAACCAATTCCAGGCACAAATCCCATTGTGCGATTTAGATTGAATAGTGCGAGTAATTCCTACAAACTGCCTGGCAATGAAAGAGAATTTAGTGTTTGGGTAGGAGATCTAAGTTCCGATGTTGATGACTACTCCCTTTACAAAGTGTTTTCTTCTAAATACACCTCAATTAAAACAGCCAAAGTAATATTAGATAGTTCAGGATTCTCAAAGGGTTATGGCTTCGTACGTTTTGGCATAGAAGATGAACAGAAGGCTGCGCTTTATGAAATGAATGGATATATCGGGTTAGGCAGTAAAGCACTTAAAATTTGCAACGCTGTTCCAAAACCAAAAACAGCCACAACAACGGATACGACGACCACAGTTAGTACTGCTACCTACATGGGAGGGTATGGAGCAACTACAACGCCTTCTACGGCAACCACGGACTACTCGCAGTATTACGATCCCTCGGCTTATTGGACTGGGTACAACGCCTGGCAGGATTACTACAGCGATCCAACTTCGGCCTACTACCAAGCCGCGGCCACACAGCCCACAAACAGCGTCCAGGCAGTTGCCCAACTGGCCGAGGCGTGGAGTGCGCAAAAGAACTATGAGCAGAGTCAACAGCAGCAGCAACAGCAACAAGAGGACGACGATCTGCAGCTTGTGGAGCATAAGTTTACGCTAGACGTGGAGAAAGTAAACAGGGACCTGGTGGAAAGGGACAGGAATTTATGGGATGCACTAGAAAGCTCCAAGTGGTTACCTATTGAACAGTTGGAAGTATTTTAATTTTGTCTTTTATGGCTTATTTGGAATAAATTTTTACAATAACATATTTTTGTCCGTATAGTTTTGATATAACATTTTTCTTAATTGTTTTTTTGTTTAAAACAAAAGAATAGTCAAAAGATTGGGAATTCATTTTTCTTTTATTGATACTTAATTGGCACAAATATATATATATGTTATAGCATCGTCAAAAATGAAGTAATGAAATCATCCTACTACTCAAAACAAACAGCCTTTAGACCGTAAATGGTCAGCAAGCGTATCATTTATAGATCTGGAACAATATAATAGTAATAAACAGACACATCTTTTCTTGAAAGGCTGAAGTTTTCTATAATAAAATAAATTTATTTTTGGTGTAAATATTGTTCAAAACAGCTAATAAAATGAGTAATTTTCCACTTCAGTCATCTAATATTTGAAATGTAGCCACTCATTTTTCCAAAATTTGTTAACAATTAGTATACTATTGATGCGCCATAGAGTTCACTTTCGATGTCGAGCATATTATTAGTAATGCTTTATCTGAAGTACCAAAGCATTGTATATGCTCCATTGTAATTGGACCACCTAACGCTCTTATCGAAGATTCCACAAATTAAAGTATGTAGAATTGTAAAGATTTCTCTAAAATCCACTATTTAATATTAATTTTATCGTATTAAAACAAACATTGATGCTCCACAAATAGATTTATTATATGATGGATGAAACATATTGTTGGGACCTTAAAAGAATTTTATATAAAATTGTGATCGAATTAAACTGCAATTCAAACAAACACCTTACACAATTCTACTGACAGAAATAAGCTGCTACATTTTTAATCGTATGAATCGCAAAACCACGATAAAACGAAAGCAGCTTATTGTAACTTATTATCAGAAACAAAAAGATATCATACTTCAGTCATAACTCAACCTGCTTAACCCAAGACAAACTAACCAATTAAATAATGCAAAACTATTTTTCTCTCCGATAATTAGACATACTTGCGGAATACAAATATGTCCAACTATAAATATAAATTCGGATCCTGTCATTTTCCTGATTTATTTTGTTTTTTTTATATGCAGCACATAATTGCTGCTGGAACACGTTTTTATAAAAAATCACAGCAGAATAAAAATTGTGAAAATAGGAAGTCTTTATGTGCGCACCCCCGTATTTCGAGCGGTAATTTATGGTTAATTAGATATAATGTAAAAATTAATATTTAAACATCTTTGTACATCGATTTAGTAAAAATACATACATTTTTAGATTTAATATGGAAATTTTACAATTTTTAATTTAATACCATTTCATGATGTCGCATCTGAAGATTCACATTTTTCTCTTTTATTTACTATGTACAAAAAGTTCTCGAAAACGATTTCTCGCTCGTAGACGCCAAGATAACTAACAAAAAATTTAACGTGAAATTATGAATAAAATAAAAAGCGCACTATTTAACTACCCTTTATTATTCTACTTTGCTTTTTTTGAATCCTTCTTTTTGTTATCTTTGCCTTCCTTTTCCTTTTTCTTCTCTTCAGGGTGGTCTTCATAACTGCAAAACAAAGAAAGGCGTGTGTTAGGTTATTTTGTTAATTATTCTCTTTCGAGAATCTAACCACCAACTTATTGTGTCATTCAAGATAGAAAAAAATACTTATTTAATATGGTTCGAAAGAATTATCCTTTAACATATGGTGCACATTATCCGAAATAGTCTTGTTATATTGTTATTCATCTTATAGACACAATTATGACCTTATTCAACATAGAATCATTTTAACCAAATCAAATTCCACGACAACCAGATATAAATCAGGATCTACCAAATTAAAATCAAGACCAACAATGTCAAAATTAAGGCCAACTTTTTAAGTAGGTAAGCTTAGTTAGGATTTTGTTGTGCTAGATTTTTGGTTGCCGTTGTCTTCGAAGAATAAATGCTACATTATAGTTAGGACTTATATTACTTAAATTTAATTTGTTAAATTGAATTGTACGATTACGTAACGTTACACCATTTTGGATAACCCGGTTCTTCGATCACTAAAATCGTACAGTTTGAGCGCGTACTTGAATTGATAGTCTGCTTATGACAATTAGAGGATAAAGTGATCCTGAAGATGTTCGCTTTAATTTGCATATACGCCACGAACTAGTGTAGGTGAATATGTGATCCGCTACAGAGATTTTATCATATGTTGGGTCTGCGTCACGAATTTCGCGTTTGGCCAGTTAAGTTCTGTGTGAATTTGTAAAATATAGATGTTTTTGCCATAAGAAATATCGCATTAGCAACCTGACAAAAACAGGATAAGTAAAATAAAAAGTAGCATCTTTAATTTTTCGTAAGTAGCTCAAAATTTCGGTGTCGCAACGAAAGTGAGCGTTTTTAAAGTTATTACACTAAGTTTTGTTCAGATAAGATTATTTGTACAAATATTTGAATTATATTTAGAGCAGTTACTTTACTGAATGAAATTATTTAAGAAGCTAAATTCAAAATTGTGGAGGAATTAAAATCATCAATCGAATTTTCCACAAAAAATAAAAACAATTCGCCTAAGCAAGTATTTTAGTATACAATACTAGCCAACATATAACAAAATGTCTTAATAAATTTCGTTAAATGTGTTTATGTATCTTGTAAATAATAATATTTATTATAATATTTGAAAGAAGCTGTACTTACGCGAACAAAGTCTTGATGTCCCCTTTAATAATAGCAACTAGCAGTGGAGTGCCCATGCAAGCAGGTACTAGATACAGCAGCGCAGGCTGGGCATGTTTGAAGACGTGCATAACGAATATCGTGGCGAGAAGACCCAAAAAGTAAGCAACCATTGTCGAATAGAAGTAGATTTTATTCTTCCTTTTCAAGCTGTGGTCAAATCTCAGCAAGAGCGCAATGAATATCCCGGGAATGACTATGTCTCCAAGTCCAAGCATAGCGAAGTTCGAGGCACTCCATCCATTAGTGAGGAGATCTTGGGGGAAGACTAGTTTTATCGGAGCCTCGAAGCTCTTAGCGACTGTGACCATTACATTTGTTCCAAACACCCAGAATATGTCGTAGATGAAGAGCCCGCTCAGGAGAATGCATCCAGTGATGACGTTGTTTAAATGCAATAATTCAACCCCGTTAACGGCGAACGCCAACCCGAAGAGATTATTGGCGACCCAGTGCTTCTTCATAAGGTACCAAACGCCGATCAGGGTGGATATGATCAGGCAGACTATGTCATGCGACGAGAACTTGTAATTTACGATGTCCTCCTTCTTGTTACCTTCGCCTTGCGTGAACAGTATGTGGAATGGAATTTTTGGAATGGCAGTGGGTATGAGGGAGCTGATGACGGGGCTCAGCAGATGCGATAGCGCCATCACCCCGAGGAAGAAAAAGTATCCCGTGAGGAGGAGGTTGATGTAATCTTTTGAGAAAATTTTGAAGAACATATAGAGACCCAGCAGGGCACACGAAGCGATAATTGGGAACATCATAGCATCCTTTGAAGTCATTGTATCGGCCTTCTCCCCAGATTCCTACGGGCGCAGAATAACATTGATACACGTAGGCGAAATTAAGGTGCGGGTGACCACTTACCTTTTTTAGTTTGTGGTGCTTCACGGATCGAATGGACCCGAAGAAAATGGGCAGCATGGCCATTATGACGAGGCTCCCGTACGCCACGGCGATTCCTTCGGGTGTCGATGGCGGTTTCGTGCTTGTGATGTTATTCGCCGCCTCCCCCGCAGCTTGCGCCACCTTTTCCACTGCTTCGGTAACTGTATCTGCCATGTTTGGAAATCCTTTTCGCAGCTACTTTGTGTGAATCAATGAACTTATTGAACTTGTCCACTATTCTCTGAAAAATCCCCTCGACACTCGTCTAGCTAAGGTAACGAAGTGACACGCACTCAAAAATAAAGCACGTATCACTGGCACAGTTGACTTGGCATGACAGTTTCCTGCCGTAATGTTGCTTATAGTGCAAACGTGACAGCTGTAAGGTCGGGCACTGCCAAGTCCTGCAAAAATTATGGACGTTAAACAAACGAGTGTAACATTAAATATGTATGTACAAAGGTTAACTAGAAATGAGCAAAGGCAAAAGCAAAACAGATATTTGACTGGGTATGGAAAAATAACAAATAAAATTATGCATACATTATTTATTTTTGATGGTTTTTCCTCAATCCAACGCCATTACCGTAAGTTTTTAATATTTGGCGTAAAAATACTCAAAATGCAAGAAGCTGTTGGGATAACAACTAATTTAACTCAATTTTAAAAAAACAATTCAAAAACTTCGACATGTCTAGAAGGTCAGATGCAAAGTTTGAACTCGGCAATAATTAACAAACTGTGGAAAAAATTGTTTTCAGTGATATTGAACAAAAACACAAAAAATCCAATAATTTTATTTCTTTTTGTCTGTGTACAATGAAAACTATAAGTAATATTTGTTTATGATTGTTTTTTTATTTATTTCCATTCTGAAATTAAGCTGATTTGTGCTATTATTTTGTACTCTCATCATCTCTTTGAGGATTTAAACTTTCATAATCACTCCGATCTTATGTACGGCGATAATTGGACGTATAAATATAGACTACTTCTGAATCAGAGGTCAAAACTAATTTTTTGAATTTGCCTCTAAATTGACCGTGAAGGTTTTGATGAAAGCCACTATACATCGGTAGGTTGCCCAACTCCTTTGTCAGAATAGTTTTTCATGATAATTTTATTACCAACACGGTGGAAGAGCTTGCGGGACCGGTTTTACAAGGAAAGTAATAAAAAGGCATCGAGCGGCAGCTGTGAGGGAAAGGAAGTTCCATGGGGCAGACTGCTGTTCTTGAAGGAGCATGTACTTCCAAGGAAGTATTGGTTTTTGTGATATCAGTTATTTAAAGATTAAAACATATATTTTAATAGAACATCATCAAATTACAATATTTCAACCGAGGAAGATATCTGTTCAACAGAAATTTACAATCCTTGTGTAAGTGCCTGTATTACAGAAAATTGCCTTGATATCGAGAATACCTTTTCATTTCAGCAGGATTATAAATCTGTGAAGCCATCGACCTCTACCCCTAGCCTCAAGGAGAGCAGACCTTCGTCAAGAAAGAGGAAAAATGCTCCTCAAAATGCAATTGCCGATCGTTTTTCCTCTTTCTTAATAAATATAGAGAACATTATTGAAAAAAGGTTCTCAAAGTCAGCAAAAAAGGATTATGGATTTCTCCAATTTTTATCCTCCAAATTAGACCGATTGCCCGAGAGGAATTAAAAATGTACGAAAGGAGTTAAAAATCGAAATAATAGAATTGGTTCATTAAGTTTTGTACTGCTGCTGTTTGATTAAATCAAATTCAAATAGTTTTATATTACTAGTTGCACTTTATTGCAACAATTAATTTATGTCTTAATACCAATTAACCGTCCAAATTATTTATAAAGCTCTTAAATAATTACGTCCAAGACAATTTTTGAATTTTAATTGGGCCGGCCCAATGTTTTGCATCGAAATTGTGGAGATTTGCCTAATTTTGTGGAAGCAATTGTAGAATAGTCAAATTGGTTTGTTTCTTCGCTTAAGAAAACGCCTAAAATCCCCTACAGCACTGAGTGTGTCAGTTGAAATGTCAAAGCTCTACGGAATTTTGTGCCCGAGCATGGTTCTGTAGGAAGCTGCGGCGAGCAGTTTGTTTCTCGGTTTAAGCGTGAGTGGTGACGGATCGAAATGGCTCTGACTAAGGACTTGAAGCTGCTGGTTAAGCCGTACTACTGGATCAACATAATCCTGAGTCTTTCGTACATACTCGCGAAGCGCACTGGCATCGCCTGCAATTACCTGTTCCAGCAGAAAAATGAGGACCGCTGCGAGCTGGACAGCCGGGAGACGGAGATTCTGTTCTTCCTCATAATTGTGATCATGATTCGGACCCGCAAGACAGGAAGTGTGACGATGATCAATTACTTAACGTCCTCCTTCATTTACACGAAGATCGCGAATCTGATTCTCTGGTCGTACGCCGACATCCGCTATGGAATAGTATTTTTGGCAGTGTTCATCCTCATCGCCCTGATTTTCCCGGAGCCGACGTACCAGGGACCGGAGCACATCACCTATTTTAGGACGGCGACTGCCTTCGAAGACGAGGTAAATCGTGACAAGCGAATCACCTGGGTCGTCTGCTTTTACACGGTGTGGAACCCAGCCTGTGTGACATTTGCTCCAATTTTCTCGTCGCTGTCCGCCGAGTACAACTTGGATAATTTGAAATTTGGAAAAATTGATGTTGGCCGGTTTCCGGACGCCGCTACCAAGTACCACATTTCGGACAGCTCGTTTTCTCGTCAGCTGCCCACGGTCATCATCTTCAAGAATGGAAAAGAAGTCGATAGGAGACCCACGATCGACAGTAAGGGCAAAATTTCCCGGTTTTTCTTCTCCGAGGACAACGTTAAAGCCGGATTCGGTTTAAATGGCTTGTACACTGAGTGCAAAGATAATGCGGCTAAAGCTATCAAAGCAGCGCCCCAAAATGATAAGAAAACGAATTAAATCGTAGGTAAGTAGGTAAGGGCATCTCATTTATACAACTCCCTAAACAAGCACAGCCTTGATTAGTTTCACTTCGGCAAACGACATCATTTATAGGAGTAATTACAATAAAGCCAAAAAATAGTTATATAGAAGATTCTATTTGTTTTACTCGCTTTCTCCTCTAACCCAAATTGCATCTCTCACTTTTCAGGACTTACACTTAAGGTTTTCACCAGATTTGGTAAATAGTAAAGCAAATTTCTTGCGAACCGGTTGACTATTTGCAGAATTATATTAACTTTTACTGATCTCGGTCAAGGTTCTTTTTGCAGTGCAGCAGACCACAACTTTCTACATGCACTTTTTCAGAGTGCAAATAACTTTCTTCGTTGCTTCCTATCGCTTTTGCACAGTGCAAGTTTGAGATAGTAATGCATTAAAACAGGTCTCGTTGCTGCAGTTTACGGCTTTTCGACTTTTTTCATAGATGTACCTAATTGGTGTCGATTGGACAGTGGATTTGAATTATTTTTCATATTTTTATAATATCAATCGTCAACATTTTGAAACCTTTTTTCTTTATTTAAAATATAAAGGAAGAATGACACTACTCTTTCTGAAAAGACTTAATTTTATTACATCAATTATTTCAAAAATCCATTTTTGCAAATATAGTTTAGAAGTGAATTTATAAAATTAAGCTAACAATTTTTCACGGCAAAAACATTGAAATTTGGATTAACAATAGTAGCGAAATTTCTGCAATCAGACACTTTATAAGCAGGAATATACATATAAGTTTAAATAACTACTTCTGCTTTTTTTCATAATAGCTACATAAAAAATATAGAGTGGGGAATTTCTGGACAATTTATGGTTTTATTTTTTCGTTCACAACGAAAATATCAGGTCTAATAAATATTCCAGTACCAAATAATTAAATTACAACTTATTTTAAATATCCACGCGTCTGTTAAAAAATACCCATAGTATGCATTTCATTAACATTTTTTATGTTAATTATTGTTCGGAACAACGAGTACTTTTCCTCCTTTTTACCAATGCAGAAGATTAAACCTTTCTAAGAAATGCTTAATATAAATTAAAAATTAATTAAAGCACTAAAAATAAATACAAAATTCATGAAATGTATGTCAGTACGAATAGAATAACTTATAACCGTACATTACACATTTGTCTATATTTGTTGGTTCTCATACATATGTGTATCATATCATAAAAAAGTCTTCTATACCAAAGTCCAATGAATGTTTAGCTAATTTACAATTTGTCCATTATTTTTACTAACCTTTAACATAGACATTTTAATGTTAGGTGCGGACGGCGACCTTAGAAACACACTATGAAAAACTAAATTTCTTTTTTTAAAATTGCATAGGTAAGTAAATTGTATAAATTAAAACAAATTAGATAAACTGCTTGTTTTAATTACATATAATTGTATTTCAACCTTAAAGACTTGAAAGATTACGTGCTAAATATAGTCCATATTTAATAAGATTTCCTCCAAGATTTCAACACGTATATACGTATTTTTTGCAGAGCTAATGGACCTTACCTGAGATGTCTTATTGCTAAACACGGATTGCAACAAAAGTGAAGATATAAACAAATCATTGCACTTCTATGATCGGTTTTTGCTTCAACGTTTTGACTTTAGGTTTTGGGAGATAAAGGAGAATTCAAATCTGTAGTGATCAATCTCGAATTGAAAGGTAAAATGAATGACTTGATTTGATAATTCTTCAATCATTTCACTATTCGTTAAGAAATATTTTAGATTAGGAAGTTAAGACTTAGTAGTAGAAGTAATATTCCATCAGAAAAGGTTAAAATACATAGAATTTTAGATGACTAACAAATTGGCGAAAATAAAGTACATATATCTAATCATTTCATGCACGCCCGAAAATCTATTTGCATTTTCTGCGTATAAACTTAAGGCCAAGACAATCTACGAACTTTGGAAGTTTTTATAAGAGTTCAGCTTTATAGAAATAAAATTATATAATCCTACTTTAAAGTGTGTAAAGATCAATATCTTAACACGTCTAACGATTTTAGTTTTTTCAATACTATGAATACACAGTAAAGGAACGGACATACCGCTGAAAGTGCAGAAGCGTTTTATGAATACAAACCAAGCTTGCCACCAAAATTGATCAGTGGTGTTGCACAAACTAAGAAATAAAATATTTTACATACTTTGTTCAATGAACATCTTGGTTTTCTTTTATATCATCATTAAAAAATATTTAACGACTTCTCGATTGAAAAAGATGATATACATATACTTTTACCACATAATTTTAGCTGATTTTTCAAATGTCGAACCAATCTTGCAGTAATGAAATTTAAAATTGTTAACCAATACCAGTAGTTATGATTGATAATCGATTTATCATTAAATCGTTGGTACTGATACTTCACAACGACTCTACTTTAATCAGAATAAATAATGTGGAACAAATAACATTTGCGGTAAATCAATCTAAAGCTGCTCTATAAGCGTACTTACTCCGTACTTCGGATGCGCATCTCGGACAACTCATCTGTAGTGAAATGAAAGGAAATTACCAGAAAGGCAGCCGAATAAAGGAGATACTTTCTACTGGTTATGAATTGTGGTACACATTAAAAGGCAGAAGAGGTAGATTTGTTTAAATGATATAGTTTATTAAAATTTACCCAAGAGTATTTTCATACATTATTGATTAACCAAACCACATTTTCCATTAGGAAGATTGAGGATTTAAGTAATAAAACATTTACGTTATATTTTATGGTCGTTTTATTTAAAATTCAATCTTAGAACTTCTTGAAACTCTTCTTGCTACCAGCTCCCTTGGTCACTTTAAGAACATTGAAGTGAACAGTTTTTGAGAGCGGCCTGCATTCTCCGACCGTAACGATATCACCGTTCTCAACATCCCTGAAATAAGAGAAACATTTTTGTTTAGAAATGAACGATTACTTGTAATTCATTAACGACAAATATAGCAAAAATTCAGATAATTTCGGGTTAGAATATATGATATATCAGCAATTCTGTTTCTGAAGACCGTCATGATTTTTTCATCAATTTAAGAGTTTTACAGTAGTTGTGGAGTAAAATTTAAATTTAATGCGATTAAATATTTGAAAATGAACAACTACCATAAAGTTGAGAATAAAGTAGAATTCTTTTCGAATCTTTCATCAAATTTGATATAATTAAATAAGATGGAAAGATCTTCTAGTTCCATTAGATGCAATTTAGTTAAAGGACAAAAATACAAGATTCGAATTGAATTCCCTTATTTTACATGCTGTATGCGTACCTGAAGCATGGTGAAAGATGCACAGACAAATTCCTGTGTCTCTTTTCGAATCTGCTGTATTTCCTCACGTAGTGCAGATAGTCACGGCGGATCACGATTGTTCTCTGCATTTTCATCTTCTGAACAACTCCATTGAGGATGCGGCCACGGATTCTGACTTGACCGGTGAAAGGGCATTTCTTATCAATGTAAGTCCCCTCGATAGCCTATGAAGTATAACTACCCTTAGTTGATTAAGAAAAAGAAAAATTGTCTGGAATGTTAAGTAAAAAATCACACTTCGGCTGGATTGCGTAGGAAAGGCAGGTCGGGACTGAGTTAATTAACAACAAAAAAATATAAAAAAACTTACTTCACGGGGTGTCTTAAAGCCAAGACCAATGTCTCTGTGGCGACGCAAACTTTTCTTTTTGGTCAGACCAGGCCTGGCCTTTCTGTTCAGGTTAATACCGTATTGCTTTTGGAATGCTTTTTCGTTCTGTGTTATATGCGCATTTGCAGTTTTGTGTGGCGTGTAGGCAATTATGTTATTTTGTTGGAGGTGTTATCAAAATTTTGTTTTTTTGTGGGCCATGCAAAGAGAAAAGAAACACACACGTTAGTAAGGTGCACTCCCTTGTTTACCTCTCTTGGAGTCTTGAATCCAAGTCCAATATTACGATGGTGGCGCAATTTACGCCTCCCAGTTATTGATTTCTTGCGAATTAATGAAACTGATGGTTGCTTTTGGAATGAACGTTCATTCTACAAAAGTAAAAATGTGATTTACCAATTGCATGAGGTTCTCATAACCTAATTTTTTATCTTTTAATTATTTAAAAAATATCATATGCAAGGAATCCATATGTGAACTGCAATTTACTCAGAAATTTCAAGTTAACGTTTAATCCAAATTTAACAATATACTTCTATTTAAAAAAAAATCACAATCTTTCAAAATCTGGACGCCGAAATAATTTGCAATTTTATTTTTTAATTTATTTCTTAGTTTGGAAAATTAATACCTAAAAACTCTTTGAAACCACTTTATTTAATGTATGAAGTACGCGTACTGCTAATTTCTGCTCAACAACATTATTAATAGTTTTAAACACCGAACACAATTCCTTACCTGATCCGCCATGTTGATTGATGTCAAAGGGAAAGAAACGTGGTAGAACAACAACTTCTTAGTATGGCGGTATACAGCATGAAGTAGGGAGCGATGATAAATTTACGTTCAATGACCTGAAGCTACTTTATTTTATAAGATGAAATTAATATTTATTTAAAGTGTGTTAATGTTAAAATATTATGTATCCATAAATATTAAAAATAATTAAACTAATATAAAGAAAATTTTTGATACAGTTTAAAATCTAAATTTTTTATAAGAGCCCATATTTTTCCGCTTACCGCTTAAAAAAATAGTTAATATTATTTTTTAAAAAATTCACTTAAATTTTAAATAATACGAAGTGCAGTTTTCACGTTTTTAAAACTTTCGATTCCGATAAATTGAATTTTATATCAGTTCCACCTACTGAATTTTGTGCTTGCTCATGGGTCAATGATCATTCCATATACGTATAGCTCGCTGATTACAACACAACGAAAGAGTTCTAACCCTACAGTTTCTGGGGCTAATTTTTTGTATCACACCACAAAAGATTACGTGTGTATGATTAACAAGATGGAGGACCATTATTTCATTTGTCGTTGAGTGTATTAGTGATGCCCATTTTGTTTGCGTTTTTTGCAATTTTGAGTTGAAAATAAGAATTTTCCAGTTAAAAAGTTGCGGACGCAGGTTAAATAATGAAAAATGTGATGTGCTACCATTATATATAAAGTGCAAGGTGGAAAATTTCATGGATGAGGTGGAATTCTCAGGTAATTCCGAAGGGAGGATTTCCCGTAGACGGAATGAATGACGTTTTGCATCGAGGAGGAGGCTGCAAGCGCTTCAATTATTTATTTTTCGGGTGTGAAAGGGGCTTCATTATATGGTTGTTAAGTTGAATTTTTTGGTAATTAACAATTTAGAGAGAAGTTTTGTGCAAATAGGGAGATTTTGATCGAGGCAAGTGCAATATCGAAATGACGAACAGACGTCACACGATTTCTTTGACTTGGACGCACGCGTTGTTGCAAGTACAGAGAACTTTAGGCCTCCCTTGATGGGAAGAAATATGGTTGCAAGTGATTAAGACGATTTTTTTTTTTAAAGTGCTTCGAAATTTTTACATGGAATGAAAATTTAATACAATTGCTGAACTCATTGAGAGCAAATGGTATTTTGTGAGTTAAAAATATGAACGCTGATCATTCGGTACCGGCTGAGGGTAGTCCGAATGACTCCCAGAGGCAACAGCAAAGCCGACATACACCGCCGCAACAGCAGCAACACCAGCAGCAGCAGCACCATCAACAGCAACAACAGCAGCAGCAGCAACATCAGATCCCCCGACACCCTCACCAGCAGCAGATTGATGAGGTATGTCTAAAAGTTCCCGCGAAATTCGTCTTATTTTGGAAATACATATCGCTGTGTCTCGGAACAGTTTCCTAATTGCTTACGCTCTCCGGTCATTGCTTGGCAGGGTTGTAAACCGCCTCACCCTCACCCCCTCATGTTTAATGATTTTTCCCATCACTCTCTCAATCCCAATCACCCACTTTTATCCTCTTACCCAACACAATCGTAATGCGATTTTAATCATCATAGTTGGAAAAATCGATAAATTATCGTCTTTTGTTGTCGATTAAAAGGCCCGTATGAACAGGCTCATAACTTCCGACCGAAATGTTTTCAGGAGCATGCACGGAGCTGGCCTTGCTTTGGGGCTTCTGATTTTACTCCTGTTTGCCTCTTTTGTCTTTAGTTTGAGTATAAAAACAGAGGTCTGAAATGGTATATAAATTTTTCATTTTATGGTAGCAACATCAACAACAGTCTCAGCACCAGCAGCAACAGCAACAACAACACGAAAATCGAGCTCTTGGCGGAGTTATACAACCAGTGAGTGAAGCTGATATTAAGCACCCATTGCCACCCCCTAACGCCCCACATGTAAGTAATTTTTTATGCCAGTAATGAAAGTGGATTAACATTTTTTGCTACTAATTTCGAATATCAGTCGTGGAGACCAAAACTTTGCTTATTCTACCTATTAGCACTTGGAACAAGACAGCAAGTGCTCATGGGTGAAATATTATAGCACATAGTCGGTTTCGATGCGTTTTCATTTTTTTTGCAATATGTTTTGTTAAATTGCACCTTTTTATAAATGCAATACGTTTTCAACATGCAGAAATTTCGCCAAATGAAAACCCTCTTTCTTTTGAGCAACATTTGTAGGAGTTTTGCTAAAGAGGACTAATATTTTTTGTCTTTTATTAAGATCAAGTCTAATTTTCACTCTCAAAATTGAATATAATATTAATAACAAAATATTTATTTAATCAATACTGCAAGCTGTGCCTGATGCAATATAACATATACAATTTTTGGTGGACGGATTTGCTTACATTTGATCTTCTCGTAAAAGAAATTAAGTTAATTGCGATCTTTTTATAATAAAGTAAAAATTTTGTCATAAATAAGTTATCAAAAACAAACAATTTGGTTATTTTGATAATTATGGATATTGTGCTTTTATAAAACTTCAAAATTAAATAATATGTAGCTGGTTCATATACATTTTTGTATCGTTATGGGGTGCATGATTTTGTATTTAATAGAGCCGGCAACGCAAGAAGTGTCATATGATTAATTTTGTACCAGTTGCGAAATTATATTTGTAACCCACACGTAAGTATTCTTATAACATAGTATCATTAAGTCATATTTTATTAGTCATTTGAGTTGAACACCTTTCGTTGGAGCTTAATATTTGAATCAAGGTCTATTTACGTCTGATTGGAATTTGTTTTGTTTATATTCTTTTCAAAGAGTAAAGTTTTCGTATTAGACAAAGGTAAATTCGTAAATGCCAAGTCATGTGTTTCCTGTTTTAAGGTGAAATTGAATTTTACCAACTTTACGTAAAATGACTGCACATATGTTACCAAAATTTTTCCAAATCTTATTTTAAAAGTTTTTAAATCAAATATAAGAATCATCTTTTGAAAATAACCGATATGGCTAATGAGCGGCTCACATTTGAACAGGACCTGGCCCAAATTATTTTGAGGCCGAATAAGTGAAATTCATATTATTTCATAATAAAAAAGTTACAAATAAAGGTTTTTTGTAAAAATGATTTGTTTCCATTTTTTTATTAGTTCTATAAATTCTAACATATCACCTGTAAATATGTATGTGGAATGCATATACCTTTTTGTTTGGGTGCATGCCACCTCTCTGTGATTGGAATGGCAGTGATCGAAACCAGCAAGGAAATCACAGATATTCATCTATCCCAGTTTCTCGAATGAATAATTTTAGAAAACAAAATCATATTGTCTCAATTTTAAGCTTAGTAAAAACCAAAAGCACTAACAAAACGAAATGGTTCGCACATCCGCCTCGACATCGAAGTAAAATATAGTTCGTCCACTATGGTTATTTTATTAAAAGTTAAAACTATTCTGATCATTTAAAATCCATTTTGCTGACACGGTTTATTTTCGTCACATTTACAAAATATGGCTTAAAAGTAAAGGTATTTATTAAACTAAATAAGTTTAAATAAAACGGCTCGTATCAAAACTATGTGAAGAGAAAATTTATTCTTGTAAATATCGGCATAACAGATAGCTGAAACTTTAAGCATTTTGAGTTGTGCGGTTCGAGATATAAGAAAAGTATTTCGAAGAACTGATGTTATACATAAAAGCAACGAAAAAGCGGGCGATATTATATAATTTGATTTTCGTGCACTAAAAACATTCTGGAGCAGCAAAGGCAACCGCTGCCAAAAGATATTAGTTTATGACTAAACTTCTTCCTCAAAAAAAAAACCCTTTTTGCAAAAGAAAAGAACAAGAAAGAAATTTTTTCGAAAATCACGAAAATTGGACAGTTCATATTTTGAAGCGACGAATCCAAATTCCAGTTGTATACGAAAGCTGGAAGACCCTTTTCATACAGATTGTTTGAGAAAACCACCAGGTTCCAATCGCGTTTATGGTATGGGGATGTATGTATATCGTCGCAGCAAGTAGTCGTTTTCTCTTTGTTAATGGTACTAGTAACACTGAAACAACGTATTATTAGCGCAAAAGATATTTCTTTTATGGAATGGTCTATAAAGTAGCCCAGTCAGACTTACTCTATTCATTCCTCAAGGGGATGTCATGGATTGTTAGCGGGATAATTTTCAATTGTTAGTAAGTACTATTCCATTTCAAATTAAAGGGGTAAGAAGAAACAAAGGTGACGCTAGAAAGTTAATTTACCATATGCGCGAAATGTTTTGCTTCATTTTCGAGGCAGACAACTATTTTGATTTGATTTTGTTCTTAACGACTGTGATTGTTAATGAGGTTTAATTTTTACCATAACCTTTAAAAAGTAAATATAATAAGCTTAAAACTTAGTATAAAATTGTGTTCTTCATTATCTCAAAAAAGACAATATGGTGGTGGTTTTTTACAACTATTCATTCTAGATGCGGGTGGTAAACTACTTTGCATCAGAGTAGTACTATTACAATAACATGACACTTCGAGAAACATAAGTATTTTATTGGAATATTTTTATTAATAAGTTGAGGTGCAAAGTATTTTGAACATGCTTCGCAAACACATATCTTTTTACCATATGATAGAGATCTGCAAAACCACCCCCTAAGTTTTTTGTTTTGTTTTTAAATTGTCGTTGTTTGGCGAAAAGTACTGCTTAGAATTAAAAGATGAAACAATTTAAGACTACAATTTTCACACCACATACTGAAATCTTAGTTCAGTGTGACGGTACTAGTTTTAAAATGTTTTCGTAATTTGAAAGCTAGTACCCCGGAAAAATATTGCTGATTGGATTGGCATAATTTTATGCCCATGAGTGATATTTACGATCGTAATTTTGACTGTTGTGTTTGCTTTTAGGCGAAAAAATTCCGATATTGATAGCTATAATTTGAACGGCGGGGAATAATAAAAATAAATTACTGACAAATTTTAACTTTATCGCTTGAATTGCCAAACTTGTTCTACTTATGAGAGTTTTACCTTTATTTTGTACGGAGTGTGATGTTATATTTATGCACTTCAAAACATTATTAAACTAAGAATAATATAAGTTTCGTTTCTCTCTTATTTACATATGTAGTACCCCGACGATGAAAACTATAATAATTAAAAACTATATTTTGCTTTTCTTGAGGAAACTTATTGTTGTTTGCGCTGCGAAGCGGATAAGCTTACACCCAAATTAGCACAGTTTTTAAGATATAAGAAACTGAGAAAGGGCAAACTAACAAATATATCTTCTAATTAGAAATACTTAGTAATAAACATGTTGTATCAAAAACTATTAAGTATTAAAAGAATTAAAAGAGCAATGTTTGCATGTAATCACGTTTTCCATGAAATTTGGTTTTATGGATGATAAATCGATGTAGTTGCTTGTCATCGGGAAAAATTCACTAGTTTTTAGTACAGCTATAATAATTTGTTATGCTCATAAGTTTCTTAGTTAAGTTTTCCGAGTCCGCTCGGCGTTCAGGTACATACTTCTAGATCTACTTTAGATAAACTCTGTACGTGTGTATATAATTAAAAATGACGATATTTTCAACTAAAATTAGTTCGAATACTTATGATGTGTATCTATGCATATCAACTCAGATTAGATACATATATTATTTAGATTAAAAGAATCAAAAATTCAGAGAATATCACTATTAAACTAAATAAAGTACCAAATTAACAAGTAGCTTTATGATACTAATTAGTTAAATTACTTAATAAAATAACATCTCCTTATTCTGTAAAGAGTTAGTATTCCGCAAAGTAAACATTTTATCCGGAATGTGTAAGTTATTCTTTCGTTTAAAGATACTACGTGACAACGAAATTAGTGAGAAACGAAATGGATGAAATACGCACGATGTCGACAAGGAAAGGTTAGACATACGGTATTTCTAAAGTAATAGTACATGTTATAAAATACAGTCTAATCAATGTTATATAGGAATGCTTCTGGGAATATGGCATTTGATCATTATGTTTTATTTAAAACAGAATAGATTGGTCTCTTTCAGAATATATTAGAAGTTTAATTTTATTGAGGATTTGTAGAAAATTTGACAAAATCAAATCTTCATCTGTACTAAGCAACTAAATTTTTCGGCTTCATTTTACTTGACATTTATAAAAACTTTTTTCGAAGGATAATATTCTAATCGTGAAATTTGTATATATGGGTCGTGAAGGTGCTGTAAGTAAAAAATGTCAGAGGCTCGATTTTTCTATATTATTTTATGGTAAACTCGACCTTATGACTTTTTGTAATTGCATCGCTTTCGAAATAAATAGTTCATATATGAACTTCCACACGGTTTACAAAAAAATACGTTTTGTCTATGTTGTTAGCTAAAGATCTAACCTAGATACTACTATCAGCATCGCAAAGAACGAATTAATTTGTTTTTAAAAGTTACCGTATCCTTGAAGCATTATGCCTTTTTAGTATGTTTTAGATCGCATAATAAGAGGAAAAATTAAATGTAAGTTCTTTAATCATTTCGTTCAATTTTAAAAGGTAAGGAAATATAGTAAAAAAGTAATCCTTATGTTGAAGCTAATTATCTTAGACAAAGATTGGGTGTGTCTCTGTTGCGTTAAAAATGGGTTTTTATATTGGTATTATCGTTACAAACTCGTTTCGATTTCCTATTATTATATAGTGTAATTGAAGCTGTGGGCATAGGCGGATTTTTGTGTCTAAGGATCGCTTAGTTTAAATTGTGTTAGATTATGAGTAACTAAATAATGGATCTACGAGATGGCAGGCTATTTTTACTAAATTTCATTAACATCTCAAAAAATGTATATATTGAGGCTCTTCAATTGTGAACATTCAAAATGACGGATCTAAAAATTTGATACAAGGCTTAGGATCTCAAATTTTAATGTCCAGGTTCGGACTGTTTTTGGGAATTGGTACTGGAAATGTGGATTTAAAACTTTTTTTAAAGAAAAATAAGTATAGTTGCTTCTTACAATACAGTAATTTTAATTAGTTGCGTAGTAACTTCTCTTACGATTTTCATTAATTTCCGATTAACGTCTTAACTGGGCCATTGCCTCCTCATAGATTTGCTAGGTGCCATTTATTTAAATTAATGTGAAGAAATTTGGACGTCATAATTCACATGAAATTGTTAATTCGTGCTTTTGCAAGGTTTTATTTGATGCCCCACACTCTGACAGTCAAATTTTATCTTTTAAGTAATTCCAATTCCAAAACGAACCTCCAAATTCAAAGTTTGAATTCCAAAAAACTACACCATAATGATTGGGCTACTATTTCTTATCTTTGTGCTAAATTGGCAATAATTTCAGAGAAAATTGGTTGTTTAAGACAGAGAGATATAGAAGTGAGTTTATTTAGTTTTTTCAATTTTGGTACGGAACACTTTACAGTTGAAGGAATTGAGGCTATTATCTGATTTATTATATGTAACTTCAAATTGTGAACCTAAGGGAAATATTTCTTTAGGTGCCTTGATTTGCAATTTTGCGATTAGGATTCTTAACACGTTCATGGACTATAAAAATTTCAATGAGCTGCAAACATAAACAGGTAATTTTCTTTTAAATGAGTTGTGATATCTGAACTCTGTAAATACACAGAGAAAAATTAAATAATATGAAGGTACCTAATGAATAACTTGTTCATTGTTCTGAAATGCATAATAATTACAAAAATTTAAGGTTATATAACATTAAATAAATAATAATTATTTCTTAAACTTGAATGCTCGCTCCCCGCGAACGTGTTAATAAGGCAAGCAATTGAACATGTGAGATCGTTTCACTAAGAAATAATAACATTAGCGATGTGTCCATCCATAGATAACCAAATTGTTTAAAAATATTTACAAGGAACTTTTTCATATCTTTTGTATATTGTTTATTCGAAAGCAAGCTTACGAGTGAAGAGATGCTTATCGTATTTTTAAGTATAATCGGGTTTGAATAAACAATTTTACAGAGTCTAGCGGAGTCGATTTCTTGACAATCACTGTGAGGCTATTCTTATTATGAAAGCTACTTTGAGTGCGAATTTTTAGTTTGCATACATTTTGATTTTTATGAAGATTTTTTTATTTTCGCTATAAAAAGCAAAAGGCTGCTTTTGTTACATATAATTCGCTTTTATTATTAAGTGCATAAATAATTACATTTCCATACCCTTCCTTTTACTAACCCAAATTTACAGAATATGATAAAAAGAGTAAAATCGTATCGTAACATTGAATTTAAATTTGCAGCTGGGAAAGTACTGGGTTGTAACGAATCTTTTCCAAGGCTCTGGCCAGAGTACCTATACTTTAGGATCTCCGCCAGTAACATCGTCTGTTCCCTCTTCTCTGCCACCGCCTATATCGTCTACGCACACATCTACTGCGGGTTCTATGGTCAAGGTAGACACTATTAAACAAGAAGAAAGTCATATGCAGCGTCATTCTCAGCAGCAACCACCGCCCCCCCAGCAGCAGCAGCAGCAGCAACAGCAAGTGGTTACTTCTGTTAGTTCCAGTTCTATACAGATTCCGAATCCGATGATAAATCCTGTCACAAGTCAAAGCCAGCAGCAACAATTATCAAACGGAACTATAATATCGTCTGCACCGCCTGAACAAATCCAGGTTCCCGTCAATCCCGAGAACAGTCTTATGGTCATGGATGCTTCGACAAAGTCCGACAAGATGGCCAACATGAACACTTCAAATATGAACCAAGAACCAATGCAGGTTGATCGACAAATGCCCCACAATCTTCAGGAGCAAGTTAAGGAAGAAAAGCCGTTTTCGAACTGCAAGCCTCCTACTATCCAGAATATTCACCCACATCATTTGCCTCCGGACAGCAAGATGCACGTGCCTCATTTGCTAGATGTGCGTAATCCAGATGGCTCTATAGTTAAACTGCCTCCGCCTCCTACCGAACAGGAGCTTGGAAAATCACTTGGAGTCGAAATGTATAAAGTTAATATTGAGGATTTGAGCCAGTTTCTTTCATATCATGAAGTATTTGGAAAGTTGCACGGGGATGTGATGAACCATCAGAGTTCACATTCTAATACGCATCCCACAAACACCATAACGAACGCTCCCGGGATTCCGACTTCTACCAATGGGGGCTCAGTGGTCAGTAATATGGGTTCCACAGCAGGAGAACTTTTAATGCCCAAGATGGAGGTTGGTCAGATCACAGGGATAAATGCGAATCACGGTGCCAACAACTCTCATCCAATGGGTGATGCAGGTAACATAACTCCGGCCACGCATACCTGCGACATATGTGGAAAGATGTTTCAATTTCGATATCAATTGATAGTTCACCGGCGGTACCATAGCGAAAGGAAGCCTTTTAATTGCCAGGTCTGCGGACAAGGGTTCACGTCACCACAAGATCTTACACGTCACGGGAAAATTCATATTGGCGGTCCAATGTTCACGTGTACGGTGTGCTTTCATGTTTTTGCAAATGATGCTAGCTTGGAGAGGCACATGAAACGCCATTCAACTGATAAACCTTTTGCATGCACGATTTGTCAAAAAACTTTTGCCAGAAAAGAACACCTAGATAACCATTTTCGTAGCCACACTGGTGAAACACCATTTCGATGCCAGTTCTGTGCAAAAACCTTTACTCGAAAGGAACACATGGTTAACCACGTCCGAAAACATACGGGAGAGACGCCCCATAGGTGCGATATTTGCAAAAAGTCTTTTACTCGTAAAGAGCATTATGTAAATCATTACATGTGGCACACAGGTAAATTTTGAATTTAGGGTTCTAATGTGTTATTGAATTTGTGATTCTTTCAGGAGAAACACCGCATCAGTGTGAAGTATGTGGAAAGAAATATACTCGAAAAGAACATCTAGCCAACCACATTCGTTCTCACACCAATGATACGCCTTTTCGATGTGAAATATGTGGAAAGAGTTTTAGTAGGAAGGAACACTTCACTAATCACATTTTATGGCATACTGGTAAGATTAATTTTCTTTCTTCTTTCATGTTTTTTTCGAATTCATTTTATTCCTTAAGTCCTTCGTAAACCCGCAGAATATTGTTTTGGTAAGAGACTGATTTCATATGAATTAATTAAAGATAATCAAAAGAGATCATCAATTGTATGTGGATGATAGTTCTATTTTAAGTGATTACCGATAAAAGCCCTGTTTTTTTTATCAAGGTTTAGGTAATTAAAAAAAAATTATGACTCCAAAGCAGTTATAAGTCACTTCTACTGAAATCAAACACAGCCTTAACAGACATACTGATACACTTAGCAGGAAATTATTATTTATATCGTTTTTAAAAATTTGTAGTGTTAGTTGCCATAGAAGAAATTTGGAAATTTACAGCTTAATTCTAAATACATCGGTATAGGGAGAAGAGAAAGAAAGTGTAGCTATCGGTAATGCTTAGTTTTTCATTTAAATTAAATATTACCTGGTATATGATTTTCTTCGCTTATTGTGGTACCTGAGTTGTTTGTTTACGCGTTTTTATGCCTGTTTTTTGTTTGCATAATTTATTTTTTTATTCAATTTATCAAACATGCTGACCACTATAATAAATACAAGAAATAGTCAACTATTGGCAACGAAGTTTAAGATAACTTAGATTGCACCCTTTTAAAACCAATTTGTCATCTGACTCATTTATGAAATAATGTCCCTTTTAGTCTTCAAACGACCTCCAATTTCGGGACATTTTTGAAAGGTACTGAACCACTTATCTGCAAATGAGAAAATGATTTTGTTTAATATTTAAGTACATGAAATAAATTAATTATTTACCAAACTTTAATTTACAAAAATGTTAACAAAAAAGAATTCACACATATGTACTTATTAAAACAATCTTGTATAGTTGCAAGTATTATATTTTTGAAAATACTGTGTTAAAATTTCAGCTAGTCGGATGACAATTTTAACAAAAATGCTTTAAAACCAGGTTATAATTTTCGATTTTAAATCGATTATATTATGTTTTTATGATCATAAAATAACGATTTCAGTAACTTCTCAAATGAATATTCCTAATGGTTTGTGATGCCCCTTCTCCAATGCGCCGACCAACACACGAAAATGCTGAATTCTGTATAAAGTACAACTCCTTGTCTGTAGTAACGCTTGCTGGTTGCCAAAACATCTTCGGCCAAGTGTTTAATATGGAAGAGTATTTACCACCTTTTGTACTCTGATAAAATTAAGTTAAATAAGAATATGGAGGAGATGTCGCGTTTTTGGTTTGTGTTGGTTATTTGGTCAGTCATTGGAGAATGGGCATAAAGATTGCTTATAAAAGAGTAGAGTTTATCTAAAATCTTATGATGTCTAATTATTGCATTGCTTTGTGGCACTGACGCATGCAAGTGGTTTTAGACAATCATGAAGTCATGAAATCTGGTAAAACAAAAAATTGGTTGCAAATCACTAGATTATTCTTAGATCTTAACACACATGTCTGTCATTATAACCTAGAGGCGCTTTTAGCAAGAATGCAGCATTTTCAGCTGTTGTAGTATTACACATATGGGCAAAAACAGGGTATATTCAATAGGTATTATTTTGAAATTCACATTATTCTTGGATGCGTCAATAAAAAAATAATTAGGTCTTTTTAGTTATATAAACGAAAATGGGCATTGTTGTAAGTTGGATAAAAATTAGATATATAAATATGTAAATGAAATATTACGCTAGTATGATAATTGTAAAATTAAATCATATTAATAATCAACGTACTAAATTACTCTTGCATTCATTCATAGGTAATTTATAGAATTGGAACATTATTTGGTCATGTAACTAAGGTGTATTCTTTTTCATAGGAGAAACTCCTCATCGTTGCGATTTTTGCGCTAAAACATTTACTAGAAAGGAGCATTTGTTGAATCACGTTCGTCAGCATACTGGAGAATCGCCTCATCGATGTACATATTGTTTGAAAACGTTTACGCGTAAAGAACACCTTGTTAATCATGTCCGTCAGCACACTGGCGAAACGCCGTTCAAATGTACATTCTGTACAAAGGCCTTTACAAGAAAAGATCATATGGTTAACCACATAAGGCAACACACCGGGGAATCCCCACATAAATGTACATTTTGTACTAAGACATTCACCAGAAAAGAGCATCTTACAAATCACGTCCGCCAACATACTGGAGAATCTCCGCACAGGTGTTCATATTGTAAGAAGACGTTTACCCGTAAAGAGCATCTCACCAACCACGTACGGTTGCATACGGGGGACTCGCCACACAAGTGTGAATATTGCCAGAAAACGTTTACCAGGAAGGAACATTTGAACAACCATATGAGGCAACACTCTAGTGATAATCCGCACTGCTGTAACGTTTGCAATAAACCATTTACGAGGAAAGAACATCTAATAAATCACATGTCCAGGTGTCACACTGGGGATCGACCATTTGCTTGCGAAACGTGTGGGAAATCTTTCCCGCTGAAGGGAAATTTACTTTTCCATCAAAGAAGTCATACAAAAGGCCAAGATGTTGAGAGACCATTTAGGTGCGACAAATGTCCCAAGGATTTTATTTGTAAAGGTAAAAATTACTAAATAATTTTGTGGGGAAAAATGTCCGTTATATATTTTTCTTTTAGGACATTTGGTGTCTCATATGCGATCACATTCGGGAGAAAAACCACATTTGTGTACACTATGCAGTAAATCTTTCGTAGAGAAAGGAAATCTTAAACGTCATATTAAAATGAACCATCCAAATGTAATGTTGCCTCCCCCGGCAACAATGACCACCACTATAAAAACGGAATCAATTCCTACAAGCAGTAGCTCACCTCAATTCATAAATGAACGGATTCAGTTGCTTACGAAGGCGAATCTATTGCCTATTAATAATTTAACCCCACACCAGCCACCCACTATGCACACTATTCAACAAATTACATCATCTGCAGGAACTTCGGGCGGTGGTAATGCAAATAATAATAGTTCTTTGCCAGGTGGCTTAGTGCCAATAGTCACATCTACAATAACATCACATGCAAGTCAACAGCAACAGCAGCAGCAGCAACAACAGCAACAACAACAACAACAACAGCAGCAACAACAGCATGTACCATCTCAGATGCATCAGCCCCCGCCACCTCATCATCAGCAACCGAACACAAATCCGTCTGATCAGCCTCCGTCATCTGTACCAATAACAATTATCCAAACAGGTGACCCAACTGCAATAGCTCGTGCTGCAATACAATTGCAGCATGCGATTCCAACAAATGTGGAACAGCACCCGGTAGTGTATTGAAGTACGTTAATTTAGTTTAGCGTTTACTGCTTTTTCGATGCGAGCATTGAGGAAATTCGTCTAAAATCAAATGATATTTGCCATGTTTGCTTTAATTTAATGAATAAGCTTTGGTTATTCATTTTCTCCAAGCAATATTTTGCATATAATTTTAATGGTATAATTGCATTTAACAATACTTCAGTTCTGGGTAAGTATTTATGAATTATATAGTATGCATTTTTATCTATTATTATGGGTAGATATAAAAATGTAAGAATTAAAGTTGAAGCCATTAGGTATATTGTATAATTTATGATTCTAAATGAACTAGACAGTTTTCTTGCCTATCAAATAATTATTTACAAAGGCATTTAAATTTAATTGTCTAAGGCACTCGAACGTTGAGGTGTGTGTTGTGTTAAATATGCTTGGAAATACTTCTATAATTGGAATGAAGAATGTTTTGGAATGAAAGTTTTCTGAACAGGACAGATATTATTATATAAATTCATTGACACTAAAGACTGGAAAAGAATGTAGCGCGATGGCTTTGTAGTTATAGATGCCAGTGCTTTGACACTAGCTTTGGCTCTCGAAAGATGGCAAACAGAAAAAATGTGGCGCTAACTATTCTGTCAAAGAACAACACATTACATCAAACATTCTTAAGGAAAGGCTTTTACAATGGTTTCCGTGAAATAACTTAATTCAAAAATTTTTTTTTGTAAATTCGCTCGAATACCACTCATTTTATTTATTTAACCCTTTGCACCCGAACGGCGCTTGAGACGGGATTTTAAAATTTGTAAAAAATCCATCCATCTTTGATGTATTACAATTATTTTTTTTTATCAAAACTACTGTCGGGTAGCTGAATATCCATACTAAAATATGGTTCCGGTGCAAAGGGTTAAGTTTGAATTCATGTGTATATTCGAATAGCATAAACCTCATCCAAAAAATGGCTTTTAAAGAAAATGTCCGCAAATTGTCAACTTTACGGTCAAAGTCAAAGGATATGGGAAAACCCCTTACACAGAATGTGCATTCTAATGTTAAGTCGCAGTTATCTCCCGGCACCCTGTACACTGTACCAGTTTTGTAAAATTTCAAGCTAAGCCTTGACATTTTTACTCTTCAATCACAATGTTTGAGCATTCTATCATTGTGGGGTTGGGAGGAATAACGGTGCCAAGGATAACGAAATGACTGCCGGAGTGAACAGTCTTTGTATGTTTCTTAAGTTCCATAGTCTTTGATCAAGGCATAGAGTTGTTGCTTCTAATGCGAAAATAATCCACAAACTAATTCCGAAATTAAACCGGTTTCTAGGCAAGATGTAAAGGCAGGTCTTAGGCTTCTGTTTTTTGCATTTGCAACCTATATTGGGTAAAACTTTAGTTTAACAAACATGAACGAAGAGAAAATGACATAAAAAAAAAAATTACTCAATTTTCGACTGCACGAACACATTCTAAAAAATTATGCACTTAATATAGTAAACGAATTATTTCAGTTCACTGTATTTATTTCCATTTCATTATAACAAGTAGATTTTTGGTAAGAGTTTGCACTTATGCACATTCTCTTGTAAGGGCTGTAAGTAACGTTTTGCTCACAGTTTTGGACAATTAGTTGAGCAATTTATTAAGAAACATTAGGAACTTTTTTTTACATCTAAATAAATCAATTTTCAATTAAACGTCAATTCCCATTTGTCTGCTCACTCACTGATTATTAAAATAGGGATAGCAAACCCTGACAATCTTTTGCTTTCAGAATTGTATGGAGATCTGTATCCAAAAATTTCGTAAAATAGGTAAAGTTTGTCGAGTTATGCTAGGCTTTGTGCAATTGTTTTGGAAAACAGAAGACGTTTTCAATTAGGACTTAATAGTAAGTTAGGACATCTTAACGCTATGTCAATGATCACATGTAATGTAATAATAAGTAAGTACATAGCAGGGAACAGAAGAGTGAAGTATTTACTCCTATGCAGAATTCGATATTGACCGTTGGACAAAAATTGTCTGCATTGCATTGACTGTCTGTAATGAAGAAACTAAGTCTGCTCGGAAAAACGTTGAATTGTGAACAATTGCATTACATAGTTCAGTAAGCTTAGTTGGGGATTAAAAAGTATTATTATAAGATGTTCTACGTCACTTTTGCTTTAAAAGAAGCAACACCCATATCTATAATAATAACTAACAAGCTTAATAAATTTGAATTACACTGCAATGCTAACTTCTCCTAATAATGAAGTCCATATTTTTTGGATTCTATAGAATTGATATAGTACCTACATTTATTAATGAAGTATTTGAAAATAAGTTTGTTTACAGTAACTTTAAAAATGCCAAATTAGTAATATGAAACTATTAACCTATGCAAATCGCTAACTCATTTGATGATTGTAATTTAATTATTGGTGATGTATTTGTTTTGTAAACAAATCATAAAAGTTAAGATTTTTTTTTACTTTAATCTCATTTTCGACATTATCTTAGAAGTACAGTGATTAATGATACGCACAATATTTTAGGTATCTTGTAAAACATTTTTCGAGAAAAATTTTATATCACATCATTTTGCTATTTCCGCAAAATCGCCACATCCAAATAATGGCATTACAAGATTTTGACGTAAATAACGTCTCATTGAACTTTTAGAGCAGACCTCGGTTTCGAAGATGCAAGCTTTTGAGCTGTTGTAGTTGGATACAAATGTTTCTAGGAAAAGAAGTAATCTTTTTAGGAAGATGAAAGTAAAATGTTATTAAAGGATATGTCTAAGTTTAAATTCACTCAAGTTGTGTTCGAAATTTTTTTCTAGACATGAAAAACTTGTTGAAGTATTGGGTTAATTAATATGTAGCCACGTACCCATTACTGAATTCGTTTAGTTTGTTTTTAGCAGACGCTGGCATAATATAATTATGTCGATATTATGTGGGATGAATTAAACAAATGAAACAATTTAAAATTCTATATTCCCTACTCTCGAGCTCATCCGGTTTTTCCTGTTCTCGAAGTTTAGTAGTATATCAATTTTTGGTGTACATAACGCAGACAAATTTAAGGTAGACTTACAAACCTTGCAAATGAATGAATAAATAAGTGCATATGCTAGATTTGCTAACTTTTACACAATTCTTAAACATCTTTTCGAAAATTGAGGTAAAAGTTTCTGTCATCGTCCTGTCGTGATTTTCCTTTGGCATTCAAATCCATGTTCCGCTATATGGTAATTCCAAATATCTTTTACTACCTAACGGTTTCCACAATACAATGTTGTCAGTCATATGATAATGATGGTTATAATGTATAAAAGAATGTCTTGGAAATATGAGACATTTAACTGTTGAATGATATCATTTTATCTTTTTATATTGACAAAAAATTTGGAGCTAACGGAAAGCGATAATTCACTTTCAATTATTAAAATCTAGCTCCATGCACAATTTTAAAAAAAGCCAGAAGTTTCTAAAAACTCTGTGATGCTAACTGGCATGCACCATGCGTCTTTGTACTTTACAAATTGATCACGATAAATTTACAAGTATGTTATGCAATTATACATTATCATATTGGCCAAAATAGAGGGAATTTTTGAAAATGTGAGAGATATCTTAGTAGTTTTATTGATTCGATGATAGGCTTCACTTTGAAGCAGTATTGCAGTTTTTTTTTATACGGTAAAGTTTAATTTTAGAAATGACTGAACAAAGGAAGAATAGATTAATTTGCGTATTATGTGTACTACAAGAGATAAAATGTAATTAGGAGATGAAAATCTATCGATGTGCCCTATCTCAAACTTTGACAAATATCATTTGATTGTGTATATTTCGCATTGCGTTGCCGTTTTTGTTAATAATCTCATTATTATTTTTTAGAGTTGTGTATTAATTGATTGCATTTTAGTTATATATTATCACTTATAAATAAATGGCTTACAGGAGAAAACATATTAAGAATATGTTTTCGGTAGCAAAACAATAAATTTTTACATTTCAATAGTACATTTATGCTTTTAAAAGGCGTCTATAGCAATTAATTTGTTTTTTCCTCGTAGGTATGGCATAATTTGTATTTTTCTCTATGCCAAAGGTTTTTATTTTCAATGTTATAATATCGGCAAATCGAAATTATCTCTTTGTACGTATTATTCTAAATGTTTATAGGAGACACAAAATGAATGCAAAAAAAAAATATATAAGAATAAAAAAACAATATTTCGGCAAACACACATTACGAAAATAAACATTTGATATAGAGGATAGATGTAAGTTTTTGAGAAAAGAAAAAGTATATGTTAAGGAAAGTAACATTTTGTATACCATTCTGGTGGCTTACATATTTTCGACATCTGTTATTTACTGAAGCATTTAACACAATGATTTTAAACATCTATGTTATTGAACGTCTATTAACTTGAATCAACGTATTTTTTGATATCTAAATAGTGGCTTTACGTATACATACTTCCCGTCAAAGCAATTTTGCGTTTGTAATTCGCTTCTATTGCTTTTACAATGTGCACATAAGGTTTATTATTAAGCTTATTTTATTAACAGTTTCTTTTACTGATTTTTGGTGTTAGTTATTGAGTTCCTGTCTACATTAGCGGTTTATAATAAATTTTTGGTAATTATTAATTGCACCCATTAGTCATCTGATGGTTGAAAAATTTATATGGGTTACATCTACTTGGACTAAAAATTATCAAATCAAGACAATGTTTTGAGTAAACCGCACCGATGGTAGATGTCGGATATTGAACATAACACAGCAACAAATTCCAGAATAATTACAATCAGGATCTATGTCTCTAAGAGCCGATGATGGAACTAATCTGTGAAATAGCATTATTATTCAATCTATTTGAAGTATAATTTGTAAACAAAGATGAAATGGTTTCTCAAACAATTCGTCTCTCGATTCCGACAAAAATCAAATCCGATCGGAAATTAGTAGATTTTTAAGCATACTGGAACACTTAAGAAGATTTTTATGAGTCGAGTTCTCTGGCAGTGTCAGCTTGCTTGTGAATCTCCTACATTTCGCTTCGATTTAATTTCCGTTGGAATCGAGATTGTGGCTTAATGTCTTCAAAGAAAGCAATGATAAAAAATCAAATGCATCATCAAATTGGAAGGACACATGATAAAATGTACATACAAATTCAATGATCTTTAGACAGCTTTGTGTCAACAAATTTTGCTAATAAATAATCAAAGGACTATGAGAAATATACATGGAAAAAGAAGCGCCAATGTAAACCAAATACCAATTTTTTTGATGTTGGACATAGTGAGTTTGAGCAAATGAAAATTTGGATGAATCGAATTTCAATAAATTCAAAAAAAGTAAAATTGCAAGGGATATTTAAAAAAATCAATTTTGCTTTTAATAAATCGATAATTAATTTAATGTATCATAAATATTTGCGGTTGCCGCAGAACTGTTTAGCTATTAATGCAAGGGCTTCCTTATGTAGAATTGAAACTTTACACTTCCCGAATTTAATCATTTACTTTAAAATATTTTTAATGAATCTCTTTCAATAAAATATCAATGAAATTATAAATTGGTAATAGCGTACTAAAACATTTACCTTGCCAAAGTCAGAATATCATGTTCAACATGATGCACATTCTTCCGCTCCGTTTAAGTCCAAATACACACATATATGCCTTAATTTGGGACACGGAGACTTCAACAGTAAAACAACAACAAATTGTACAATTGCAAGTTAAAAGATTATTACAGCTTAAAACATAGAGAACAAAACCACAATTGATTTTTTTGAAAATTTCAAGCAGTTGTAACCCCTTAAACAAAGGATAAGTAACACATAAGTTTAACGAACAATTTCATCAAGATGGTGAAACATAATCGATAACCGCCATGTAGATAGGAGTTTAATGTAATCAGTAGTTTTTCTACTTTTATGGTCTTAAAAAGGTCGGGAGTATGGAATCAAAATATTATATTAAGTTTCTGGTAAAGATTTGTGCAGATAATTGATCATTTATTTAAGGAAGTGATAGTTCTATTTTACAATTGAGAATTAACCTTTAAGTTAAGGTAAATATTGAATTAACTTTAACGTTATTGTCAACCAATATATACATATACAAAATGAAATGCGCAAAACTCTAAATTTATAAGCCATCAGATTTAATTTTAGTTAGAAGACAATTTGGGTTTTTATATAAAAGTTAAATGCAAACATATTTTTTCCTAGAAAAATTTGAAATTTGTGATAAATTGGAAATAAATTGGAAGAGGAAATCATTTAAAAAAAAAGCCAAAATTTTTTATAAAATGTATACTTATATTTTAATTATGTACTATTATGTATTAACAAGAGTTTCGATCTAATTTAAATAAAATATCGGAAGGTATTGCTATAATTTCGAGAACACATTGTATAATGCAGGGAACAATTTCAAATTGATCGTTTGTTCTAATGGCGTAAAATTGATAACAAGCACATGCAAACACACGCAAGAGTATTTTTTTAGACGTTGAGTTAGGAAGAAAATGTAATGAGAGCTTATAACAAAATTCACGATGTAACAAACATAGATCAAAGTCAGATCAGATTTCGTTGATAAAGAAAATTGACCCTTATAATAACTTTGTAGTGGTGAAATTTTGCTTTAAGTGCAAAGTACATTTTTCACATGTAACAATGCATATTTGTGCCTTTATATAAAGTTGATATGCGAAAAAGTTCCTTAAACTGGAATACCTTGAATCAGTTAATTAATGGTTTTGAAGTACAGAATTCATGTTTATTTTTCTAATTGAGCCGTGGGTGGTGTAGTAACTGAATTGATGTTACCAAATTGCAATTAATTATGATGTTCAATAAAAGACATAGTTTTTCGACCAACAATTTACAAATTTTATGAAACGAAAACTATTGCTATTACCGGCTGGTAATTATTTTCTTTTGTCTTAAATAATTAATGATTGCCATCAATATATTAAAGGATTTTTGCTTAATTAAATTTCAAATGGCAAATGGTACGAGCATCTAGTTCTGCAGGAGAAAAAAAGGCAAAATAAGTGCAGTGAATTTAAAAACATATAAAATTCTTTCTGTTCGTTAATAAATTTAGGCATTAATATAACAACATGATTGTAAAGCACTTGAATTTTATGTTATTATAATTTTCAAATTTATTTGATACTATATTCAAAGTAGTTTTATGGTAGAATTTAAGTGCAATTCATACATATAAATTTGGTATTGCGTGGTAGCGAGAATTAAGACTATACAAAGATACATAGGCTGAATATAATAAAGGCCAGATTATGCTGTTTTTGAGCGTTTTTGGAATCATAAGCAATCAAATGAAAGTTTCCATATTAAAATAAGTAGTCCTCCATAAATTAATAACACAACATAACGCCTGAATAGATTTGTAAAATGGGGCACAAGAAAAGCCTTTTTGACTTCAATAAACCTTTAGTGGTGCTTAGCTATATAAGATTTAAAGTAGTTAAGACAGTCGAAATAAATGCTATTCGCCAAATTGATTATAATTGCAAGTAATTACTTGTCAAAATGAATGCAAATAACAGGCCAGTAGATTTTACGCGCTTCTTCTTATTTCGTACAATTCTTCTAAATCTAGATCTCAATATTTTATTTAATTATGTTAAAAGGAGTTTATTTTGTTAAAACTGATTTTAGGTATGTTCACATATTAAGCCTAACTTAGTCATGTTGCTGTATCAATCCGGTAATTATTATAAGAAATATAATTGGCCTTTCGGCGATAAACGTAAACTGTGTCGAACATCATATGTGCTTTTAAGAGGATGGTTTCGTTTAAAGCCATTCACATTGGGAATATAAATGGTTTTGTTGGTTAGGATAGAATTCAGATAACTGCAGTTCACCCTATCGACTCATAAAAAAATTAATTTGTCAGGATAACACATTGAAAAGCCTAAATGTAGACTTGAAAAAGTTCTGTAAATGAAATACAAAAGTTTTACAATAAAAATCGTAATTTTTAAAAAGATTTAAAGGTACAGAAAGTAAGTTTTACTTAATTCCGCTTACAACTACAAAAAATATTTAAAAGAAAATGTTATAGGGTCAACGAGACTGTCGCTGAAATTTTGTGTTTAAAGCTGATAACGTCTAATATTTTGTAAGTTTACTTTTAATGCGTATAAAATTAGTTTAACACGTCTCTACACATAACAATATCATTTTGAATTAACGAAGCATGTTCAGTATCAAGAGAATATTTTAATGTAATGTATAGCGATGAGAAGAAATACGTGAAAACGACACAAAGGTATTTGTTATCCTTTAGAACTGTAGACCACACTAAGTAAACGTTAATTGATGTACTACTAATAAATGAATGTAAAGGAAACGTATGAAATGTACTAAAAAGATAATAGTAGATTAGTACATAATTTGCTGCATTATTGGTTACATATATACAGACATCTTAAAGAAGAGTATTGTAGACGTTGATTAGAATAAGATTTTAGATAATTAAACACTGTTTTATTTGAATATGACTAACCTCCGTAGCTGTTGGGCGTAGTATGTTCTTATGTGAAGACTAAGATCCCTTTTCGAAAAACCAGCGATTTATCATGAAATAAGCACGATTATTTTGCACTTTCTCTTGGGTCAATTATAGCTTTAGGCCCATAGATGATTGGATCTGCATATTTTGGCTTTTTGTTTTGTACGAGGGTGGAACTTAATATTCTGTTTTCGTTGTTTATACAACCAAAGTTGCGTATAATGTAATGCCGTTGAATTGTTCTTAGCATTTTAATCGCGTATTTGGAAGCTTGATCACAAGAGTTCAATTTCTAACTTTCCTTAATATTAGTTGGTATCACCCCAAACGGTTTTGTTTGTTCTTGAAAATGCAATTCGAGAATATTTCATTCAAATTTGTAGACGATTCGATTTCCCGAAATAAATTTTGTTTAAATCGTGGGTATCGACTTTGGAGAAATCAAAAAAAATTTCCTTGGCCTTATGTAATTATCCATTTCTTTTTATCAATATTGCAACTAGAAATTTGGGACGTAAGCCGAAATATAGTTAGAAAAATATTTATTTCTCTGGACATCTGCGTACTTTTCATTTTTGAAACAGATAATTCGTGTCGATTAACCAGTCTGAGTATTGACTTAAGACGAGTGAGCAGTTGTGTTTGTGTTTGCTTCTTGTTGGTTCTCTGCATACTACAAGGATTAATTATTCTGTCAATATTCCTATAACCAACCTCCATTTCCTATCCATTGTTTTATTATTACAAGCTTAAGTGGACATATTTGTCTAAAGTGGACCTTCGTATTTTGAGAAGTTTTAAGGGTACATCCTGTTCCAAATCAAAACATTTATATTTTTTAATAATTTCATGCGTGCATGGTCGGAACGAATTTCAGAATATACATGAATGCGCCAGTATTTTGATTTTTTTTCAGATTTGTCTGAAATTGCGTTCAGGGTGATATCTTAGTAGACACAAACCTTACCGAAAATAACCGCTTTGGGTTCGAATATTACAAAAACCGGGCATAATTTTGAAAAACGGTTTAAGAAACCTCATAATGATAATTCCCTTTTCAACGATAGACCATTCGGTAGGACAAATAAATATTTTTTATGCATGTAGGGTAGCTAGCTTAAAATTTGTCTCCAAAAAATTTTAATACATATTTGGTATCGGATATAATTATCTATACGTGTACCAAATGTTAGTATTAAAGATTTAAAAAGACTGTGACACACGGACAGACATGGCACAACTATAAGGGTTTCTTGCTTCGGAACCTTAAAAAGGTTGAACTTTCTGGGGCAATTGGACCTAACTGGCGTTTTGTAATGATATCACCAATTTTTTTTAATTTCTTTGCACTTCCAACTGATATGTTGTAGAACAGAGCTCATGCGTCCTGCGCAGCATGCTTTTCTGACTACAACATATTCGTTATTGATTAAATTTATCCCAACTTATTGCAAACCAATCAAAGGATCAGCTGTGTCGTTGGTCTACTTGAACCGTATTAAAACTTGTTTTAGGTTTAATGAAACTAAATGTGCTCTAAAAATACATATTGATTTTATTGACTTAAATAAGAATACAGTAAAATTAACGATATTTTCCTTACTCTAATTATTGTTATATAAACATTTCTTGAATTTTGAACGCAGTCTTCACTTTAAGTCACAGCTATGGTTACCTTAATCTTCTTTCCCAATTCCATGAGATCTCAAAAGTTCTTCATTTTGCCGAAGAATAACATTTACCTCCCGTTGGTATGCTTGTAATGCCTAAAAAAACGTAATTAAAAACAATGTTGAGCGTGAATATATGGTATAACTTACCCGAAGCTTGTTTCTAAGCTCCATTTTCGTCAATTGATTTATGTTGTCCACTTTATTTATGTCATCATCAGTCCTGAGTTCATCTTTGATTTGGTATAGCCTTTCCCGGCATTCATGCAATTTTCGTTCATAATCGCGTACATCTTTTTCAAGGATTTGTGTTTGTAAAAATACAGTTTGTGCCAATTTATACCAATCTGCAAGACATTCGGCCATTTGTGCGACACTTGGCTGCACGTCTTCTAGCAGTAAAGCTTTGATGCGCTTTCCATTACCAGAAATCTAGCATTTGAAAAGAAACAAAATTAATAATAGCGTGAAGAATTATGGGAGCGCATATACTTTTATTTTCTCAAGAGCATGAAACTGCTCATCGTTGTATGTTAGTGATCGCGTAGCTCTATCTCGTAAAAGATGTTGCCAGGAATCACGAAGACGTTCAACGAAATATTTCGCTCGGGCACTTGATCGAGATTGACAAGGACATTGTTTTCCTCGCATTGCTGACCGCCACTCTTGGCTAAGGGAGTAATTGTAACTTAATTAATAATCAAAAAGACTAGCCCCATGTAAAATATGTATGTAGTTGGTCTCAGCAAGTTCAATACAATTCTAACCTTCATTCTAAGCAATTCTCAGGGAATTCCAGATAAAAAAAGAGTGCCATAATTTTCTTCAATTAATTAATGTTTTAAAATTAAAATTCTGTATTCAATCGGTTTGCTAAATAATTTTGAATATGACCGAATGGCTGAAGATTTAGAACATCCAATTCTTTTACACTAAAAGCCTGTTAAATTGTTTGGTACTCAATTTCTTCCTTCAATTAATTAGGCCTTTTAGGATTTATACCCAAACTTATTATGGTTCAAAGCTTCGTGATATTCAAAAACGTTTTTCAGTATTATTTCGGTGTAATATTCCCACTATATGTTACGAACAAATTTTGTATTTCTGTTTATAATTAAAAATTAAACTCTATATTTCCGAGCATTCAGTCAATATGAACGTTAAAATCGTGTTGAAATTTTCAGGCAGACCAACTACTTTACTTTTGGGTATTGTTATAATGCATAACTAGCCGCGATTATTTTAATAACAATAAACTAACCTTAAAGAGTCTTCTGTTACAAAGCGATTGAAGAGTTGTAGAACCCTTTCTCCAACACAATCAAAATCTGTTTTTAAATTGTTTAGCACTTCAGAGACGTTCTTTGGTTCATCATCATGCTTATTCTGGAAGTAATGAAAAAAAGTTTATGGATGTTTATTGAGCATAGCATTAAAAATGAAACTGGTAAGTTATTTAAATGAAACTAATTTTACATTCAAAATTTAGAAGAAAGATGGCATTCTTAAATTGGGTAAGTTGTATGTTGTTTTACGTATTCCATTTATAATTGTGTATATGATTCTAATTAATGTTGCGATTGTGAATTTGTTCTTGGGTTGTGGGTATTTTGTGCGAGCGATTGTTAAGAACGTTTCCGGCGAATAATTTCGATTGTTTTAAAGAATCCTCGCGCATCATGTCGGGTAATATACTCGGAAGCAATAATACGATTGGATTGTTAGATGTAGTCCGGTCAAAATAGTCGAAAAAATAGTGGTAGGTTTACAATAATTCGCATAGAGCTGAAAATGGATTTAGACCTTAGAGACATCATTACAAATAGAATACTAGCAGTCATTCATACCGATCTCACATCTGCAAAAAAAGATATTTAAGGCCAAAGGTAACAAGAAATAGATTTTGCGAGTTTTCCGGTAAACGGTAAGTTTCATCATAAAAATCGGTCAGACCAAAGCTGTAGATCATGAAATTATCTACACAAATTGTACTTATAGTTTTTTTTAAGAATCGCCATTCCTGAGATATTGCGATTTTAAAAGTTGAAGAAGTCGTATTCTACATAATATGCATAGACAGCATAAATGAAATACACTGCTTGTTTTGGCCATTTGGGTTTAGAAAATATATCTTATATAAATTGGCTATTGTTTTTCAATTCAAATTGTCAATTTTTTGTTAAAGATATTAACTTACCTCGTTTGCTAAGAGAGATATAACATCAGAGAGTTCGATTACTGTAGAAAGAAGTTCATCAAAACTGCGTGTCTTCCTAAATATTAAATTTGTTTAAAGAAAGCCTACAATAGATTTAAAAAAAATTGCCTTGAAAGATTCACTAAAGTTGTTTTAAGTGTGTCTACAAATTGATCAACTCCAACTTTAATCAAAATATCCATTAAAGTATAGCTCTCCACTCTTCTTTTGCATTCATGGCCGACACTACAGGCGACCTGAAAAAATTTCATAGAAATAAATGTTTTACAAAATTTTGAATTTAAATACTTTAGCTAAGCTGGCATCGTTTTCAACAGAAACTCCACTTGGAAATGTGGGAAATTTTGGTAAGTCCAATTCTGGGGGTAATTGAACGTTGTTATTTTCTCGGCTGTACAGGCAGATTGGATGCTCAGCATCAGTTTTAGGGTAACCTTTAACTAAAAATGAGTCCATTAGAAATTTTACCGTCGATAGAAGAAATCCGAAAAGTCATACCATTCGTCCTTGTTCCGACTTTAACTTCTAAATGCTCATTTCCTAACAAAAGGATTTGGTTATCTGGAGTAACACTGGTTTGAACACAAATATGCTCCTTAAAAGTATCAAGCAAGTCTTCTGGTTCCAAAAATATTTCAATGCTGGAGGTTTTGTTAATGTAAAATACGTGCAATATACGTTTCCTCAAGATGTCTGTTACTTCTTGAAAAAACCTGTCGAATGACCACATTTTTTCGCGATTCTCCTCGAGCAGACCGGCTAATAAAGGGGTAACTAATGCCTTGAGTCCTGCGCTGAGCTGGCAATGGGGTGGCAAAGTTCGAGCCCATTCGATAGGTCCGTTTTCAGTCAATTGTGTCCCGGAAATAACACCGGATGCCTTTTTCGTAGTGATTAGATGCATTGTTTCTCTATTTTTCCGTCCACCGTAAGGGCGGAACGGAAGGTTTCCAGTGGCAACGTGATACAGGGTAACTCCAATTGACCATAAATCTACGTTGGCAGTAAATGATCTAGTGACTGATTTTCTGAGCACAGCTCTCTCGTACATATCAGGATGCAGATATTCTTCTGTTCCGTATAAGGACATAAAAGGTTGATTTTCTTCCAGCTCTCTGGCTGCCCCAAAATCGGTTAGTTTATACACAGTTTGTCCATCTTCTGAAATGAATTTCATAATGTTTCCTGGCTTTAGATCTCTGTGGACTAAATTATTGTCGCGAAGGTGCTTCATGCCGGCGCACAAATGTTCTAAAACAAGCAAAAATTCTCTTTCTGGCAGGCCATAGGTGTTTTCAGGATCGTCAAGTATATTAAATAAGCTGCCACCGGTGCACAGTTCCATAACAATGACTTTTCCACGTCCTTCTTGATCATCTTCAATTGCTAGGAGTTTCACGATGTTTTCGTGGTTCACTTTCTTCAATACTTCAAATTCTCTCATTTGCACGTCCATCGGCCGCATATGGCTCATCTGGTTGAATGTCTTAACAGCCACAGATTCCCCATTATTCTTATTGACACCCTGAGAACGAGATAAAAAATTAAATTAGTGCGAACAATAGCACCACTTATTTTTCTAGCAGTTATCAGTTCTCAAAAAACTAAGTGGAATCGAGTATCGCCTTTGCCTTTTAATTATTTCAATTTATTTTTGTTATTGTAGTTCTAGTTTTACATTATTCTGACACGATATTCAATTTATTTATATGTATACAAGTTTTTTAAATATATAGGGCAGCAGCATAAGTAACTAATAACATAACATTTAACCATTCATAATAATAATTATATCACTCTCGTTTAAAAGAGCGTTCTTAAATCAGTAACGAATATCTTTTTATTCGAAATTTTTATAGCAGAACTCATTTTCAAAAGCTTTTAAGATTTTTTTGATTTTTACGAAATTATATCTACTTTTACATTTTCGAGGTTTATTATATTAATAATTGATTACATGCCTTGTTATTTCTTCAAGCCTCTAAAATTGTTTTTCTAATTTATTGTTTTACTTTGTAGCAATTTTTTTTAAATTTTGCAAGGAAATGGACTAAAATATAAGAGCCAGCTTATTTGTAATTAACAAATGATGCTTGACACGGACAGTGTCGAGGAATTTTCTTTGCCGCACGTGAGGGATAACTACTCCTAAACCGCACGCATTTGCGGTTTCAATGTTGCATATTATCCACTCCTACTTTTGTCGGTCAGATAAACACGCATTAGAAAATAAAACATGGACCTTTATAACAGAGCCAGTCAAACTCTGCTCTTTCAGCTATTTTCGTAAGAGTAAGTGAAGGTAAGGGTAAGTTATTCCCTTTTCCTTGTTACTCAAGAGTTACTGAAAAAATAATTCCTTCGTGTATCTACTCAATACGAATTGAAATTTGGCCGGAATTATGGAATTTTTAAATTAAATGCGCTTCATAAATAATTCATATCTTAAGTATGTATTATTTGATCGTATCCTCTGGCCTTAAGTATCATAAATTTTATGACTACAATGTGTGAAGGTTTCGTTACGAAAAAATCGTTATTGCCAATTGTCCTTTTTGGACGTATTTAGGAAAAATATTTTTGTCCTCAAAAATTTCCAGGTAGGTAATCAGCAACATTCTTGAAATATGCACAAAAAAAATACTTCTCACTGAAAATTTACGAAGCAAAATTCCTTACAAACAATAGTCTTCTGACAATCCCCGACAACCTTAAATTTCATTTTTTTTAACGTAAGAATAGTTTTAATTATTTTTTAAAATACAAAATCAATTTTTTAAATTCCAAAACATTTCAGTTTTATTCAGTTGTGGGGGATCCAGCACAATCGGCTACTTTCCGTCCTTCCACAATATCATTTGGACATTTTCGTTAAATCGATAAACAGCTTTTTGTTATTATTTATATCCTTAAATGCTCTTTGTTTGATAATAATGATAGAGGATAAAAGGGTAATTTTTTCGTTCTGTTAAATTTTAAAGCATTAATACATAGTTATATGTATGCAGTGAAACTTCTCTTGATAATGGTACTTATTATCGCAGCCACTCAATTCACAATTCTATGAAATATAGATTAAGTAAAGTTTCAGAATTTCTGTGTTAATTTATTTTCCAATTATTCAGAACAAACTTTTTATGCAATCAAAGCGGAATTACAAAGTACACCTTTACCTTACTACTATATGTTCCCAATACGCACCAAAACTGAAATTCAAATTGTCCTAAAAAGTAGCAATAGTTTCTTGTATTATTGCCTCATTAAACATAGAAATGCAAAAATTTTAAAATGGAATATCCCATAGATTTATATGCCAATTCGAAGGAGAACAGGCTCACTTTATTGGAAGCTGTATGAGTCCATGCAACGTCGGATTTAAAAACAAAATTTTTAATTTTTCTTTTGATCCAAAGTGTAATTGTTCTATTCGCTAATTACTTATACAGGATTTACAATTTTTTGTCTTTTAGGGATAATATAAAGTGTTATGGAATATAAAAACATTAAATGCCGTCGAACTGGAGTACTTACCTTATCAAAATAATGTTTTTGAAAATATTCGCATCCAGGTGGGATATGTATTCGTTTTAATCTTGTTTTTAAAAAAGTATAATATACAAACAGAAGCGGCAAATTAAATCCCAAATAGAATAGAAATTCCAGCTTTATTTAACAAGTATTGTATTTTAATTTTACCGCTTTTCTGCGATTTAGGCCTGTCCCACATTTTTCAATTAAATCTATCTTAGTAATATGACTTTGGAAAAAACGAAAACTGAAATTTAACCAGCATAACAAAAGTAGATTATACTGATCATTTCAACCGTGAGATACGTGCTTACCTTTGGTTTTTTATAGTTTCCACAAAAGCCCCAAAGTATTTCGTAAAACTGGAACGCTGAGCACATGATCGTCATAACATGCAATGCGGGAACAAAAGAAGGGCAAGGTACTGGGATAATTTCATTTAAATCAGGAACACTCCCGTAAAACTATGTTAAAGAAGCAGACAATTGGTAAAGACAGGAAAGTTACTCCTTTTGAATCCGTCCCGAATTTATAGAAAAGCAAACTGACGGAAGTAACCGAGATGCAACGCAGCGTGTAACTGAAGGCACTCATCCAAATCGCAATCAAGGTGAATACTGAAGAGATTGATGGAGGAACTTTTTAGAAAGATTTTAAGTACAAGACCGAGGTGCGGACTGGAGGAGATTCAATCATGGGCTTGTACGTGAATTATATTTATTAGTTAAACGTAGGGAACTGATTAGGCAAGAGGTAAACAGTTTTAAAGAGACCAATTATATTTTTGCTTTCACTTACTTGGAATACAGCTCCTGTTGCTCCTTTTCCCAAAACACTTGTCGTGCACCATACGTAATTTAAAGATCCTCTAAGGAACGACATTTTGTCAGGCTAATTACGTCTTCTCACTTAGTTTATCTGAAGTAAACAATTTTACAAAAGTATTAACATGTCAACAAATTAGTCAGCTGTGCTGTGTTGTAGGTTGTCGGTTGTCACTTGGACATATGTACAGTGCAGTAAGAAAGCCATTTGAACTGCATTATCACACCATTAAAATCAGCTGATGGTCTAAACGTGCGATGTGAACGAACGAAGTTTGTTTTGCTTATGTAAAATGCGTAAAAGCGTTTCCTGAAATAGTTCTATTTAAGAAATGGTTGAAATTAAAACTGCAAGTGAAGAGGATTCAAAAGTTGCTAAAGAAGAACCTGTAAGTGGTAACGGAAAAGGAGTTGGGAAGACATGGGGATACGACTTGTATCCCGAGCGTCGCGGCGAGTCATTTAAGCCAAGCTGGACAAGGGTTCTTTTAGGACTCGAAGGCAAGGAAAATATCGACAAAATAAAATGCGAAAAGAATGTTTACTGGTGCGTTAAAAATAGTCCTTTGGTGAAGCTAATGATGGGCGCCTTAAAGAGCTCTGGTTGCCCCTTGGACATCCGGCGACACATATCTTGTGAGGTTTGCGATACCTCCGTAACTGGAGGCTACGACCCAATCCTAAACCAAATCGTCGTTTGCCAAAATATGGCTCGAGGACAAGGAATGGTTCAGGGAGTCCTCACTCATGAAATGATTCACATGTTCGATTTTTGCAACAATGACTTGGATTTCAAAAACATTGATCATCTCGCTTGCACGGAAATTCGAGCTGCTAATTTAGCTCATTGCTCCTTTTTAAGCGCCTGGTCGCAGGGAGATGCATCACCTCTTAATATAAAAGAAGCCCATCAGGTGAGTTTCTGCAAACCTTTTAAACATCCACTTGCCCGTATACATGTAGGATATCTTCTTCAGAACTGTGTCAAAACGAAAGCAATGGAATCTATTGTAGCCGTCCGGAAGGTATCGAGAGAGGAGGCTATCGACGCAGTTGAAAGGGTTTTTTCAAAATGTTATGCTGACTTGGAGCCCATAGGGAGGCGTATAAGGCGAAATTCTACTGACATGCAAAGAGCTTACTTAGAAGCACCTATGTATGGGTATGATGTATAACACCAACTTTTTGAAAATATAAATTTATTAAAGTTTTTATAAATGGAACATTTAGATATTTGACTCTTTAGATTTAAGACCGTCTCTGAGAGCTTTAACAATGTTGCTTGGTTGGACTTCCTTGGATTTAGTTTGTGCCTGAAAATAGGAAACTATTAATATTATTTATTGCAGTTGTTTTTAAAACATCGTGACGGTTACATTAGGCATAATTCACATAAGCAATAATTTAAATGATCTTAATTAGTTATTCAATCCTGCATGGTCAGTACAAAACTTATATTACCAAGAATTCAAATATAATGCTTTTAAGAATCTGTGATTCGACTAGACTTTTCCAATTTTTAACGCAAAACAATGTTCAACCACACACTTCTTGGATCAAGCGATAGTGTTAAATTGTGCTGTCTCGGAAACCCATTTTGTTGCGTAAAATGTTGCATGAAATTGGGAATAAATTAAATAGTTTCTTTTAAAATTGTTTGAAAACCATAATTTAAAGTTGTTTTTATTACAAAATTGCCGCAATAATCGTTAAAGTAAATCAACTAAAAACAAGTACCTTATTTGAGTAGTCGATGGTAGCAACCAAATTCTTAACTTAAGCATAAGAACTTTTAAAATTGTTTGATAGATTATTGTGGATTTATAAAGAAAATTGCGTTGGGAAAATATTATTAGTCGGAATTTTAAAATTTAATTATGACCAATAATTCATACAGTTCATCATTTTTGACCTCTAATAAAGATTTATACAAAGTCGTATAAAACTCGTTGAGGAAAACTCAAATTTATTTTAAGCCACAAAATGTCGATTAATTTTTGTGGAATATTCAACTTCTGTATAAGTAGTGTAGGGAAGTTTTCATACACTTACCGGTGCATTAGAAATATCGTCGGGATATTGTTCTTTTTCGTCCCTCTTATAATTGCAGGAGTTCGCAAACACGTTGTCATTTTCAGCCATCATATCAAGGGTTTTTGCGATATCCTCATCACCTTCATCCAAAAGAAGTTTTTTGATTTCTTCCGAATAAGAAGGATCTAGAACATGGCCATGAGGATTGCATTGGAATAATTGTTCAGCAAGAAAATCAACCGGATCTTCCGGCATTACTTCAGCGACTTTAAGGAGCCCTTCTGTTAGTGTTGGTAGTACAAATTTTGCAAGATATTGCCGTAAGGGGAGGGTTTTGGCTTCCAAATACTCCTGTTCCTTACATTTGAGGCGTTCAAACTCTTTTGTCTGAAAATATTTTTATTTCGATTTTAAAGTCTTAAAATAGTTAAAAACAAGATGGCTCTTACCCATTTCTGTAAGTTAGCTTCGCGTTGCTCTCTCTCCTTCGCAATAGCCTCTTCTCTTATTCTTTTCATTTCCATTTCATGCTTTATTCGCATTTGTTCTTTCCAGCGATCTAGAGCTTCTTTTTCAAATTTCGAAATAGGATAAATGTGTGGTGGACCGATTTTTTGTTTTACTTTTTCAAAAATGTCTTCACACTTGGTATTTTCATTTATACAGAAAGTCATTGGTATGACATCCATGTCGTAAAAGAATGTTTGTAACGATTTGTCTTCTTCATTCCTCTCCCTGTACTGTTCGAGCCGTTCGAGAAATAGGTCTTCTGTATTTTTAGTGGAGCACGCAATTTGTTCAGGCAAGGCCGTAGCTCGCTTGCATAATAGCTCATCAGGAGCATCAAGTAAAATTACATAGTCTGGTTTAAGCAAAGTAGTTTGACCACCATCACCTTCTTCTTCTCCTTCTACACTGAGTCGATCTACTGTCGGAAATATTTCCCCCGCTTTGGAGTACTCAAAAGGAAAACCGTCCAATACATATCCTTGGTTATCGTTATATGCTTTTGATGAAATCATTTTGAGGATGCATCTATGAGGAAATAGTACGTTAGAATAAAAGACCTGACATCGAATTGATTTTACTATATCATATATTGTATTTATATAACCTATTACAACCCTCATACGATTGAAAAATATCGGAAAACTTTATTAAATTAATGAATACAAGTGTTGTATTGCGATTTTTAAGATATCTCAAATAATTTGATCTCGAAAATACAAATTTGGGAGAAAATGGTTTATTTTCAAGTTCTTTTTAAATTAAGATTTATATGTTATACTTTTATTTAAAAATACGTTATTTTTCATTTTCAATTAAGGTGGTTCAATTTCTGTCTAAGCAACAATTATATTCAGATAATCCTTAACAAAAGGTGTACGTGAGCCAGCAATTTCAAATGACAGGAGTATGCCTCAAAAATATTAAGGAATTTCTGGAGAAAATAATTTTTCATCGGTTCGGTTAGGAGCAAATTTTTTCCTCACCCGTTAGGGGTACAGAGCTTTCTTTTGAGTTTGATTTAAATTCAAAAATTTTATATTTTTTATTCTAAGAGATGGTAAAATATCATATGAATTAAAAAAGGAACTTTTTATGTGAGTTAAAATTATTTTTGGATAAGAGCTTTAGTTTGGAGTGTTGTCGAAAGGTTTTTTTTAATTTTTCCGACTTCTTATGGTATTAGTTAAGAGACTTAATGGAACTTCTTAGATAAATAGTCAGACCACTTTACCCCATAGATGTAAGCGTGCATCATTACTCAAACTTTCGAATATTAACCGAAATTTTACGTTGTCTTTCCCGAAAATGCTTAAAGTAAATTTGCGAAAAATAAACAAAACTCCAGTCTTACTTTTTTTTGAATTCAAAATCGTCTGCTTTAGGATGTCCCATTATTCTCTGTTGTTTTTGTTCTTCTACAAAGGTATTAAGCTCTTCTAGTTCGTTCATCCATTCTAACATTAATTCCTTCAACCTGTCTTCCATATCCATTACGTCATCAACAATGGTTTGATCTTCTTTATTTTCTTCCATGGCTTCATTTCTCTCTTCCTCTAATACGTCTAAAAACGCTTTCGTTTCTTCGACTTCATTTAGCTATATCCAAAATTATTTAGATTTGTATGTCTGCTTTTATAATTTCATCGAATTGTCGTGCCTACACGCCATTTGTACATTTTTTTAGTACCTATGTTATATGCAAATCTTATATGGAGACCAATTTCAGTTCAAGCTTATGTAATTGCCCAAATTTCACTAGTACATAAAAAACTTATTTCGTTTAATTTCCGAAATGTTTAGGATTTAATAAGGAATAACAACTAGTGAAACCCAAATATACGAAATAGTCAATTCATTTCCGATTCTTTTACGATATCGTCAACATTCGCCTAAAATAATTATTTTATGGTTCTTTTATGAATAAAATGGTGAGGTATAAAATAGGAAGAACCCTTTGGAAAATAAGAGAGCGATCGAGCCGTTATTTATATATATTAACAGTAAACAGTAAGAGTAAAAGTACAAGAAATTAAAGGTTGCTATACTGCAAAAAGATTATAAATATAATAGGTCTGTTCGTTGACGCCCGGAGCGCTCTGTGTCGCTCTGCGGTTTGGTATCTTATCGAAAAATTTTAGAGCAAAGCAGAGTGAAAAAGGACACGGGTAAAATGTTGGTTGCATTTACGATATGCGCGAAGTGGTTAATAATAATACTTTATGGAATTTATTCCAAACTGTCTCAAAAAAATCAGTATATTCTTCAATTCAATTAAATCTCGCAGAATCAAGAAATTCTTCATTTGATAAATGATCAACAAACAGAGAACTGGAAACCTAGAGCGGTCTAGAGCTGTTGAGCTTTCCCAACATACATCCCTAGTGGTCCTAGTACAATTTGGACAATTTTCAGGTGCCAAATATGAGTGGCTTGACCCCTTATTTTATATTTAGTATGAAAACATTTCTTGAATCAGTAAAACTTAATTATTTCTAGTAATTCGTTCAGATCTAGTAGAACGCAGAATTACTTTACTTTTATTTTTTCTTCCATGCGATACTTAATTCATTTTTTTGTTGAAATCCGACTGGGACATAAATTTTGTTCTTTAACAAAGTGTAATGTAAAATTTTGTTGTGTAATTTTAACTAAACAAATTATAAAAACGCTTTTTTCGGTTTGGCGGTGGAATTATCAGTTGACGATTTATGCTTTGTATTTTTAAGAAACTTACCAGATGTTTTATGGTAAATTCCATAATTTTATCTGTTTCCAAATAGTGTAAAACGTAATAGTCTGCGATACATTTTGCTAGGGTCGTTTTTCCTACCATCGGGGGACCATCGATAACAATTCGAATAGGCAATAACCTACGCGCTTTTCGATACTCGTTTGCTAATATAGATCCAAATTCTTCATAATTATCCTCAAGTTCAAAGGGAAAATCAGTAAAGTATGTGGGTGCCATTTTTATATCCATAGTTATCATATGAAAGACACGCGCCTGGAATCAATATATTGGTGTTAATTTTTATTTGTTCCATTTAAAAGCGTTACCGGAATTAGTTCTTCATATGTTTTTAAAACTTCTTCAGGGGCGACACGTTTTATTTTTATTACATTACCGACGATATTAAAAGCGATATTTCTGGTTAGGGTTTTTAAGTTTATGAGGCGTGGTTGGACAGCCAAAAGATAGGGATGATTAGGACCAGGAAAATGTTCTATAATTTGTTTTACCATCCTGAAAAAGTAAGATTATGCCTTAGTAGGTATAGTCAATAAGTTTGACGAAACATTTGTACTTTGCAAAATCTCTAATGTAAAGGAGGGGAACAAAGTTGTTGCCATTTTTGAAGAGCGGTATTGTGTCCCTGTTGTAGAAAGCCAATTTAAATATATAGTGGAAGATATCATTAGCGCCTCCGTATGTCGCACCAGGGCACATCACTACTGTTCTGACATGAGGCTTGCATCTCTTTTGGAAATTGACTACCTCTCTTTCCAAGCATTTATGTCTTATAAAGCATGGATGGTTTCTGCGTTTTCGGTAGTTCGCTTCTAACAAAATATCATTGTCATCATCAGGAGGTTCTGTTTTAGCCCAAGTTAATGGTGTTGATATTAGAATGAAGTATTTAACGATGTCCTTTTTGGATTCATCACCCATTATATTATGGCAAAATTTTTCCAATGCGTCTAGGACCATTTCGGCCTGGTCAATTTGGGAACTATCAATGCCGATATCATAAATAATTATATGATTTTCTAACATCATATTCATAAATTGGGGATCCGTTGGTTTCATAATAATTGCGATTTTTTCTCTAATATCTTCAAAATCGGGATCCTTAACAGTTCCGCGTATTTCATAAAAGGGACTTTTGCCTGAAGTTGTAGGAAGGACATCGACGATAGCCTGCCCTTGATATGTGTCGACGTAGTTGATAAAAATTGGAATGGGTTTCACTTCTTTTTTTGCAACTGGCTCCAGAGACACCTCTTCAGGTTCTTCTTCCGATGAGCTTGAGGTAGACATTTTACAGTAAATTAGGTAGCAAACTGACCAAATAAGCAATTAGATATTATCGCTACGAAAATTAAGTCTAATTATTTAATATTATTTTCAAAGCCTGCTAGAGAACAGGTCAAGGGGACTTTCTGTTGCTATCAAGATAAAGTGCAGATAATTTGCAGTTTCCCCGTTCTAGAGGGTGAGCTGTATATAAACATTACGTAATTGTTAATGGTAAGTACATAGTCAGTTGCGCTCCAATTTTTGGTATCAGTTTTGTTTTGGCATTTCTAACAAATGGAAGCTATGGACTCTTGTAACTTTGATATACTTGGATTGATTGCAGACGCTATAGCAGGGATGCTTTTCCCCAGTGAGTTATAATTTTATTGTGATCATCCTGTCGAAATTTAATTTAAAAACATATTTATTTTAGGCGGTGGCGAGGATTCGTCTGAAGTTGAAGATCTTAACAGTTAGGAAAATGTTTTTATTCTTATATGGTTACAATAAATAGTTGAGATTTCCCTACTCGGAGTTTATTTTTTTATCGTTTGTTCGTATCCTATTTATGGTTACGATTTTGTGAAGCAAATAGTGCATACTTTAAAAAAAACTCTCCAACTAATGTGAAGCATTTTCGTATGCTCGTATTCATTTTTATTTACATTAAATTGATTTGTCATGTCTTTAGCGGACAATGATGCATTTTATGGCATTTTGGAAATAGAAAAAAAGCGCTTAGCTTACATCCAAAAGGCCTTTCTTAGAAATTAAAGGACGACATCCTTCTATCAGTGCAATTTTGGTATAGCTAATTAGTCTGTATGATTGTGAGGAAAGTAAGAACACTTAATATTGTATATGAAGCTAACTTAAAAAGTTTTAAATATCGGTATTCGTAACTATAGTACCTTAGATATTCATCCTATTCATTACACCATTCTCTATCATTTTTGCATTAACTTTAAAAATATATATAACCGATCTTCTAAAAAACAAGGAAGTTCAAAAGTACTTCCACTTTGGAATTCTCCTTTGTTACGGCCGTTTTGGTGGCGGTGATTCAAACTAATTTCCTTTACTCTGCGGGTCCGTATTTCCTTTTTACAACTCTCATTGTTCCCTTATATGATGCTTTTAAATACAAAAATAATGTTTCAAGTTTACGCATTTCCTAGTAATAAGCGAATAAATATAAAATAAAAATGGGTCAAAGGTCCGTCGAGTTCGCGCAGCTAAGGTTTCATACTAAAAATAGTAATTATATGTAAATATGTATATAGGCTTAAAAACGAACATTCTGTTAAAACAGACGATAACTTTTGGTGGTTCCAGTAAAAGTTAGTTATTTTCTCTCTTTTAGTACAACATCAATTGTGTGTGCAGTGAAGACATTTTACTTGAAAATGTTTCTATACCTACTTTATTTTCAACGTTTAATACTTGTTTAAAGTAACGCGATGTATTACAATCTTGGATAATAGAGTAAGCAAGAACAAGATAGAGTACTCAACAAAATATTATGTTTCTATTAATTTTTTAAGTTAATAAGAAAAAAATGCCAAAACCACAACCAAATCAGAAGACCAATCAAAAACCTAATTATATTCGACTGCAGCATCTGTGCAACGGGCTTTTATATGTTAGTTACCGTGCAACAGCGCAAGTCCAAGAAGTTCACCAAAAAAGAAATCGTCAGAGAACCATATGAGCCGTTTGTTTTGAAAGTGACCTAATTCCATTTTCCAAAAAAATGAAGCCAGCTATTTAAATAATTTTTACATTATCTTTACATTTTGCAACAAATCATTACAATTTTTAACAAATATTAGTTGATTAATAAAATGACAAATTTTTTATTTTGAAAAAAACACTAAATATCCCGATTTTAACATAAATGGAATTAGGCCGCTTTCAAAATAAACGGCTCATATATGCTTTGCACTCCAAAACACAGTGGACAAAGCATAATGCGAATGAGTGTCGTACAACATTTTGTTTCTTTGCTTTAACGGCTGTCCCCTTAACACACTTTTTCGAAAAACTTCCCACTACTTGGATGTTGCGGGTCTCGACCAAATGTTTCGTAGCTGTTTCTCTCCTTGTTCTTCTTAACATCCGGCGCAAGTTGTTTGTTTCCAAAACGAGATAAAATGTAACTATACACATGTGCCCAAGTAAAAGACAATTTCAGCAACTTGCAAAAATCATGTCTATTCGACTGGGCACCTGTATTATTTACATATTTGTGCTGTTATTCTTTGAATAACCAACCGAATCAAATTGCACTTACAACAAAGTTTGCTATTGTTTGATTTGTTTTGTTATCTACTATGTATGTACATATATTAATTTAATTCTAGTATTTTTGCACTTCCAGGAAATTTTCATACACAAACGCCCGTATTCTGTATTCTAAGTGAAATAAAACCGAAAAAGCTTAAAAAATTCATTTCTACATGAAACTATGTACATCAAAATCCAATACCTATTGATTTTTATAATCGAATTATTTTAACACTTGAATGAAAAAAGTTAATTGACGGCAAAAATTATCTTTTGTATTTATGTCATGGACATTTTAGGAATTTTGTACGCAATTTCAATTCAAAAGGAGTTTTCTAGGTTTTTTTTTCTTTTCACTCGTAATACAAAACCTGGGCAAAAAAATTAAGCTATTTTTAAAATTAATACGACATTCTGCATTCTCATTATAAATAATTTATTTGTAATTTCAATAAAATATAACACGTCTTAAAACAATTTATGTTTTTTCTTAAGTTCTTGTTTCTTCCAACTAGGTAAACTGTTGAATTCGGAATATTTCATTTGGAATAGTTCTACAAAGTCGTCATGCGTAAGATGAAGCTAAATTAGAAACAAATAAAACCGATAGAGAATAATGATATATATGTATAGTAGAAATAAATAATGTACCTCTTTTTTTGTAATATCAACACCTGACGGAAGCAATTCAGCTTCTTGTTGAAGCACGGAAAGCGGATATTTATGGTGCTTATCAAAGTCCGTTAGAATGTTACTACTAGTAGTAATGGAGTCGGATTCACTATACTTTCGCATCTTATCATAAGAAATGTAGTCCTATGAATATAAAAATCTAAAATTAGAGCCATTTTTTTATAAAAACAAAACAACTCACATCCCAGAAGTGGTCATGCCATTCATCAAAGAATCCAACGAAAATATTTGGCTCATATCCTTGCTGGACCAGCGCTATAGCAGTGTCCTCATTTCTTTGAGCTGGATAGGAGCTTAAGAAATGTTTTGCCATAAACCAACACTTCTCCGTGTCATCTGAGGTACCGAACTCCCCCCTCCAAATAAATATCATATTTCCAACATCCAATAGGTAAATATTTTCGGGGATAAGATCTGCTTGATCAAATGCGACCACCTCTTGTCTTACAACATCTTCTTGTTTTTCATATACAAGGTAAAGACTTGCTCTCCTTTCCTCATTTGCTTCACATTGTTCTTCGGATTCGTCCTTATAGTTTTCTTGAATTCCAAGTCCTTCAAGTTCTTTGTCAATCGAGTTCCAAAATTCGTCGGGTTCTTTAGACTCTAAGACGAGGGTATATTCTCCTAGATTGCTACCGATATTTTTTGCAGCTTCTCTAGCATCACCTGTAGAGCCTTGCCCGCACCACACCCAAATGTTCGAAGCCTTTATTACAAAGCAATCCCTTGGGGACATTGATTCTAAGGTGCTCACTTGATAAGCCTTGGAATTGTGAGAACAGTCACCTACTACTTTTAAAACAAAATTTGTGGGCATATTTGATGGAGATGCGGTAGTCGTGTTTCGTTGCTTGAAAATAATTAATTTGCCGCCGAAAATTTGCAGAAAATGTGGTGACTCGGAGCCTTCATTTAATTTGATCATAGTCGCATTTTTTCCCAGTCCGCCATAGCAATTATGTGCTATAGCCTTACAGTTAGCGTAAGTTTCTGGTGGTAGATTTTTTCCCGACCAAAAATATAAAACAGTATTGCATCTTGAACGATTACTATGGAGGTGATTGGTTTCGGAGAGCTGTAATATTGACAATAAATATTATTTTTTAAATTTAACTCAAGTTAAACAGCTTACAGTGATAGTGTAATTTAAAATATAACAATCCGTAGAAAAGAAAACAAGATTTTTATCGAAAGGAATTTCGACAAATTTGCCTCCTGTCCATCGAAAAATATGTTTTTCACCAGATCCATCGTCTATTAATTGGGTTTCTGCAGCCATTTTTGGACGTTGCAAAAGTGTTAGAGAATCCAGTTTACCCAGAAGTTTGGGTATTTTTGCGCCACTACCATTAGCTGATTTCCATGAACTAAACAGATGCATGAACTCCAAGGGTTCATGTCCTTCTATGACTCGTATAACAGGTGTTGAATAAGGGTATTTCTTCTGCAATATTAATTAAAAAGTAAAAGTACTAGAAAATTGAGCTTAATTCTAAAATAATGTGTTACTATAAACTAATGCAAACAAAAGGCGTTACCCAACCAAAATAAATAATAATAAATAACAGTATAATTAATGAAACTGATTCATCGCAATTGTACCCATTATTTAGAATTATTGAGCATCATTCGACATCATTACATATATATTACTTTCATTGTGTTTTGCTATGTCTTAATGAATAATCAAAATTATTCCAAAGAATTCAGCTTGAACGTAAAAACGTAAAAAAGTACTATTATGTAGAATTGTTGTTGCAATATTGGATAATGCCAACAATTTGGACATATATAAAACTTGCTCAAAATTAAGTAAGTTTGATCTAATTTTTATGGAAATGCAATTTCGACTTTTGTTTTTTAAAGCTCTCGAAAGTAGCTGGAGCACCTTTTTCACAAATCCACGAGCATTTCTCATAGCTTCAACCATCTCCTGAGAACCAACTGATTTTCCCAACCACATCCAAACTCCAAGAGTACAACCATCGACGATAAATGTCCATTCAGAATCAGAAAGGTCCGATTGTTGTGGGGCAGATGTTCGGACTTCTTCAATTCGATATTTCCCTGTATGGTAACTGCATTTATACAGCTTCAATGGAGGTCTGGGTGGTTTCTCAATTGGGGCTGTTTGGTTAACCATTCTTAATTTTAGCGGCAGATTCATGTTCCAGTCCATTTTTGCACTTTCATTCATCGACTGCTCATAGCCATCATCTACTACAACAATATCTGAGATTTGATTGTCTTCTCGAAGCTTTTTCCCTGCATTCAGTCCATTCCGCCTTTCTGTTGGGCTGCTAGATCTGCCGAACCAAACAAAAATATAGCGTAGCGTTTTCAAAATCATGGTGTAGTCGCAGCTGAAGTGATCCCAGTTAACACTGTCCATTTCCGTACAAATCGGCCATTGCCTCCCAGTAATTTGGAAAAGTTTGCACTTTGCCTTACTGTTTTCTTCTGAGCTTGATAGAATCCTAGAAAGTTTTAATTCTAAATTAAATTTGCCTAAATATATTAAAAATGTTTTACGTCATCCCCTTTTTAAAATATGAAAGAAAACGAGCACTTTCATTTCCTTGTGTTTCTCTGTATTGCGTTGCCGTATGTCCGAAATATGTGTCGAGTTCCATTATCTTGAATGCAACATTTCCAGATTTCTGCGGTGATGTTTTCTGCCCAAGCCAGAAGTGTATGAAACGCTCTAACCCAGCAGAGGCTTTTATTTCCCTTGTCTAAAATTAAGATTATATGTAGAAAATTTAAAATATATTGTTTTTTGTTCATACAATTGTGTCCTGGTTAAGATGCATTTGTGGGGTACATGCTCCATAGACAATGTAAGTGCAGTCATCTTTAAAAATACCATAATTTGACTTAGACACGGTTTCAATACGATCCTGTTCCACTTTCCATATATGAAAGCAAATTGTGTGCTTAGACAATTTTCTAAACACTGGATCAATCTTCATATCTGTGCAACTTTGTTGAAGATCACCCTGAGGATATTAAGGAAATTAGTTTTATTGTCTTGGCTTATTAACACGTTCAGTGCCATGTATACGAAATATAATTCTCAAATTGAAGCTCTCTGGCTGGAAAAACTAAAATCTTTCAAAACTGCTTACTTTAATATTCTGGCACAAAACGTGTTGCAATATGAATGTTTTTAAAAACAATAATGACAAAAATAGGCATCAACAACCATGCAAATCATACATACAATCATGAAAATAAAAGTTTAATAAGTTGGCTTTTGTAAACCTCTTTTTATGTTTTATATGAATGTGTGAAATAATAATTACATGATTTCAAACAAAATATTGGTTCTTATGTTTAAAACTGAGGAAAGGCTCAATCTTAATTTCAAGTAGGAATTCAATTTTAATTTGAGTGAGACAAATTTTGGATTTCCTATATAAAAATGGGAACTGGTTTTTTGCTTGTTTAGAACAAAGTGAGCACCTTTCAGAGGTTATGAACTTTTAATTTACAACCGGAAAATGGAATATTTTTTAGTTGAACAATTTGTATGGCTTCAAAACAAAGGTAATTTTTGTGCTCTCCTTTTATAATTTAATCAATTTATTACTCTGATCAAAATTAAAATATAATTATTTTTTGAGCTTGAAATATGTACATTACATACTTTAATCAGAATACCGAAGAGAAAAAAAATTCATGTTGTACTAACAATTTTAAACGGTTAATTACTGTAGTAAAAACATACATATGTGGCTAAGTAGTTAAAAGTTTGTCTATATATTTTTGAAACATAAAGCTATAACAAACGAATACAAAAATTGGAACAAAACATTTATAACACAAAAATTAGCAAGAAATAGCATAATAAAGCAGAACCTCGTTTACATTAACATTTAATAAAACCTATTATATTTCTTTTAAAAAAGTAGAGCAAATAACAAATATGAACCTGAGTGCGGACTAAATGTAAGCACAACAATGAGGAAGTAATCAGTCTGTGTTATTAACGGTCTTTACCGGTCGCAACAAAGAAAGTAATCAGACGAAAGGAAATAACTTGGTATAATAACGACTAGCTGCACATATCAACTGAGTTTCCCGATAGACCAAATTGAGGAAAGTATGATTTCCACAAAAAGTGAAAATCCCGAAGTGCAACTTTCTAAATCGATTCTAGTCGAGCAAGTATAGAATTTAAAAAAATCAGCGCCGGGTATCGAATCATATCACGTCCACTTTTCCATTCATTCGGTTGAACCATATCACTGGGTAAACGGGCATAGAAGCAAACTAGAGCTACTTAACGAGATCTTTAGGTTGAATTTCCAAGACCTGCATGATACGTGTTTTCCTGGTTCCCCAGCTTCCTTGAGGTCCTCTGCAATTTTGAACAGCCCCAGAAATTGAACCGACTTCGGATTTTAAATTTTTCGAAAAAAAACTAATAATCGTATATCACTTTTCTAGATTTTGTAACCGGGAAACACGTCAACTCTCCGTCAATTCTCAACAAAATTAACGCCTTGGTCACTAGATAGAATTAACTAACGTATCACGGTAGTTGGTTGAGTGGGCGCTTTGTGAGGTCGTTATGAGGCATCATCGAACTAGGTAAAAACCTTCAAGACTCCGGAAGTAGATGAGAGGCACATCTGACTCGTTAAAGCTACCGTGGATGACTGAATCGTGCAACATGCCGAAGAAGAGGTATGTACGTACCACTGCAGTCACCGGTCATTGTGGAAAGCAACTATCTTTAATCCACCACCAAGAAACCGTTCGGGGAAATCACTGTTTTACTCATTCATCCCGACTGATGACTTAGTCCTCAATTGCAATTATTCTAAACCCGCCATGAGAAGAGTTTGAGGCCGGTTAGGAGTCAGATTCAATTTTAGCAGATTGCTCCTATTGCCGGGGATTTAATTGAGGTAGCCGCGAGACTGTGCCATGCGGTGTTAAAATCTTCACTGTTTTACACAAGATCGGGCCGGCGGATTTCCTTGTGTATAGTTGAAATGGTTTAATTGAGCGCAATTAGGTTAAGAAAAGAAATTGAATTTCATGCCCCGGAGGAAGATGCGCTTGCTCCAGGCAAGACATTGAGTTGAATCTTTTAAGCGGTAGCGGCCCTCTTTTTATGGTTATAGCTTAATGTTACCTGCTGGAAGAACAGGTGTTTGATAAACTCTCAACAAAGTGGGTATATTACAGCGAATGTAGATTAGGGGATTCACGAAGAGGATGATCGCGTCGAGAGAACCGATGGTAAAACGATCATGTAAAACGTAGGCCTTTGGTTTCTGCAAGACTCGCTTTCTTTGGCTTTGCAGGAAATACTTTTCATAACATTCACCGGATTTTGATGCGACGCAGAGACTTCAACTCTCTAATGCATCGGCGTGTCGGCATTTCTTTCCGTTGATGATCCACGGGTCCGTTTCAGATGATTGACTTGAACTCAGGAATTCAAGATGCAAACAGGCTTCTGAAGCATCAAACTGGAGGTGCAACTTAAAATCAAATTTTAAAATACTTTTAGAAATTGGTCTTAGAGGAATTTAGTTTACTGCATAGAAAGTATGCATATGTACTTATCAATAAAATAATCCTTAATCCAGCGACGATGTGGCCTAGTATATGGCACGTAACAGGATAATTTTCAAAATATCAGCTTAATGAGGAAAAAGGCTTATTTTATATAAATTTAAATAATATCTCGTATAATATGAACTACATACGCAAAATTCATTTTGTATGCGAAATTATCTGTGGGATTTATGCGTGATCACAACGTTTGCAGTCTGTTTGTTTCTATCACACTAATGGCAGTGGACTAGATGCGAATTTTAAATTCCAAATCGCCTCTTTAATATTTGAAGGCAATTTTCAAAATAACGTATTTCAAAGCTGAATTATCTTACAACCCGGAGTACTTTTGTACTGGCTAAGTAAAAGTACTCGTACTCAGCTCCAAAAGTATTTTAGTCCTCGTATTCAGGCCCAAAGTATTTTAGCAGTCGTACTCGGTTCTTACTTAGAAATTTTGTATTCCTACTCAAATATTGAATATCTTGGACTTGTAATGAAATTATTACTTATAGTTTTTGTAACTGAAGGAAAACTGTTAAATAAATTCAAGGTTTGATTACGAATATTATTATTCAAATTTTAAGCATATTTGGTTGACCCAAGAGGGCATTTACCTCAGAACTAAAAGAACGTGTCTTCTGGCTGTGTTGACTAAACCTGCCAATAAAAATGATTTCTCTATAGAAGCCCCTCCGCCTAGTTCTTTAAGCCTTCATCAATACTTTTTGCGTTTAGGGTTTTTTAATTCATGATATTATTATTAATTTTACAGGTCTTAAAATTGTAAAAACATAGAACTAATCGAAGCCCAATCTTCAGGAAACTCAGTTTCAAAGCTAAATCGAATTTAAAATTTGTGATAAAACGGTTTTCAGAATATGAAAACTGAATACTGTTCTAACGCATTATGTATTAAATGTGTCGATTTGTATACAAAAAAGTGCGTTCTCTTATTGGGCCATTAAGTTCTAATACATAGTACAATAAATTCTGTAGCATTACAAAATATTATGCATTACTGAAGAATAGAAAGTGGCAATGGTAGAAATAATTGAATTTGTGACTATCACGGAATACCAGTACCAGTAATTATGATACCCGGAAGTGAGGTTTTAAGGCAAGGAACAAACAGTGTGATTACGGACAAAAACTAGATCAATTTGTAATAACAAGCAAAGTTGTGGTCAGAATCGACTTCTAATTGTTCTCCAGTCTGAGAGGAAAGGTTTCCGCTGACTGGTTGTGGTCACGTAAGGTTCAAATTAAAAAGTGAGAGATAGAGGTCTGATGGTCGGGGCCAACTGATATATTCCTAAAAACGAGTAACCAGTTAGTGTTTATATGTTTTGAGCATAATCACGCATTCCGTTAGATTTCTATTGTTTTTCAAGTCGTCGACCAGAGGAATTTCGCAGCCTCTAGATTTCCAACGTCTTGATTGTCTAAAAAGTGTCAGGGCATCTTGTAGCAGCCCCGCGCTCTAAAAAAGAATGATGCCGCTTTGGACCGCCATAGACTGAACTGCGAGGTACAATGGCAGCGGCGCATGAAATTTTACACTATTATTTTACATAACTCGGAAGTGGTGTCGGGTTTGGTTTTCATAAATTCACGAAGTGCGACAAGGAGGACAGGCTGCGCTGCGGAGGAGTTCCTTGTATCGCCGATGAAACAATAGATGCGAGGCTGGTTGTCGACTATTCGCTAAACAAATTAAACCTAAGCCGGGTGTATGAGCAACAATGAACCGCAAAAATTTTAAGTCGTGAGAAGCTACTCGAAGTGGAGCTGGGGCTTGGGAGCCCCAGTTAAGTAGGAAACCGCAGCGGTCCCGCGTTCTCGTTGTTCCGGGCCAAGACCGCGCAGCGCCGCGATTTCTGCGTCAGCACACCTTAATCGGCTTAATTTCTTCTTCTCATAGGTTCCGGACATTCTCCCGGCGCTTGGCCCTTCGCGTGAAATGGTAAAAAATCGAGATGACACGGTGCCGGGCCATTGGAGGAGCCTCCCCGACTCTTGCGCCGCCTGGTGATGCTTTCCCGCTTTTCTCTGCGGTTCCTCTTAACTCTGGAGCAGAGTAATCGACATGCTGCGGATGTTAGCGAACTATTTTCACGGTTTCATCGACAGAATGGAGGGCACTTTTTCCCACATTTATTTCGCTGACGTGACTCCAGGTATTTCGCAATTTTAACAAAACACGCCGTTGAAATAATTTCGGGTACGGGAAGTGTTCGTAGAGGTAAATGATTTCAGAAGCAATGGCAAGTTGGGCTTAAGCCCGCCCCTACGCCAGCGAAAGGAAGATGCCAGTTTTATTATTGTGGCTTACCTGAAGTTGCTGCCAATATGAAAATTTATTACACTTTTCGCGGGGGGGACGAAGGTTTAACGACAGTTCCTCATTAATTCTTCTCACTGGAGAAAATTACTTTCGCTGGTGGAGCTATAGTAGAAGACAGACAATGAGCGTCTTACATGATTCTTCCGCATGTGTGAGAACTTCGGAAGGCTTCTGTGGCTGTTATTTAACCTTACGTTGGCGTGATTATTAGGTCGTAAAATTAATATTTATGCTCCAAGAAAAGCGGTTACTTAGGAGTTAGGGCGCTCAACGAAATGCATTTTGTTCCTGTGTAACGAACTTTTAACGAGTTACGACTGCCGCTAATGGCGTTTGCAAAATTGTTCTTGGACAACTCTTGCGACTGAACCTAATTTGATTAAGACCCCATTGGCATTGTCATACTTTTTATAAGTTTTCTATGCAACATGATCAAATTTTGTTTTGTTACAAATATTTTTAAAGCACTGCTACTTGTATAAAGCTAAATAGGTATTCAAAGTTTGGATCTTATTTAGTTACTAAAATTTAATTTGAAAACAAAAATCCAGTTATCGACTTATAAAGCCATTTTAGACAAATTAAATTATAAACAAATTTAAAAAAAGATTATGTAAAACCAGTTTTTCATCAGTTAGTTTTCGTATCACATTGAGATTTTTACAATATCAATCCTTTAAAGTAATAATATGTATTGTACAGATATATTCCAAATATACATACATATCTCATAGTGGTCCTTAAATCAAGTTAAATATTTTATACATTTTATTTCAGTTTTATTTAGGGACACAATACTGAATAAAAAATCGATACTATTTGCTTTGTTCATGAGGATTTAAGACCTGTCCGAATCTTTGACTTCATCTTGTTACAACAGCTCTTGATGACACACTGATATTTCCACTTCTGATTTCGTGCTATATTACACTTAAACAGATGTTATTTAATGACGCTATTCCATATTTCTCATAATATTGAAGGATAATCAAATGATAATGAGTGTTTATTTATATTGTCACCACATGTGCATAAACTTTTTTAGAGTAAAGATGTAACAAGCCTAAATGTAATCCAAAACAGTCACAGCATGCTTGTGTTATGCCCAAATTAGACATGGTGTGCTGGAGCAAAATGTTAAGTTGTTAAAATGTAGTTTGCCACAGGCTCGTAGAAAACGTAACACACCTTAAGTAGCCCGAAATTCATCTCGAATATGTTTATTGTCATAATTAAATAAAAAATTAAAACTTGGGAGGTGTACTGACCCAAAATGGGTCAAAAATCTTTTCAATTGATCAAAATATACGTAGTGCAAAACACACACGGATATACCAGCGAAATGGGCGAATTTTTATTTAGTCCGTACCTGACTTGGCCGCATATGTGCTAGCCAAAAATTTTTATTCGGGTTGTGCGTTCAAATGTTCAATGTACTTATGTTTGAATTGAATTAAGTTGTGTTGAAAATGAAGAGTCTGGTTTTTTATTATTTACGAACTTTTAAAATTCCTAAAGTAAAAAGATTACAACTGCTAAAGTCGCGTGTCGGTTGGCTAGGTTTAAGGGGCCTTGTGCACTTTATGCAACCTAAGCACAATTCGATGAGGTTACTAAACCTCTCCATTATTTTCAATTTTAGGCATAGTGAGATAATTTGCACAAACAATTTTACGGAATGATCATAATAAGTGTTAACGATTATTGTTGAATTGCTCACAAGTTCATTGGCATTTCCAGCATCACAACCGTCAGATGAACTTTTTATGTGACCTCTTTGATCCTAGGTAAATTACAGCGAACAATTAGTTCGTCGCAATGGGAATAATTAATCACAGTTCTGGGCGACAATTAATGTTTTGTGAATTTTGCACACTTCCTCTGAAAACGCTGACATCTTCCATGAGTACTACTCGTAAAAATGAAAACAAAACGCAAAAATACAATTTACACAAGGAGAAATAGGTCAGTTGTACTTAATTAAGAGACTTTCGTGCAAAGGCGCTCGGCGGAGGAGCCAGTGAAAATTAAAGAGCACTCATACGTATTTTTTCGGTTGAAAAAATTTCATTAATTTTATCAAAAGCGAAAAGCACGAGTTTTCATGAAAACCACTCGAACTCAATTATGAAGAAGAAAATAAATTTGCATTCGTGATAAGATGCTGGATCAGTGGTAAACTAAATTAAAACTCGTAAAATTCAAAATCACCTGAACGAAGCTATTCCACTTAATCATCTCGCTCGAGTGGCGTATGAGCAATTTTCACTTTCGTTACGTTCGTGGCGCGCGTTCGCGGTGTAATTTGATTCTAAGCACCACCCAAAGGCGAACTGATCGCGAATCCAAATGATGTGATGGTGCAGATCGCGCGGACCCAACCGATATGAAATATGAATAAAATCGCGTAAAATTTTATTCAAGCTTTTGATAAATTCATTGCTGGCGGACTGCGGAGCCCTGAGTGAAAGAACAATAGGTGTGCACCGTGATTGTCAACGCACATGGCCCCTTCCGCTTGAGTCACTCAACCGAAGATCCTTTTCTAGATTGCAGGCCCCACAGCCAGGCGGGGGATTTGGAAATTCATCATTTTCGGAGATGATTTGAGATATTTTCTACTTTGCATTGAGGTCATCATCAGCAGCACGCAGCACCTTGGATGGCTCTATGAAATGAGTTTACGATTTTTCCTTTTCGAAAAAGGGAGTGCCCAATATTTATGGCTTAAGAAGTTAATCAGTCGTAGAACAGTTCACTGAGGTTGATTTACTGATTGTTTTGCTGAGGGTATACTTTTCAATCAAGATGAATTATATGTAAATTTGATAGGAATATCAAAATCCCAAATCTTCAGTTAATAAGAAAAATGAGTAAGCCTCGCGTCCTGAAGATTCCTTACCGTAATATAGGATGTAGAATTACCAACAATGATTTTGGAATTTTTTCCCTGTAGACTTTACTTTTCGGTATCAGTTTCAATTCTCTAGCTTTAACCGTTCTTAGACAAAAGGATTTTTTTGACGGGCAGAGAGACGAACTAGGAAGAAATTCTTTAAAGATTTAGTTTTTTTTCATTCGAAGTAAAGTTAATGACTGAAGTAACTCAATTGGCTTGCGGTATCGAAAGTACCAATTAAAGATTTATAGCCGATTCGGAGGTTTACTATATGAGTTGACAAGAGGATCACACTAAATATTTACGAATTGAATATTCAAATTTGCTACTTTTGTTAGCTAGGTATTACTGTGCTATTACTGGGGAATATTGTATATCTTAAGCAATTCTATTTTACTAAAACGAATGTTGTTTTACATAAAAATGTTTACTTCGATGTTCGACTTTGCTGATGAGGTTTATAAATAATTTTTCAAACTGAGCCCTTCTGGACTTGTATATTATAAAGCTTACTATTATGCATATGACTGGGAAAAGAAACACTGAAATCAGAAAACTAAATATTCTATATCTTAATAATACAAAAACAGCTGTTAATAACGTTGCGTTTTATTTTCTTTGTTTTCAATTTTCTATGAGCTATGAATTTGTGCGGTGTTCATAGCTTCATCTTTGTGTGCCTCACCGCATTCAAATCTTTGAAAATCAATAATTTCAATTTCATTCTCCTTCAAAACTTCACCAACAGTTGTATCAGGATCAATCAGGTATTCTTGGAAAATCAAGCATTTTTCATCGTCCTTATCTTCCACTGGTACATCCTTCCCACTTTCTCCGATTTTCACGGGATTTAAGCCAACTATATGTTGACATAGATTTTTCTGTAATTCTTCATTGTTATTGTTTGTTCTAAATGCAACAATGGCCCCATATCGACCAAACTGAGTAACGTTGGGAGGAGTTGTTGTGTTGCTAGCTGGATGAGCGTAGCCGGCTATTTTTAAATCGTTGTTGCTTTTAAAGCATATTGCACGTTTAACGGTTGCATTTTCGCCAACAGTTCCAATGAGAAGGGCCAAATGGTCACCGAGCGTTTTCCCATCATCAGATTTTAAGTTTCTTAGAGCTTCTGCTTCAAATCCTAACTGTAAAAGGCAAATATTTTTAATTTTTCCTTTATAATTTATACAATTTCAGACATTAAATAAGAATTAGATAATATGTAAAAGTTTTTTAAAAAAGCATGGTAAGTATGTAACATTTACAAACTTATATTCACGTATTCTTCATCCAAAAAATTGTTCAAACTAATATTTGAGGTTTGGGTGCTTAATAATTATGGATGTTTTTTTCGGAATTTTAATCTTGAAGTAGAATGAATTGTGAAATTCAATGCCATCTAAAATTGTTTGTTTAATCTGATCCAAATGCGAAAATGAAATGGGGCGCACCTAATATTAAGTATATAATAGTTAACGTATATTTTTCTTTTACATCAGAAACAGTAAAACCTAAATTTATATGAGCTAAGTTTGTGCACCAATTTCAAACATCTACTAGTAAAATCTTAGGACACAATTTTGTAGGGGACAGAGAATTCAAAAGCGAAATATATTTTATTAGTTGACTTGTGCGAATATTTCGCACAAAAACTTTTAAAATCTAAAACGTCCAACTGCGGCAATGATTGTTGCAGTTGACCCGAATAGTGCTCCACTGCTTTTGCAAAATTATTTTTGTAGAAATTTTAAAGAAATGTTAATTTATAATAACTTTTTTTTCGTCATTAGCAGTGAAGGTAATCTTCAAAATTAAGGGAGATATGGCGTACCGCCAAACATTTTGCTTGAGAAATATATAGCAATATTTTTAAAGCCCACTCTCAATTTTTTTAAATCGGTTTAATTATCTCCAATTATTACTAGCAAAGCTATATTTAAAAATGCCTAAACTTTAAAAACCTTACCTTCCAAAGATCCCCATCAAAGTCTGTCATTTCTGTGTATTGAGCACAGATTCTAGAGGCGTAGTCAACAAACTTTTTGAACTGCTCATTTCTGGCAACGAAATCTGTTTCACAGTTTACCTCGACCATAGCTCCAATGTTTCCTCTTACGAGAATCCCAACAAGACCTTGGGCAGTGGTCCTGCCTTCAAGTTTAGTAGCCTTCGACCACCCCATAGTTTGGGCTTGCTGATTCAACCACTCCTCTGACTGCAAGGTTTGGTAAATGAAATAATTATTTAAAATATTCAAACTTATTCGCTTACCTTTTTCAAATCATTGCCATGCATCTCCAGAGCTTTTTTACAATTTGAAAACGTGTACCCGGTCTTTTTTCTAAGTGCTGCTAGGGCGCTTTTATCAGCCGCATGATTAATGTGAGATTTGTGAAGAAACCGCACTGCTTGTTTGAAAAACATTTTGACTGTTCAAATTAACCGTCTTTAGGTAGAAGTACTTTGTAATAGAAATTCGTTTATCGCTCTGGAAACGAAGCAATCGATACAAAATAAATAAAATTTGTCAGAAGTAGTTCAAGTTTTGGTGCTCTGAGAAGCACCACAATTTTACAGGGAAATTTATTTAATTTCGCAAGGACTTGAGTATTTGAAAGATATTATATCGGCAGTAAGGTAGGTATATTTAATGAACTGTTCATTTGAAAAGAATTGCTTAAAATTCCTTTGAAATAACACAAGAAAATTGCGTTGAACCAACGATTGTTGCACAATCTCAATGCTTTTGACATTTGCAACACATTAGCACCTTGGGCAGCTGATAAGATGGAATTTAGTGAAGTTAGCTGTGATTCTCAAGAATATTGCTTATGGAGAGATTTTTTGGCGGGAGTTTAAACATTTCTCCTCGAGTGGAAAAACTTCGTTACTTTTAAACTTTTGTCTCCACGAATTTTTGCATATTCCCAGAAAATTTCGTTGCAATTTGTATCTTAAATGAAGACAATTCGTTCTTTTCTAAAAAGTTCTTCAAGAACTGTCAAAATAACGAACTTAAGGCTCCCCGATTTATCGACCGCGCCAAACACGCATTCGTCTTAAAAAGTTATGAATCATAGTAAAGGTAAAATGTTCCTTATTTTCAGCACTCGTATGAAAGTTTTTACAGATACCCACACAACATTTTAAATTTAAGGTGTTTCTATAATTTGTGTTCAACATATTTTAGTACCATGGAAAAATTATATACTACTTTTCCTTTTCAGAGATTTACAGGTTAATAAATATCTCAGGAAATAAAATTCTTTTTATTTATATTTATTTTTTCTTCATGTTTTTCTTGAAAGCGACAGTTAGTACCTGCTTAGAATTCTGTTATGTTTAGTAAATAACGCTATATAGTTTTAAATTTTATTTTTTCTGTACTGTGAAAGTAAAAAAGGCGGGTCAAAGTGTTTTAGAGATCAATTTTCAATATCAAATCTAATTTATAAATTAGTTTCATTGCGCATAAGTAAATAGCGTTGTTATATTAAAGTTTGACTAAACTCTATTGATTTTAATGAAACTCTTCACATAACGACTTCTATTCTAGAAATCTGCAACTAATAATTATAATTGCAGAGCTATAGAGAAGTAGGTACCCGTGAGGACTTGCTTCGAAATGGCTTCGCCGAACCAGAAGTCAACTGGTGCAAGGCCAAAAAAACTTCCGCCAATATCGGGCACTAGTGATCTTGTGCAGAATTTACTAAAATCCAAAGCAAATCCTGCTTTTATCTCACGAAGATATTGGTACGAACTAAATATGCCTGAGTCGACCAAGGACATGTTTAATGGCCAACCGTTTACGTTTCCTGAAAAGCTACTACGGCATGGTCGTGATATTGTGCCGGATAAAGAAAAGCGGATTGGGCGAAAGCCAAAAAGTGAGTATAGCACGAATAATAAGAGCAGATTGAATTTAAAGATTTTCGATGAATTTTGATGAAATTTTGTAAAAACGTAATGGACGGATATACAAAAATATTCGACGCTTATATTATACTTTCAGAAATATTTAACCTAGAAAATTTGGAATTTTGTTTTATCTACCCCACCAGGTTTCGTTGTAAGTTGCAGAAATAAGTACTTTATAGTTAAAAATGGTTCAACAATTATATTTTTCAAAAATTATTGAAATGAACAAATTAAAAGGCAATATTCTTTTCGATTTATCAAAGCTGTCATTTCCTTTACGAACTGGCAAATCGAAGTCAATTCAAAATTCAAAATTTCCTGTAGTTTACTTATTTTCACGCCAGGTTGAAATATTTTTAATTTGAGAACTTTAGTTAAAATAATGTGAGAATATTAAGAAATGAATTATCAAAATTTGTGAAGAAACTACATACTAATCCCGAATAATATAGCGTAAATTGTTAAATAATTATGCATTTTAGAAAGCCGATCATACATTAAAATGAGGGAGGAGCGCGAAATGTTTAGGAAAAAGTTGGTCGAGCTAATTGCAATTAAAGAAGATGTAGAAGATGTCGGCGATGAATTTCCGAATCGTGAGGAGAGGGAGTTACTACGATACTATTATTATATAAAACATGGAATTGACACATTACATGTTGCACCTTTAAATGAACGGGTCTTGCACAGGTATATTATGTTTAAACGTATGTTTTAAAAATACAAGTTTGTTCATAAACAGGATAAAATCCATGATTCCCATTCGCTTACGAAAGTGGGCCACAGTTTTAGATGAAAGCATAAACGAAATTCAAGAGGAGTACATTTTTGCAATGAAAAAAGCAATTGTGGATTTTGTTCTTAGTGACTCTTTGAAAAAGTCAACTGTGTCCGAAGAAACCACGTCGGACAGACAGGAATTAGCTTCTATTACAAATAAATGGCGACATCGGTGAGTTTTAAAAATGTATCAATATATTTACATTTATATTTTAAGCATAACATGTTTTCGTACAGTTACATTACTAAATTGATTCAAAATTTCATAATAATTTCTGTGTTTTGAAGTGAAATGGTTTATTTTAAGGAGATATTGAATCCCTTTTATTGCAATTTATTATATTGTTAATTTAAATATCTTGCACTTAAAGAATAATATGCATAAATAGCTTTTAAAATGAGTTCCAATATACATATATTTTTAAATACATATTTTATTTTACCATTTTATAAAGTGTTTGTGTATTTGTTGGGGTTATTTTAAAGAAATTCAAATTTTTGCTGTGGAATTCTTTTAATAAGTCTAAATTAAAATAAAATCTCCTATACAAATACATTAAGATTATTTTAGGCAACGGTAACACAAGAATCTCAGGAGTCTTTAAACACTAAACTAAAAACTTTTTACTACTACTACTTACAGGCTTTAATAAGCGCTTTCCTAAAAATTGTATATGACGTTATTTTGAAAATAAAAAGGAATTATTGTTTTTTTGTTTTGTTAATTCTATGCGAGAGAGAAGGTAAGTAGAATGGAGAAGTTTTTGCAATAAGACCTCTTAAATCGCATTTATTTTAATCTGTAAATCCGACGGAGATTTTTTTAAAGGTAAAAATGTATATAATAATGATTTAACACTAGATATGTATTTAAAAGGAAAACAGTTCTTTAAAGATTGGAATAACTTTATTAAAGCTGTTCATGTAATTACCCAGTTCTCATACTTCGCAGTTTTGGTAATGAAGTACTCGAAATAGTTAGATTTTGATTATAATTATCCGTGTTCTGCCATTTATAACCTTTGATATGGTGTTTGACGTTGACACCTATGAACGAATTATCAGAACAGCCAATGAAGTAGGATATAATTTGAGAAAGGACAATTTTGAATTTCGAATTGTCCAAGGGAAGAGGCTTAAAAATTTACATTGCCCTCGAAAACAATTATTTGGTAAAATTCATGAAAATCATAAGAGCTGTTTTTAAGGACGCCATTACATAATATTATGTATACTTACTTATGTACATAAACATATACACATAACAGATATATGCTTGTTTGATAGTCATCATTATTCTACAAATTTATTAAAATACTTTAGTCGGATGGACTTGTAGATCTTAAGTTATGTTAAATTATTATTTTGTTACATTTTTTAATTGAAACATTTTTCTTTCCTTCCCAGATACGACGATAACAGACTTCATATTAGTCAACATCTTTTTGCTATTAATCGTTGCGTTGCTCAAATTTTGGAATTGTGGTTCAATACTTACAAAACGTTAAACTTTATAGATGTGGAACAATTGCAAGCAAAAAAGGAAGCGTGTGATTTATTTGAACTTTCTGTAAAACCTTTTAGGTCTTTTCATTTTCCAGTTTTCTAACATTCTCCCTATTATAGAACCTTTTAAGTAGACAAGTAGAAAAAACTAAAAGCGTCATAACCGGCAATTGGTTTGGAGATATTCATACAATTTTGACGCGTGGTAGTAAGAAAAAAATAATTCCCGATGTTCGGAAGCCAAAATTGCTCGGCAGATTTTACAATTGCGTGGCTGCCCTAATGACTCAACAGTTGGAAGATTTATGCATAAGGAGTTTGGATACGTATACGAACTTCATTTGCAATATAGTAAGTAAAAAATATTTCTCTCTAAATTCTGCTAACAAACGTTTTCGGTTAAATTACAGTAGGATCGTGTGTAACCAATTGAGTACTGATATAATCTTAAAATATTTCCGATGTAATTTTAAAACGAAAGCGCTTTTATTTGCTTATACTTTTTTGCGTATTTGGGTTACCGCTGTCCATTTTAATTATAGCCATTCCTCTGGTTTCCGAAATGACGTCGATCTTCAATGATTGAGATTATTTATTGTGCTTTTATACCTACATTTTCAAGTTTCATACATTGCTTGCATATATTTTAAAATCAGAATTGCGGATTTTAATAAAAATAATTAAGTCCTATATATTTTTAAGACATTTATTGTTTTGCAGAATAGCGGCTTTGGGATTAGATTGAGCATTATTCTGGAAGATCAGGATACACTTAGGTTCAATCCATCATTTTCAAAAGTTCAATCGGAGATTTTGCGGAATATCGAGGGTATTATAAAAGCAACAAAAGATCATCCTCGAATAGAAACAAAAATATATGCAGACTTAAAGATGCAAACGCTAAATACTAAATTGTTTCCTAACGTACCGGATTCAATTATAGCGAATTGTCGTAATCGAATATCTGATATGTTAGAAGAGCAGAGAATTGGTCCCGAGTTGCGAATTCAGGATTTTGATAGATACATGGATCTCATGAATGGAATCGATGCGAAGAAAATATCAGACTTTATGGCGTCTAATCCTACGTTCGAAGAGTACTGTGAACAGGTTAAGTACTATCAGCATCTGGAGCAAGAAATTCCAATAGAAATTTGGGGTGTTATCAAAATGGGTCTATATGAGTTTCATCGTGAAGGGTTGATTCAAACACTAGAATCGCTTGCCCGCCACATGCGAACGGAGTTACTCACAAAAATGGTATCTGATCAGCAAGCAGACATATCAAGGCTTGGCAAGGAGTACGAAGCCATTGCTAAGAAAGCCCTGACCGTACCTGAGCATACCGCCGAACTGATGGAACTAAAGGCTTTCGTTGCACGCACCGAGGACAAAACAGTGCCAGAAATGGAACAGCGACTGAGAATTGTAAGTATAGGTCACTACTATCTTGGAAAAGGTCAGTTAGTCTTACTTTTCCTATCTTAATTTGTCCTTATCGTACAAACTGCATATTTTGTAAACAATGCAGCACATTGCGTCTTCAATTGATTCCTTTAAGCTACAAAGAGTGATCACATAAGATATTGTTTATGGTTTCACCCATTTTCGTGTACCCACTGTATCAATAAAATTCCCTTTGAGTTACATAATACTGTGGCCATTATTTTTTCTGCCGATAAACGGACTTTAAATTTCGGATGACCATTATCCTTTTTATATCACTGCACTGACTTCTGTTTATTCTCAGGGTCAGTATTGATGAACCCACATTTAATCTCCCGTAAAAATGTCGAAAATACTCGATGGAGCTTCACAGCAGAGATCTTAAAATTTTAAAAGCACTCGACTCGCACATTGTTTCTGAGACACTGTGAGCATTCGCGGTATACACCTTATTCAATTCGAATTTATGGTGTTACCACCATTTTTACATTTTCATTGCTCCCTGACCCTTTGAAATTCGCTTGACCTTTATTGAACAGTAGGTAATGACAGTGCAGGGCATTGGTAAATGGTCTTTTGACTTTTTCCACATTTTGTAAGGTATTTATGGTAGTTACAGAACAGTGCTGCATTTTCTTCATCATTGTCACGTTTCTCTTTATGATCCTATTTCACAAAGGCTTACCAGAAGGCAGAGATTATAGACCTAATGATTTTATTACTATTATTTGAAATTTTTAATTTATACCTTTTGATAGTGTCATTTGCAAATTCAGTAATTTAACTACCCACCTCGTAACTGAATCACTTTGATACCGAGAATACATTTAATGCCCTTCATAAGTCATGTGTAATGGGCTGATTTTTTAAAAACTCTTTTCGTTGCTGCTAAGAAAAATTGCATCTAACTGCAACCAAAAATTTAGAAGTTAATAAATCTGAAAAATATTCACAACAAATCCACTTTTGTGAATCAACTACAAAATTAGCTTTTATTTAAATACGCCTAATATAATACTATGTTGTTAAATACTAATTATAATTTTAAAGTTTTCGCTAAGATTATGAGATAATAATTTCAAGAAAACTATTAAACTAAAGTGGTTCGTAAAAAAAGGCTACTAAAATTAAATTCACTGTTTATTAATAAAGCAATCAAGGATATTTGATTGCATATGTAAAATTTGCTTGTGAGATTAATTAGTGTGGACCCAGAGGTACGTTGAAATATAAAGCTTAGTTTGAATAGAAAGTCGTGAGATGTGTATAAAATATAATAAGAAATCAATGTTACATGCCTTTTTATATAATAAAAGTAACTTAATAATGTAAAAACGTCGTTGTAGAATATTGGTTCGTTTTCTGAATAGATTTCTTTTCAGAACATGAGTCATATCCTATGGATTATGGACTACGTGATATACTCACCTTTAGAGATAAAAAACAACAGCAACTCATTCCAGTGGTATTTAAAACTACCCTCAGTGTTTAAAGAACACCGAGAGATAATCGCTGAAAAGACAATAGAGTATCAAGAATTACTTAAGAAACGTATCGAATCCTTTAGACGAGAATTGGACACCTACTGGGAACAAGTGCAGGACTATGAGAATTGGGGAGACATTAAGCACCTTTCTAAGTACAAGAAAAAGGCCACGGCTCTCGATAATCGATTGATCCAGGCGATGGAAACAATTGATAAAATCAACGAGGAGGAAACATCATACGGATGGGAATTATCTCAGTATCCTCAACGAAAGAAGACGCATGATAAACTAACGCCATACAAAAAGTTATACGATGCGGGTCAAGAATTTATGGATAAATACGATCTTTGGATGCATTCCCAAGTGGGAGCCTATGATCCTGACGACATTGATAATGAAGTCTCGACGATATATCGAATCGTTCAGAAACTTGAAAAACAGATGGGCGACCGTCCACAAACTATGAGATTGATTCAAGACGTAAGTGCTCAATGTCTGGCGTTATCCTTTTTTTATGTTATGACTTACACAATTGGTTTTCTGCATCTACAGGTAAAGGAGCAGATAGATGCGTTCATGCAACATATGCCAATTATTAGCACATTGGGCAATCCTGGAATGAAGGCACGTCATTGGGAGCAGGTGTCCGAGATAATCGGATTTCCAATTAAAGTGTCACCAGAGCTTACATTGGAGAAGATTATTGAGTACCAACTGGAGGAATACCTTTCAAGATTTGAGGGTATTTCAGAAAGTGCAACCAAGGAGAACAATTTGGAGAAGGCCATGAATAAGATGGCAGCCGAATGGCAAGAAATGGAGTTCTCAGTATCTCCTTACAGGTGAGTGTATTCCCAGGGTTGTGGTTCCTCCTGGTTGATTGTTTCTATTATTTTCCAGGGACACAGGTACATACAAGCTTGCCGCTGTTGATGACATCCAAGTTTTACTGGACGACCAAATAATTAAGACTCAGACTATGAAAAGCTCACCGTACATTAAACCCTTCGAGAAACAGATTCTGTAAGTGGCACATGTCTTATATGTTGTTGTGGTGTTATTAACATGCTTTTCATCAGGGATTGGGAGGCGAAATTGCTTCTATTGCAGGATATTTTAGACGATTGGATAAAGGTTCAGGCAACGTGGATGTACTTGGAGCCAATATTCTCGAGTCCAGATATTCAACAGCAAATGCCTGAGGAGGGAAGGCGTTTCAGTGCTGTGGACAAAGTAAGCAACCGATAATTTTTGATTTATTTATCTCGGAATTTTAAATCCTTTTAAACTGATTGAGGGATTCGTATGCACAATATTCCATTATACAGAAAATCTCAACCTTGTTGTCGTATTTGGCACTTGTACATTCATTTGTTCTACAAGTTTTTCTGCTGCCATAAAAAATACTATGAAAGTGTAAAAATTTTACACTAATCATACAACGCCAATAAATGAAACTATTCCTATCCTCATTACTTTCCAATTGAATAACGAATAAAACAATTATTGATATCAGTTTCTTTTCGCGAATCGTCGAATAAATTTAAGATGATTTTAAAATTACAAGATTAAAGGGAGCGGTTATTGAAATGGGTTTAAATCTTTATTCGCTTGAATTTTATTTTAATTATTGTACTTCCAAGAGTGTATGAACGTAACGAAATGGGAAAACTCGTAAAACTACCAGAGAAAAACTTAATATAACTTGTTTGTCAATCGGATTTGTATCGGAAACACGAAAACTTACGTTTATCTGCTTTTAATTTCTCTTCATAAAATTTATCGTCACCACACTGGCTTCGCTTGACTCTTTTTAAAGTAATAGCTAACTTTTATACTGCTTGATTGTAAAAACTTTTAGAGAGCATTTTCGGCTACTTTTAGTTGTAGCGACCATTATCTTGCCCAAGGTGATTTACTTGTTTTCAAAGTAATTAAGAAGATGTGCCCCAGCGATCCAAACACTTTTGTCCTTGCAATTCTTATATTTCTTTCAAAAAAGATTCTGTTCTATAATCGTCTCAGTCAGTGAATTAAAAAGAATATTTTATGTTTGACTTTTACTTGATTGAATTTATTTATTTTTGTTTCCCAATATTACTTAAGCGAAGATCCTATACACGAGAACCAAAGTTTAGGAGACGCTGATTTTAGGGTTTAAAATTTTCTTTTAAAGATTTCAAAACTTTCTCTTTTCAAGACCAAAGGGAACAGATACATAAATATTCAAAAATTACTGTAGATATAATATAAGATTAGAAATGGCACCTTAAATGTTCTTTGAAAGTGCCAAATTAAATCTGTTATTTTGAAAAGGGTTGTATCACACTAATTAAAAATGACTGATATGCGCTTAATTTGAAATGGACCATTTTGCTTGACTTCAGTCACTTTTAAAATTAACGAAAATTGGATGTTACTTGCCAGATTAAGTTGTCGACTACGTTTTCAGTAGTAAAGAATTAAATTTATGTATAGACGAATTGCTATATAATAAACTAGCATATGTAACTTACATACTTATTGGATCTTTATGTGGAAAGTTCGTTTTATAGAGACGTTTAATAAAGAGATAAATATCAATCAACACAATGACAAGAAGAAGTAAGAAACAAGCCGACAAAATTGATAATTCTGTATAATTCGAGTATTTTGCTAAAACTATAAATTTCGTTTCATGGAGGTGCTCCTTGTGCATACATATTTACACAGCCTTTCATTCCGTCATGTACAAAAGTTTAATTTGTGAGCGGATTCCAAAGAGGGCATTAATTCTATAGTTAGGTTAGTTTCAAAATAAGCCGTTTAACTGGAGTTCTGATATTATTGAATTGTTAACTATATATTTGGATAATATAAATAATAAGATATATAGTAAAAACTGATGACTGACATTCAACATTTTGATTATGTATATATAATCTATTGGTTTTGATTTACTTCGTCTCCATTGCAACCTACTTGCTCAAATTCCTGTGCTTTTATTTTATCTCATTTACAATCGTTTTAATAAAGCCATTAATTATATTTAACTTAATTTTTTAAATATTATAAGATTTGGAAAGATCTCATGAAACAAGTCGCATCAGATACAAAAGTGATGTCTGTTGTTGAAATAGAAAAAATGTCAGAAAAATTAAAGAAAGCATTTAACCTATTGGAAGTAATACAGAAGGGATTGAATGCCGTAAGTAACCTCATGCCGAAATATGTCCAAATATTATAAATTTATTGACTTTTAATTTCAGTACTTAGAAAAGAAGAGACTCTACTTCCCCCGCTTCTTCTTTCTATCCAATGATGAGCTATTGGAAATTTTGTCAGAAACAAAAGATCCTACTCGAGTACAGCCTCATTTGAAGAAGTGCTTCGAGGGTATTGCAACGCTCAAATTCACAGAGATTTTGGAGGTTACTGTGATGCGTTCTTCGGAGAATGAAGAAGTCGAGCTTGTCGACGTTATATCGACTGCAAAAGCCCGTGGGCAAGTCGAAAAGTGGCTACTAGAACTGGAATATGATATGAAGAAAAGTGTCCATGATAAAATTACGAAGGCATTTGATAATTATCCACATATTGAGAGGCATAAATGGGTTCTTATCTGGCCAGGACAAACTGTGCAAGCAATTTCTCTTACATATTGGACAACGGAAATTACAAAAAGTTTTTATGCGAAAAACCCATTGGAAAGTTTAGAGAAATATTTAAAAATTTGCAGAGATCAGGTGAGAAATTAAAATGATTGTAAAATTTATGGGCAAGTATTTGGCTGACACCGGCAATCTATTTAAATATCAGAAAAGTAAAAATATTTACATAAAGATTTCAATTAAACCTAAATCAAATTGAAACTAGGTAGGGTTGTGTCAAACTTGAACTAAGCTTAAAGTAAAATTGAATCAGACTTGATCCGAATTTGAAGCTGATTTACATAAGACTTAAGCCAAGTTTAGACCAGACCTGGTCTAGTTTGAGTTCAACTGATATGAGTCTTTGGAGTAGTAAAGAATAACGCAAAATGAATCTGTAACGCTTCCAAAATTTAGAAGTCGAAAAGCTAAAAAAATGTTGGATTATTACTAAAATTAGCGACTTGATATACTATTGATGATTAGTTATGAATTAGTGTCCTTTTATATATCCTTTAGATCTACAAAGTTGTCGAACTTGTACGGGGTGATCTAAATACACAAAACAGAATTACTCTTGGAGCCTTGGTGGTACTTGATGTTCATGCAAGAGATGTCTTAGCTGAAATAATTGAAAAGAAAGTGACGGAAAATACTGATTTCGAGTGGCTTTCTCAAGTACGTTTCCTAGTGTATTTGAAACGCATCAAAATTGTATAACTTACAAGATGTTAAAAACATTTATGAGACATTTTTGAATTCACCATGTAACTTTTTTAATCATTTACCTAATGAACAAAAAAGTATATAAAGTAAAAACAAAAGCTTAGAGTGGCATTTAATATATAGTCAAAACTCTTAACGTTCAGTTATTATTTAATAATGTTGAATTTAAATTGTCTTAAAGTACCAAAATAACTCTATAATAATTTATGAATGAAAATAATTATTTTGAAAATAATGCAATTTTGATGTATTTTGAAAACACTTCAATTCTTTTAAATTTTAGTTTGATTTTCTAAAAAAACATATTAAATAATAGTTAAGATATTACTGGGAGGATAATAATTTGGCAACTCGAATGATCAACTGCACCCTTAAATATGGATATGAATATTTAGGCAATACAACACGTTTGGTAGTAACGCCCTTGACCGATCGATGTTATCGAACTTTATTTGGAGCACTGCATTTACATTTGGGTGGGGCTCCTGAAGGTCCTGCTGGAACCGGAAAAACGGAGACCACTAAAGATTTAGCTAAAGCTATTGCTAAGCAATGTGTCGTATTTAATTGTTCTGACGGACTTGATTATATAGCGTTGGGGAAGTTCTTTAAAGGGCTTGCATCCTGTGGCGCGTGGTCCTGCTTTGATGAGTTTAATCGGATTGATTTGGAAGTGCTGTCTGTCGTGGCTCAACAGGTAAAATGTGCTTCAATTTACTCGTCTTTATGCAAAGTAGTGAAAAACGTTTGTTACTTGGCAGATTCTCACCATTCAAAGAGCTATAAATTCAGGCGCTGAGACTCTTGTGTTCGAAGGTACAACATTGACGTTGGATCCAACATGCGCAACATTTATAACAATGAATCCAGGATACGCCGGAAGATCTGAGCTGCCGGATAACTTGAAGGTATTAAACAAAGGATAAAATTAAGTGACAAAGTATTTTATCATCTTTGAAATTATCCCTAAAAGGCATTGTTCCGATCAGTTGCTATGATGGTCCCGGATTACGCACTAATTGCAGAAATTGAGTTGTACTCGAAAGGTTTCCTTACTGCAAAGCCACTTGCCGTCAAAATTGTAGCAACGTACAGATTATGTTCGGAGCAGCTGAGTACACAGCCTCATTATGATTATGGGATGAGGGCCGTTAAGTCAGTGCTGACATCGGCTGGAGCGCTAAAGCTGCGCTACAAAACGGAAATGGAAGACAAATTGGTCCTGAGATCCATTAAGGATGTCAATTTACCCAAATTTCTCAATCAAGATGTTCCCTTGTTCCAGGGTATTACGTCGGATTTATTCCCGGGCGTTGTGCTCCCACCGCCCGATTATGACATGTTTAATGACGCCGTGAGACAGGCATGCGAAAACAACAACAAACAATGCACGGAATTCTTCCTGGAGAAAGTGCAGCAGGTGAGATGACTATGACTATCCTCAATTTTATGGCCAGTAATGGTCCTTTTATTCCCGATTAGCTTTACGAGATGATTGTGGTCCGGCATGGCCTGATGATCGTAGGCCTCCCATTCGGAGGGAAAACGACGAGTTACCGCATCTTAGCGGAAGCCCTTGGTTACATCGAGGAGAAGGTACGTTCCCGTGAAATTTAGTCAAGCAGAAAATCACTGCTATTCGAAATATTTGTTATATTTTGAAAGGAAGTAGGAAATATGATTCGTCATGTTTTCAATAAAATTACATGATAATCATAAAACATAAATACAGTGGAGGCTCGATTATCAGGCACTCAGTTGTGCGGATTCGCGTTTATCCGGACTAACAACCTCGACCAAATGTGTTACTTTAGCAACAATATAGAGAAAAAATGGTTTACGTTAAATGAAAACTACTAAATATTTAAACCCAAATTGAACAAAATATTTTATTTCATGATTAAGGTGGCAGTAGTTTAGTATATAATTAATGAAAATTATGTACAAATACATAGGTCTATACGGAATTTGTTCGTATCTCTTAATAGTTTCTTAAGAAACATTGAATTTTGTTGAAGCATATTTTATTTTTTTAATAAAAACCTATCACATATTATACATTCGATTATTCGGATATTCGATTATCTGAATGCCTAACGACAATAATTAGACCTGATAATCGAGTTTCCACTGTATACTCTTTGCAGTCTCATTGACAGTTTAAAGTGTTTTAGTTTTCAAAATAAATGTTTAAAGAGGTATTAATTTAAAACTTTTGAAAGGAGCAGGTGTTATCAAAAGAGAAGATTTTATTTAAATTCAATTAATGCAGAATAAACTTCTCTCAGAAAAGTCTTCCTTTAATTAACAAAAACAAAAAACCAAAATTAAATAAGTTAATTAAAAGTCCTCGTTATATTCGAGGTGGAACAGAGCGACGCTCAATGTCCTTCATGGTTATTTTTGATTTAAAAAAAACATGTGTACTTCCCAGGGATTGTAGTATACAGAAAGCTTTAAATTAATTAGAAGACAATATTTTTAATAAAATGTATAGAACTAAATCGTTTTATTAAAATTAGTTTTTGAATACGGCTCTGTGTACTCCACTACGCTGCCTAGAAGGTGTATCCTTAATTTATTCCTCGAAATACAACCTTTTGAAAAATACTCCTTAAAAGATGGAGTCTCGCAAGGAGTTCTCACGGCCCCAAGTTTATTCACCTCTTGCTAATCAACGCGCCTCATTACGCCTTTGATAAAATCCGATGGCAGTAACTGCTCTGCCCGGGGGAAATCAGTAGCCGGGCCAAGTTGGCTCAACGACTTTCGATAGCTTAAGAAAAAGCATTTCAGGAATATTTATTTAATTTAAAACGGCTGAACAAGACTCAGACAATTGGTAATAACGTCCTCCATTAGGACTAAGTCTCCATTTCAGGGCACCAGTCCTCGAGATCCGCTTTGGGGCTTATTGTCTGTGCGGGAATCGGGATATCTGCTATAATCACTGCTTTGTCTTCCAGGGCGGCGGCGAGAACAGGGCTATTTACACAGTGATGAATCCGAAGGCCATAACAATGGGTCAGCTCTACGGGTCCTTCGATGAGGTCTCGCATGAATGGAGCGACGGGATCCTGGCCGTTAGCTACCGTCAATTTGCCGTATCCGAAACAAAGGAAAGAAAGTGGTTAATCTTCGATGGTCCAGTCGATGCCATTTGGATTGAAAACATGAACACGGTGCTTGACGATAACAAGAAGCTGTGCCTCATGTCGGGGGAGATTATCCAATTAGCCCCGACAACAAATTTGATATTTGAGCCGATGGATTTGGAGGTGGCCTCACCAGCGACGGTTTCTCGCTGCGGCATGATATACATGGAGCCGAGCTCGCTCGGTTGGGAGCCCCTTTTAACCTCCTGGAAGAACACCCTGCCCCCAACCCTCCATGTCGTGAACAAACAATTGATTTCTATGCTCTTCGCCAGATTTTGCCCCCCTCTGCTGTGGTTCATCCGTAAGGGTAAGGTTAAGGAGATGGCTCCAACTTCGGATGCTAATTTGATTACAACTCTAATGAATTTCTTTGATTGCTTCCTGGATGACTACCTCGACGAAAAATATGTGCAGAGCCTGTCCGACTTGGATATTAGGGCTCAGCTGGAAGGAGTGTTTTTCTTTTCGTGCATCTGGGGCTTGGGTGCGCCCCTGGACAGTGCGAGCCGGGAAAAGTTTTCCATTCTGTTTCGGGGATTAATGGAAAAAGTTTTCCCAAAGGAATTATATGATCAGTTCAGAATTCCTCCCGACTTGGAAATTCAAGTCCTTGCCAAACCATTTATTTTCCCTATTCCGAAGCAGGGCAGCGTCTTTGACTACCGCTTCATTAAGGAAGGCAAGGGCAAGTGGAAGCCGTGGTCGGATGAGGTAGCCACAGCTCCTCCTATACCCAGGGACATGCCAGTTAATCAAATAATTATTACAACGAACGAAACAGTCCGGGTAGCAGCCCTCATAGACTTGATGGTGAAGCACGACAAGCCCATGATGCTTGTCGGCCCAACTGGCACTGGGAAGAGTTCCTACGCCATCGACTATCTGCTCAAGAAGGTCGACACTGAGGTGTATAAGCCGCAGTTTTTAAATTTCTCAGCTCAAACGTCGGCGAACCAGACTCAGGATATTATAATGTCGAAACTCGACAAGAGGCGCAAGGGTGTGTTTGGACCACCCCTCAGGAAGAAGTGTGTCGTTTTCGTGGACGATGTGTCTATGCCGATGAAGGAAACCTACGGCGCCCAGCCTCCCATTGAGCTCCTGCGGATGCTGCTAGATCATTGGATGTGGTACGATAGAAAAGCCGTCGTCCCAATAAAAATCATCGATGTCATGCTTATGTGCGCTATGGGACCACCATCCACCGGGAACACGGTTACCCCGAGATTTCAGCGGCATTTCGCAGTGCTTGCCATCGATGAATTCAGCGATGATATACTAAGGACTATTTTCGGCAAAATTGTGCTCTGGCACTTGGATACGAGGTAAGCACATGCTCATATACCATACTATGTATAGTATATATGCGGTGATTGGATGATTGATGGTCTCTTTCATTTTACGAAAATTTTAACACGCTACAAGCTCTGTGCTGTCTCTACACAGATTGATTGCTTAAATCTAATTGACATACAACTACAATTAGGGAAGAAAAAGAGTTTCTAACGCTTTTGTTGCTAAAGTATTTATGTATGTACATACTGCATAAGCTACTTAGGTATGAATTTTCGTAGGATCGTTATTAGGGATTTTGGAATAATTGAACAAAATTGTGCAAGAGTATTTATTTGTACATCAATTTTGGTAATAGCGTGTGTGTCTATGAATAGAGGTTATGCCAACTGTATGGGGAGTCAAATTTAATTATAGTTTCATATGTACTACATATGCAACTACAGGCTTTGCTTTAGCTAAAATCACGTAGTGTTTTGTAATGGGGGAACAATCTCATAATGTCATTTTTTAAAAGTTGTCGACTCTTGTAAGTACACCTTTTCCATTTATTAGCTTCGTATCTCTGCACTCTTGATTCCAAGTGTGTATGTAAGTATCTAATTTAATTATATGTCTTAAAATCTTAATTTTCATCGTCTTCCACAAATACATTGGGAAATATTTCACAGACATTTTTAAACAAAGTAATTAACAGTGGGTTTCTATTTAGGGTATTAAGAATACCTTTATCAGAGTTGGATTTTGACGTTAGCGTCTAGAAAAGTAGAGGATGTGGTATCCTTATAGAACGGAAGAATATCTCTGAGCAATTTTATTTTACAGTAAAAATAAAAATAAATCTTGCCACCCTCAGCATAATTCAATCAAAATCCATATCGATTCAAAAATCTATAAAATTTAAGGATGTTAAGGATTCTCATGATAAGAATTACACACTCATAATTTCATTTTTCTTTTGTTAGTTATTATTAAAAATAAAAACGACTACTAGACTTAGTAATGTTTTGTATCGAAACATAAACATTCTACTTAAATGCCATGTATAATAAAATAATAATGCTATTAAGTAAATTTCTTTCTTTATTTCTATTTATTCACAAATTAATCGTGTGTAAGCACTTGAAAAATCAATATTTTGTAACATGTTATAATAGTTATAGAAAGTGATTTTTAGGTTCATTTTCTTTAAGAAATAAAGAACTGATTGATCACTTATTCGTAGTTTATGAAATATTTAGAGAAAAATTCGCAAACGTAGTTTTGTTCCTGGCATAACAGTTCAAGCTTGTGTGAAATAAATTCTCTCATAAATAATTCGAAAGTTTAAAGATATTTCATGAAAACTTTGCTTTATAGTAATGTCTAGAGAAAAGTAATCGTTCATATTTTAAGGTTAAGTTATTGCATAATATTTTTTTCTGTATTATAAAAACGTTTTAACTAAATATTTAACATACATATTACCCATCATATCATTTGCATGAATTTCTCAATAAATAAAAAACTTCCCTTGGTTAAATAAATCGATATTAATTAATTATGAGAAGTGACATAGGATGAAAGTGCATATCTACATAATTTAATAAATTTTATTACTTTCATAATCAGATATTACAAATCAAAAAATGTTATGGTTATGAAATGTTTGTATTCCAGGAAGCCCTTAATTTATGGTGGCCTCAGCCTCAGGCCTTTTGCCCCAGTTGTTCCGCCATAAATCCGGCTCCAGTTGATATAGTACTTGCTAGTTAAACTAACCAGTTTATAATAAAGAGTTAAAATACATTAGGTAGATATTTTCTTCAAAATGTTAGTGAAATGGCATGGATGAGCATGTTTAATTCTTTGTGGTGTTCACATAAATACATCTCTTCAATAATATGGAACTAATTCCTTTGGCACTAATTGTAAATCTCATAAAAAAGTTGATTCTCCCTTTCTTATAGCAGTAAAATAAATGATAACATTTTTATAATTGTGTTCTTGTAATAAATAATTAATTATAAACAATTTAAGGGGCTTCTCAAAGGAATTTGACCCGTGCATTGATGAGATTGTAAGCGCAACACTTGGCATCTATAACAGAGCGAGGGAGAATTTGTTACCGACTCCTTCAAAGTCTCATTACTTGTTTAACTTGCGAGACTTTTCAAGGGTAATTCAGGGAGTTCTATTATCAGTTCCGGAAGCTACAGGGGATCTTAACTCCATGAGACGTTTATGGGTTCACGAAGTAATTCGCGTCTACGGTGATCGTCTTGTGGATGACACCGACAGAACTTGGTTGTTTGAAGCTCTTTGCTATGAAGTAACTACGAAACTTAAATCCGACCCAGAGGTTCTTTTCGAAAGATTCAAAGAACCCAAACAAAAATTGCAAGAGTCTGACATGAGAAAGTTAATTTACTGTGACTTTACAAATCCAAAAGCAGATACTAGAAATTACGTAGAGGTCCAAGATCTCGAAGAGTTGAGATCTGTTGTTGAGGCATATCTGGTTGAGTTCAACAATATGTCAAAGAAACCAATGAATTTAGTTCTATTTCGGTTCGCAATTGAACACCTCTCCAGAATTTGTCGTATAATTAAACAGCCGCGGAGTCATGCTTTGTTAATTGGAGTGGGAGGATCAGGACGACAAAGTTTGACTCGGTTGGCATCGCATATTTGTGACTATGAACTTTTCCAAGTTGAAATTACAAGACAATATGGTTCTTACGAGTGGCATGAGGACATTAAAGTTATCTTAAGGAAAATTAGTGCTTCTGATCTCCACGCAGTATTCTTATTCACCGATGTTCAGGTATGAGCATGAACGCACAATTTAAAAATAATTAAACATTTACTTGTTTTAGATTAAAGAGGAGTCATTTTTGGAAGATATTAATAATCTTCTCAATACTGGAGAGGTGCCTAATCTTTTTACAAATGAAGAAAAAACTGAAATTTGCGAAAAAATGAGACAAATCGATCGACAGAGGGACAAAGCTGTTCAAACAGACGGAAGTGCAGTGGCGTTGTTTGCTTTTTTCGTTCAGGTCAGTATGTGAACAAAATGGTGACTAACAATTATCAACAAGTAACTTTACAATACATAGCTGTACACGATCAACGTTTCCCCCTTTTTTTTTATTCAAATTAAAACAGTATAATTACGTAATTCCAACTTCAAACCCACAAACGCATATTTAAGAACTTTATACATTGCGTTCACTTCATCCTGATTAAATAACTTGATCTACGTATATATCGACCTGAATGTTATTAATTAATTAATTATTTATATAATTATAATACGTGTATATTACACATTATATTCTGGTATTTGGTTATATGTAATGTGGCTACTCAAATTTGGATATATGTACATAAGGTTTTGTTAAAATTTTCTGGGAGCCCTTTTTAGGAAAATAAACCAAAATATTCACATTAACAAAATATATTTGAAAATAGTAGTATTATTAACCAAAACATATTACATATTGAACAACTTTATTGTAAAACATTATTCTAGTGCTTAAATATTTTGCTTACCTGGAAGAAGATTTTAGTTTCACAAATTGTACACATTGATAATTCTGAAAGCTTATTTTCTCCCACAGAAGTTCTACGATGAGTTGTAATAAGCTTAATAGGAATTATTGGACTTAAAGAGTTGGCTCATAGTTTATTCCTTTTATACATATTTATTTTTTATTCTTTTTTTAACAAAAGGTTTGCAGAGAACAGCTTCATATAGTGTTGGCGATGTCTCCAATTGGCGACGCATTTAGAATTCGGGTTCGCAAATTCCCCGCGATGGTGAATTGTTGTACCATTGATTGGTTCCAGCCATGGCCCAAGGATGCACTACTCGCCGTGTCCACTAGATTTTTGGCAGCCGAAGATCTAACAGACACAGAAAGGACTGCTGCTATTGATATGTGCATGGACTTCCACACCTCGACGCAGGATCTGTCTGAGAAGTTTTATTTAAGGTTAAAGAGGCACAATTATGTTACACCAACGTCTTATCTGGAACTGATACAGACATTTAAATCGCTGCTTGGAAACAAAAGAAAGTAATATTTTGACTATAAAATTAAATATTATGTTAGTTCTATGAAGCTGTATTGTTACAGGCAAATATTGGGAAGTAGAGATCGATATTTAACAGGTATTCAACAACTGCAAGTTGCTGCACAACAAATAAGCGTTATGCAGGAGCAGCTTGCAGCACTTGAACCGAAATTGAAAGTTGCAGCAGAGACTGTAAGTTTTGGGTTTATAATATAATGTTTATAAATTTGTCTATACTATTATAAATTTAGGTGGCAGAACAAGTAGCGAAAGTTCAGGCGGACAGTGAAATAGCTGCTGAACAAAGGGAAATGGTTAAAAAGGATGAAGCAGTTGCAATGGAACAGGCTAGGATTGCTGAAGGCATCAAAACTGAATGCGATGCGATCCTGGCCGAAGCACTGCCAGCTTTGAATGCAGCAATGGCTGCACTCAACACCCTCACCACCGCGGATATAGCCGTTGTAAAAACGATGAAGAGTCCGCCCGTGGGTGTAAGGATCGTTATGGAAGCAGTATGTATTCTAAAAGATGTAAAGCCGGAAAGAGTTCAAAATCCGTCGGGTATTGGCTTCATAGAGGATTATTGGACACCCTCAAAGCGAGTTTTAGGAGATATAAAGTTTTTGGACAGTCTTCTTAATTTTGATAAAGATAATATTCATCCGGATATAATAAAGAAATTACAACAAAGGGTTCTTGTAAACGAAAACTTTGATCCTGACAAAGTAAAGTTGGCGTCAACTGCTTGTGAAGGTCTTTGCAAATGGGTTCTAGCGTTAGTCAAATATGATGTCGTTGCAAAAGAAGTAGCTCCTAAAAAGTTGGCTTTTGCACAAGCTGAGCAAATGTACAATGTAAGATATTCTGAACACGATTTCGATAAAGCCTTATTGTTATTTTTCTTCATAGTCTGCTAAAAAATTACTCGATGAAAAATTAGCGCAATTAGCAAGGGTGGAGGCTAGTTTGGCTCAACTTCAAAAAATGTTAGATGCTCAACAAAAGCAATATGAGTACGAAATAGGTCGATTAATAAATTTTCAAAGGTACATGTTCCATTGATTTGTAGGAGCCTACAAGCTGAGGCGGACTGGTGTACGAAAAAACTTCAGCGAGCACAAGAACTAATAAGTGGATTGGGGGGTGAAAAAATTCGATGGTCGGAAGCTGCAAAAGTTTTGGGCGAAACATATAATACCTTAACTGGCGATGTTCTTGTGGCTTCAGGAGTTGTTGCTTACTTGGGTCCATTCACGTCTGATTTTAGATCCGAACAAATTGTAGAATGGGTGAAGAAGTGTACTTCATATGGTTTGGTCTGCGATCAACAGTTTCAGTTACAAACCATTTTGGGGGAACCTGTTGAGATTCGAGCTTGGAATATTGCTGGACTACCAAGCGATGCTTTTTCAGTAGAAAGTGCCATCATAATCAAGTAAGATATTTTTTAAAATCATTGGGAGCATGACTAAGTTTCATATTTAAAATTATCCTGATGCTTGAAGCGCTCAAAATTGAAAAACATTAAGGATATGAGAAATAGTAATACTTGTCTTTCTGAAACAAGACAATTCGGAGGATTAATTAGAAGAGTATGAGAGGTCTTTAACTATGACTTAACCTTTAAAAATTGATATTTTGTGTATAAAATTTGTTTTCTACGAACTTAACTTTAAAATCATGTAATTATGATATTCTAACTACAGGTGCTTCGAGATACTAAGTAAGTAAAGTCTTGAAAGTATGCACAAATAATATATTGGTTAAACTCACCCAGGCTTGTGAGCGCTAAGATATGAATTTCGAGTGCAAGCTGCGACCTTGTCCTCGATGTTATTTTAGATAATTTGAAGGGTTTTACATAGTCATGCTCCTTTAAGCGTTTAAATTTATATTATTACTAAGAACTACGCACATTTTTGCTATTTTAATTCGACAATTCTATTTATACAAAATTGTTATTTCTGGCAGTTAAACTTTATAATTTAAAAGAAAAAAGTTATTGAAAAACAATCTCTAACGCCATCTATTAAAGATAGATATAATAATACTAATTACTTATACTTTTTATTAAAATCTCTTATATCTACTATAGATCAAAAATTTGAGATTTATTTTTGTTGACCACATTAATTATGCACTTTAAAGAAACTCTCGGAGATGGCCTCTATTGATTGACCCCCAGGGGCAAGCTAACAAATGGATAAAGAATATGGAAAAGAATAACAGATTGTGTGTTATTCGCTTAAATCAACCGGACTATACTCGAGTATTGGAGAATGCTATTCAATTTGGGTTACCTGTTTTACTTGAAAATATTGGGGAAGAAGTGGATCCTATTCTAGAACCAATTTTGCTAAAACAGACATTTAAGCAGGGTGGCGCATGGTGTATCAAACTTGGAGATACAATTATTGAATATAATACTTCATTTAAGTATATAAATATTATATATAAAAAAAATGAGTTTGTAAATCTTACATCACTTTTTACAGACTATATATTACTACAAAACTAAGAAATCCGCATTACTTACCCGAGGTAGCAGTTAAAGTTACTCTACTGAACTTTATGATAACCACGCAGGGCTTACAAGATCAACTTTTAGCGATAACAGTTGCGCGGGAGCGTCCTGATCTAGAAGCTGAAAAGAATACTTTGATTGTCCAAGGTGCAGAGAATAAAAGGCTTCTTAAGGAGACTGAGGACAAGATTTTGGAAGTTCTATCATCTGCTGAAAATATCCTAGAAGATGAAACCGCTGTACAAGTGCTAAGTTCCTCTAAGACTTTGGCTAATGAAATTAATGAAAAGCAAGCAATCACCGAAGTGACAGAGAAGCAAATTGATATCGCGAGATTGGCCTACACTCCAATTGCTGCCCATTCGACGATTTTGTTCTTTACGATAGGTGAAAATGATTTATATATTTATTAGATATTGTAACATTTGAATTTATTTTCCATTTTCAGCAAACTTGGCGAATATTGATCCAATGTATCAATACAGTTTGGTGTGGTTTGTGGGCTTGTTCACTGCATCTATCGATAATACTGAGAAAGTTGATGATGTGGACGAAAGATTAAAGGATCTCAAGCAATATTTTACTTACAGTCTTTATACAAATATTTGTCGAAGCTTGTTTGAACGTGTAAGTATTCTTATTTCGCATTAAGAGAGCCATCATTCTTACAATAAAAATTAGTTTTAAGAGAAGTACGGTTCGGTAACTTTTAGATTTGTACAAATTTAGACTTTATTTAATGTTTCATACACATATTACACAATACTTCGTTACCTCCTACCGTATTAAATTAAAAGGTAGAATCTATTTTTCAATAGAGACAAACGTTGTGCAGAATTTAGGAAATGGAATATCGATTTATAAATAATTCCTTGGTTTAGAGAGATAATTGGCGGTTTCTACCTTGTGTACGTTACAATCAATTTATTGATTTACATGGATATGATTGACCAATCGGGTGGCATAGCAACCGAGTATTCTTCTATTTTCAGGATAATTTAACGAAGAATTCTTTGAGGACGTTTTATACATAAATTCGGGTATAGATAAAAATAATTAATTGGCGGTAGAAAAACTTTGAATTATAAACGGCTGGGTAAATTAGAAAAATCTTAAAAATCAGTGTCAGAGAGTTTTGGTGTAGCTCATTTTATATTTGACTTTGAATTTGAAAAAAATTTTATTATTTTGCATCCAAATTGGGATCATTTAACTTTTTCATTTACATATGTACATATGTACATATGTAAATGCAGATTCTGTCGAAAAGTATTAGTAAAAAAGTTCTTGAATCAATTAAAAACGCCTTTAACAATTAAACGCCCCAGAAACCGAATAAAAAATGTAGAACTATAAACAACTTTTCGCTATAGTTTTTGATCCTTTAGACGAAGTTGTAAGTATACATATAACTTAATGAGTCCAAATCATGTCATTTTACTCGCATTTCATCAATTCAAGCATCATAATATATCTTATTCATTTTTTGTTGATAGTACCTAGCGAGCATAAATTAATATTATCTCGAATGTTGTTCAAAACAAAATGTAAACAAAAACAAATTGGCTCACGACTCAGACAGAAAATTGAGGGGTCAATCTTTATAAGCACATGCACATAATGTCTATGATTTCGACTGAAGTCCATTTGCTTCAGTCATGTTCATTTATTATTATCGATTTAGCAGTTCTTATTCGGCGAAAGACCCGATGCAGTGCCTGTGGATCCTTTGAGATATTTCCAGACGATTTAAGCGATTCAATTGAAAGAAGCAGCAGTTTTTTTGTATCATACATTTTATTGTACATAGCATAATATGAATAGGAACCTATACTATGTAGCGAAATTGCGCCATGAAGAGGTATGGGCAAAATTTTATCAATGAACCTACATAGGAATCACTGGCATAGCATAATAGTGGTGTCATTCGAAAGATAAAATTATTAAAGGATGAAAATTGTTTCTGGAAGCGAATTCATATGTAGTATCGTTTAGGACAAGTTGCTTTTTTTTGCATAACCTTCAAACATCAATTTAGACCAATTAATATGCATGTATGTATCCCTACGATTGTTTAATTGTTTGTAATTGTTTTTGTATAATATAAAACTTTAAAACGGAAAGTTGCCAAACCAAAACCCAATATTCCACGATTAAATGTAATTTCATTATATACTGGAATAAGTTTGCTGATGAATAATGTATAAAAATCTAGGTCATATTCTAAAATTGAGCACATTGGTGTAGTTTATAGTATAGAAATACTAAGTATGTATGTTTCATATATGTAAAACGAAGGTGAAATTTGGAAATCACCATTAAAAGCAGAAAACAATTTTTTTAATTATGCACGAATTAATAGCAAATTATTACGTGCAAAATGGAATACTCACTTTTATTCATATCGAAAATATACACAGCTATTATTACACAATGGGTCTTAACATTAAAATCAAGAAAATAAATATCACAAATTTATATTTTCGAAATTCCGAATTTACGTTGAAATTTCTTAAAATCAAAGAAATTCAGGAGCCTCATAGGCGAACTTTTTTAAAAGAATAAGATATTCCACACAAATTTGAGAACGTAATTATTAGATATTAGTTAAACAAAAATAAGTAATAAGTAAAAAATTATATATGAATAGGTATGTATATGTAAAAATCGAACTATGAGTTTCATATAAATCTACTTAAAAAACAAAAACAAGATTAATTTAAGTCAAATAACCGAACAATTGAGCAATTTTCCAATATAACTATATTACGCTAATGAGGTTATTCCTACCCAAAAAAATTAGCGTATTACTAAAAATCGATACTGGGCACGTGCCAGCTTTAATGATCCGGCAACAGAAACCTCGGCGGCAAAGGCGGTAGCAACATTCAGTCAAATTGTGCCCGGGAATTATCGGCCTAAACTGTGTACTGCAGATTGTGCAATTCGCAATTGGCCTTAATATGGGGCTTAACGACTAACCATTTTTCATACTCAATGCTGACAGATTGTGATTATGGTTTTTGGAGGCGGACACATATTTTTGGGATTTAGCTGTTTTGTCCTCAGTAAGATTAAATGTAATATTTCACTTTAAAGATATTAAATAGTTAGCTAAAGAGTAAGATAGCTAAAATGCAAGTTTCCATTGTGGTGTGTTGTAAAGATAAATGTTTAAAAAATAGCTTAAAGGTTCACTCAGAAACGGGGCGATATGGTAAATATAGCTATTCGCAATAATATCTAATTAAACTATTTATTCCTTTTCTATTGCGTGCCTGTGGTCCTCGATTGAATTCCAAAACCGCACACGAGATTTTGTTACTACGTTTTTGTTAGTAAGTGTTAAATAAGTACGCGAGCATACGAGATATACTATGTATTCCAACATTGAATTCTTCGAGGATATTGAAACAGAAAGTCTTATTTTAAATGCCTATTCGTCGTCTAAAATACCGGCTGTTTAATTTTGTCTTCACATGTCCGTTTGGCGATCAATATCTCGATCGTTCGTGGACTTATTTTCTTTACCAGTTAATGGAAAACATAAAGTATATTTTTGCTCTGTAAAAACTTCTCATTTATTATCATACATTTGTCCTATTTTCATTTGCATGATCAGTGCACCTATTTTCATTGAACCATCATTACATAGAAACATCATCATCATAATTTAATAAAATCAAATGCCATTAATTTCAATAGTCCTTATTAATACCTGGACGAGCAACCGATTACTGTGCTCTCTATTCGCCACTTATTAATATAAATAAAATTAATTTGTTCATGAAAATATGTCCAATTCATGGATTATTTGGAAATGTTTAAAAGCCTCTTGTATTTTTTAAGACATAATACGTAGTTTTCAGTTTTCATTTGTAAAAGATTATAACGTGTTAGTTTCAATCCATTATTTTGTAATTTTTCTTCATAAACGATCAAGATATAGTCTTTTTTACTGTTTAATCCTATTTTCCTCGAAAGTGGGAGCCGATTGAACATTTTCATTAAAAAATTCGTAATCTACGAAAAAATTCTATATAAATGATTTGGAAGTTATTTGATAAACCTTTTTGGCGTTGACATGTGTTGTTAATACTTCACAAACGGAGGAATGAATATTAATAATTGTGGATTTATTTGTTTAACAAAATATCAATTTTTTAGTTTTACGGTGCTATTACGTGAAATAATTGACTTGTATGTACTTCTATTATGTACTTCGGTATTGAATTTCAACATATGGGTATAAGCATACTTGGAAAGAAAAACTTTCCTCAAATGTTGTTTTTTGAACATCAAAACAAATAAAACAAGGCTCAATTTAAGATATATGTATTTGACCAAAAACTTTAAGAACTGTCTAGTTTTCCACGCCCATATCAGAAATTGCCCTTAAAAGATTTATAATGACAACATAACCATACATTACTCAAAACACTGAGTAGTAAGAGGTAGAATGTTAACTTGTTTAACCTTGTTCAAATAATTTTGCCTAAATTTTACTACATATTTTTTCAGGACAAATTGCTGTTTTCATTGATCTTAGCTGTAAATTTACAAAAAGCTGAGGGACTTATAGATAATGCCATTTGGATGTTCCTCCTAACTGGTGGTGTGGGATTGGACAATCCTATACAAAATCCAACAAAATGGTTGCCTAAAAATTGCTGGGATGAAATCTGCCGGCTATCTGAACATCCTCTCTTCCGTGCACTTCGAGAACATGTTACTGCCAATTTGGGACAGTGGAAACCTTATTTTGATTCAGTAAACCCACATATTACTCCAATTCCGGAACCTTGGCAAACAAAGCTTGGTACATTCGACAAACTCCTTATTTTAAGAGTATTTCGGCCAGATAAGATGGTTCCAGCTGTGCAGAACTATATAATGGGTAAGGTCTGAGTTACTAATTTTTGATTTAACTGCTAATTAAATCAATCTTACACAGAGGCCCTTGGGAAAAAATTTGTAGAGCCACCACCATTTGACTTAACTGCCTCCTACGCGGATTCACATTGTGCTATTCCTCTCATATTTATTTTGACTCCAGGTGCTGATCCGACAGCAACCCTTTTAAAGTTTGCAGACGATCAGGGATTTGGAGCGAACCGTCTCTTTTCTCTGTCATTGGGACAAGGACAGGGTCCAATTGCAGTAAAATTGATTGAAGAGGGTATAAAACTTGGCAATTGGGTAGTGCTGCAAAATTGCCATCTTGCAAAAAGTTTCATGCCAACTTTGGAGAAAATTTGCGAAAGTTTCACTCCAGACACAACTCATCCGGATTTCAGATTGTGGCTCACCTCTTATCCAGCTGATCATTTCCCGGTTGTTGTCCTGCAGAACGGCGTTAAGATGACTAATGAGCCTCCGAAGGGTCTTAGAGCTAACATACTAAGGTCCTTTATGAACGACCCTATAAACGACCCTGAGTGGTTCGAGTCGTGTAAGCAGTCTCAAACCTTCAAGAGGTTGCTATATGCACTCTGCTTTTTCCATGCCATTGTACAGGAGCGACGTCATTTTGGACCTATCGGATGGAACATTCCATATGAGTTCAATGAAACCGATTTACGAATTAGTTTGACCCAACTAAAAATGTTTTTGGATGAATACGTTGGGGTTAAATATGAAGCTTTGCGGTATTTAACTGGCGAATGTAACTACGGAGGACGTGTTACCGATGACTGGGATAGACGCACTCTAAAGACTATTTTGAATCACTACTATAATCCTAAACTGTTGGATGACGAGGAGGTGTATTATTTTGACGAGTCGAAAAACTATTACGCTCCTGTTGAAAAAGAGTACGACGTCTTTATCGCTTTTACGAAGAGTTTACCGCTTATAGCTACGCCATCCATTTTCGGATTTCATCAAAATGCGGACATAATAAAAGATCAACAAGAGACTGATATGTTGTTATCTCATACTTTAATGACACAGGTAAGCTTTTTCACCTTTTTTTAGTTGCTTTTAAAATTTTGTTTTCAATATAAATTTGTGGCTCTCTTTAATAAAAGGATCGTGTGGTAAGTACACTTTTAATAAATAACTTTAAATAATTATAACTAGCTTAATTACAAAATTAATTTAATTGTAGGACTTATTTGAGAAAAGGGTAAGTTTTAAAACGCAGTTCCTTGGTCTTTGGGTTTGCTGGTAAAAGTTTTACAATGGGCTTTCCAGTCCGTGCGCCCGAACTTTAAATTAAAATATTTATAACGATTGTGTATTAGGAATCATCACATCTTGATTGTCATATATTTAGAAGAGTATTCGATTACATAATGTATGGAATATGATATATCCAAGTTGGGGTCTGCGAAAGGCCAAGTTTTTGGGCGGGACGAGGAATTATGCCTTGAGTTATATTACCAATGTTGAAATTTGGGAAGGTAACTTTTTTTTTACGGTTTTAAACAAAATCGTATTTTTAAAAATATCAGAAAACTCGAGTATTTCAAAAATTGGTAACTAAATAGAATGATAACTGGGTTATTTAAATATTAATAACATGAATTCGCTACAATCTGTCTCTTTACTAGTTTCGGCCGTTGATATCTTACAAATTAAATTCATATATTCTTATAATGTGTTTATCAAAAACAAAAACAAATATAAAATAAATAAAATGACTATATACTTAAAAAAATTAGTAAATAAGTAAATTATAACCAGGGTGATCGATTTTTTCGTGGCATTTCTATGAAGTTTCGGCTTTATATTGTAGAATATACCTGAACCATTTCGGATTGCTGCAAAGTCTCACATAAACGAGCAGGAGATACGACATATAATACTCGTAGTTCGAAAATGTTGTATAATATGACAATTTCTTTTATTACTCATAAAATTCACCAGCAAATCTGAAGCCAAATATTAAACAATTTTGCTATTTATTGTTCTTATTTTGTTATTCTGTTTTCATTCAAAAAAATCTCTCACAAATAGCAATTGGAAAAAGCCCAGGTAAAATATATTGAAGTTTACTCAAAAAAATTTCCCGAAAATCTTTCCTTACCCAACCTTCCTAAAGTTCCCACATTCCTTTCTTCCGTCCTTTCCATGAAGGATACGTCCGTATCTGGATCTGATACAGCGTCGCCAGAAGAAGTCGTCACAGGTGTTGCAACTGATATATTAGCGAAGCTTCCAGCGAACTTTGACCGCGACGCTACTTTGAAGAAATATCCGACTGAATACCACCAGAGTATGAATACAGTTTTGGTGCAAGAGATGGTGCGGTTCAACGTTCTACTATCATTAATCCGGACAAGCTTACAAACTTTAAAGAAGGCTATTAAAGGTAAGTACCGCATAAGTTTTTTAACATTAAGCCCAAGGGAGAAGATTCCTCGAAAAATTTCATAGGGTTTTATTAAAATTTAATTAGAATTTCACTCCTACGCAGAAACGTTTTTACAAAAAAGTTGCGGCGGCATTATATCTCACTTACTGTGAGTACTCGAAACAACATGTTGTATGAATTTGGTTTATTTATTTTGCATGTGTGGGGGAATTGTAATGAAAGAAATGTGTACGACGCAGGCATTTAGCATTCAACAAAATTGCCCCTTATATCGCAGTGGAAAGGCTGTTTTATTACATGCAGCATGTTAGATAAATAATTAGAAATAGTTAATTCAGTTCTATCGATTACAGTGCTATCTGTATTATGTAATATTTATAGTCCAAGGTACCGTCAGTACCTGCAAAACAAAAAGAAGCCCTGCTTATACTCATTGCTCTCTTTTCCTGTTTCAATAGCATATTTAAGGTAATTAAGAATTAAATTTTTGATGCTCAATAAGAACTACAATATAATCTCTTTTTCGTCCTTTTTCATTAATTTGCCGTCAATCTTTCTCAGATTCTATACAAGTTTTTTCTTCGAGCCACTAATTAAATTTTTATTTAAACTGTTTGAAACATGTCAAAGCAAATGGTTCGTTATAAAAAAGTTTAATGAATTCTCAGAACAAGACCAAATTTCTCATACCAAAGAAGACCAAATGTGAATCAAACGGGCACCCTGTGTTTCGCATTTAAACTTAATGAAAAATGTAATAGTAACAAATGCAACATTCTTGTTTACGGTTTAAATTTTACTCATTATACTAAAGTTTGTTAATTTAGTTATAATTAATTAATAAAGCTTTTTAAACGCCGGTTATGGTCTTTACAACATTCTACTTACTTATAATTGTACATGTTATTAACTTTTTGGACACTTTAATATTCATTTGTTTTCAATACCTGAACAAGTATGGGGCAAAACATTAGTGATGATTTAGAAATTCAAATTACAAATTCGAATTTAATTTAAATCACTTAGCAACTACAATATCGATTAAAACGTAGTTCTTTGATGTTGCGAACAATAATTTCGTTCGTTCATACATAGTTCCATTCAAATTAATTGTTAGCATTCAAATTGATAGAGAGAATAGTGGTTTTCTCCCAACATACATATATATGAGTGTATTTCTATCGATCCTATTTGATTTAATATCCCTAAAATTAAAATTTAATTATAATAGTTTTTTAATTCCGGCATATGCTTGGATGCAAATCACAAAGGGCTGAGTACGCAATATCATGCTTAAATTGATTGTTCAGTAACCCTATGAGGTATCATTTCAATAAATTTTGATGTCGCTTTTGGTTGTAAGGAAATAATTTAATACACCTGAAAGCACTCATCAATAGTACAGCAATTAGTAGTTAGGGTTAATTAATACATGAACAGCTTCATTAAAGCCATCGGAGCTTAATAATTTGAAAAGCACTTCAAAGAGCCAGACATAAGGTTTCGCCGCTATTAAAAAAAATGATTTTCCGATTTCATTACGCTAACGCTATTAAAAATCGAATTTTAATTAAAGCAAAAAATAAATATGCGAAGCTGGCAAAATGAGCGTTAATTGGTTTTCTGTTTTAAACTCTTACAGAATTTAAACTGATTGTGAAAATAATGATTCGACAGTACTATTACTGCTAAAATAAATGAACAGAATTCTTAATGAGGGATTAGTCTAAAATTAACATAATATGATTGTAACATAATATTAATAATTCCATATCCCTTATAAAAATATAACATCGAAAGTGTATTCGTTTGTTTGTTGCTCATACATTAAAAATGTAAGAGTCATGTGAAACAATACAATATTAATTAATACGAAAATTAAATTGAACACAACAGTATTGATTTTAAATTATAAATATATGCATAATTAATCATGCATTCCTTTTTAAATTTGTATTTATAAATATTTAGGTCTTTATTTAAACTATTCAAAGCGTTGCAAACATGGACAATCTCTGTATATTTCTTTTTATTGAATTATTTACAATTTAATTGAAATTCAATTTTTAATAGAATTATCATGTATATATATAAAATTGCTTGATCAAATTTTAGGCCTGCGAATTTTATATCCTCCATACTAGTAGTGTTGCACTTATTATCATTAGTCCAATCATAGTTTTATTGAATCATTTTAGAATTTTGAACTTTCATAATTAACTAATTCCGTGTTATACTGCGTTCTGAATTTCGCCATTCGTACTTCAGTTTGCTATCATAGGGTCATAAAATATTTTCCCAAATAACTTTTTTTTTGACTTACTGCTTTGTATTAGGTGTAAAGTTAATGGTTTCTCCAACCAAAAATAAAATGATCAATTTATTAGAAAAAAGAATCGTCCACAATAAAACATTTATAAGAGCCCCTTAAAGCCAAAGCTTTTGAATACTTCTCAATAACGTTTCAGAGTCATTATTTGTGCTATCGCCGTCATCGCTTTTCGTGTCCTGAATAATATTGGATTCAAATTCAACGGTGACGTTGACACTCTCTGGTGATTTGGGCAAGACCCTTTCTGGTACTGGTATTGAATCCTTATATGCCTCTTCCCATAATTCAGATGATATCTTTATTTGTATGTCTTCCAGAATGGAAACATCTTTATGTTTCTCTTCTGCAGTTTCACTCTCTACAGCGGTTTTTGTTAATTCACTAATAGTCGCGCTAACGACTCGTTCTGCTGATTTTTTCCACTTCGGTTCGTCGGGAAGGACACGTTTTATAATTTTTCTAATGGCCGCCATGGCTTCGTGATGCGCGATATTTTCAGTTGAAATCAGTTCAGACAAAGCATCTTCAGAATCCACGGCTTTAATTATAAGGTCTGTAAGGACTTTGTCAGCCACCTCTGGACCCGGATCCGGTTCGACTTTTTTCCTAAAGGTGTCTTCAACATTTTTATAAAGTTCTTTGTGCGCAGCCTGCACGTACTTGCGTCGGCGCAACTCCATTCGATTTCGCGCAAGTTGTTTCTGCACTTCCGGAAAAACGAAGTCATTTACTAACGAGGCAATATAGTCTTCTTCTTCTGAGTTCAGCTTTCCTTTTTGGCCAGTTGCTTCCTTTTTTATGCGAGCTTCCTGTACTATTTTAGATGCTTCACGATCGATGTGTTTCGCGACTGCTTGAATTTTTGCCCTGGCGTCTTTTTCCGCTTGCAAATTAGTCTCTTCCATGAGTAAGTTTTCCAAGTAAAGAGTTATTGTGTCCTGTGAGGCCTTTGTAACGTCTTTGTAAATTTCGGTATGTTCTTCTCGACGTTGATTCTCCCGTTGGCGCTTTCCTGCTTCGAATGCTTCACGCTGCTTCCTTTCTCTCTCGGCTAACATGTAAATCGCATGCGTTTTTCTCTGTTCGTATAGGCGGTTCAATTCTTTTTCCAAGAAGTCGAACAGTCCTGAAATTATTAGTGCTTCCGATTCGCATAGAACATCCTTTACGATTTGCTCTGATCTTAAAATTTCCAATAAACGTTTCTGGTTACTAATTACTAAGGCCTTCCTTTTCTCCTTTGCCTTTGCATCGAGAGGACACATCTCCTGTAGAGGTCGAAGAATTTGAGTTGAATTCAATTCATCCAGAAGGCCTTGCTGTTTCTGTTTTTCTGCATAAATCATGGTTTGCACTGCTCTGCCCTTTAAGAGTATTAAACGAATTTTAAAACATTTTTTGAAAATTTTGATTATGTAGAGCAAAACTAATGTACCTTGATTATTTTTTGAAGATAAACTCTAGATTGATAGTCCATCTCAGCAGCTTCATCACATTCAAGCCCAATAGGTGTAGCTATATATTCTTCAAATTCTTTTGGTTTTTCTATAAGACATTGTGGAATCCTCTTCCGAGACTCTTGATTTCGCAAACCCTAAAAAAAACGAGGTTTACATTTAAAAATCTTTTAATCTTACGAATAATTTTTGAATTCAAATTCAAAGATGGAAAAGAGAAGGAGAAATGTACCTTAAGCGCTTCATATAACTGTTTTAAATTTTTATCAGTTCGGAAACCTTGAGTTATTTCCTTCTGAAGTTCCTTTGGTTTTGCTAGTTCACTCAATTTGGACATGGGGCACATGAGAGATGGCTGTTCTTTAATTTTTCTATCTAAGTCATCTAGTCGAGCGCAGAATTTTTTCTTGAATCCAAAATAGTGTCTACGATTTGGATTTACGCCAAATCTTATTTGTGGTCCATGCAATTCAGAGCTTGGGTCAATGTGTTCGTCAACAATATTGCACTTCTTGTATTTTTTGAAAAATTTGTTATGCTTTGCCTCCAACTTCCTTAGTTGACGCTCATGATCTTTTTTCACTTTTTCTAGATCTTTTTTGCGCTTTGCTTCGATTCTTTTCGCACTATTCTCAAGTTTAAGGGCTGATTTAAGTTCGAAACAATAATCGCGCTTTCGAAGCAATCTGTGCACCAGGTCTAATCTAGTTTTTTGAACAGCTTCAATTTCATCTTCCCGTGACATCCATTCTTCCCATTCGAAGGCTTCGAGGACAATTGCCCTCTTTCTGAAATCATCAAAACTTGATAATGCTGGGAGTTCCTTCTCCCATTTTCTTCGCCTTCGCACTCGTTCTATAATTTTTGCTTCGAATTCTCCTGGTTGGTTGTCTCCGGAAATGAGTTTACTAATTCGTAATATTTCTGGCTCTTCTGTTTCACCAGGACCAATAACTGCATCTGGTTGGTATGGGCGTGTTTGTGCTGACGATTCTCTTTGGTAGTATTATCGTAAATTGAATAAAGGGAAATGAAAATTAAAAACACGTTGAAATTACTGATTTTTTTTATAATATAATATCTGTTTATTTTGGAAGTAGTCTATGGTTATTTTAAGCATAATTTCAGTCAAATCTTATATATTTAACATTATAAATTTTTTGGAAAAATTTAATTTGAAACGGGCGCTAATTTTTTATTCATTAAACGATAATTTTCATATTATGAGAAATATATATGTCCTAAGATAACAAAAGAGTATATCAATAATTGTTCTCGAAAATTCTCCTTAATATACCATGTTAAAAACACGATCCTTTAAATATTTTGGTTTAAATACAAAATGAAGTTAAAAATTGAAAATAAATTTCATTAAAGTTAAGCTACTCTCAATTAGAGGTATTAATTGCTACTGTTAGTATATAATAGAAATTGTTTTAAAATAGAAAAAGAATACCTTTACAAAAAATATGATACCAAAAATTATGCAATGACTTTTCTAAATCTAAAATATGTTAGAGGGCTTTCAAGCAGATGTCATTAATAAAATTAATAAGAAAAGTTTTAAAAGAGAGAATACACAAAATTCAATTCAATTAATTTTCACAATAGTTCGACGGACTGAGGATTCGGAAAATCCTACAATGTTGTTACCATTTCTTAGCACGATTTGAGTAAGAGGATTTTACGAAACCTTCAACATCGGGAACAGATTTATTTAAAACAGTCTGAACTGTTTGCCGTTAAAAGTAAAATATGTCGCAGAAAGTTACTCTAAAAGAAACTCATGGAACCTTTCAAAATCTTACTTTCAAGCGAAATTTTTCAAAAGGATAAATTTTCAGTACTTCGCGCTAGGTAAAACCAAGTAAAATGCTTTCAGTAGATTTCACCTGTAAAAAGTCTGGCATGCTGCGCTTTTGAGTTTCTCCTCCGGAATTTGCGGGGACTTCTCCTGGAGTTCATCTGGCAAATCCAGCCGCAGGTTGATGATTCCAGCATTCGCGGCGCAACCGTCAGGGGAGCACCGAAAGAAACAGCCCCTTATTTTGCCAGCCACATCGAGGTTGATTGGCTTGGCCGTATTCCCGTCAGTGCCATCTCCGCCTGGAACGCCAAAAATGATTTTCGTCATTAAAAACGCAAAAAGGTTTACCTCCGGGAACCCTGAAGTGCGGGAGAAGGTTTTCCTGCTTCCAGTAAATGTTCCTTGACTCCTTCGGAAGATCGCTGAACATAACATCGTACTTTGTGAACACACGAATCGGGGCCGACTTGGACAGGGCGTACGTGTTTGCTCGCCACGCGTCCTTCGGGCCCGAGACTATAAAGAGCGGGTCGTAAACTGGGTCAAATACCCTGCTCTGACCAGGAGCATGACTGACGTACGACATTTGCTTAAACTGCACTCGAGCCGGCACTCCTTGAACCCCTTGAAGTGATGGTGGACGCTTCTTCAGAGGAAATTTACCATGCGGTCGAGTTTGAAAATTATCCCAGCCGAAAATAAACAGGCTGACAAATTGCTTGATGGGAAACTCTCGAGTTGCTCTGATTCAAAATTGGACTTTTCAATTTTGCAGGTCTGGTGGTGATGTCTGCCCCGATGGAGATGGTTTATAAGGCGGTCCTTATTGGAAAAATACCGGGAATGTGGGCAGCCAAGTCCTATCCCAGCCTGAAACCGCTCGGCAGCTACGTGAATGACTTCTTAGAGCGCCTCAATTTTCTCCAGGTTTGTATGTTCTGCACATATATGTACAATACAAACCCCGGCGGCTGTATCGATCTAACAAAGAAAAATTCCTTTGCAGAAATGGTTCGAAAATGGGCCACCCCCAACCTTTTGGGTGTCGGGGTTCTATTTCACCCAGGCGTTTTTAACGGGCGCCCAGCAGAACTACGCGCGAAAGTACGTCATCCCAATAGATTTGCTTACATTCGACTACGAGATTATGGACCAGGATAAGGACAAAATTACTCAGCCCCCGGCGGATGGAGTATACGTGTACGGACTCTTTCTGGAAGGAGCTCGTTGGGATGTCCCTGGCAAATGCTTGGCCGAATCTTATCCCCGGGAGCTGTTCGACACGATGCCACTCATTTGGATGAAGCCCATTAAGCGCGAGGATATGGTCGAGACCCACTCTTACATTTGCCCCGTCTACAAGACCTCCGAGAGGCGGGGGGTTCTGTCCACAACCGGGCACAGCACCAATTTTGTGGTGGCGATGATCCTCGCGTGCAACAAAAACCACGACCCGTCCCATTGGATCATGCGTGGGACCGCACTGCTCTGCCAGCTCAGCTTCTAACTTCCTTACTTCTTTTCTACGATTACTGGTATATTTTTGAACTTATATTATTGTTTTGAATTGCAGATGGTCTCTACCACAAAAGAATGAACAATGAATCGCCATATTCCACTTTGGTGATATAATATATTTGTAATATAGGTATTTAAAATTCCCTCTTGTAGTTTTTAACGTTGAAACCATTCGGCGTCCTTAAGCCAAAACCATGAATATGAAAATTTGAAAGTTTTGGGAAAAATTGTGCTGACTTATAATTCTAGGGTTTGGTTTTATAGAAAATGTTTAATATAAAAATTTCTATAGTAGTACTTATTAAAAGGACAAGTTTGCTAAGTTTCAGCATCCCTCTCTTTGCTAAAATTTATGGGGTATTGCCTTTTATACGGTGGCTGTACAACTTTTCATCAATATTGAATAAGAAGATTCTAGTTAAAAGTATAAAAATGAACATTTTTATTCAAATTGTAACATATTAGTTCGCATAAGGACTTAACATAAATATTCTTAATAATTACACAGCTCCCTTAGAAATAAAAAAATTTTTGATTCAAATCATTTAAAAGTGCGACTATGATATTCTTACATAAAATTTTGCCGTAAACACGTATTTGCCATAAAAATGGAGAAAATAGTTATTTAATGATTTATATGGAAAAATAAGGGGGTGAGGGTTTTACTAAAAATAGAAAACACCAAAATTGAAGATTCTAAAAACAATCTGAAAAACGTGCATGTGTGGTGATGTTTATAGAAAATAAAGTGTTAATAGGTTGAAGTGTGAATGAAGAGTAAAACTACCTAGGGCTGAAAAGTGTTATCACATACATCCCTACATATGACTATGCCTTAAAAAATACTTCGTAATTCATTTTGAATTTTTAGTACCCATTTTTTAGATTTTATAATACATAAAAGTTTATGCATTTAGATTGTTCACCCAAAATCAGAAATGAGAGTTTGATAAAATAATTTTGTTGGACTTCCTTTTCATAGAGCGAAAATTGTGCTAACCAATCTTTCTCAGTTGCTCCATTGAGTGGAAGGTCTTTAGATAAGTATTCAAAAATGTAATGAAATGTATTTTAGGAACTTTTGATTTAAACCCCTCCATCACGAGGTATTTGCTTCTAAAGTCGTTACCAGAACGCCTCCCGTCTAATTTCTAACTTTCAATGCAAAAAATCGGAAAAAATTCAATACATGCTCATGGGATTCCTTGCGCATGGAAATGTTAATCCATAGGAATCCACGTATATATATGGAAATATTTTTCCATAGGAATCCATAGGATTTAATGTTGAAGAAATTAAATTGAATTGGATTCTTTTCTTAGAAACCCTTTGGGTCTTATTTTAACTTTCATAGTCGTTTCAAATTCGTCAATTGAAGTTATTGGTGCGTACATAGAATAAGCATTGTTTGAATACCTATGGATTCCTATGTCGGGATCTATTGGAGCCCGAAGGTTTCGCATTTCTCCATTTATTTGGGTAACAATAATAATAATAATAATGATACGTATTATAAAAAGTTGAAGAAAAATTAGTGAGAATGGCTACGACACCCCAACCTAAGCGTGCTCAACATGCTCAACAAAATAAATATTTATGAAATAAAGATTTTCGAAACGGTATAATAACTTCTTTTCATTTCAGACATTAAAAAATTGTAAGGATTTATTTTTATCTGACTATGATAAAATACTGTTTGATGCATCGAATATCAATTCGGCAAATTAAAAGCTATATATGACACTATCCTAAATCCAATACGGCGGATACTAAGTATAAATCACTTATGACTTAATATTTCAATTTAAACTAGACGTATCGTACTTCTTGTGTTCGTTATCAAATAAAAGCTCTTGGCTTCAAAAATATATAATTTTTGTAATATATAAAAATTCAAATTACTAACAATGAAAACCAAATTTAAATCAAAAAACAGATAACTTTAAAAGTTTAAAAAAATTTAAACTCGTGTTTCAAATAATAATTTGAACCTTTACGAATAATGTTTTCAATTAGAGATTAATAATAAAGCTAGTTTACTCGTGCGAATATTTTGCACAAAAGCTTGAATGAAGGTATTTTTTACACATACATATCTAGATAAGGATTTGAGGATTGGAGCATTTTATGCTCCGTTTTTTATTTTCGTTTTTCAAAATTGCTCTATGATGCCATTCAGATTTTGACCCTATTTTCCTCAAAAATATAAATTATTGAGAATAAAAAAATTAGTCACCCTAAAGAAATTAAAACAAAAATTACATATACATCCATGCATATGTACTTTCTATCTAAAATCAGCAACAATCCTTAATTTAATTTTTGCGTGAAATTTTATTTCGTATGAATGCCAAAATCAGCAAGAGTCCTAAGTTAATTATTTTCTCCTTATCATTCGTTGACTGTATACATATTCCACTAGATTTTTCTTATATAATTCGAACGGACGCTGCCTGAATTCAGAAAAAGGATGATACAAACAGTCAGTCGTTTTTTATAGATATCTACATATTTTTTCAACTGTGTGCTTCCTCTTCCTCTTCCTGTTCCTGTGTAAAAGCGTGCGTGTATTTTAAACACTGCTTGGAGTACAGCGTGTGAAACCTGATGAAGATAATGTGAAAGGCCATTAGGCGATTTGTATAAGGATTAGGACGCAAATGTTCTTTTCTTCTGAGGGTCGAAAGATGAATCCGATGTAAATTGAGAGTAGGGAGGAATCAAGGTAATCAGAAAAGGTAAATAGGTATGGAATCAGAATCAGTAAAATATTCAGAATATAACACTGTTAACGATATTTACCTATTCTCAGAAAATTTTATTGATAGGTTTAGTGTAAATTAAGTATAAAGATTGAAAAGCTTGACTTACCTTATTGACAAATCATTTGGTTTACCATGTCTTCTAATTAATTGGTATAATAGCAACATACATAGTAGACTTAAATAAAAACTTGGTAGTTCATTCCATGTTGCCGCGTAGCCAATTGTGCGAATATTGTTTTTAACCATTTTAAAAGAAAAAGAAAAAAATAAAGATCTAAATTACATTTTCGCATGCGATTACTCGAAGGGGCAAGATTGAGATGGAACATTGTCTTTGTATACTTATATCAATCTTAATCTGTTGGGTTCTAGACGAAAATTTAATTTGTTATACATATGTACTTTATATTTGTTTCAAATTTGTACTCCAATATTTTGTTTTCACGGTGTGGGTCAACCACTTGTAATAAAAATATTATCCTTTTGTATTATGTATCTATAATATGTATTACACTATTGAAATATAGAATGTAAGTAATGCTTAAATAAGTCCCGTTACTATACTTAGACTCGTTACTATGCTATGTCAACGAAAGGTAAAATAAGGACTCTAAAAGTAACTTAGAACTTGCAGACGTCAAGCAAATTTTTATAAACTTGCCGAAGAAAAATTAAAGATTTTTATCTAGGTATCCTACACATATATTTGGAATGGTTTAAGAATTAAATGTGTGACGATACATAAATACATACCTTACCCCGTATTTTCTTGATTCTGAGCACATCAAAAATTATTCTCAGGATAGGATCAAGGCAAATCTTAGTACGCATTCCATTTGTTAAAGTTTGCCGTATCGTTTGAATACAAAATGAATGAAGAAAAGCTCACTATATACATATGTAACTTTTCCTTTGCAGTTGAGTTACAAGGCGGCCTAGCTATTATATCAAAGTTATTCGCATGACTTTTCAAGATAAACCTTGTTCAAATTAAAAATATTGTCGTTTTCTTACCACTTAGCGATAAATATCTTGAACTTAAGCAAAGGGTTTTATTACACAGGTTTCTTTAAAAATCGGTGAGTTTGGGTGAAGAATTGATATGTATTACTATTATTAATAAACGAAGATCTTACATTTTGATATTTGCTCTTCTTCTTTTCATATATCCTCTTTCTAAACGCTGGATTTAAGTAAATTTTTAACTTTGCCTTACGTTGATCCATCAAACAATTTTCTACTCATTGTTTTTATAAAAATTTCCACCACTGAATGAGCACTCTGCTTAGAAAAAATTAAAATGCTATTGAAAAACACGTAGTTTTATATACAAATAGATTGACCTAATGTATATTTATTATAATACATATACATATACACATAGATATTTATCTACTTAGTAAACTTTTGTTATTACCATATGTTTTTTTAAACTCCCCCATATTAAATTTATATTGGGGATAGAATTTTGAGGTTCCTTTGTTTGGCTTTATGTTACTAACGAGATGCAATTTGGTAAGAGGTTATTGAATCGGAGATTTATACCCTTGTAATTATCGCTAATTTCGTCGTCTCATCTGAGGAATTACAAGGCAAAAGAAAGCAATTACGCTCTTCAGAAGGAAGCAATAGGTGTTTAAAATCGACTTGTTTTACCACAGAAAATCACTTTACCTGAACCCCCTCCACTCGTCGAAGGCCTCGCAGCGCAAAATGGAGCTTAACCAAGGAAGGCAGAGGCAATTTCGCCGTAAAGAGGTTTTAATGACTTTCAAAGAAGCGATCACTTTGAGTTTCCCTCAAAAACTGCTACATATATAGTATGTGTGACAATTTTCCCATATGACGACCGGGCGTGCTTCCAAATGGGCGTTCATCGTGGCGCTTTTCCTCGAAATGGAAAAATCAATGGAGGCCGCAAACGCGAGCAGTCTGATTCCAGGACGAGCCCCACAAGAGCTCCGGGGCCTCTGTTGCCTTTACCACTGGAAGTTATTAAATTCGTTGAAAATTGAAATGAGGCAATTTTGTTTCTCGGGCTGTGCCACTGTGCTGTGTGCGGGCGATTTTTGCTCCCAGCGACTTGCGCGAGCTTCGCCTTTTAGAATCGTTTCATCTAATTACGCCCCATTGCCACCATCGCCCACGGCCCCAAAATTGAAATTGCCCAGCACCAGTGGACGTGAGATTGCTACAGAGGAGGAGGATGTGACCCGAATGCTAAGGGGCCATTGATTAAGGTGCCCGACCAAAAGGGTGACTCTGAGGCCAAGCGGAGGCCTTGAAGACCTCATTTCCTGTCATTCAACGCGGCCCCAATGGCCCTCCGGATTTTGCGGTGGGCCGGGGGTGGGACTAAAACGAAATTGATGATTTCTTCTACGCAAGTTAACTTTTTTTTTGTTTTATTTTGCTTTTGTAACAAATCCTTATTACCACTACTGGGGAACGTCCGTTAACTACCTGAAAAACTTTTCCAGTTCCTTAAATATAATTTTCATCCACTTCAGGCCGGTGTAGGGTATTTCAACCTCGAAAATAAACCGCTGGAACCCTACAAGGCCAGGGAGAATAAAAATAACAGAAGATGCCAACAAATGCCTTTACACCCACCCAGGAGAGCACCACAGCACCCGGCGAAGGAGCTCGCTAGGAAGTGGTCGCCATGGCAACGATGAAGCCCTCCCGTACCACAGCCCAAAAAGCGGGCGCTCCCCCGGTGCCCCAAACCAGGGACGGCATACCTTTTTCTTTCTAATGGAGATGGATTCGCTCGGTGTGGCTCGGAGCCGGCTAAAGTTGCAGGGTGGTGGCGGCGGCGCGGGTGTGTGCGAGCCCAGCATCCGGCGGTATATTGATCTTTTGCAGCGCCCCGGCTCTCGCCCGGTTTTGTTTGAACAAGACTCGCCGGAGACGATTCTGCACAGTCATACTCAACACAGGTTTGGCCCGGTGACTGTGTGCAGCCGTTCGGGGCCCGGCGTCCCACAAATACAGACGGGATTCGCCCGGCGGGTGGGTGGCTCCGGCTCACGGAAGCCTGGGAAAATTTCGCCCGGTTTTCCCCGGGTGCGCCGCCCGGTCGCCCTGTTTCGGAAAAGCACCCTTAACCGGGGCTGATGAGTCGCCCTACAGTAACACGATTTTCAGCCCGGGAGTAAACGTTCGAAAGTGAAGTTGAACGCTTTTTGGTGTACCCTGTGAATGTTGTGCCCGGGAAATTTTGCTGGGTTCAAATGATGGGTAGGGAGGCTGGGGCGTTTGTATATATCAAAAACGAGAATTCAGAGTATCGTCCCGCTTCCACCACATAGCTCCGGTCCTGGAGCTCGCCGTGCGCATAGTGGTGGTAGTGAGGAAAATTGTTCAGGAGGTGATTACGAACTTTCTTCCCATTTCTCTGCGCTTTAAAAATCAGCCCTCGTTTTCCTTTGTTCTCCGCATTTACGCCGAGTGTCAGCTGGAAATTGATATTAATATTAAAGTTACTTTTGAGGCACTCGCGGCAATATGGAAATTTGCAGCAGCCCTACATCATCCCCGGCTGCGCGCCTCTGTCCCCCTAGGGCTTACCCGGGCTCGCTAAAATCGAGATGTGGGTGGGGGTGATATTTTCTGCACGCATCGGTAATTATGCAACAAAATCCAAATAAATGCACTTGGAATTTTTCTCTTTTCACATTGTTTCTCTCGACAGTGTTGCAAAACAGCTCGTCCAACTTTGGATGCTCTCGCAAACCGCATCTATATTTAAAATTTATAAAAATAAAAGGCTGTTTATTGCAAAAATAAAAATGGATTTAAAATTAAAAACAGGAAGCTTATTTTTGCGTAATGAAAACGTGTATCTTACACTTGCATGCAAAACAGTAACAGATCTATATTGGATAATTGTGTTATTGGAATATACATATATTTACAAGCTTTCTGGCCGCGTGGAACTCGTAATAAATATGTATAAATAAAAACAGAATGGGGAAAAATGGGGGGAACACGTTTGCATGAAAGTCCGCAATTTCCAAAGTTTCGTAGGTGTAATTTTATATTTCGAGACTATTGGTTTTTGAATTTATGTACATACCTGTGTTTCAAGCTTATAGGAAAAAAAACTTTAAGCAAAATAATTAACTCGCACCAGTTTTGTTTTTACTACTAAAATAGCGAAATGTGCATCATCCATCATCCGTCATCCATCATCCTCTATTTTAAGAATGAATTTTCAAAAATCCTGAAATAATTTTTGTATAATTTCTAACTAAAACACAAATAGCGGGTTTTATGTATTTGTCCTAAATACTGAAGGATTTTCGTACTAAATCACATCCTTTATTTTACCCCCTAGGAGAAAAAAATCGTAAAATCATTATGTGTGCTTACATCACAAAACCGGCTGCCCAAAGTTCATGTATTTAGCTTCATCGGTTTCGACTCTCTTTGATGAACTAGTCAGTCAAGGCATGTTATTTTATACGTAAAGATTTATTAAAATCGACACTACTATGTATTAAGTGTCCAGATTTTATGGTATACTATATACATATTATATTCAAATGTATAAAATATCGATCAAGCTAAGCTAGGGTTCCGTAGTTGTTAGTATAAATGATAAGTTAGAGTTACCAACGAAGCTAGAAAGCTATAAAATTGATCATAAGACTTAGGCCGAAGCCTTATCGTGCAAAATTATATTTTTGGAGTTTTCCTCAAACAGTTGTTTTGGTCGGCCATACATTATAATCTATTTAACTCTAGTGAATCGTGCTATTTTTATAAGCAATTTCAGTCTATCATATGCTATTAGTATTCTCGATTTTTTTCAGATTTTTTCCGAAATTGGGTTCAGAGAAATACCTTGGCTGACCCAAACCTAATCGAAAATGGTCACTTTGGAATCATATATTTAAAAAACCAGACTTAATTTTGAAAAAACGTTTAAGAAATCCCATAACTACTTAAAATTCCCTTTTTAATGATACCGCACTCGACGGGGTAAGTAAACATTTTTCTTTCATTCCCACTTTTTATCGACACGACAAAGCCGAATTGTCGACTCGATGAATCGATTCGAAATACGTTTTAAATACGTCCCCTACGGACTTCCAATTGGGGTTTCGCAGCTCCAAAGTTAAACCAACTGTGCCACCCGTGGCCACTTGCCGTCATATCTACCGACAACTATATAAAATTTTGTATATTCAAATTTGCTTGAGTCGGTTCTTGTAATAAATTAAAATGAGTTTGGCCAACAAAATCCCATTTTTCTACAGTTTGTGTGTTGCAGGAGTATTACAATGAAACAGCGTTTTTGCAGATTTGTGTCGCAACAAGGAGACAATAATTATTTCAATTTGGCTCACCCAAAAAGCGTGGAGTAATTTATGATTGGAAAAAACACAGACGTGGCAACCATATCTTTGAATAGAAGGAATTACGTAAAGCGTTACGTTCTTCATTATGTTCGGGGAAATTCAATTTGTTGAAATTGCTGTCATCCGTATTTTCCTTTTAGGTTCCTTAAGGACACAATTCCACTCCACTTTTGTTGGATAACATGGCTAAGTTCATTCCCGAGAGAAAGAGATTTCTCCAAAGCGGACGAGGTCTACGTCTTTGTTATAATAATTTTTCCATGAAAATGTGATTTGAGTAATTCTTTAATTCTATTTCTTTGGGACATGTTAACTAATCTCATAAAAGACAAAGGGGAAGCCAAGAAGAATGGCATCTAAGAGGTTTTATTAAATGAACATCACATCTAAAGGATGGATAACAAATAGCCTCTTTTATTTCTATTAAAAAGTCTAACAGCATTCGGAATACATTAATCTTTTGATACATTTTTTATCAATAATGGCATGGGAATACATGTATATAATATATTATATTGAATATTATAGCTCACATGTTTACTTTGTAGCTTGCTGCCATAAGATGTAAAGAATAAAATTCGCTAGTGATAGCACTTCATGAATAATAATTAAATTTACGTAGTGCCTCTTTTCCAGAGGTGTACCACATCACTATACCATATTTCAGTTCTAAAGAAAAGCTGTTTCATGTATCTACGACGAAAAAATTCAAACCAGCATACTGACGTCACCAACATTTTTTAAAGCTAATACATATTTTTATAATGCGTTCGATGGTATATACACTACATTGGTGTGGTCGTCAAAATAATATAATGAGTGCATGGATTAGTTTTTTTTTATCCAAAAATTTGTAATATAACCTTTCCTTAATATGTAACATATTCTTTTATTGTTCACTAATAAAAGCATATTCCATGCAACACTACTAGAATAGTAAAAAGCAAGTGCAACACTAAATAGTGCTATAATTTTTCACATTTAATAAAAAATAAAACAATTAAAATCAACCAACTACAAAGAAACAATATTCACATCTCCTCTGATTTATCTATTCTCCCACTATGTGAAACTTAACTTTGCTTAGTCATTAAATAGAATGTGTTTTTCACGTCCGTTGATATTTATATCTAACAATATTACCTATTAGTTTTTGCATTTATGCATTTATGTTTGGAACCGCAAAATGACACTTTTGCTATCGCAAACGTCTTGTAATGGGTCTGTACATAATTTCTAAGGACAAGTTCCGTTTTATTGAAAATCAATTTCTTGTTTTATTGACCACTGAAATTTTAAGTCTACTAAGATAAATGATGCTCTGAAAAGATATAACCGAAAAGAGAGTTAATTTATTAAAAAACGCACTAAAATAAGAACAGTCAGAGTTAAAGGAAAAATAAGCTTACCGTAATAACTGCTACCTTACGGTGTTTCGTATTTGAAGTAAAAATGAAAAAAAATTAAAACAAGAGCCACCAACGCAATGGTTATATTGTAAAAATGAGAGACAACTTTAATATGCGGGATGATTAACAGGTTGTCTTATCCTTTTCAGGTGACGACAGTGCATTCAACTGCTAAAAAATAGTAGTAGGGGCAAATAGTATGAATTATCCAAAAACATAATATGATTTTTGATCCACGTAACTAAACTTTTTTTAGATCTGTTTTAAAATTATATTTGGAATACAAACCAAACAATGAATTTTAACCAACTGTATGAAAGCGAGTTTATCAAAATAAAGGTATACAAAATTGTTTTAAACACCATGTTTTGCGCAAGCATAAAAAAATATCAATATTTATCATTACTTGCTGTGGAGAGTAATTACTAGAAATAAATATATTTTGGCTTACTCTTGCAAATCATTATTATCATATTTTGAAAGTAAAGGATGAACCTGCCAGTTACTACTCTGCATGTTTAACTTTACATGTTCTAAAATCTATAACTTTATAAAAATTTACTATTTTGGATACTTAAAATGAGCGTATACGTACATGACAATAAGTACTACAGGTATATTTCTAAATCAAGATTACTATTCTAGGTATATTATCAATTTTTAATAAAACATTTTAAATTCCAATTTTACAGAATGCATTACACACCGCTTGAAAATATAAAACTATAGCAGCTAAAGAGACCGCAATATACTATACATTTTCAATAGTCTTCCTAGTAAGCAGGTAAATGTCGTGTGAAGGCTTTTAGTTACTTTCAATCTGCTTCCATGTTTAGTTTTCTTACATATAAGATTTCTTATTGGTGGTACAAGATATGTAAGTTACATTCAAACCGGCAATCATCCAATTACTCTTTCTACATGAATTTATTGCAGCACTTTAACTATCCTGACTAAAAATTCCATTTCCTGAAACGCTATTCTGAAGTGGCGACTGCTCTACGTCTGCTTTTCGTCAAATGGGGAATTTTCCTTAAAACCCCCATTTCGTTTATTATTTGAGAGAGGTAATAGCTTTTTCTGTCCCTACGGCAACTGGAAAAGTACGGAGTGTACCAAAATCAAATTTCGTATTTGCAAACGGCATATGACCATATTAAACCAGAGCACACCCGCACCACCTTTGTGGCTGAGTGGCGAAGTGAACGCTATTTCAAAATTAACGACAGAATGCGGAGCGTGAGCGTTTTCCGGCGGAACCTGGCTACATTCATATTTGCGTGAGTGATATAAACTGTAGGGCATCCAGCATCCCCTGGACCAGAGCTTTTCACTTTCTATATCTGTAGAGTGGTACTCGCTGTAGAGGTACCGCCGATGCCTGTGTAGCTGAATAAATAGCGCCCCGGCGAAAAGGGTAGAAGGCACCCAATGTTTGGTTAACTTCCGTCCGGTTTCATTTGCAGCATTTGAAGACATGCGGTTTTTGCCTCTCTCCCATAATTTCACGCTGCAATTCTCCTTTTGTGCAGATGCGACGACGACACTGCGCAGTGATTAAATAAATTCCTAGTTTCCTTAGAGGGTTTAATCAAACAGCGGAACGCAATAATATGAATAAATAAAACACGAAGGGCAAACAAATTTTTAGCCGATACGCAGTCGAGACGGGGGGCGGGGGTCTTAATTGCAGCTCTGCAACTGGGAGGATCCAGCTCCAGACCGACTCCGGCCAGGACGAGCTCCAGTGTCCATGACAACAAGCAGACAGAATCGCTCTGGACCTGGATCATGGATGTCTATGTGGGAGCGGCTCATGTGTCCGTTTAAAAGGTTTTAATCGACTTATGTCGCTCCCCCGAGCGTATCCCGGGGTTTCGGGAAATATCCCTGGCCCGGGGCTTAGTTGCCAGTATTTACCTTGTGATGCTTTGTAAGATTTTTAGTGGTTTGTTCATAAGAGCGTTTACAAACAAATTAAAACATGATTATATCCTGGCAAACATACCGGCTGAAGTGCCTTTTGGGCAGATGAAGTAGTAAATTTCCATCTACCCTAATTGTACTATCGATTTTCGGAGGGACCCGGCGGGTGCTTCTATACCCAGCACATCCGGAACTCTAATCGGACAGTGGTGAATAATTAAACGCACATACACCTGATTTTGGGGCTCCTAAATTGCGGATAACGCTCGCCTGTTATCGACCGAAGCATGTACTCCTCAAACACTTGATTTATCGTGCACATTTATTACGTTCATTTCACAATTCAGCCATTTTGTGCAAACTTAGTCCAGGTCTGTGCGTCTCGTTATGCAACTGAAGCGGAATTATTTTGAATCATGAGAAAATCTTGTTTTAAGAGATAACCCTACCATTTCCGCCCACACATCGGATGCTGCAAAACTATAATTAGATTCAGCAGGTACCGCTATAAACACGGAGTGACGCAATAAATAACTTGATATCACTATACGTGTTAGATTCAAAATAATTTTTGGGATATGGATTAATTTTGAACAGGCACATAGGCAATTAAAGTTCTATATCTATTTCCTGCGCTTTGCACGATTTCAAGATACATCCATAGTTATTACTCTAAATTAACCACTTTGACATATCACACCCTATTTGAACTTACATATTCTTCATTTCAAATTTATGTAATTAAGAAACTGAAAACATAAATGACATAGTAATTAATTCTCTGAAAGTGACATAAGCTTATACTGGTGTTATCGTAATTTACGAACTTTAATTATCACTACTAATATTAGGTACGTATAAATTAAAAAGTGTATGAAAACTTACTCACGTATTTATAAACACTGTTTCACCTTACATAACTTAGACATTCAAAATAGCAGACCTTATGTCGCGAACTATTCTTTATCAAATTCAATAAGGTTACTAATTTCCAAATTACTAACACAATTTAAATGAAAAAAGATCTAATTTAAAGTATTTCCATAAAAATTAATGAAAGGGTTTTTGATATTTCTTAAAAAAATTTTAAAGCCAAAAGGTGACAAATCCAAAATGGCAACGTAATTTTCGACGATATTAAGTTATTTCATAAAACATATATTGGTATAGGATTGTTGATTTAATACGCAATAACAAATGGAAAAGGAAATCAAATGTAACTATTTAATTCCAAGTAAAAAAACTGGCAGGTGTTATACCTTTTCAAAATGTAGACTACTATACATGCGCCAATTTAGGACAATTTGGCAGTCAATCTCAGTGAATTTTTTTACGAAATTTCAGGACAAAAATTGAATACACATAACATTAAAACAGATTTTTTGGTTATAACAAAATGACTGCCATGTCTGAAATACATATCTACCTATGTATCCTTGATTACATTTAATAAGAGCATCTTCGGTAAACGTTTTCAAAAAATAAAACACAATAAAAAATAACAAAAAGTGTAGCCCTCACACCTCAAAAGTTGCTCGAAGTTAACTTACCTAAATTTTACTAAAATGCCATTATCTCCTAAACTTGAATATTTTTACTTAGATTAAGTTGGGCTTATTCGAATGGTTGGCTCTTCATCCATTGTCTGGACATTGGTTTATGGGAAACTCTGCAGATATATGTCGCTTTTAAAGGCATGTTGAAACTAGAACATAAACTCTCCAGAAACAGATTTTTGTGACGGCAAACAACTAATACGGAAATTTTTCAATCACTGTAAGAATGAGAGTTACATGTGTGTAGTTTTTGACAACGCTTCACATACATAGGTGTTTGCCGGTAAAGTATTAATGTACCGCCAACTAACTCAGTTTGTTTCTTGGAAATTTGAAAAACTTCTCCAGAAAATATTCTCATTTGCAAAAATATAATTTTCGGCTTCACTATATCTTTGCGTAAACTCTCAGTTTCGCATAGTTTTCTAAAAATTTTTATAATAGCTCCCAATCTACATATTCTATCTGATTTAAATCTGGTAAAAATGGCTTAGATTGTAGAAATTTAAAAAAATTATTTGAAAAGTTAAATTATTATTGCAAAATATTAAATTCTCAACTTATTCATTTATTAACATTGAAAGGTCAAAATAAAATAGTAAAAGATCTCGTACATATAACATACAATTTTCAAAATTGGGTTTACAAAAGAGATATGAAAGAATATTATCGGCTTTTAATTCGTACTTAGTATACAATTCCATAAAACAATTATTAAAATTGAAACATCTGTTAATCAGTTAAATGTTACATCTTTAGAAACTTAATTTATTCTCGTTAATTTAGTAAATAATGTTTTTCTTTTTAAGAAGCTTTTGTAAAAAAATGCCCATATTTCCTTCCTAATCATTTGGCATCCTTCATATCGCCATTTTAGGTATTCGATAATATGCACTTTTAGCAATAAGAGATGATTTTCTATTATATATTGATGTTTGGTGGAATTAATTGCATCATCATGAAAGCCTTTCTACTCCCTGGACTGACATCCACCTCAATCCTCAATACTGATATCGTAAACTTTATTTTGCTAATACACTTCTAACGCCAAAACTCACGCGTAAAAATCGTCAAGAAATACAAAAATATAACCACATTGTTTATTTTGGAGGTATGATGGTTTATCAGTAAATTAAAGTAAGTTTAATTTTTTGTTTGTTTAAACATCATTCATAATTTTAATTTATCAAAAATTATTAAGCGGATATAAAACTAATCTAAATACTTAGAGTGCTAAAAGTATTAAAAGTAGTAGAAAAAATGTTCCCCATTGAGGTTTTACAGGTTTTAACTTTTAAGAAAGCCGTCTAAGTTTCCCTTCTGATTTTATTCTACAGTGACGTTAAACGCTAAAAAGAGCATAAGGAGTGTTTAATAATCGTGGTGGAAAATTAAAAATGGAAGAAGCGTAGTAAATTTTTAAGAAATAGTAAAATAAAATAAAACATTAAAGAGGAGAGCAAACAAAATGAGTGATTAGATTAGCAATAAATAAAAGAAGTATTATAATAAAGCTATAGAATTTATTGTAATAACATCTAAAATGTCGTTTTCAAATCTTTAAAAAAATTGCGAAATAATTAATATGAAATTATATCCTCAAATGTAATATCATTACTCCAAATTGTCAACATGACAGCATAATATAAAATCGAATAATATAGTTTTATGTTTTAACAATATACGTAATTATACATATATTCAATTCATATATTCAGTTACGTAAATTTCATAATGAGTGCATACGAATAAAACTTTAAATTTGTTTGTCAAGGTGTATGAATTAATCTAATAAGCTTTAGGTATAGTCGACAATAATGTTTTGTGATGAAAGCAAACACATAATACTTATAACATATTATAATAAGATCATATAAGTGATAAGGATCATTTCGAAACGTAATTTGAATTGAATATTCAGGTGAGCAAATTTCAGAAAGGAGCGCGTGAGCAGCCCCCTGGGTATGCCCATAGCCCTGTTTAAAACTTTCTTTTTCAATGAGGTAAAATTATTTTTTTCAGGTAATTTCGGCTTCGATAGGTACATTTTTACTAAATAATATTTAAAGATAATGAAAGTTATATTGTACATGAAAGTACAATTCAAATATTTAATAAAAACGGCGAAATTCATTTAATACAATAAAATAGCATATTTAATCCATACTTTTAATGTTAAAAACTATCTAGCTATCAGAAAAAATTTACCTTTGGCCAAAATTAAAATACATAATATGCAGATATTATTATTAAATTATTTTCAAATACTTTTATAGACCATTTCAACATCTTTCTTGTCTATATTTTACCGCCGGGTGTAGTATAAAAATCTATAATATATAGTTCTAAAAGTCATTACAAGCCGTGAATTGACATCTCATGCATTTTTTCCAAAACGTCTTGTACGGAAAAAATTACTGATGCTAGTTTCATGGGAACTATTAAACCTGTTTAAAAACATTAAACTAAGTACTCTTTATTAGTAACAATGAAGAATGTCAAATTATTTACAACAATAATTCCAAAAAGCACTTTTAATTTGTATTGGTGGTACCTAAAATTTGTCGCAGCTCTAGATTTGACGGTGTAGCGAATTCAGATTTTGTTAGTGGGAAATTGAAGTTAGCGAAGTTGACATCATCTATCTTTTTGTGGCAACAATTTGAATAATCTGCTGTTGTCTACCACTGCTTAAAAACTATAGTTAACAGAGCTTCAGTATGGAAATCAGCAAAACAGTGTAAAATTATAAATTGAAAAATGGTAGAAGTAGAAAAACTAAAAATAGAGTTATAAATTATTTTTATTTGTGATTAATTCATTTTCTATACTATGAGCATCATCTAGTCCGTGTGGGTCCGAGAAACCTTAGTACATACTTCACACATAATAATATGTATAAAACAAAAAAATTGTAAGTTATACTTCCGAAAATTTATTGAGTTGTCGGAAATTAAAATTGGACCTGGCATTTGTTAACACTTTTTACATTCAATTTAATCATCGTTTTTCACTTTACTTGTTTTCATCACTCACTTCCGTTTATTTGACTATTTTGGCCTTCAAAGTGAAAATATGTAGAATATATATTCAAAAACCTTTCAATGGTTTTCAATAGGTTAAAGTTATATTTTTTGTTTTAAGGTGAACTGCCAGTTTTTAATCAATTAAAAACATAGAAATACGGCAGGCCCTTTTATTTTTGCTTAAAAAAATAAATAAATACATAAAGGTAAAAAACAATAAAGCGCATAACAATATAACACATCCCTAATACAAACATAGCACAGCAGCCATATAGGATATCGTGTTTTTTTTTATTAATGAGGTAACTTCAAATAAAGGGGGAGATCAAATCTAGGCTTGTATCATAGATATTCATTTAGAGAATTATTACAGATGATAGTGTTAGACGTCAAATCACTTTGAATGTTTCAACAAGATAACGACCCGAAACAGACTTCGAGGCTGGTGAAAGGTTTGGCTCAAGAAGATGCAGTCTTATTATCTTGACTACACAGTCGTCAGATTTAAATCCAATAGTGTATTATAAGCATAAGAAATTAAGCGGTAAGCGATTCTAAAGCAACAAAGTGTAGTTTGAAGTCAACCATCAAAGGCGATTAAGATAATTATAAAATGGAAACCATTATTTAATAGATAAATTCTATCCCGCATACATAATGTTTTACTGTTTAAAAACTAGGCACACTTCTTGGAAGACGTTTTTTTATACCTGGCAAATCAACGAACGAAAAATTCTGATTATTCTTTCAATTTGATTAAAGAGTGAAGACAGATCAAAAAAAGTCACGTCTTACTTACCATATTATCGCATGGTGTTTTTTAATTAACCAGCAACTGGGTTAAAAGGTCTTCGAACGGTTCTCACACATATATAATTCAGTTATATTTAAATAACTGCAATAGAATGTAAACTACAAAACTGAATTTTCGCAAATGGTAAGAAAAACAATAACAAACTTAATTAATGAAGGTTTGCAAGTTTAAAGCAACTAAGTTTTTATTTTATTATTTAGAGATATATGTACAACGAAAAAAATATAATGAAATGAAGAATTCAATGAAATAATTATGATTTTTTCTTACATCAATTAAACACATTATCTTATAACTACAGGAAACCGGAAAAAATTTACAAAACTGGGAAGCCAAGGAAGTAATTCAAAATAAATATTTATTATATCAGAATGTCTTAAGTGCCTTTTGAAGTAATATTGAAAATGGGCTAAGTGTCTTTATAAATCATATTAAAAGAGTTCTCAGCTTCAGTTTGATTAATCAAATGTTCGTAGAATGCTTTATTTGCTGTGGGTATATGTTTGGTAGTATGTCCTTAAAACCTTTCAATTTTTCGCAGACACAAATCTTTTTAGCCCCTGCCACAACTATATTTATGTGTGCGTACAATTTTAAAAGAATCAGGCACTTGGATTCATTTGGACAGATATTATTAGGCTTCCCTATAAGATTGTATTTTCTTACAAATATTGACTTTTGATTTTTTGGCATTTAGACCATTTAGACTTACAACCCTTCCAATACTGATATCCTTCTTGCTGGAAATGTTTCTTGTGTATTCGATCTTTTCAAAGCTTTACACATTTTTTAGGATGCTAGTTTATAGATCTTGATTTGTAGAATATCGTTCGCTCTTGGCATTCACCGCGTGCCTTATGGTAAAAAGGACATACAGGCCTACAGTGGACACCAGGAGAAAAACGTGGTCAATGTTACAGTCACTTTCGGCGTTTAAATTTGTTTATCCAAAAACCACAAAAAAGGTACAGAACAGATCACAACACACTTTATAGCATCTCACAAACTCGCAGGATGACAAACGCACGCATCCTCGACGGGCACTTCGAACGGGACAGGCGAAACTTAATCCGCGCACGCGTACTGTAACAATTGAAAACTCACGGGGTGCGCATGCGTTACGGGATCAGGCGAACAGCTGATCTTTCCGTTGCGACCGGTACTTACGTACATACCTTGTAATGTGCACTGTAAAAATGTGGATAAAAAATTGTTGGCGCTGTCGCGGCCGAACGGATCGCAGTAGCGGCTGGAAACAGGAGAACGGAACGAAGGGAAGTCGCGGCCGTGAGGATCCCGTGCGCAACCGCCAAAAACTGCGTCCTCAACTCGTCAACTCGCCTTGGGCCGGTTTTGGCTGTTGTCGTGCGGCGCGGTCCCTTGCCGCCTGCATGCGATCCTAGGGGTTGTTGCCTCCGGAGCCCCCGAGTGGCGGCAGACTGCAGCTGTCACCTTTTTGATATCGAGGCGAAATCCCTGGAATGGATGAATGTTTCTGTTTCAATTGTGTTCGTGATACGTGAGATATTCCGCCGAACAATAGAATTAATAAAATCTGTCACTTGGCGCGGAATAGCGGCCGTGGGGTTGCTAATATCGCGAGAAATTTGGCAATTTTTCGTTAGTAAGGGTTTGAGGCGCGCATGGCGTAACTAAATTTATTTGGGCTTCCCTTGGCGAAAGTTGGCCAGATATATCAATTAATTGTTGTTTCATTATGGGGTGGATTTTACTTATGGACAAAAAAGGGTGTGGATAATACGTCCTCGATTCGAATTTTGAAAGATGTCAATTACAACGGAAATACGCTTACACTACATCAAACTTGTAGTTAGGGGAGACCTGGGATTAGGGTCGCGACAAATTATAGATTTAAAAACGAAAATCTATAACGATATTTGCCTGTCTTTTCAGTTGATATTATTTCAAGCTAACAACAACACAACCAAACGAACTTCCGACGAGTTTTAACCTATAGGAAGCAAAACTTGAGGTTTATTATTGGAAAATTAATGCTTCGAAATCCTTTTTGCACTAATTCAATTCTCGTTTTGTATGCAAAATATAACGGAAGGCTTGATCTTGCACATACATAACTTTCAGAAGGTAAAAATCTGGAAATCGATTATGTAATCGATATGCTGCTTCAAGTCTAATTTTTAGTCCAGAATTGCTCCCAAATCCTAAAGACGATCAAATCTATTTAAAACATTTAAAAAAAATATTATTTAGTGATAAATTTGTAGACGATGTTTTAGTAACAATTTAGCTTATACCTACCGATAGTGTGAAAGGTAGAAGCAGATTTATTTTCTTGATCATGGTGTTAATTTATGAAGATAATGTAATTAAATTATATTCATGAATAATTTATGGATTTATATTATCTAATGTATACACAAAAATTGTTACCATAATAGTATTCATTAATTCATCAACGCCGAGGCGAAAACACTAAAGCTAGAAATATGAAATTGATGATGAAAATAGTTAAGTTTATTGGACGTGAACATGCAACTAAGCAATTTTTCGAAATACAACCCGTAAGGGGTACAGCGCAAATTTGCGTTGTCCTGGGGCTAATCAAGATTTATGAGAAAACTGACCTGCATATTTTCAGAAATATCTTCAATAAAACACGAAACGCTAATAAAATTCGTATTCAACCTGCTTTTATTGAAGAGTAAGGAAAACATCCTGCATTATATACTTATATATAATACTTTGATAATCTATGGATTTTTACCAGCTAAAATAAAAAAAGTGGCCTACAAATGCAAAATTAATCTTTGGAATTTTATTACGACAATAGGTATAACTTGAAAACGTTACCATCGCAACCTTCAATTAATTTTTTCAAAAACAATTTTTTAACCAACTCCCACAATTTTTTAAAAGTTATTTAACTAAATTTGCTTTTTATAACTTATAAGGTCCATGGCGTAGGATTTGATACACCGCATGTATTAAAAGATGATCAGCTTTAACACGACGAATTTTATTATTTCGAAAACATAAGTTATTCACTGATAGAATCTTATAAATTCAATATTTACGTAACTTTAATATAGACGAACGTATCAAGAAGTGATCTTAGTAAAATATTCTAAATGTTTGCAGAACTGTTGCTTGAGAATGAAAGAAATAGGTACTTCTCCTATTTTAAAAGTACCACACTTGTTGAAATTAATGTCTTTTAAGATCATAAACAAACCTTCTTTTATGTCCTCTACAAACTTCCATCTCAAACTATTAGTTTACAGTAATAGGCTACTATTATTAGTCTATTAAATGTAATATTTTATGAGGCCCATGAGGGTTTCGTCATGCAATATTGATTATTATAGTTATTGTAATATGTTGTATCTCAAGCACTTATAAGTACGATATTGCGTACATCATGAGCCCTGTACTTTCTTTATACACAAAAATTAAAATTTCACGACACAATACACTGAGCAAATAAATTACTTCAAATGTCACTTCAATTTATTGTTAGTTTTACAGAAATGTAAAATGGAAATGCTAAATGCTGCCTTATCAATAATTTTTAATTTTTGCGTATAAGGCTTGACACGATAATTTTATTGTTGATTAATTTTAGTATGTTATAAGGAGTCTTCATAAATGTTTTCCTACTTTTTTCCGATGAATACACCAATCACCAATAATATATACACTTATTTAAAGTCGCTTAAAAATCATCTCCGCTGTATTTTCATATAATTTGATACGATAAACTGAAAGTATTTGAGTAGTAGCTGTTTATATATACATACATAAAAATTGCTATTTCAATTTGATTATTTTAACATTATAAACTATTTGAAATAAATGGCACTAGTCTTCAGTTTTCCCAAACGAATTTTTGTATACAATAATAAGAAATATTTTGTGTCCACTAACAAAGCACCATTAAAAAATAGCAACAAATAAACATTTTTATGAGAGTGAATAAAAGTGAAATAGTCAGAATTCACAGAATTTTGTAGGGGTCGTATATAATCCACAAATGATGCTGAGGATTTGCGATATTCGAATACGATCGTATCTGAAGAAATGGTCAATAAAATTTATGTATTTGTATTCATTTTAGTGCCCGATAGTTAAGGACGGGATAAACATATCAGATAAACGTGTTTTTCATGTTTTGTATGAACATTCGTGTATCAGAAATCTATCATCAAAATATGTTTGCCCGCAATTGACCTAAGATGTATATGATATATGTATCAATCACCCTATGGTTCTGTTTTACTCACCTTAAATCTTTCCTCTGATTTCTTAAGAAAAAATTATATGTCTGCCTGAGAAATTATAAGCCTTTAAGTTTGATTCAAATTTGATTTTGAGTAGTTTTGGAAATAAAGATTTGTTCAAGCACTTCGGTTTTTCTTATATGATTTATATTTTAGAAACTGGAAGACTGCCCGTTCTTTAAATTCAAGGTTAAAATTGTTTACAAAAGTTTTCAGGTTCAAGTTAGTAGCATTAATTATTTACATGTAGGCACTGTCCTTTAATCTATGCTAATATAAAAAACACTATTTTTGGTTCGACTGCATAATTTAGTAGCTATATGTTATAAGAAGTTCAATACAATTTGTGTTACTTAATCTGATAGGGATCAATAGTATCATTCGAATGATTTTTATTTTTTACATTCCCGAATCTTACAACAACAATTTATTTAGCATTTTTATTATGCACAAAGCACAAAAAATTGTAAAATTTCAATCAGTCATTAGTATTAAATATTAAGTCCGAAATATTTCCCAAAGTTCTGACGCTTCTCAATTTTTGTACGATTTTTAGTTTAGGTAACTCTCAGGTTTAGGCCCAGTCACTAAGCCGGTCGAATTTTGTGCCGAATACGAATTAGAGAAAAAACAAACAGAATGCGTGTAAATAATTCAAATGACGTAAATATTCGTACACGATATAGCTTAAATAAATAGTTCCAAGACTAAGCGCGCAGATCCTGAGAGAAATCAAATTAAAGAGACTTTGCACGATTTTGGAATTGGTTTATAATAATAAAAATATCGACGAATTCCATCTATATTCAAATTCAAAATTATCATCAATCGTTCAAATTAAAATACATGTCTGTGAAGATTAATTTTTCTGCATTTTATCAGAATTTCAAAAATATTAGAAAATTTATTGCCTACGAACTTCTAAATTCGTCATAATTACAAATGATATTATGTAGGTGCAAAATGTCCAAATGTGTTAGATATAACCCATGAAGTTTATTATGTTATTGTGAAATTATGATGTAATTGTCGATTCAGTATTAACAATAATTTAGCTATTTAATAAATATACTGATCAATGCACATAACTCTTTTAATTAGGTCATTTTTTGAATTCCAGTATAAAGTCAATTCTGAAAAGGCACAAGTGCACTCACCAATCCAAACTGCACGTTCCCAAAAGTGAATTATAAGTTGCATTATGTGCAAGCTCGTTTAATTAAATAACTAGCATACCATTAACACTTTTGATGGCACTAACACCAGTAGGTAAGGAAAGATCGTCCCACTCCTAGTTATTTCAGAAGTTAGAACACTTTACCGATAAAATCTTATCTTTCAGTATGCCTCGCAAAGAGTCTAAAGTTGAGTGCATTTAAAATTTCAATCATATAAATCTGGAGTGCTCAAAAAAAATAAAAAAGAAAATATAAAAGAGATTTATTAAAAGCGCTCTAGTGCAACAACCCGATGAATTGGGGCAAATTGCACGCCAGCCAATGCACTACTATATATAAAAGAGATAGTGCATCGCCAATCCACGACACCCCCATGCCAGGGGGTACGTGCTCCCGGACCATTAATGGGGCGACATGGCACGGCACGAGGCGTTCGCTGACATATTTTTTAAAGCTTAACCTTCCGCTCGAGTAGCAAGGATATCATCCAAGAAAATTTATCTTAAATGTAAATATGGCTCGAAATGTGAAGGGTTAAATATAGCTCAAGAGTCCGAAAGTATCGCTGGAGTGGGCACTAGGTCAAAGAGATTGTGTTGAATTTTTCTTATATATTTTCTTTTTATTTTTCGCAAGTCGTCTTCTCGTATCCATGCCACTGGAGTCGATCGATAAACCTAATTGAATGGAAGCTAATACCATAAGCGCATTGTTTCGGAATCGTCCAATAGACTTTGACAAGAGGACTTTTCACCACGACGACGTTGACGACAGGACTCAAGAGATTTCAAGCAACTGGAAGGATTCTGAGCCTGGACCGTTTTCACTATCGGCGACGTCACATCCTCACATTAGCCTTGGCGGCAATCAGTACTGGGTGGACCCTCCGCAAAAGTAGCACCCGTGCCAAAGGATTTTATGTAACATTGGTGTGGTGGTACACAGTGACTGCGGGGTTAATCCGCGACCTCCACGTGATGTTGCACGCAGCGAGAGCCAGGATTAGCACGGAATTATGCTCGATCCGATACCCGGGGGAATGGCGAATAAATCAATTCACATTAGGGGTTCAGTTTATAGCAGAAAAATCAGGACTCCGCCTTACCCCGAAACGGAGCGGGTTCGGTACTAGATATTGTGCCAGAGCAGTGCGATATGGGTAGTCGTCACCGTTTTTTACATCTCAAAATATTACACTTTATAACGAGGGGTGCCTTTGTGCTTTGCTCCGCGAATAAATTAATTTATACCTTTCCCTCTGTTCCCAATAGGTCTTTTGATGCCCTGGAGGAGACATTAGAGGCTCCTCTCCACAATGCAGCGCACCCTCCTTTTGTTGTCAATGTTAACAAAATGTTGCACCCCTGCATGTTTTATGCTAATGCAAATGCACGCAGCACAGGGGTTCCTCCCGTTCTCGCGAAAGCTTTCGCCCAAAGAGTAAAAGAAAGGAGGAAGCATGAATTGCATGATTGTCAGGGAACATAATCGATGGAACGCACTTGAGGCAACCGATATGCAGTTTAATCACTTTTAAACCCAGCAGAGAAAGGATGCTCATCAAGAAAAAAATTCTTGTTTATCCGTTTTATGCTTTGACGGATATATTTACATAAATAAGTACCGGCTTGATTATCTCACAATTTAAAGTATCTTTCAAATGTCTGCGGGTGGCATAATCTTACTAAAATCAATATATACATTCACTTATCTAGAATTCTGAACCTATAGAATCTTTGCGTCATACTCATACAAATATATGTTATGTATATGCATACATATACTTTTGATAAGGTTTCATAAGTTAATTTTAGAATTGTCGTCAATGTTTTTGTTTGTTCCATATAAACTCCATAACTATTTGTCCAAATTCAATAGGACTTTAATTGTTTGTAAAGTTATTATCTTGGAACAAGTTTAAGCTATAAATAGCAATAGTTTGACTTTATATAATTTTACACCGTACAGAAATAAAACTTTTGATATATTTCTTCTGAGAAAGCGAATAAAAACTTTCAAGTGAATTCAATGACTTATTTTTAGAACGAACTATCAACGAAGTTTGAGAAAACAAACACTATTTCAATTTAAAAAACTTATTTTTGATAATAACCAGAAGAGCTAGCTGTTGTAGTTCTTGACCGCACTCTTCAAATTAATGTCACTCATTTAATAAATAAGTTTAATAAGTTTATACAGTTAAAAACAAGGAATTTTATTCCACACTTATGCAAAATTTTAATTTTAAATTCTGCAGTTTTGCATGTATTAGTCGGGCAATAGAATTTCTTATTTTGTATTTATAATATTTAGTATATATTTTAAAGGGAAATGAGATGACTGCGTGTTATTAGTTCTACAAAATAATTTTTTATTTATATGAAAAAAAGGGAAAAACTATTAGGTAACGCTATAATAAACATTGCCTGAATTTGAGAATAAGTTTGCGCCACATGAAGTTCATAAAATTTATTGAAAATATCGTAGTATATTTTCTTTTCAAACATAATAAATCGTAATTATGAAACGCAATTATTAAGACATCAAACTTTTAACGTAGCTGTATTTTTAATGCTATCGTTTGTAATACTAAAGACTAAATAATAATTCTAAATATGAATATTGTGAAACTCAAATAATGTACCTTTTAATATACCTAGCTCTTAATTAGTAACTTTCAAATTCTGGTTTTTGATCAAAAATGAAAATAAATATATATGTATAACAACATTATGTATTTTAAAGTATCCTTTGAAAAACATATTTATGTTAATTTTTAGATTAAACTCGCCAGTTCAGATATAGGAAATAATTCTTATTTTCCTTTGAAAAGTGTTTTAGAAGACCGTCTTTTGTGTGTTTTGATAAAAAGAATATAATAACAATGAAAACTCTTTGGAATTCTTCTTCCGTTTAGCGTTATCCGCTCGAATTTACTAATGCACAATTTTTTATAACCTACCTTACATAAATTAGGCTAATTTATATTCAACAATTAATTTTTAATTGTTATTCAATTATTAAAATTATTATTTAGGAACTGCTAATTCTAATATTTATTACACATAGCATTTCAGTCAACATAATCACAATCAAACACATTAAATCCCTTGCTATAAGTACACTTCTTTGTGTTTTAAATCATCCAAAATTCATCAACAAGGTTGAATACCGGAAATATTCCATGTACAAGTGTTGGTAAAGGGAAACCCATATCAAGCCATCCATCTTTGTTCAAAATTTCATATCCATATAATTTATTTTGCTAAATCTAAAATCCGGTCTTTTGAGTAGATTGGAATTAGTCCGGAAGAAGAATAGGACACACATATGTATGTATCTAACAGAAAAATCGAATAACAAACACATATCGGATTTGATAAGCGCAACAATGATATATGAATATTTAAGTCAGTGAAATGTTTTGATAAAACAATTCCCACAAGCTCAAAATAACTACCGAATTATGTATATGCCTATCACAATCTTAATACGCATATAGCAGTTACTTAAGGGGTCATTCTACTATAAATGGACAACAAATAATTAAAAAATAATTTCTCAATAACTACAGATCGATATTAATTTATATTTAACAACATGTAATGGTGCGTCATTTTTACCTATGAAATCAGTTTTCAAATGTTCTTTCGAACAAATGATCCGATGATTTTAACAATCTATTAAAAATTTATTTATTTTTATGTTCTATTTATCTCAGTTTTAAGAAAAAAATATAAGTATTTTTAAACTGTACTCTTAACCGGTTTCTATTCTTTAATAGCATAATTTTGTATGTTATACTTTTATTTTATATTCCGTATATATTCATATTTTGAAATACTTTTAACATATGGGCTTCTCATTAAAAATTTGTTCTTGGGTGGATTACGCATCATTTTAGAAAACGTAACCACTTGACTGTTTCGAAAAACTACCTGTACCATTCAGTTATTCAAAAGCTTGATATTTTTCTATCATTATCTGCACGGGGAGTGTCAATATTAAAATAATGGATATAAATAAGAAGTTGTAATTCACTGTTGTTGCTTTAAAATATACTAGAACTCTATATTCTATCGTTGATTAAACTACAAATAACTACAAACTTTTACGACCATTTTCAAATGTTTGCGAGTTACTACATAATACTGAGAATCTAAACTACAGTTTCTTTACCAATATCCTGTACTAAAAGTTGTGATTAGAAAATCGAGCTCAAGATCGATCTTGATTTAAACAGGTACCATCTACTGTTTATTATAACTTATAAAGTAAATATAAAGTAGTATAGTTCTGGGGGATGATCGACCAGACGCTAGAGTGAAATTGTTTTAAATAAAACAAAGCTATAGTTGATTACTCTAGCACTACAACTTTGTTAGCCAAAATAGGAAGTTTAACAATATCAAGATATTCGTACTTTATAGTCTTGTATATGATAAGTATGTACATATGCATATTATATATAGCAGAATTTTCCAAACGAGGGGAAGGTACATTTTTGTTATTTTTTGAGACTGGTTGTATGTACTATTTGAACACATTTGTTTAATATGAAAAACAAAACTTAGCTTTAATAAAAGTTCATGGTTATAATTGTATAAGGCTCTAGAAATAATGTAACTTTAGGAAAAAGTATCAAGATTTAACTATTTTATGGAAACGATATCAGGTAATTATGACTTCAATTTACTTTTAAAAACATTAAGACCTTTCTGTTTTTAAGTTCACACGTTTTCTGCATTAACGTAAAAGAATCATAATGAATAATGAAATTGAAATTTCAAAAAATAAATAACAGTTCTATAAATCGAAATGAAGAATAACCAAATTTTTGATGATTGAAAGTGATCGTTGACTTGAAAGTTGTTATATTGTAGAATACTGAATTAAGGAAGCTTTCCAATGCAAATATTGACACATTCAGATATATTATGTGATGTATGAAAGTGTATCTACCTAACTTGCTTTGTCGTAGCAAGCTGCTAAAAACTGAGCTGTTTGATAGTATAAGAGATAGTTATTTAAAAAAGTAAATTAACCCTGTTTATTAAAAAAAATGTTTGTTTATTTTTAAAAATGTAAAAATGGCCCGTTATCCGGAAAATAAAGTGAGTAAACTTGATTGGGTGCAGAAGAGGAAATTAAAAGTACAATTTTATAAATCGGATCCTATGATGACGTATCTATAAATTAACATACATTATTCAAAATATACAATATTGATTATTATAAATTAACATGCATATTCAAATTTTGTGAGTTTTGTAAACTCAATCATATCTGTATCTATTCAGATTTATTAATTAATTATAGTATTTACGATATCCTGAGAAATAATGTATAAGAAAAATATTTGTATCCGTAACTTCTCTTTGCTCGTTTCAAATCAAGAAGGGTTTGTTTGTAGGTTTACCAAAACGTAACAGTTTGGTTAAAAACACTCAGAATTTCCATGTATTTCTGATCAAATGGTTTATAAAAATAATAAAATAATAGTATTTATAATAATGGATATTAATAAGTTATATGACCATACACTTCTATTGCGTCCAAATATAATATAAATTATTTTTGACACGCTTCTGGTCAGCATTAATTTCATTTCATTAATAACTTTTGCTATATCTGTGATTTTTTTCAAAAATTTAGACATAGGTAGGTACATACATATATTAGAGCTTGGTGAGCAGTTAGTTTAGAATTGAGCCACAATATACAAACCCTTTAATTTTTATTTGTTATTAGTTTAACATTTTTGAATACCCATCAATGGATGTAGAGACTTGTATTCAATTTGAAAAACCGCCAACAATACCAACAAGTCTTTTAACTTAAAAATTACCCATAATAATTTTCTGATCTTTGATTTAGATGTAATGAAATATATAAAAGTATTTAAAAAAGGCTAGTTACATAATTAGATTTGTACTTCAGGTAAATGGTATAGCAAATTTTTAAAAATTAAGTTTAGGAGATAAATATATTAAAAAGAATTTTTTAAACTTCCTCAGATTGATTTTTAAAAAACTTTCTTTGTATTAACCGTTTCTTTCTTAAAACGTGGATATTTTAATCGATGGAAATTATGTTTATTACTTTAGAGACATTTTTTGGAATAAAACATTTTCTTATTTAAAGCGAAATAACGAATTTTATTAGTGATCGAGGACAAATTTTAATTTTCATTTACTAGTTGAGTTTACTTGACGACCATACAGAAAATATTATAAAACAAATACATAGTTTTATTTTAAAATTTTCCAGAATTTTTAGTTCAACAAGTTAAAATTCAAATTTTAAGAGCATGGTAACGATAAAATAAAGTGGTTATTATCCGAAAAACGAGGACACTATGTGACATTTGCACTTTAAAGGTCAAAATTGAAGTAACACTGCGACGAATACCTTCGAAAACAGCTTAAACTTTTCGATTTGGTTCACAAAGAGACAACGCGAAATACTGTCTTAGAGTAGATATTTAAATGTATAGAGGTCTACAGTCTATGTATTTTGAAGGAACAGAAAAGCTAAAATGATTATTCCTTTCTGAGTAGGAGGATTCCTTAAAGAAAACAGAAATTTATGAGAATGAATACCTAATTAGTCTCTAAAGATTACTAGAGTATAATCAAAGTTTTGCTCTCCATTTTGCACTCCGTGTCCGTTGAACCACAATCCTTTTACGTAAAAGTACATTTCCTTTGAGAAAAATTTTGTGACATTTTCAGAGTCATGCGAGCCGGAAGTCACATGTTGAATATAATCGAATTTATTGATAAACTCTTAATTTTTTTTTTTTTAAATATTGACCTTCTGTTCAGGGGAAATAACAATGTCAAGGGAAGTTACACATACACCGGAAAGCCAGTGCAGAAGTATGTGCGACTGCTGGAAAATTTGGGTGCGGTCTTTATGACGCATGCCGAAAAAAGATTTTGTGCAGAAATTTCCAGCGTTTGCTGCCATTTTCTTTTTTCATCGTTTTTTTTTTACGGAGATTTAATTTTTTTGCAAAACACATTACAGCTAAAATGGCACAAATAAATGAAAAAAACACATATTACCTACCTTGGGACTAAAAAAATTAACACCACGACCGTTTTTCATTTTCGCACGGACAATTTTCTCCCAACTTTATTACTACTCACGATCGTTTTACGAAGCACCAAAAAGGTTTGTAGTTTGACGATTAAAAGCAGATTTGATCCCTGCGACAAACGATATCCGATGTATTTTAAGTTCGCCAACCGATTTTTTTCAGCACTAAAACTGGTTATTTTTTTTCATCAAGTGAAAACTTTGAAATTACGTTCGGAAAACGGGTTATAGTCACTTTTTATTTTTACAACAATCTTTTGGAAGAACTCGTCTGCCCCCAGGAAGTAGTAGTCAGAAGATCGAGGCGGCAATTTAACGATCGTTAGATTTTGGGCAATCTGTCTCTAGCCAAGACAGTGGATAGGATCCCAGTGAAAATTTGAGGCCTCTTCCCTGAATATAGTATTTTCTTTATCCTAAATAGGTATCTTTATGGCGGACACCGCAAAGCGCACCAAGCGCACTAGTTGACGCCTAAACGTCTACTACGAATCGCGGTCGGTGTAGCAAACCCCTGTTCTCTATACACCAATATCATCAAGAGGGGACCTTCCCTATATACCTAGGACTATAGCATGATCCTGGAGGATGTGTACGTCCAGGACAGACACTACCACATTGAACCGGGCCTCAAGTTAAATAGTAAATGAAACAAGAAAAAAGCCAAAATTTAGTCGGAAAAATAAAACTTTTGCACTGAAGAAGACGAAGGCTACAAATACCAAAAGAGGAATTAAAAAAAAGAAAATAATAAAAGAAAAAAAATATACCATCCGCCTGATTCTGCTGTAACTTAAGGGCAAAATGTCGATATATTACCAACAACTACCCGGGATTTTGGGTGGTGATGAGTAGCACCGCCAGATGGAGCGAATGGTACAGCGGCGCTACTCCAGCATCCGGGAGGGATGCACACACAAGTCGCACATAGATCTGGCCGCCTCAGCCCTGGATCCCATTATAAAGGACATGCTCAGCTGAACCAACCCTCCGCGCTTGATTTATGTCCATCACGGCTGCATACATCGACAATAGGCGACAGCATCCCGGGCTCCGGGTCCTAGTAAATCTCATTTAATATCCCGCTGGTGTGCGTTCATTTGAATTTCGGGTTGAATGGGGTGGATGCTGGGGCGCATCATCTCACCACCCACCCACCCACTGGACCGGGTCGCACCAGGGACTAAAGCGAGACAAGTGCTCGTGACGGATGAAAGTTTTTGCTATGGATGCTGTGCCTGCGACTGGGATGCAGCTACCACGTCTCGCGAACGCTAGAATAAGATGAACGCACCTCAGCATCCCTGTTGAGCGAGGGGATGCTATTCTGCTGGATGCTGATCGATTTTTGTTGAGCTCATGTTAAGCTGTTTTCCAGGAGGAATTGTTGTTGCTGTTGCCGCCGCTGCTGCTGCTGCTGCTGCTCCTGGTGGCTATTGTTGTTGCCATTGTAGTTTCAAGGAGCACATAACGAGCAGAGGGCGAACAAGCAAAATAGCCCAACCAGCCGGAATAGGGTGATTTTTGGGTGGATTGAACTCACCCATGTCGGGGTGATTTATTATAAAATGAGAAATGAGCGTGGGCGAATGTTTCGCTTCGATCCGCCAAGCCAGGCCGTATGTGCTCATTCCCACCGCCGATGTGGACGCGGCGCCCATTTTTTAATTGAATGATCTGTCCCACGGGCGCTCTTTGTGCCTAGTATCCGTCAACAGTTTTCGTTTTCGTTCCACATCGGAATCCTTCCAATATTTTTCGACTATCTCTGTGAAGAGCTTTTGATTTTGGAAAAGTTAATTCACTAACCCCTCCCACATCCTCCTGTGGTTACTTCTATGTTACCTAGATTACAGAGACATGCCTTTTTCGCAAAAGTAAATAAAACCACGAATAACATTTTGATTGGATGAAATATTATTGGTTTAAATAGATTTATACCCGCGAATCGCTCGGCTATAAAACATATTTAGATAAATTAAACGAGTTTCGAATTCAAGAATAGAAATTGTACTTTCACTTTTAAAGTTAAGTTAATTAAATGCATATGCAAATTTATTTAAAAACTTCAACTATTTGTTAGTCGACTTTTATAACTTTGTAGTGGATATTTAACCAATTTATAATCAATAACTGCTTTCGCATTAGATACTTCCGATCAAATTCAATTACTTCAATTAATTGCTAAATTAAGACGGTCCTAAAAGAAACCGAAGTTATTCGTAAGTATACACGACGAAAATGATCTAAGAGTATTTTAAAATTTATTTTATTCTCATGTTAAGTAATAATGAGATACACCTTATTTGTATGTATATGGAAAAAATTTGTCGTTTTTTATTTTAAAACTATAGTGAAAGCAATCAAGAACAATACAATATGTATTTAAATCTACTGTTGAATTCAAAACTATTGTTATTAATGTGCTTTCATTAGTTCGTCGACTGTTTCCTCCCTGTACAACAATAATGTAGTTAGTATGAACATAGTTTTGTTTCGGTTTAAAAATTAAATCAAATAAAATGGATCTTGGTCACAATAAATTAACAAAGCACTAAAATCAACAAAAACCAGTGAGTTGAGATATGCCTACTTATTCAGTACGTAATGTTAGATTTAATCATAATTTAATTAAAAATGCGTTTGTAATTTATTTTTTTATTGTCACTAAAGTAAGTTTTAATTAAGCCCTAAAGTATAGTAGTGGCGTAAGTCAAGTTTTAATAGTTCGGCGTGAAATGTAACTGCGCGTGTTAAGTTATATCATATTTGACTCAACGGTTTAATGTCTTCAAACCTTAGTACCGCCCGTTTATATTAATGCATGCCCTATTAATGAAATACAATTATCATATAATAGAAAACCATTTATTATTTTAACTGAGACTGGGTATTCAAAAAGTGCTCTTCAAATTCTGGTGTGTGTGTGTGTATTTTAGGATATGTGTAAACAAATCAAGTTCTCAAATAACAACGCTTTTCGATGTTAATATATGTAGCATTCAATAAGTTTTTGTTACAATCTTGGACGGATGTGAGTAGATTTTCATTCAAAAATTACTCGCTTCGATTTTGGATCTCTTTTGTGAATATTAGCAATTTTTGATTATATAGACATTACATATTTGTATTTTATGTTTTTTTTATTTGTTATATGCTTATTCAAACTCTTAACTTGTTAATGTAAACAGTATTTCTGAAATAAATAGGGGTAATTTTATTTCAAGATATACATACATAGCTCATTTTCTCTTTAGCTTTGACGCACTGGATTATTGCTTATTTTTAAGAAGAAAATTCCAGGAAAATGATTTATTGCTTATTTTCATGTTCAAATTTTATCAGACAAATAACATTAGGTATTACAATTCAATTTCGTAATAATAAATACATTCAATAATGAAAAAAAGATCTTTTGGCGGCAGTCAGAAGGAAGGGATAGATTTCCGATTTTAACTAAATCATTGTTAAAAACTGGTGTAGCCTGTCACTCCTTTGACCGATCACCATTATGATATAAAATTGCATGTTGGCAATATGTATGTTAAGTTTGGTGAATAACGGTTAAAAAATACGAAAGGTATCGAGTCCAAAGCAATTTTCTCTAGCTCAGGTGGACACTATATCTCCACCCCTTGACCCATTCCTCCCATTTACAGATAGAGGCCACAATAAGTAGTATTTTATATGAAATCTACATAAATCTAATAGGCGATTATACACATAAACAACATATAAATTCGACATCATATTTCTGGTCAACAATAATACTAAAATAAAAATCTCAATAGGAGTGCCTATCATGGTCGAACCAAACGCCTTTCTGATGAAGGTAAAAGTCGTGTCCTAGGTGAACAAAAAGGGGACTATTTTTTAGTTGTTCAGATTTTCTAAAGATTATTCTCTGTTGCCAGATAGCTACAGGTAACATCTAAAGCTTTCAAGAACAATAACCATCACTATGTATATTCAAAAGCAATATGATGTAGGAGTAATAGTAAGGCGAATAAACATTTTTTTCCTACATACTTTTTGTGGTATTAATTTTCTCCAGTGCTATAACTTATACTTTGTACGATGCTGTAGTATTGTAAGTTATACTCCTCCTCGCATCTTATCGGAGCAAAGCAATTTTTCAAATTAATTCTCTACAGATCTAGATGTTGCCGCACACACAATCAATATCGTTGCGATATTAAAAATTGTTCAACGCCCTGAACAAAGAGAGGAGGACCTGCTCTGTGCATGGACCGGCTGAGATGTCTCCTCCCGCAAGGTGCGCCGGGGCGGGCTGCGGGCGGGGGCAGCAGCAACAGCAGGAACCTTTCCTCGCGTCCATAAATTGAAAAGTGTAATACTGTGCAAGTGTAAAATTACCACACAAAATCGATCCAGCTCCAGATGGGAAAAGCTGTAGGTGGGGTCATCGCTCGTTAATAAAAAATATTCAGAGCTTTTCCGGAGAAAAATTGCAATACGCGCCTTCACACAGGAGCAGTTACAAGCTGAGCAAAAAGGACACCGGTGGCTCCACTGCATAAGCGCGAACGAGCTGCACACAACTACACATTCAAAAATAAAATTGAAATGATCGTCCATTATTTTGTAGCTATTAATGGCTGCTTTTAAGCTGTTTACTCAACATATAAAACAAATACTCAAAAAGGACGACATAAAATGATTGATTTCAGGAACTACAAAGAATAAGCCATTGAGTTTGTTTTTCGTAACTGTAAAGTATTTTAAAATTCTCAGTTAAAACTAAAAAGTTCATTGGAATATGCTTTCAAATGACGAACCCTTTTTATATTATACATGCTCTGATCAAATTGAAGTACCTACTACACCGAAAACTTACCGACTTATTACTCTACAAATTTAATAACACCTCAGTAATGTGAAAGGGTTAAACTATTTTAATTTGTCATCCTTAGCAGATCATTTAGATACATGTATCAATACGCTTTTGAAGTTCTAATTCTTTAATGCATATAGCATTTCCATCTGGATTAACATAAGTTCAGTTTGAAAAATATCATAAAAACCTTTGAAATACGCTTGACTAAAGACAGCTTTTAATTCATATGAAATTTCATTCCGAATTCAATAAGGTATATCTTTCTTTGAAATACTTTGAAGTTCAAAATTATCAGTTGGCATATTATGTCGACTATTCTAAAACATATAGGTACATATTTAAATATCCACTTCATTTCGTAGGATTTCCAAGAATTTAGGAATTTGAATTTAGCTGTCAAAAACTAATTCGAAATCAACATTTCCAAAACAACCCCAAATATAAATTTACATGAATTTTGCAATTGTTGAATGACACCTTAAGCCAGCGATTTTTAAACCTTATACATTTTTGTTGTTGTTGTTTTTTGTTTATTTTTTATGAATACAGGCAAAGCTACCTATATACATAAATTACACAAAATGTACTCGGTCCTATACATTTTATACGCATAGTAGCATATTTGTTAAGTTGGATTATACAGTACGCTCTATTAAAAACTAAAAAATTATATTACATTACATAAGTACATCGGAAAGAATAAGTTCAATGTAGCTAAAAGAACGTACACCATTTTTTGTAATTATTAAATATTTAGTTCCAAAAACGAATTCGAAAATATCCACCATTGATTACAAAGTGTAAATTTCTAAAATCTTTACCAAACAGTGCATGTAGCAAAATCAGTTACGTTGTATTTAATTTCAAAAACATAATAGATAGTATAGGAATTCCTTGACCAAGAATTACATTACAAGAATAAAATCTGGAAACTTTCTTGCTCTAGAATGCAGATGTTGTACTTTGCAATAATAAGCAGTTAAATTTAAATTGCAACGTTTAATCAAAGCAATGCGACCGAACTAAAACCGACTTTCCTGGGCTCAATCACCTTCTACATGTTACACCCTTCCGGAGCCGTACTAGCATTTGCAATGAAATGCTCACGTAAACATCTTTCCTACTGTTATTTTTTTCTTCCTTTTGCAAATTACCATGAAACGTCGAAACCCTCATAAAAGTGTGACTGTTCCTTAAACATGTCGTTTCTCCTCAAATACTCCAACTTTATAGTGCCGTAAGGACTCACTAACACATTTGTTTTCCTAGCATTTTTCGCCGAGACTCTTTCATTTGAAGAAAAGTTCACCATTTTGCTTCCCTTCTGCAATGAGACCATCAAGTGCCACATAACGTATGTAGGAGGGTAATTTGCATAAAAATCACGACATTAGACTAGTTGAGCGTGAAATTGAGCGCCAGTTGACTTCCTCAAGCAGTATATGGATGCGATAGTCCATAGTACTATCGAAAACATTCCCGACCACCGGAAAACTTTCTCTATCTCGGGCAGACTCTATTTGATCGAATATAAGTTTTTGGGCGAATCCAATAAAGAATAACTTTGATATTTCCGTACTCACTCCTAAAATCTATTTGTATTCACGGTCGGGAACGTAATTTATTTGATTCTTCCGGCAAAGTTTTCATATTAATGTAAATCGTTGCTCCGGCTGTGGCGCAATTTACATAAGTAAACATGCTGCCCTGTCTTGAGGACGAATCGCCCCTACCTCCACGCACAATTTTGTCGAAAAGGAACAATATTTTTTGGGGAGAAGACGAGGTCATCTCATTTTGCTTGTCCAACCTAGATTCGTGTATAATCTTTAATAGAATAATATACGTACAAACTTAGTTTTCCAAAATCAGGGCAAAATATTCAATTTAAATCCCTTATTCCTTTAGTGGCGAGTAAAACCAATGTTTACTATTATCCATTTTCAAAATTATAAGATCAAGTTATGCCGTTTAGAAATAAAGAAGAATTGATAATAGATTGTTGCCGCTTAAGCTGATACAAACCGCCTTTCAATTATATACTAATAAAAATTCACATAAATGATAATAAAATAGTTACAATAGAAATTCTAAAGCGTTTATTAAAGCTGTTTTATAATAGGTAATTTTATTTTATTTTCTAAAGTAATAAAGTTAAATTGTATTAAATTAAATACACGACAATTATATTAATTCAACAAGAAGCAATGGATACATATTTAAATATTTCCGTATATGGTTGCAGTTGTTTGCTATTAAAAAATGTTAGGAACCTTTTTTAGTTTATAACTAATTTTCTGAGTTTTTTATTTAACATTTTTTTAAATCAATAATTTTTCATTTACAGAATTTTTAAAGTATTTTGGAAAACCCATTTTAAAAACAAAGCTCTAAGACGCTGCAGTTAAAGAACTATTGCTTTTACAAATAAAAATGAGTTAAAAATGAATGGAAATTAATTTAGGTCTAAACAAAAAAGGTCCCTAATATATAATTTTATGGTAAGATGAATGCTTTCATATCTAACTAATTAAAAAATATAAACATGTATTGTCCTGTAAATTTTGTTTCATATGAACAATATGCATACATACAATCAAATTAGACTACTCTGTATAATTGCTTGAGGTGATTTCTCAAGCATACGTTAAGCAGCTGCTCATTAAGAAGGGCAAGAAAATGAGAATACAATCTGGCCCATGAATTAAACATTACATCTAATTAAAAGCAACTCAGATTATCCGGTGTCCTTGCCTGATGTACACAAACCTGTATTGTCGAGGGAGCACACACATACTCGTAGTGTGAAATACATCGAGAGGATCGCGGCCAATTCAAAGTGACAAGTCCGTAATTATTGCTTATTTAATTCAACCGCCCATGGCTTCTAATCTTTGTACTTTACAAAGTTATTTGCTCTGTCGGATATCTCATATCCGGCGAGACCCGGTTCCAAAGACACACCTTAATGGAAAAACCGAAATATGCATAATTCATTGGCGATGATGTCTTCTTAATTTTTTTGGATAAAGTCAGGAATTCGCTGTAAGGCAGGGTCCCGAAATTTCCTGTGACATCAGTCGAGCGTTTAATGGGCTCCCTCGGCCCCCTATCTTGACGCCTACTTCATAACTTATGCTGTCACCTGCAAGCAGAGTAATATCCTCAACGCACAGCCATAACTCTTGCGGAGCAGCCCATAAAGTTCAACCTTGGCGTAGAGTTTGATTGTAGGGATTTAGTCTTCAATTTATAAGAAAAATTTGTTCTCATTTCCTTCTCCGCTGCCTCCATATTTTCGCCTACAACGAGGTCTTGTTGTCATGATTATCCTTGCTCCGCAATTCCTTGCACGGTAATATGACGTAAGATCCACTGCCGAGGCATGCTTCCTCCCGGGTTTCCTCCCGGCTCTGTCGGTTTGTTCCTTCCTCCAGTGCTCCTGCCCCGGGGCATCAAAGGCAGGAGATGTGAAGTAAAAACGCTGGTGCCTGATTGAGTGCCAATTCAACAGAGTTGGTATTTGCGGGCTTCAAAATGAAAATTCCGACCCTCGAAAAGAAGGCTCCTGCCGGCGGCGGCTGTGAAGGTTTTTATTTCCCACTGCTGTCACCATTTAGTTAGTGTGCACCTTAGAGGCACGGCACGGGAGAATGGCATCCGCCATTCGCTCCTCGGAAAATTAGTTCACGGGAATGGCGGTGGCTCACTTCCTCCGTGCCCCTTTCTTTCCCCTGGTGACTGGTATGGACAACTTTTCCATTATTTCGATTTTTTTGTTGCTTTTCCAGTGAAATAATTCCTCGACAATGTGATGGAATAAAAATATTGAATCATAAATTGTGGGCTTCTTTCGGGATGCGCTCGTCCTGACGACGGAGCCACAGGCGGAGCTGGAGATTAAGAGTTAGAGTTATGAATAACAATCCCGCTACTCCAGAAGCAGTTTTTGAACATTGGGTCCATACAAATCAGTTGAATGAACAGGTAATCAAAATAATAGCAGGTGTTTCTCAAGGATCGACACTTAACCCTATATTGTGCAATATCTACACTTCTGACATCACAACAGCCTTGTCGTCGATACTGCGTTGCACCATTCTGCGCGAGAACCCTCAGAGATCATCAACATTTTTCAAAAAATACAACCATAAACAGTATGTATTTATTTAGTTTGCTACGAAGAGAACTAATGCTCTAAACCCCACAAAACAAAGCCCAAAATCCAGAACTAAAGAAATAAAATTACTATGAGGTTATTTTAATTTAGTTAAAACGTTAACATAACCATTAATCGTTACGAGCCTTCCCTTCCATTGCTCGACTAAACCACTTAACGATCATACTAATAGAAAGCTAGGTAGGTATAACATGTATCAGAAAAGAATAAATCACTAAGACTCTTATGAAAGAAATACTCTTATATAGTATAGATACTATTTGCTAATTCTAACCTGCAATGTTCCTTCATAAAACTGTTTACATTTGTACACCAATAATAAAAACTGAAGAGTAAAATGTAGACATGTAACATATTTCAATACCACTCTTTTAATGATAGTTAGTACAGCGACATCAACCGGAATGTAAATAATGTAAGCTGTGTAAGTTAAATAATCCGACCGACTCTTAATAAGTATGCAATTTAATGAAATTGTTTTCGTAAAGTATTAATCAGATCCACATTTAAAGTAGCCAGAGTGTAGTACAATTGCGAACTTGCAAATCTCGTATTTCTTCATCAAAATTTTCGGCAATAAGAAATGTTATAATGGGTATGTTTTCATGATTTATATAAGAGAAGAAAATTATATAATTTTTACAACATACAATGTAAAGTTTTTAATGAAAAAAATCAACATATACACAAAATTCCTAAATTTTGTAAATTTTATTTTACACTCTATTCTCAAATTTCTATCTTGATGTATCAGATAATTGTTCTAGATTATTTTGATTTATAAAATTTTCCTGTATAATCAATAATTCAAATTTAAAGGTATTTGCAGAAGTAAGTTTCAAATTACATATTTTTGATCAATTCAAGTTAATGATTAATTTTATTGGAATCAGACATTATAAAATTACAAGCTTATTTTAAAATTTTCTTACTTTATAAGCATCCCCTAACGTTTTGCTATTTTGTTAGCATACATTTTATTGTATGTACCTATGCATTATATGATTATATGAGGATATCGAGTTGATTAATGCGCAAGCAAAATGTGATCAAATGTGTATAACTCCCACCCCTTTTATAAATAACCACCATTTTGATTCACAGCTAAGAAACATATTTTGTGAATTTAGAGGTTAAATTTGGTCGACGCGTTTAAGAGATATGAAATATATTTATTTTGTTTCGAACGAATTTTATAAGGGGTTTATCCTATTCAACCTATTCCCCCCCAATGTACGAGCTCAGTCGAGATATTGGGCCAAATGATTTTGTAAAAACTTCTTCAAAAATAGCTATATATAACTCGAAAATTATTAATCTACAAATTACGTGACTACGTCAGATTAATATGTATGTAAACGGTAATAATATAGATTAACAATTTACCAGTTATAATTAGTTTCCAATATGTAAACGGAAATATTATAGATTAATAGTTTCCTAGATGTAATTAATTTCCAATATTTTTTGCACAATACATTATGTTACATTTCTGCAAAAATTGCTATGTAATAATCTGACATGGACATGTGTATATATCCACAAAATTTATAGAGAATGAAATTCTGCACAAAATTGATCATAATCATTTTTTCCTGAAACTTGGATTTATAAGTTATTTCTGAGAAAAAAAGTAATTAAATTTTACAGATTTATTTCATGAATTACTCAGAAAAGACCAATCAGATGTCAAAAATATATGAGAATTTCTATATAAAATTTTACCCTATGATATTACATTTAATAAGTAACTTACATAACCTTTACCGTGCCATCATTGGTCCAATCTTGCTTGTGTCACTCGATATATAATTTATTTGTTCATTATGGTTTTTGTCCATATATTTTAAACATATTGATATTTACGAATACAACTTAAGTCTCTTCACTAAAATTACCTTTAAACATCCAATGCTTACGCTTTTCGAATATGCTCGTCTTAACATAAAATATTGCCATTTGTCCGTGACGATTATTTTCGTTAAACGAAATTGATTCATTCCGCAATACAACTAACAGGCTGTTATATCACGATTTTCAGGCATTTTTTGCTAATTAGATATTGATCAAAATTTTTCAATCAAATTTTTTAGTTGCAATTAGTATTGATATAATGACTCTCAGAGGTTTTTCTTTCGTTCTCCAATAACACGTTTTGGAAAAATATTAGTTGCTTGAAATGTTCTAGCATTCCACAGTTTTACATAAGCTTATTTAAATGAATCTCATATAACATCAACAGTTTAATGTTGATAACTTGATCCGGTATACTGTAGATTTCATTTTACAAACGCCGAGCCACCCGAGGCAAGATACCCAAAAGAGTGATATCAGGTTCATTGCATCACAGAGCTAAGATGCCTCCTGTACCCATCCACTGGTCCTAGAATCTTAGATAGAGCTTTTTATATTCCTTGGACACATAGCTCTTAACCTTCGACGGGGGATTTGGACGTCTACCAGAGGGCAATTTCTAAGTGGATCTGTGCTTTAACGTTTCATGGATTATTCCAGTTCGCTAAATTACGGAAATTCCTTTTTCAAATTGCGTTCTACGTTCCGGGATAGAGCCCCATTCAGTTTTCCACTTCTACATGGCGCGGTGGTGGGGAGCAATACAATTTCAAAAACTATTCAACTCGATTTGATGCACTTAGAAATTTGAACCGTCTTCCTGCTAAGAATTTAAATTCTGTAATGTTCCGATTCCATAAGTACTTATCCAGAGGGCGGAGAGGGAGTGGGGGCGGAAAGCTTTCAATTTCACAGAAGCGTCTCACGAGACGCACTTATTTGCAATAACTGTATAACAAGCACCCGGTGTACCCTGGTGCGCCCTCTGCAACAGTTCTCAAATCCTGGAGAATATCCTGACTTGAGCAAACAAGCACAATGTTATTTTATGGCGCATGGTGGGCTAACGGTACATTACAACGAACGGTTCGAGTGTATATACCGTTAGGATTTACAGAATCCATTTTCCATTCTCGACGTCGACACTTTTAGGAAAAACTTTCATGCCACCGACAAAATCACTAAGGGTTTTTACGTGGATTTTTGGATTGCTAAGAAAATTACTTTGGAAGTGAACTTATAGAGGACTTACCCCTTTCATGTGCGAATCGGACATAACCTAAAAATCGATTCATGTGCTTGCGTTCGATGAGCAACAGGAGATGCCTGTCGACATAACCTCAATGGGAAGCTGAACGGTACCTAGCACGGGACAGAATTCATTATCTAATAAACAAAGCACTCTAATTATGAACGCGGTACCCACCATTTGCGAGAAACTAAAGGGCGGAAAAAACACGCCAAGTTTTTATGGTGGAAGGGAAAACAAATAATAAGTTCCGTTCATCTGTCTTGCAGTGGCTGGAAGCTTCCAGCCGGGACCCGTTTCCGCAGGTGCTTCGCCCGGCACCATTCTGCGTCCCACTTAAAAATTTTATCTCTGTTTGCAAAGGCACGAGTGACGGGCACAATAAAAATGTCGAGGAAGCACTAGTCACGGACAAAACAAGTCCACTATTTTCCGTCTAGGGCCGGAATCAACTGTGACGTGACGTCATGCCGGGAAATTTATTGATTGAAATTGCTTTTTCGCCCAAAAAGCTCCCAGCCCCGATCCCCGTGGTGCCGCCGCCCTACGACCGCGACCGGCTTCCCTTCGTTCACCTTTTGGGACGTGGGGTGGTACTGCTCTGACGGAGGAACGGTTGCGACGGGTGGTACGACGGGGTGGTGACAGGGGTTGCGAGGGGGCGCTACCAGCCAAGGCAACGAACGGAGCACAGTAGCAGACGTAGCGGTAGTAAAGTGGCTCAGCTCACGAAAAATAAAGCGGCGAAACGCGAATGGGGTGCTCATGTGTGAAGATAATGCGCCGCTGGTCGGTAATGGGCTGCATGTGGCTGCGCCATTTGCGTCATCCCGAGCTACCAATTGGGGGTGCTCCGGTTTGGTACTGATTCACCAATTTACCTCGCGGTTTACTGGCGATCAAAGCAGCCACTTTTCCGGCCCCCCACGCACTGGCCCTGCGCCCAGAGGATCCTGCCGCCACCGCCGACTGTTGATTCCAGGACGACTCAAACTGGGCGCTCGTTAATAATGGGCGACAAAATGTCTAACGACCCCGCGTGATTCCTCCGCGGAGCACATGCTCGACGAATGACGATGCCGGCGGAGCTCCTGCGCCCCCCCGACCAGCTCGACGACAACGCAAGGGATGCTGGACAAATCTAATTTGTGCAAAAGGTTTGGTACGCCTTCGTGCACTTCGCCCCACTTGGGGGCGGCGGCAGGGTAGGCGTCCTGCGGGGAATAGTCGGCAGTAAGAAAATAATGGTCCTTGCGAAAGTTCCTTTCATTCGATATTGATTTGCTTTGATGAGATGGAAGCATCAATGAGCAATCAGAGCCACAATCCGATGCACGTCGGCATGTTGGTACGCCTGGAAAATGAACAATAAATTTCCCTCACAGCAATCAAACTCAGCTCCATTGAGCTTTATTCGATAGTCTCGATCTCTTGAAACGACTAGTAATTAAATCAAGGCTTTACTATACAAATTCAAATCATTTGCAACAATAAAGACCCTGACGAGGCGTTCACCCCCACTCTTGAAATTTCATAGGCTTTACATATGCGGGTGGGTTTGTTTCGCACTACTTCCAATGTATTGTCCAAAAACGTATTTAGCTTTTTTCACTTTGACACTATTCAAAATAAATCTATTTAAAAATTGTGAAGTATTTACACCTCACAGATGGAAAACCTCCACATTTTGAGAAAACAAAAGTATAAAATGTTGTTTGTCAAAGCGCACATTTGAAAACCCGTGAGGAATATATTCCTAATATGTAATAGATTTTGGTCACTATCTGCAAATGAAAACGTGACTTTTACTTTACTTTAGTAAAATCTTCAAAACTGGTAGAATGATTTCAATGAAATTTGGCATTAGGTAGCAAAGGTATGGATGGATGAATTTTCAAAGGAAATGAAATTATTAATTTAGTTTCGCTATTCCTTCAACAATTTTAATTTTTAAAAATTCAAATACGATTAGACTAAATGATTGGAAAAAATTTAAAAATGTTTTCCGATGTACATAGGTACAAATAAATTCATTTCCTTTTAAAAACAAAAAATATCTGAAAATAAGAACGCGGAATAACTTCTCAATAAAGAAATAATACTTCCAATACTTTTGGGTGTTTTTCTCAATCTTCATTCTATCATGAAATGCATTTATAGTATATTATAGTATAATTAAATACAAAACAAATGTACCCGAAGAAATCTGTAAGTCCCATTTATAAAATGTAGTGAATGAGGTTCCAAATTTTTCGATTTATTATCTCTTTTAGCAAAATATGTTTCCAAATCCAACTAAATATTCATACAAACAAGGGACAGTTTCATAGAATTAATGAAAAAGCGACTATTATGTATAATTGTTGTCGGTTATGCATGCGAAGAAAATTTACATGAAATTAATGATAAATTTCATTCAAAATCAAGTAGGTACATATGTAAATATATAAAATCAAAGACCTTAATTTTGATGATCTGATTCACAACCTGAAATAAAGATCAATGACTTTTTATATTAGTACATAAATACAATTTATAAATAATTTAATTTTCAGTATTATATAATATGTACATATATCGGTTAAGTTTTCCTTTTTCATTTCTTTCTCAGCTGTGCCATCGTTCAACCCGAAGGATCGCTGTTTTGAATAATTTAATTTATTGTTGTTTTGATATATAATACATATATATTTCAAAGGCCTTAAACTTACAATCTCTGACGGAGACGTCATTTTAAAGAATATCGGGATATGGAGGAAAGTACCCAACGCTGGAAAAGTATCCCTAATGGAATACCAGTACTTCTCAACAATAAGCAGTTGAAAATGCAGAACAAGGCCATATTCTATCTCTCATTTGCTCATTTTAATATCGTATTCATTTCATGGCATCATTCTGGCGAACGCTTCCCTGTTGTAAGAATGTTTTGTTTTGACGTTGATGGAAAATGTCTCATGGTACCTAAATTTAGGTATCTTTCGTTAATTAGTTGGAAATATTACCGTGATTACACATATGCATGTTTAGCTTCCTGTACTCATGTTTGCTTTAATATTTTCGGGGAAATCTTTTGTTTACGTTTTGTTGTTTCTAAAGTATGAATACAAGTTGAACTAGGATAAAATTCCGGAAATGGACAATCACTGGGGGTCTACATAATTTTGAAGGATGCAGAGTGTACATACATATGTACATATGTTCTTTCAATGTTTTTCTGAAAATACCCAAGGAGAAATGTGGGTCAAATGTTAAAAATAGAGTTTTCCAACACATAATAACTGCACTACGCCAGATGTCGACACTTAGATTCATAATTTGGGTAAGTAAGATAAAAATACTTTACAATTTTAACCAGAGTTGCCTTATCGCTTAAAGAGAGCTTGTCTTATTTTAGCGTTCCATATCTTATGCCTCATCTTGCCATGTTATATTTTAGGGATCCGTGTTTCTTCTATAAATATTTATTATTTTAATTTTTTTCACATTTTTAATTAATATTAAAACCATAAGACTATTATCTTATTTACTCACTAAATCTAATACGCCGGAATTTTTTCCACAACCCTGTACAAAAATTGGTATAAATGAAAGCATTTTAAATGTATCTATTACAACTGCTTTTAATCCGAGCTTTGTTATTGAATCAGGGTTTTGAGGGTCTTCTATAATATTTTATTCTTTTTTCATCTTTTGCGTAGTCGGAATTTAGGTTTCCAACTTTTATTGTATTATAAAAACAGCTGTGTTAAAAAAGCATTATCAAAGAAGTATCATTGCCGCTGCCTTCACATAAAATTATTGCGTATCCAGTTTCTTAGTAGGAAGAACTTTTGGTAGCTGCTGCTTTCTTTGTTCTGAATTTATTGCTTACTTTTGTGTAATTTTTATCTTTCTCATTAATCGATCAATTTTCTCTTATATCTTTAAAGGTGACTCGCCATTTTCGTTTCTTTTTTCTGAAAAAGAAGAAGAAGAAGTAGTGAGAAGACCTTAAACGAGGTGTAAAATTAAGGAGACTTCAAAGAGGCCTAAGGAGTGTATTTTTTGTATTTTTCGCAGGAAGTATGTCGATAGATATCGCCTAATGGCAGATTATAGGAGTATTTACAGTTCGTTGGCGCTCTGTAAGACTGCTGTTGGTCCTTATCCAAGGGCGCTTTGTAGGGTCTTCAAAGAGAATAAGAAATGGCTTCGGCTTCAGTAAACTTTTTTTTTTTATCTCGGGCGAATGGAGGAGCATAAGAAAGCAGAAGCAGATCGCAACTCCCACGCCTCCATTTAGTGAGTGGCTTCATTTCGTCGATAACAACCGGGAAAGCGGGAAAAACAAAAGGGGGAAGACGACGAAATCTCCTTAAGGGCGAAGTAAAAAGATGCGATGTAATAAAACATTAATCCGATTTCAAATCAGTCCTTTTTGCCCGGCTGGCGCTGTGAATGTGTGTCGCACCATGCGCACTCGTCCCGGGCCCGGGTCGGCTCCTTTCGCAGAGCTGGAAGAAGTTTTGGGGCCATTCTCGGTTCCTAGAAGATGCCGTGTTTGTCGAGGATATTGACTTGTTTGCTGAGCAGCACTGCATCATTAATAAATTTCCCGGAGCCGATGTTTGCCAGATTCCTTTTTTGCCCGGGCCTACACAGGCTTTTGGGGGGGCCTTGGCATCTTAGCGCCCCCGGGTAACAGCTGTTGTGAAATTATCACCAAAGTCCGCTTTGGATGAATATTTAACACACCCACATTGTGCCCGGGCCTTCGGTTTTTTTTTCCTAAATAAACAATAAAACGGGCAAGTCGAATTAAGCCCTTAGCACTGCGACAGGTTTTCCGCAACCCTTCCGAACCCTTCGAACCCCCCATTTCATCGAATCCGAAACAGGCGACCTCCATAAACATCTTAAACGAGTCATCCACTTTTATTACCCCAATTTCTAGAATGAGCACGTCAAGATTTAATTTAAAGCTAACCCCTGCCCGAGCCGAGCATAACTCATGCTTCACGCACATGCTGATTTCAGTCAAAAATAAAAGGGCAACCATGTGTAAGGAGACATGGACCGAACATAATTAGCCGTGCCGGGTGGAATTCCATGGGATCCCGGCATCCCGGCATCCCGGCATCCCGTTTATTAAAATTTTCTGGCAGGGACGCTGGCAATTTTTGAGGGCGCAGTCATGAGAAAAATTACCTGCCACGACGAACTTTTTGGGACATTCGAATTTATCCCCGTTGCCGGGCAGGAGATTGAACAATGACGCACAAATAGACGAGTCCCGTCCCGGCCCAGAGATCGACTAGGGGAGCTCACGCAAACAAATTTCATTTCGGCCCGTTGATTTACAGACTTCGTTTGATTTTCGGCCAATTTCGTGGAATAAATTTTCAACAAATTAAGTTTTCAATTTTCAAATTTCTTCAGAGCCCCAATGGCGGATAGATCTGCGGAGAATCAGCGAGAAATATCCATCCCTTTAGCTGTAGACGGGAGTGAGTGACCTTTATTAATATTGACCGTGTTTTGTAATTTTGTTTCCCCTTGCTTACTTTTACTTCGCATCTTTTGGAAGATTAAAGGCCTTGAAATAAGCCGGTCAAAGTTGAAATCGCAAATGAAATTTTCAGAAACCTTCTAGCAGGAAAAGTTACAGCTAAATCAATTATTTGAAGCCAATAAAATCATGGCTTCGAAATAATACCAGTTCTAAACACCGAGACCAAGGGTCGTTTATACATAGTTACATAGTTAGGCTATATTTGATTATGTTTATTGTCGTACGAGTATAAGTATGTACCTCTAATTATCATCTATGGTCTTAAAAGCTAAGATTTTACCTAAAAGATCTGAATTTTTAAAACTGTCATTTTCAAAAAATCCAAAATTATTTGTAAAATCATTCTTATCTTTCTACTTACCTGCTTTCATAAGTATGGTCTTTAGTATTCACTTACATTTTGTCAATATGTACTTTTGTAAACTCATTTTCCGCCAAGAATGCTATAAAATAGCTAACCAAACTTGTTTGAGTAGCAGTTAGCGATAAAATTAATTTCTGTTTGATCGGTATCTAATTAAAGATTAAAATGAAATAATAATATTATAAAATAATACAAATAAACAAATCCAACAGAGTTAAATTTGTTACGAACCCAACTACGAAAGGATTCGCAACATTATAATTTAGGAATTACCGATCAACATGTGTTATTATTGGCTATCATTTATGTAATATACATACTTAAGATCTTATTATCTGATTTGACCGCCGGATTTTAATAAAATATATTCATATAAAAAATCGTTTAAATTAGTAATATTAGATATAATGCAATGTCCAAGATGTTTTGTTTTCTGCTCAGGTTTTTTATTTGAAATTTGAAACGCCAAGTAAAAGCGAAGGATTTGGTGCAATTTCAATTTTGTAAATTTGCAAAATTTTAATTTTTAGAAGAGTTGCAGTCTTTTTGCAATAAACAAATAGAATTGGCAAAATCAAAAGTCTTTCGTTCAGACCCTGCGTTTTATTATAAATATGTTATGTAGCAATCACACACAAGAGTAATAATTATGAAATACAAACATAATACAAGCTACAAAAATGAAATAAAATCAGAGGTACTATTAACTTAAAATTAACAAACGCAATTTAAACTAAAACAAATTCGCGCGTCACTATAGGTAAACTTATAACTTTTAAACTAATGCAATACTCTGATCATTACAAAATTTTAGAAATATTCTTATAAAAAGAATGTGCAAAAAAAATGTTATAAAAAATCTGGAATATTTTGACTTACTAAGGTTTAGTCAGCACTAAAATATTTTAAATGTTTTAAAATATGGTTTCTTTTTATTATATAGAAGTTATCACTTTTATTATTAGTTCAATCATGTCTGTGAAGGTTGATGTTGCAGTTTATCATGTAAGCATTATAGTTGTAGGTGATTATGATTGCATTTGAAAGGATCGTATTGTATTTGATCTTAAAAATTGTATATAATTTGATAAATTTCATATCAAAGTTACGAATAGTGTGAAGAGTTAAAATTGTGATTACATTTAAGGAACAATATTAAATAATAACCCTACAACCATTTCAAATTTTCAACACTGCTAGAAGTGCTCAAAGATTACACGAATTTGTTAGTCTAGTCTAGCATACCAACGTTTGTAGCATTAAAAAGGTTAGCAAAGCGAAAGTGGGGAGATAAAGGGCTCTCAATCGCCTGCTGCCCCGGCGGTCGGCACCCCAGGACTTTTAGCTACAGCCCTCTGTTCGTTCGCTGAAGGGTTAAAAATAGTTCCCGGTCTCTGGATAGATAGGCACTGTTTTGGTCCATTATGAAACAGAATCAGAAAATTCAGCGCCAAATTTGATTTTAGAGCTTTGTCCTGCCCGCTGTACGAAAGTTTGACTATGAGTTACCCACACGGGGAGGGGGATGAAACCCTCGGTGGTAATCATACATGAAAAAAGCGAATTGAGTACCCTTTCCGAGTGGCAGTCCTGGATCGAAAATGTGCTGGGAAGAGTAATGAATTGTTCGTGACAGAAACACAGCATCAATTTATATTTAATGAGGACACTATCTAGCCCCGGCTGCAGAGGAGGGTACACAAAACTCATTAAAGCGCGAAGTTCCCGTTGGAGAAATGGGAATCTCTTCGCAAGAATCTGGCCCTCCACGCTAGTGGGACTGAGTATATTTTTTTGTTGCTTTTTGCGCACTTTTTTTATTTCCGACGTATTAATTAATGGAAAATCTTCTTCATTCCTCTAGGTTTAGACGGGAGCGAACAGAGTAATAACATTAAGGGGAAAATGTATAATTAAATCTTAAATGAATTGCCGTCTCAAAATGAGCGAAGAAGTGTACTTAGCACTGCTCCCTGCAGGGCGAATTAGCGGAATCAAACAGTGCACTGCAGTGGAATTAATGTGATAGGTGTAGCCAGCAGATTCGTCTAATTTGCATGATTCCCTTGGATTTTCTGCATGAATGCTTCTTACCTTATTCCTTGTGAGAGATAAAAAGCGCAATTGTAAAGATTCGTGCATCTTTCATGTGATTGTCATCGTAGTTACAGAGTCTGCAAAACTTGAATTTATTCCTGCAATATATTCTTCAAATTATATGCGCTCAATGTTTCAATGATAGTAGTTGGACCTAAATGTAAACTGGACTACCGATTTTTAACCTGCATTTTATTTTTCATCAATACTCCCAAAACTAGTTTTAAATGCAGTTAAGTAGATATTTATTTCATTTTATGTATCATAAGCTCTTAAGCACTTAGAAACTCATTTCAAAAGAAAGTATCTAAAATATTTGGGAAACAAAATAAACAAATACATATTATTACAAGTATAATGACTTTTGATTTCTAATTATATGCAAGTGCAGTATAACATCATTTTTTCCTATAATTTTATTTACAAGTACCTATACCTGATATCAAGTTTCCATCTCTCCAAAATTTAAATATTTAGAACAGCTGCGTTTTTTTAATGATCTAATTTAGGTCTGCAACTTTTCATTCACTTGAATATTTTAATCTGTTTTCTATACCAACATTCTTAAAATTTGCAAAAAGTCCATCAAATTATATTGATTTTTGTCCATCCAACAAATTGCGAACTGAAAGTATTATTGAACCTAATCGAATTTATTAAGATTTTATTTTAGATTCTCCCGAAATCCCAAGATTTTAAATCACCTCTTGAGTGGAGAATCTAATAGATTATCATATAGATTTCGCGAAATCTCATAAAATCTCGAGATTTTCGAGAAATGGAAACACATTCTTAGAAATTTCATATTATATTATTCGGGGCCTGTCAGATTCACTCATGCTTAAAAGAGTTTACTTTGTCATATGACACGAAATCCAAAATCATTCAGGCTAACATTCAACAGATGTAATGTCTCTTCTTTTTTCTGCTGAAAGTCACAATCCACAATTTATGTACCTAATATGAAAAACTCAATTTCCATTATGCACTTAAATTAAATCGCCAAATTTTAAAATGAAATAGTTTTTAATTCAATATATTACTTTTTAATATTTATGCGAATGATGGTGTTTTAAAAATCGTAGCCAAAAATTTAGCCGTTTTAGGAATTAAGGTCAAGCCAGTCAAGCCAAAGTTGATCGGGAACTGAATGAACATATAAAAAAGACACAACTGAACTTTACATTCTTAATATAAAATGTCAAAGTTATCACATCTCCGCTTTGTAGAAACACCTTTAAAAGTAAATGCATCTTATATAGCTTTGAAAAAAATCTATGATACCTATTATTTAAAATAACTGAAATCTTTGACTATGCTACTAAGCCAAGTTATGGTTTGGTTGATATAGTTGTTATGGTTATCGAGCCACTCACTTAGGTCATTCTTGACCCACTGTGACACCACTTTTAGCTAGTAGTTCCAGTGGGAATCGGAACCATAACTTTAAAGCCTCTGGCTCGACGCCAAACGTGATCACTTTTATTTCACGAGTTCATTTTCTCGCTATACATTTTTCTCTATATTTCAATTCTCTTGCTCCAAAATGAGGTTACAAGAGCACATAAAGTTTAATCGAAATGCTTTGTAGTGTTTGCCTCTAACTACAGAAATTTAAATTTGTAGAATTTAAAGTTTTGTTCGGAAGAACGGTCGTTCTCGAACATAAAATTATGCGACAGGGTCCTCCTCGAAAGGGACAAGTGACTCTAATCCGATCCATCATGTCCACCCGAATCTTTATGTTTTCATTGAATTATTCCATTTTCCAGCGAGACAGCCGAGGGTACAGGGTGCATCACAAAAGCCCGCAACTCCGTAAATTCATTTATATTCAGGCGAATGGTTGGTTTAACTTTTATCTCCCGCTAATGTGGCCACCATGAAAGATTAAAAGATAAAAGCCCCGGCGAGGCAGGGCCGGAACGTCCGCAGCATTATAAATCGCGAAATTCCTAATGGCACCCGAATTAAGCCCGCTCCCGGCTTTGAAACATGCGACACTCTTCCGAGGAGCGGACGGACAGACGCGCACCAGTTACCCCCTTCGCAGATGCCCGCCATTTCATTTCCATTAGCGAAATATAAAACTTGAATATCTGCACCGACTTTGTTCGTCCTGCGACGTCCCTCGCGTCCTTCCGACGGGGGCTGGCTGCTGCATTAATGTGTCTTTAAAGAGTGGGCCCCAAACTAAAGGAGCACTATTAAAAGTTGTGCACGCGCCGCCAGACAACGGGGGCGGAGCGCCCCAGGCGGCCAGTGGCTTGGCACAGGACTTAGGGTGTGGGTGGTTGCGGGGAAGGCGAATGAAACCGCGGCGACGGCGGCGGCGGCGGCGGCAGGCAACCATCCCCTAGATATAAATTTTAATCTTTGCCGTGGCCAAAACTTTAATTGAAAATTCCAGCAAGACAAAATCAGAACCCTCCTCACAGTCCGCCTGGCCGAAATGAAATTTTTGAAATCGAATTCGAAAGAGCCCTCGAGTTGCTATCCGGCGTGGGCATTAAATCCCAACAGCTCCCTGCCTACAGGAGCATGAAAGCGCCTGGACCAAAGCACCAAGCCCAAACATAAACACAGGAAACAACACAATGCCAATTGACTTCAAAGGACCCGGTCTCGGGGCCCTTTGTGTGAGTGCATACAGGCGCAAAAAAATAATAAAGCAACCAAGGCCGGGACGAGGACCAGGACTAGTTCGATCCGAGTCAGCCCTAGCCCTGTCCGTGCTAAAAAGTTCTCAACCTTTTAAGAAGGACGTGTTATAACGCATCTATTGCGGAACAGGACCAGGAGCAGGAGCAGACGCCGCTCACCTTTCGGACCCCTTGCCCAAGCCCAGCACGGCCGACTCCCGGCAGCTGGAAAGGGATGGCTGTGCCAGTCGAAAATGAAAGCGACCCCACAACCCGAGCCCCGACAGTATCCAGGATCCAGCAGCCGGAGCACCCGGAGCACCCGGAGCAGGAGCAGCGCAAAACACAACGCGACAATGAGATGAGATCTGAGCGCTATCGATTTTTAGATTAGGTCCAGTCGCCTCCATCCCCCTGCGCCGAGCCTCAGCAATTCCATCTTCCTGGAGGGCAGCGCGGCATGGGAAATTTTCAAATGGCAATATAAGAAGGGCAAAAAATGATTAAACGTTTTTTAGGCTCAGATTTAATTAATGGAAGTTAGTCCCGAGTAACTGCTGAAGCAGGCCAGTTGGCACCATAGTTGTGGCGTTTATGTGGACAATATGTCAGCGTTTTCTCGGTTTTTAGGGACCAACTAATTGCACTAAATTTATTTAATTAATGAGTTTGTTCCGCCGTCTGCCATTGCAGAGTTACAATTTACAATTACGGACGAATTGGTTTTTGCGACGATAAACCTAAATGTGCTTCAAATTCCATGAATCGCTACATTAGAGCTAATTTTCTTTTTGAAACACTCTATAATTATCTCAACATCCACACAATTCTAGAAAGTTTCTAACTTGTCATTTAAAATAAACTCAACTCAAGCGCTATCCCACTCTTTCCTTCCTGTAACACATTTAAAAAATATAGCTAATATATTTTGCTTGTGATAATTTTAAGGAATAGGAAAGTAGGAAAAAGAGTTCAAATATAAATATAAACATCAAATGGGCCGAAAAGCTCCGAATACGTAATAGCAGCAGTTAGCACGAAATTAGTTTCTATTCGCTTTTCTTTCGTTTCTTGTAATAATGCCCTATTGTTTTACATGGAAAAAAATACAAAATGGCACTTTTTAAAAGAAAAACAAATTCGCGAACATCCTTTACACAAAACTAATTTTACATACCAACATCAGTTTTTTAAATTTTTTTGCTAACAATTTTGCTTCAATCACAAAAATTATTAAAATATTTCATTTTTCCTCTTTTTAGCATTATTTGTACATATTTACATATAAGATTAATATATAAAATAAGAAGTATTACAAACTTGCTTTTTAATGAAGGTGTCTGTCCTTTGAATTTTTGCTTATAAAGAAAGATATTTTTTAAATGGGGTATTTAATGAATTAATTTCAATTTTGAAAATGTTTTGAATCTCAATATTAACGAATTTAATACACGCTCGACGTATAATTTCGCAAATAACTTTTAAAACAAGTTTTTAAATACCTATTGCTATCAACTATTTTTATTTATATGTACTTTAAAATATCTGCTGTGCCTACTTATTTTCGCTAGGTAAGTAGTTTATCCCACCTTTCATTAAATTAAATGACTTCCTATTTTCACATTTCCATGTACTACTCTTGAAAGTATAGTATATATATGTATGTATGTATGCTCACATATAAATTTTTTGTGAACCAGCAGTGTTTACATTACTGGAATGGGCTCAAAATTTAATATATTATTTTGTTAATCCATGGCCATCATTCCAAGCAAAATCATAATTTGTGTTTTGCAAAATTTTATATGTTTTATTATTAAACTCTATTAAAAGCAGAGGAACAATTTCGGTACACTGAATTCGAGGCAATGAATTTTTTTGAATTTTTAATAAAACATTGCGTTGTATAGATATAATTATTGATGCTTATTTTTTACATATGTGTGTAATTGAAACAATAGCAAAATTATGTTGTAGATAATAAAATTGCTTTTTATTTGAAAAAAAATCTTATAAAAATATCCCTACTTTTCTTATAAAAATACCCCTACTTTTCAAGCAGCGTTATAAAAGAAAATACACCCTTAACTTGTGTTTGTATTGTATTTAGATATCTCCAGTGGTTGAATATGAATTATAAGCTCAAATAACAAAAATATGTTTGCTACTGGTCAGAACGCTGAGGATAAAGATATTAGTACTTAATTAAAAATTTCGATCAGGTAAATTTGCACCAACAGATAGTCAAAATTTCCAGTCTACCACAATCAGAAGGATCAGATCATGGATCATACCGCCACCAGAGCCCTAATTAATTTGCGATGATGGCTTCTGTAAGTTTCGGTTACCACCTGCAAATCTGGTCCCCGTAATGGCACCGCACGGCTCGGCATTGTGTAGTGAAAATTAATTCCAAATCCTTATGTGTTCCCTTAATTATGGATACAAACAGGTCCCGCCGGGGACTCGGGAGAAGAGGCAAATGCATAATTTTGCAACTTTTATTATCATTTATTAACAAGCATGTAAGCACGTGTGCACAGCTCTATGATTTTTAGTTAGAACCCAGTAAATCCTGGCGGTGGTGCGCCTCCACCAAAGGCCTCTAGCCCTTGGCATTAACATATTATCTACATATATTACAAGTGTGCAGCGGCTGCAGCCCCGAACATCCACTTCGGACAGAACGGGCATATCTCAGGGATAGGACAGGATAGGGCTTCGGAGCCGGAGTCAGAGCCCGGGTTTCATCAAAACGATATCAGGAGCGAGCAAGCAGGACCGCATACGGCAGATAGAGGAAAAGACCTCGGGGTCAGTTCAACATCACATCCACATTCATCCGTGGAGTGCACGACGGGAAACAGCATCCGCTCCCATATGGCAATTCATATTTTGGTAACTAGGAAAGAATATCCTGGCCTGGACTCACCCCCGGCGACGGGGTCCGAGCCAAATGAAACCGAACCGAACCAACAGCCCTGGGCGATGCTTTTAATAGGAAGGGTTGTCATGTTGTCGTGGTGGAATAAAATCCTTCATGCATGATTAATCTGATTTTAGGAAGATTGCACCGATGCTGCTTCATCTTTCATCCTTCTTTCACCCGCACCACATCCCGAAGCCCTGGTGCTCCTTCGGGTGCAGGGTGCCTGGCTGTGCTTAAAATTTTATAGACGAAATTAAATTTTTTCCGGGCGCTGGCGCTGATATGCGGCTTTGAGTGGGGGGCGATTCATTACAGTTGCGCGACGCCCCCACAGCCCCATTCAATTTATACATTCGGCTCTCCAATAAATAACTCAAATTTTTTGGCGCTTCAGCTGCTCGGCTGCATAAATGTCCAGTTTTCGCTGATGGAATGATAAACGCACCCCCGACTATATATAAAAATATCCTTTTTTTTCTTTCCTCTTTTTTGCACAGGATAATTGGTGCGGACGCAACACGGTTCGCATTTCGCGCAAAATGTTGGAAAAATTATTGCGGAAAGAGCGCTCCGCATTCGTATTTCATTTGAACTCCTTGTCGGACCGGAAAAAAATTTTTATCCCATTAAAAGCGGACATTCAAATTAAAAAATAAAAAAATATAAAATGAAAACAAGAATTGGGAAAATGTTTAATCCTCTGCGCGAAATGCATTAAGCAAATGAACAAATTTTCAATCGCACGAAAGGCTTTGTCAGGCTTCTGATATTTTTTTCAATTTTTCAAATTAATTTTTCATACTGCACGGGTTCTTTAAGGCGATTAAAATCCGGGTTTCTACCCCACAATTTTTATTTTAAGCGCTTTCTCAATTATGAACCTTTTTCATAAACAACTCTGGTATGCTTTGGCAGTTCCAATTATTTTAAATTTGGCATTCTATTATACGTAAATATATGCATATGTAATACTTCTTATCGTATCCGCTGCGAAACCACATTTACATTTTAGGAATCAAAGAGACCCAGGTATTTTTAAAGTATCTTTTATAGAACGTTACAGCACCTAAATCAAGTGTTCTAATCCCGACTAAAATTTATAGGTTGGCATGTGGCAAATGAGGGGCAGACCGATAGAGAAACTTCCCCGTAGATTCCTCCCGAGAAACCCACAAAGAGCAAAAAACCGAGAAAAAAAATCAGGGGTATTAAAGTTAGGTTTGCCTTATCAGCTTTTCATAGAGGTCACCTAATACCTACATACCATAGTATGTATATTCTTACAATGAATGGCGCACACCACCATCTGCCGCATGGGAACAATTGCTTAGGCAAAAGTCAAATATTACTCTTCTTTGGCAAACCTGCGGTTATCTGTTGGTGGTTCATATTTAAAAATTATCAGCTATGGTTTTTTATATAGCACAAATTCCAGTGTTGTTAATAGCTGTCTTATGGGTTCTTTCTCACGAAAACCTCACAGTTTAAAATCTATTACCTCATATTGCCCAAACCTAGATATACATATATGAATTTTCATGAGCAGTTACAAACAAATGTAAATTCTAATATTTTATTAATATCTTAATATCTAACTAACATTCAGTTCATTATTGTTCAAAAGTTATTATTTGAAGAACAATTAATGTGAATAGTTTTAAACAAGCCAAGACGTCTATATTGTTCATATTTATTTTATAACCTATTATACTACATGTGTCTAGTTTATCATATTTATTATACATATTTTATTTTAATTTTAAAACTTCATTAATTTAAGATTTATTTATCAATATAACTATTAATAATTACTATTTCGTTGATACTTTTCATTTAAAGTTAAACAAAATTACAAAATAAAGTGTTTTGAGTTTTTTATAACACAAATCTTTATCAATTGAATTATCTCATTAGCAAATTATATTCCTAATTCAATTACATTTATTTTTTCGTATATAAATATTATATAAAAGGATTGATTTTCCCAAAAAGAATTGAATCCTATGAGTGTCATTTGCCCACACGAAACAATGTGACTAGTCTCGTAACGACCCTACTCAGTTGCAACCCCTCCAAAATTCTAGTCGGGATCTATGGTACATGTAACTAATACCAATCATGTAACCATTGCTTGGCATAAAAGCTACTCTTCATCTTCAAAATTGCACTTGAACATTTTATTTTTGGGACTGTAGCCCCTAAGCTGCAGCTGGCCTGTATTTATGGATAGGCTATTAGATACATAGGCTTCAACTAGTTCAAAATTTTAATTTAAATGAGAGTTAGGAAGTTATATTTATTTGGAATTAGTCATAAATTGATTGTATTTTTGTCATTTTATGGTTATATTCGTAAACCTTTTAAATAATTTCCCGAAATAAATTTCCAACTTCTCGAGAATTGGAAAAGTTATGCGGGTTTATATACAAAATTTCGCCTGAATAATTAATCGAATTTAATGAATAAGCGCTTTTTTTCTTCTTTATAACTCCGTTTATGGATTTTTCTAAAGTATTCATAACTTCGTTGTTTATTTTACGCCTCTAAAAATCAAAAAAGAAGGGCTAAGGACCGAAAATACAGGAAATTGTGAATCTATTATTTTAATGAACTAACCTGTTTACCTTGTTGTAATATTTGTATTTATTGGATATAGGAAAAATATCATATTAAAACCCTGATAAAATGAATACAAAACTGTGTGTTAATTAAAAGTTTATTTCATTTTGAAACTTAACAAAATCTTCTTGTTTTATATTATTTATTAAGTGTAAAATTTTGCTTCCGGCGATTTTGTTATAAACGGCTTTAGCAGCAGACAGTGGTTGAAATAAATAGATAATAGATGTCATGCAATAAACTTGGACATCTATAAACATAATCTCATTGAACCATTTGTCGATTTGTTTCTGCATCATAAAGTTATTCTCAATTCAATTATTATTAGTGAAAGAACGTGTCGTGACTGGCTTCAACGCTTCAAGGACGATGGTTTTCATGTTGAAGACTGACATTGGTGGAAGAGAGAAGGTTATCGAAAATCCAGAATTAGAGGCATTAGGTGATTAGGACTTATGTATGTCAAACTCAAGAATAATTGGCCAGCGATGGACAACATATTGTTGGAATGCCAAATGTAAATATAATCTATAAAGCCACAGATTTCGGAAAAAAACAATGGAAGGAAAGTTGTATACCTATCATTTTCGTCTTAAGTAAAATTTGTTTACAACTTTTCACAAAAATCTTGTTAACTTACCTTTATACTCAATATAAACTAGGAAAAATTCCTTAATTTCAATGTTTACTCTGAAGTATGGTAAAGTATCAATGTTATATGTAATTAATATCTGATATAGGTTCATATGATACTCACAAACATTTTTCGATGTATTTTTTAATTATATGTATATGTATAGCTCCGAATACACTTACATAAGAGCGAAGGGCTGGAGGTACCAAATTCTTTTCATGAAGATATTCCATAAAGATTTTAATATTATTCTGAAAAACCTCGTTCGATTTGATTATGAAACTTTTCAACGGTTCAACTTAAAACACTGTTATAAAAGCATGCCGCAGGTCTCCCCCATGCAAAACTCATTTTAAACTAAAATTATTATAAAAATGGTACCAATATCGATTTTTGCCTTTTGTAAATGGGGCAGCTATGCTACATGAGACATGTTGCATGCTAATTATTATCAAAAGCAAAACAAAAATTCGCCAGTAACAGAGGCAATGGTAGAATTTAAATATTTTGTTCTCAATTGCATTAAACCCTTTAAACCCTTTATAACGAGACCCTTTAAAGGTTTTATATTCCCTCTCAGCACGTCAAAAGAATTTCTAATGAGCCATCTGAATATTTGATGAGCATGTGATTATTGTGCTCCCGTAATGGCCTTTCTGGACTCGATAATTGGCTGGAGCAGCCCTTATTAGATAAGTCTGTTTTGTTCGTGTTCTAGACTCTAGTCCAGTCCATCCCCTAGTGCCCTCCAGGTACTGCGAAGGGACTTTCTAGCTAAGCAAAAACGAGAGCGGAGGAAAAAATAACAAGCTGTAAAAATACACTGGAGAACCAGAACGTGAGCGGGGGTGGTCGAGAGTGCTCTGGAAAGAAGGCGGGATTTATTAAGGATGAAAATATCTAAGGCAATAGGGAACATTAAGGCGCTTCAATTTTTAATATCAAAATGCTCGCGTGCTGTTAATTAAGTCATAACGTTTTAAATGAAGCACCGGTTTTAATGAACATACGCCATCACTTTGGGAGTAGTCTACCCTTTCAATTTTTTTACCCAGATTTTATGGAGAAAAAACAAACTTTGCCAATATTAACCAAAGTTTCCTTACTTCGTGGCTCTCTGAGTTATGGACGCTTTTAAGCTGTTAGTGGGAGGACCCTCTATTTTTAAAGTTTTTCGACTTTCGAAAGTTCCATTTCAAGGGAATTAAGCTTTAGAACTTTAGTACAAACTTCCGAGAATTTTATTCATTAAAAGTTTGCTACTCTAAATTGACAGATTGTGAATTTTCTATTGAATTTTTTCTCTTGAGACCCCTATGTATTTTTGTAACGACAAAAAATAATTGTATCTACAGAAAAATTTTTTAAAGTTCATTATATATGTACCCTATATAAAGAAGTGAAAAACTTACTACAAAAGGACTTGTAGACTTGCTCTGATGATGATTTATGTATGTTTTAAAGTTGTTGCCCCGAGCCACTTCGTTTAATTAAGGCGTATTTTACTAAAACTCTAATCTTGAAAATGATCATTAGCAAAGTACTATTAATCAATTTGAAAAATATTCATCACCATATTTATATTAAACTGGTTTAGATAATAGCTCCAAAATTAACTGACCAAATTTAATAAATAAAGCCTCATATTTACATATTATAGTACCTCATTTTAACATCAAGATATCATGCTTTTGCATTATTCTAAAGAAGAATTACTTTTCAAATTACATATATTATATATTCAAGAAATATGGATAGTTCAAATTTTAATTAACTCATCAACAAAAATTTTATTGCGATTCGCCACCTGAAATTCTTCATACTTTACTTGTAAAGGCATTCTGAAATGTTCATAACTATTCTTACTTTTATTGAGCAAATATTGTATAATATACAAGCCACAGAAATAATAGCAAGACTAAATTTAAATCTGCAATTTTAGTACAAATAGTTACATTCAAATGGGCTTAATAAAGCTTAAAATTAGAAAGAAGACCTGAGGAAACCTTTCCTTTAGAGCATTACTTCGTTTCTCTGTCATAAACTAGAGACTGTGCAGGCGCGTTCTAATTACAGAGTTAAGCTTTAAAACGTTGGAAAACTTTCTTCAGCAAATACACGTGCGTTCCCTTTAATTCATTTTATTATGTGAAGAAGTAAAGACCGTCTCTTCAGACTGAAATTAAAGAATAGTAGGTTATTTGAGCAGAATAATTGCAAATTAAATGATATTTTGACGCACAAAGAGTGCAGGTACGTACATATGTGTATTAAGTTAATAACATTTAATTTCTGGTACATATTCTCTGTGAACAAATAAAGTCAATTGCAAGTGCGATTGCACAAAGAGTTTTTTATCACAATGTATTATTTTTACAACACCCAGTGAATAATCAAGATTACTGTGAATACAATAATATTTATAATTTTAGTAAGAATATACGGCGAGAAAAGGAGAAATGATGATGGGAATGAAACTAGGAAGAGGTTAAAATTCTTATTCCTAACCCTCCTCTCCCAAAATCTAGTCAGTCGAAGAAATACAAAATTATTGCATGTGAAGTTCGGTTCTCAAACCTCTGATCTGGATCTAAATTTAAATTCACTAAGATGATCTAGGAAAGATTTTTTTAAAATATGTACCTTACCTCTAACCCATAAAAAAATCTGCATATTTTTTTCAAACGAAACACGTTTTTAAATTGCATTACATACTGGAAGGTAATTCCCTTGAAGAAATAAAATTATACCTTTCGTATTGTATAACTGGTCCAAAACCTGAAAATAAATTTATTCTGCAGTCAAACTTTAAGTGTTATGGACGAGTTAAATGTTATTTAAGCAATTTCACCATAGTAAGCAAATGTTAACCTTGTTGGCGAATATATTTGATAATATTTTGTTAATTCAATTTGATATTTATTTATATTAATCAGTTCTTTTCTTAATTTAGAGTGAACAAGATTGAAGATGCGAAAAAAAGAACTTCAAAATTTGTTCCTTCTTTGGGAACGCCGACAGTCCTTTCAAAGCAAAAGAACAGGCCAATTCAATTATTCTTTCCGCCGATTGAGAATAGAGCAATTCATCAGCAACTTCATCGGCGTGATTAATCTTTCAAAGCGCAAACATTGATTATTATCATTTAATAACGCAAACGGAAATTATGTACTATTATTGCAAAATGTTAATTTTATTATTTTACCATCACCAAACACCAATAATGAAAAATGGGGACCTTAGTGCTAGCAATTTATTTAATATCATATAATAATTATTATCAACGAAAACCTCAAATTAAAAAATTTAAAATAAATACAATAGGTATTAATACTGAATATGAAGTAGGTAAAGCCTAAAATATATTAATGTTAATCATTATTGTACAAATAAAACGATGAAGAATTATTAAATGCGAATGTTTCTTAAAAGTAAATAATAATAATAATAATCACTAGATGTGTTTTAGTTATTTCAAATAATAATAATTAAGAAATTTTATTTTTATAGTTTTCGCTAAAAAATATTATAAATCATCACATAACATATGTATGTAAGATATATGTATATTTTGTGCATAGCGTGAATTGTCACCTTTCAGTCGTATGTAATAATAATAATAATAATGTTTATTCGGATATAAGTAAGAAAGAAGACATAGATACATATACGTATTTATATAATGATGAGACTTATGGCATACATATAAATATTATCATATGTAGGCATGTAAACTGATTTATTTTTACCCAAAACAATAAAAATACATTTTAATGATAATTGTTAGGTACATAGCACTAACAATTGTAAATTATACAATGAATTAGTAATTATTGGTAATCAAAAGTATAAGAATTTTCCTTGGTTGGATTCTACACTACTGATATTACATTTGTAAAAAGTTGTCTCTACAATCAGAACTTAAAAAGTAATTTGCAAATTTTGGTTGGTTTTCCATGAGTTTTTTCTTCTTCACATAATTTTCATCGGTGAACAACAAGCAAAAGGTTTGTTAAAAAACTTTTCACATTTTACATTTGAAAATCGATCGCCGAGAATTGTGGAAATGAGTCTCAAAAGTGAAAATGCAGCACCAGCATCGTAGTAGAGAGTATGCCCTAGCCTGGGAAAAGCAATTTGCCTCCAATTGCGCAACTTCGCCCACGAAAATGTCAACCAAATCCGTCCGGGCAGGAAATTAGAGGCGAAAAATCATAACTTTGCAATTTGTTTTCGACATCGAGAAAATTAGTCGAGAACTTCCGTTCGGGCAGAAAGTTGTTGCAGTTATACATATGATATTGTATATCTACTATATATTGTATATATAAATATTTTTTTCAGTTTTCCTCTTTGTCGAGCAAATTGCCAAGTTACTGCGGTTATAAATTCGACCAGAAAATTCATTTAGCGTTTTACATTGATTTACATCCCAAAAGATACGAACATTGCGCGCCCGCATTCATAATTAAAGCCTAGGGCCATTTGTACGGAGAGGAACTCCCCCTCCGATCGACGAACGTAAGGTACTGAAGGTATGGAAGGTTCGTAGGTACACATTTTTCGGCGTCCTACATTTGAACGGCAAAATTTTAGGTACGTACAGCGGAACACGTCGCTCCGCACCGTAGAAACTGGTTTCATTTAATTTGTTAAGCTTAACACAAATAGAATAGAGGGTGATGGGTGATGCAAACAACAGCGCACAAGATAAAAAGGGGTTCGCTTGCCACCCCCTATTTGGAAATACAGGGCCCAGAGTCAGATAGAAACCTACAGATTGGGGCTGGGGCTTTCGCCACCCGATCGACCGAGCCCCCGGAGCCCCAAGTGCTACATTCGCAAGTATTGTTCCAAAAATGTTCTTCTCTCAATGCGATGATGCCATGGTGCAATTTTAAACTGAAATGGAAATTCCATTCGTGGCCATATGCACCAGACACGAACCCCCGAGCCCGGGCCCCGACCCGTCTCTGTGTTAGATGAATGGTGTGTTCGTGAGCTAATCTAGAGAAGACCCAGAAGGTTACCTTGGTTACGGCCAGGGCTTTGAGCTTTCATTTTGCTCTACTCGGAGCATTTCCCTTTTTCCTTTTTCGGGAGTTGGGACTGTGCAGGGATAACTGGGATATGTACCACGTCTGTACCGCCTGTAAAATTTATGTCTGTGTGAATCGAACTCATCCCCTTCCCCGGCATGGGATGGGATGGGGAATAAGGTGAAACTTGAGTTTGTATCTACGTTCTGGAAGATAACTGCTAGAGTTACAATTTTGGGTAAACCATGGAATAAGGGAGTTGGGGGTATGGAGATTTTATGGGAAATTTCTATGTTTTGCAGAAGTCGTTCTTCTCTGCTTCCAATGTCAAGCGATAATAATGAAATTGACTTTAAAACCATCGTTTTACCCTTTCCCCATTTCTTGCTCTTCTTACATCAGTGGAATATGGACAACTCCTTAGCTTATCGGACTTTATGCGTCCTGTACCTAATGGATTGCAGTTAATTCCGATAACTTGCAATAATCCTGATAATAAGGACCAATTTGGCTTACGTCCAAGGCACTTACGTTTGACCCTTGACAAGCAACCGGATTGTAACTCATACTGACTTTTATAGGCTCACATGCTCTCATGTAAGGGACCTCTATTAAATGCCTCTGACGGCCATTTCTATCACTTTCAGCACAATAAAAGCAAATTTCACTGAAAGCATTAAATGTTAGGCATGACTAAATGCGACTTGATTTTACATGCATCTGCCTAATTGTTAATATAAAGAGACCGAAATAAACTTACAGGCAGCACTCCTAAATAAAACTATACTAGAAAAATAAACAATGTTTTAATATATTAAAATCCATTATTTATTTGTAAGCATAATATATACATTTATTTTTTTATAATTTTTCGCATTTATAAATATTATTGTATTTTATTAATTCTCTTGTACAAAAATAACTACGGAAAAGTGTTTCGTAATTCACATGCACTAATATTTTTGTTTTTACTCTTTTATTAGGTAACGTGCATTACTTCTGTTATACTTTATAACTTCAAATACTATCTGCCATTGAGTCTATAAGTTTTCTTAAAATATCCGAAGAAACTCAAATCCAAACATTTAGAATTCTAGAATTCAAAACATTTCCAATAAAGTTTAGAACTTAAAATTTATTTATAACAGAGACTTGTAAGTGTAAAAATGTTACAATACACAATTAATTTATTTTATATTTTATTAATACATTATGAATACAAAACGCGAAGTCTTCTTCAGATTATTCCGCAATAATGTTTTTCAACTTCAATCTATAATATGTATTGTAATAAGACCTATTATCTGAACTGTTTTTCAAATCGAAATATGTGTTTAGCAAAAATTAAAGAATTATATGTGAGTACGTATAAATCTTGAAGTGATATTCAAAAATCAGAATATGTAAAATGTTCATTAAAACATGTCTGAAGCTTACAAACGCGATTTTTTGATAACCTGACCATATTTTAAAACAAATGAAAACAAAGACGACACAAATCAAATCCTAAAATCTCTTCATGTTTCTCTTTCTGCGTCCGTAAACTAAATGTATAAGTTTAAGCTAATACTGATTTCTTAACATTACATGTGCATATGTACGTGTCATCCTTACTTATAAAAACCATGATGCTCCAGGTAAGAATTAGTTTTCAATCAAATTAAAAATTAAATAATACATTTAAAGTGAACAAACTATTTGCTGATAAGGGCGCAATAAATATTGATTAGGTCACAACAACGTCCATAGAGTATTATAAATAATTGCGAAATATTTGTTTTACTTTTATCAACCATAACCAACAATTTGTGTTAAAACTTGTTACACACATATCTAGTTTATTTTAATTCTAAACTGCTAGTAAAATTACATATTAAATCTGCCCCAATATCTAGTTGTAGGATATACATAGATGTAATTAAACCCTTAAAAACTTACATGGATCAACAAAAATATGGAGTGTTATAAAATTATTAAAGTCACAAAAATTATCGTGGAAACAATTTTACGATTATAGTTTTATACCTACGTAACTACCTAAATTTAATGCTCTTTCCATTTTATGCTTATTTGTTGTAAAAAAAGGTTATATGTTCTTTGTTGTTTGCAAATAAAGCCCAACTTTCATTTCAATGCAGAAACTCTCATTGCGCTACATGAAATAAATTAAATTAAACAATGCCGAAAGCAGACGAAGTTCCTCTTAAACGTTATATATCCGATTAACATTACAGTGGGATGGAACCTATTTGCATAAATAAACCGCTTATAAAAAGCGTTAATTCTTTCATCCTTACTGCGGTGTTCATCCTTTTAATACCCTGAAAGGACATGCACATAAATCTCCTTGGCGAAAGTTAATATTCACTGTAATATTCGTCCAGGAGATAAAAATCTGAAGCGGCAAACTTGCTGAATCGACAGAAAATAATTGCCGGCGAAGCATGTAAAATAAATTTTACCCCAGCGAAAAAAAATGAAAACGCGGAGCAACCATCCAGCATAGCTTGCGGGGTAAAAAGCCCGTGAATGCGCTATTTTAGCAAAATGAAGGCATTTTTCTCAAAAGATTTATAGTTCTCCAACAGTAGGGCTCGAATCGATAGCGACTTGAAATATTTTTCTGAGCGGGCATTTTTGCCTGCAGGATGAACTTCACGGGGAGAAAGTATTAAATGGAGTTGTTTTCGGGTGAGCTAGATGCAATTTGTCATTTGGAATTTTAGCTTTTATTGATGTTGTTTATTGGGATTTTCGAAAGCCGGGCTTTTATTGGAGTATCTTCTCTCCAACGATATTTAGGTTAAAACGAAATAGACGCCGAAGTTTCGAAATCTTTATTTTTTATTTTAAGCCGGTTCTCTAAGGACTCCATGCGGGGGATAAAACCAGCTGCGACAATTCACTTCGAGCTGAATTTTCGCACATTATTTTTATTACTTTTGGCTTTATGCCAATTCACTTTACTAAACGACAATGTGTGACTTCCCAATTTATTTTCAATAATGTGTGCCTAAGAATGTAAAGGTCGATAAGTTACTCCCAGTTAAGAAAGGCTTACAATGAAGACTTTCCTTAATGAATCAATAAATCTGCGTAGATGAAAATGTCGAAAGCTATAAAGAAAACTTCAAAAATATGAGCTAACACAAAAGATTAAATATTATAATATATGAAACATGAAAACGATTGAAGATTTTTTCCGGAATCTTATGAAATGCACAAGAATCTTACATAATCTAGCTCTTTACAATCGTAAAAAACCGCATTTTAAAAGTTAGTAATTTTTTTAAAATCATATTATCGAGCGTGCTAAATGTTTTGAGAAAGTAAGGAATAACTTAATCGTAATCGCAGCTAGTGTCTAAATATTATTATCAACATAAAATTGAAAGCACCTGATATTTAAACTAAGTATAAATTACTCAAATATACCAAAGAAGACGTCGCGAGAAAAAATTATAAAATAAATATAAGTACATAAATATTATTTAATGCACATATATAAAAATGATATAATAAATTTATTGGTATGTGTATGAGAAAAATTCTCTTGTATAAGATGCCTTCTCAACTCGGTGCAATACGCTTTTTTTGATTTGTCGTCATATAACCTTTTTAGAATAGCAGTTGATTAACCAGGATATTGGATATTGGCCCTTGTTATGGAATTATAATTTTAGAAAAATACAAAATTCTTTGGACGATAATTATGGTTTAAGAATTTTAAAACGAATTCAAATATGAACCAATTCAGAATGCCTTTATTATTATAATTATAGGAAATATCTTCAGCGTAGTAAACCTAATTAATAATAATTAATTAGTTCATTAATTAAACCTACGAGTGCTTCCTTTTTTTACACAGCCATGGTCAAACCATTCATAGAACTACTTTTAAATTTGTTCTATGTAAAGATAATGTAATTTTTTCGAAAATATATGTAGGAGTCCACAGCATTACACTGGAACCTTAATGTTCTATCATTTTACCTTTTCTCAATCTCTTAATATTCCAGTTCAGTTATTTTTAACTCATTTCGATGTTACATTTTTTACATATTATTTGTATGCTAACTCTACAGAATGCAAGTATCATAAATCAGTTTAGAGTTAGCATGTACATACATATGTATATACGGCTATCATTTCATCATACATATCCATAATAGTGGAATTATAAATTATACATGACGAAGTGATTCAGAATAAAAATAACTAAAAAACTACTATATATAATAAAATTTCCCAACCGTCATCATTATGCAAATGCAGCTTCCAGTAATTTTTTTACGTCTTTAATAGAAACTACGAAAGAGCACCTTCTAGTGAATTAATAAGAATATTAAGTAGCCAAGTTTACAGCTCAAGTTTCTGGAAGCACCAAGTTTAAAAATTCCTTTGGTATAAGGATTGCGCCCTTTTTGGAATCAAATGAACCAAAAACCGCACATCTCCGGGAGTCTTTTCCTGTCTAATTTCCTCTCCTAGTTTTGGTCAGCGTGGTTGCACCCGAAAGCAGCATTTAGTCGCATACAACATACATATATGCAGTCTTTTAAAGTAAATATAGACATGCTTTCGAAGAGCTCAAGTCTTCCAGAGTCTAAGGAGGTCTGGTGGTGCCTGCCCACCTTAATCCGATGTGAAGGGCCGGATGGGTTGGGCGAGAGAGCTTCTTCGGCAAATATGTACCCGTTTATTTTCCCTAAAATTTTCATTTTAAATTAAGGGCTGAAGCACCTCGTAAGTTATGTACATTTCCGAAAGCACTAAACTCCTGTAACGGCCCTATGGAGTTGTGATTTAAAATGGGAAAGCTCCAAGGACCGAGGAGGCAACTTGTGCCGGCACGGCACTACTTCTGTGCAAACACAATCTATTTGCTTAGAGTTCCAACTTGGAGCCCAAACAGCAGACGAGACGGAAGCGCTCCAGCCTCCAGGATTTGTCCATTTTAGGATCGGTCAAGAGCGCCCGAGTATTATGCGATATTTGTCTATCCTCCGCATCCAGCCGCGTCCTGGGGCTGAAACCGGCGCTGAAGCACGCCCGGTATTTACCCCGTGGAAAAGTAATAATTGCGTTGTCGACATTTTTCCGGAGTCGTCATAAGCGAAAGCGTCGGCGGCAGAAGGTGACGCTGAAATTCTTAAAATGTCACTGGCGATCTTATTCATAATATCTTAAGGCCTTAGAGGACCTTAAATACGGGCAGTAAAAATAGACCATTGCTCCCCGTTGCTGGCAAGACGGCGGCCGCTGAATGAAGACTGTCTTTCCATTCCAGCACAAATGACTCCAACCCCCGCCCTTTATTCCGCAGTATTACGAAGAAAAATTCCGCAGGGAAAAATGTGTTAATTGAAATTTCAAATTATCCGTAAGGTTGGTGAGGAAGATCCTTTGATGTGAGGAAGAGGTGTTTCTTAGGTATTCATAAGACGCAGGGGATAGTATCCGTCGTTTACAGGATAAATGGCACAAATTTCCTTGAAAACGTTGAGCAATTTCGAAAATCTGTATGATTTCCAAAGAATAATCTACTTGTAATTCTCACCCTCGCGGACATCGTTGTTTCATTCCGTGGAGGGAATAAATTAAGAAGGAAAATAAACTTGGGGGGCTTCTTTCCCTTTTTTTATACCTTTCATTTGAGTACGCTGTAATCAAACGCAGGTGGTTCTTTTCAGTAAACCATGGGATCAATTCTTACTTGAATTTCCCAGAAAGGTAAGAGAGAAGCAGCTCCATGTTCTTTTATCCGCGTTTAAAATCCATTTTTACTTTTCAACTCCCATAGACAAAAAGTAATGGAACCATGAAAATTTTCAAAAAAGGGGATTTCAACGGATAAGCACGTTTTAAAGTACTCTAAATTATTTTTAATCATTCACGTGCAGCAACTGAAGCTGAAGGAAGTTTAAAGTTATTATATCATTTATACTAATATATAAAGTTTTCTTTTTGAAATCCTGGAATTATATGGGACAAATAAAGATAAATATATGTATTTGTTTTATATATAATACACATCCATACTAGCTCAGTGTAAGAATTAATTAAGTAAATTTAAAAGTTTTCCGAAACAATATTTGATACACCACTTTCTTTCCAACCTATGATTTATACGTTTTTATTTTTAAGTATTAATTAAATAAATATAGGGGTATTTTTTATTATATTATATATGCACTATAGCATTATCCCAGCAACTCCGTTTACGTGGTACTACAAATAAGTAAAAATATAAACAGAATAGAGATAAAAGTGAGGATAAGTGTTTGTGTGAAAGTCTATAATATCAAAAATGGCAAAAGTGTAATTTAGTATTTATATTTGAAATTAAATAAGTATGTACGTCAATTTCAAGATTTTGGGAAAATTTCCACATTTCATGGATTTTACTTTAAGAATGATGACACACTATGGTACAAACGCATAGCAGCAGAGCATGATTTTCGAAAGACGCTGAAATATGTCATTTATAATTTTTAGCCAAAAGGCTCAGTGCTAATTTTCATGGTTTTAACTACAAAACTAGCATTACATAATAAACAAACTTATTTTCCAAGGGATTATCTAATGATATAATTTCGAATCGTAACAAATTTGGTTGCCTTATTGCAAAAGGAAAATATTCAAATGTTGTGTTGAAAATTGGAGAAAATTCGGTAGTATTTTTTCTTTCATCGACTATTAAAATCAATCGATTCAACCAAACGACTTCAATCAAATTAAAAACTTACGACGATTTCAACAAAAATTTCACTTGCACCGTAGTTACGTAAGACCGCATTCTATTTGTTTAATAGTTGATAGTTTTATTTCTATAACATCTTATAAATATGTATGTATGTAACAACTCATCATGTTATCATTAGTCACATTTTAAAAATGATTAAATTTACAATAATTCTACTAAATACATATTTAAGAACAGGTACTATGCTCCGAAAATATGCCAAATTGGGGAACGCTACCTGCATATGTATTTATTGTATGTGCATATGTACATAGATGAAAACGTACCCCAGAGGGGATGAACAAAAGATTCATTAATAATTGACGGAGCCTTACCCTTTAAAGTAACACATTTGTTAATGTCCCGGTTTTCAGTTACCTCAATAACTAGGCATTTTTCTTTAGCATTTGTTACAAAAGTACCTACTTTGCGTATATATGCTTTTACGCGAATACAGACCTACTACATGTAGCTACACCAGACATATACATGTAAATATTATGTATTAGGGTTTTCACCTTAATACTGGCGGTTGGCCAAAGAGCTGGTTTTAACGTCTCTCCTGAACCAAAAGCTGAGTTGATCCAACTTTAATTGCTTCAAATAAATCAGGTCGTAGAGGGATTCCACCTCAGCGAAGGACGAAAAAGAAAATTTTAAAGGGCAAAGAGCGACAAGATGGACGTGCCCAAACTGAGCAAGATGACAAATGTATGGATATGGAAATGGCTGTGCTATAAAATTCGGGTTCGGGAAGTCTTAAAAGTCTATACGGGAATTTTATTGGAGTAATGACCGACCAGTCCCAAACGTCTCATTTGTTGGGACTGAAAACTTCAATTCCCCTCTAATGTGGTTTTTGTGCACGCGAAGAAGACTCCCTTCTCCCCAGAGATTCAAAAAAGATTGTGGATTCGGGCTGTAGAAGTTCGCTCTATCCAACCACTTTCTATTTTAGCAACTTTATATCCTTCGGGGACTTAACCCTTTTCCTTATTCCCCCCCACTCGCTTATAACCGTAAATTATATACAGTCTCGAACGAGATGAAGGAACTTTCCTCAAGCACATGCCCGTCCCGAACGTACGAGGTACGAAGAGCTGTGCAAAGCGTGTATATTTGCATGACGTCGGAGAATCTCTTTTATCATCGGAATTAATGTCGGCGGGCGTATGGAAAACATCTTAAGATTATCCTTCGAGCGAAACGACCAACGCTGACTCAGGGAAGGGAAATTTTCAGAAGCCCAGGGCTCCAGCATCTCCGCAGAGTACGAAGCGCGGCCCCAGAGCCTCGGAAAAACTTTTTTATCCGAGGTGTGTGCGCCGGTGTGGGGGTGGTTTTGTGTGTGCGTCATCCCGACATGGTCCTGTATAGTCGCTTCCTTGAAATTCGCCTCAGAAACAATCTAAATTTCGTTAGACGACGAAACGAACGAAGCCAGCCTAATAAAATTTCGCAACCCTTGTTCATATTTATTGAAATATTCGCGTTACTTCGCTTCCACTTTATCTTTTCAATACGCAGTAAATTCCCTCCGGATATTCCTGCGCCCCCGTCCTGAACAAACATCGTGGTCTACATCGTGATGTCTTTCATGATATCCAGCCTGTCCCAAATTAAGTTTGATATTAAACATTATTACGGATGTCTTGTATCCGAGAGCAGCACGAGCAACATTTTTTGCAATATAAATGAGGGCCTTCCATTCTGGCAGACATTTTTAAATTCTGATCAAATTTATCCGCCCGAGCTACACTCTTCCCCGAAATTGAATCATTTCTCTTTGTTCGGCTTAATGCGCCCTTGAGCTCGCTATTTGCCCGGGAATGTCAGAGGAGCGCCGGAGCCTGGAGCCCCACATCAAGTGGGAGGGTCGGGTGAATTGTAATTGAACTTCGTCGTCCTCCAGTATTTCAAGAATTTTAGCAATGATTATGTTTATAAAAGTTCATTCTTGCTTTTGTAAATTACTCACCTGTGACATTCTATTCATTAGCCAAAATATTTAATAAAAACAAATCTTTCGATAATAAAATTTAAGTTTGCGACCCCACTGGAATTACTAAAGCATAATAGAATTTAACTTTAAATAGAGAAAGCTTTGGAATGCTTGACAATTTTTGAAGAATGACAAAAGCAAAACTAAAGAAGATAAAGAGTAGTACAAATCAAATTCAACACTGTTATGCGGAGGGATTTTTCGATATTATATGTGTACATATCACAGTTCTAAATAAATAGTTTAAAAGACTTCAAAAAGTTTGTAAAAGTCCAGTAGTAAATAAATAAGATAATCGTAGCCCTCTTACTTCACCTTGTGAATCAAATCTGGATAGTGAAATTAATAAACTTACGTGTATAATTACTATGACTGCACGAACCATAACATCTTAGCAACAAAAGACTACTCTGGAAAATATATCTACGTACGTAGCACGTATATAAAAAAAACTATAAATTGCTTCAAAATTTCGCGCAATAAGGAAATATGTATTTTAAATTATCTTTACCTTCGAATAGATATGTAATGTAAAGCTTCAGACATATTTCAAACTTTAATGTATTACCACACATTTATATATGTATGTACATATGGGTTAATATGAATCGTTGAGTTCGAGGACTCCATTAAATCTTATCCCCTTTTTGTTGATATACATACAGTATCTGACGAGCATAAATTAAAGCTCTTCAATATAAAATCCAATGCCATCTATTTAAACACAAACAAACACTAATTATGGCGGCTAGTCTTATTTTGAGATCCTACCCTAATTTGTCTTTTCTTTGTAATGCGATAAATTAGGCAGCACTAGCGCTAATCAAATACATCTTCTCTGCTCCCATTCACACATTGGAAAATAATAGGATATATTATAAACAAAACCGTTTCTATAAGATTCCAATGGAAATCATTCCACGTTGGCACGTAACGTAAACGTCGGTAGGCAAATTTGTAGAGGTATTATATACAATGACGCACATAGTCTATTTTAAGGGTTTCATAACAAACTACAAACCCTTATAAATTTGATCTATTCGCCAATGTTCATAAATAATTTTTATATACATATGTATGTATGTCTGTGATCCTGTAACTCCTGAAAGTTTTGATCGATTGACGTCATTTTCCCTTCTGACAATATATATGTATGTATGTACATATATTTGTTTTTTCGAGACAATGGTTCATCTATACTGGCATAGAATATCTATTGTTTTTAATTATATACTATTATTAAAATTTACGAAATTCTGAATGACTTTGACATGTTTGTACATCCTTAGTAAACTCATGTGAAGTATTTTTCTTAAACAATTACAACTTAATTTTAATTTTATTTTCATTTGTTGTTTTTTAAAGACAAATATAAAAATATGGTTACTAAAAATTATGTTAGAGGCGAATAAAAAATGATGAAGTACAAACTCCTTGTATCACGTGTATGTATTTCCCAACAAATCTGCGTATCCTTAGTCATTCTAACCCATATACATATGTATATTGAAGCACTCCCAAGAGGCTATAAATATTATCTAAGAGCCTGTTCTGAAGTCTTAGCAAAAGTTTGCCTTGAAATTGGTTTAACCGTTTGGGAAAAAAATGGTCACAGATACACTCAACCTCTTACCCCAAACACATAATGCTCCGTTCCGTCATGGGTGGAAAAGACCTCATTAATCCCATCGTCACGAATTCTTTTAATTTGAGTACATTTCGTCTTATATAAGAAAACAACAGAAATATTAATAAAGTCCCATTAAGAATTTATATACAAGGTATCTCAGACCCTCCTTCATTTCTTAATTTGTTGTATTGAAGGAATTTCTTGACGTTTTTTCTACAAATTCGTTTACACAACGTAAATGTAAACAAACAAAAACAGAAAATTTTCATGTAAATTGAAGCTTGACGTACTATCTTAGAAGTCATGGAATGTATTGGTAAGTTTTTAATTCATAAATAAAAGTCCTCGATCGTTCCGTGTTCTCGCCAAAAATAGACTTAAAATATCAAATAGTAATAGAATAGTATTTCTCGTCATGGTATCGTTACACTAATGTTCAAGTGTAACTTGGTGTAACATAACATGTACATAAACGATAAAAACAAATATTTTTGCGTATTCCTAAAAATTATCAAATCCACCATATAAACATTAGATGTTAGTTTAAATAATATATTTTTCAGCAATAAGAAATATAAATTTACTAAGTTGATTCTACTTAGTTATTTATTTGTTACTAATAATTCTAATTGTAAGGCATAGTAAAATTTGTATCCTTTTTAGTTACCGTTTACATCGAATTTCGAGGTGTTCGTAATTACACCATTTTCCATTAATAAAATATGAAAGTATTAGGTGTAAAAACCATTTAAAATAATGCAACAGAAAATACATATAGTAATTACTTTCCCTTAATTTAATTACTACAATTAGCTACCAAAATTATAAAGTTGTCCAAATTGTATGACTACAATCATACGAGTACACTCAGGAATTTTTCAATATAAAATCATATCCTCTGGGCAAATTTGAACTAATAAAGTACAATTCCCAGCAGCAGAACAATCTCAAAGAATCGACTGCAGTCTGAAGGTAAAAAGCAGAAAGGGAGTCCTTCTACGAAATATTAAGGATCCAAATATAAAACGACAAAGGCGAAATTATTTTTAATTTGAGAACATTCGTATCCTGCACTCATCCGCAAGTTCTGACGTCGAGAAGTATCATTGAAAATTGTCTGTTCGGAGCATGTGGAAGGGCTTTTACTGGAAACTACCAACACGAGTGGCTGGCATGCTCTGTGAAAATTCATTTAATAGAATTTTCCAGGGGCACGTATGATTTTCCCAAGAAATAATGACTTTGAGGATGAGAGAAAAATTTATTCAACATTTTCCTTTTTTTTTTCACCGAATAAATGGCATATTTACATGCTGGCTCTCCGCAACCCTTAAACAACCCAGCGAAAAATGGGCTCGAAAAATCGAATTCAATAGCGCAGCATGGAAATGTACAATTTCACAGAAGGCAAAAGATTTATCTCGATGGATGCCCATTGAGATTGGTGAAGCCGGCATGCTATCCGGGCGGCTTTTAGCCGGGCGAATTGAAGAGGGGTCGAGCCGTGCATGTACCGTACATATACAGTGGTATCAAACTTTAAAGATTTTAATTAAACGCGAGTTCAAATTTACCGGAAGGGCGGCATTCCGGGGCTCATCAGAAGCATGGAAGAACCACAAACTCTTGTATAAACTTGGGATGTGGGGAGCATATGAGCACTTGGGTATGCCCGGTAGCTGTGCGGTGGAACATTCTTCCCATGTTTCGTCAATTAACGAAATTATATATGAAGTGCTCTTAATTAAAAGCTCTCAAAGCATTCATTCTACCCTCGGGACCCAACCGAGGCGCCGAACCCGCTCCTCCATCCCTTCGAGCCGTACGCCCACCACATGCAGTGTGTCTTCATATAAACAACCATCCCTGCCAAATCAATTGATGCCACCCAAACATAACCTCAAATATTGATGGTTAACATTCGTACATACACGTAGGGGTTCCGAGGCCCCCCAGTACACACACAGGGGCTTACATTGGGGCGGTGTGTGCGGCGGGGCCTCTGCACAGAATGCAAATAAAAGATCCAGCGCACGAGAAGCTCCCATTGTATCCGGGCACGGAATATATTACGGATCCGCAGAGCTGAAATAAAAAATGTGTATTTTCAGCAATTGAAGAGCATTTTGTTTAGTTCTTAGAATTTTGCAGCTCCTCAGCCGTAGCTCGCATTAATCCTGGTAGAGACGGGAACATTAAACCAGTTTGAATGCAAACAAAACCTTTTCTTGACGGGCCTCCGCCCCTTCACCCCTCTCGTATTTGTCGCGCGAGGCCAGAGCTCGGCAGCCGGCAATCTACAGATACTCTACTATAACTATATTATATACCATAGAATAGAAACGTCTGCAATTACGGAAAGTTAGTTATTGAGAGTCGACAGCGTGAGTGCACTCAAAGACAAAATCTACGGGGATATTGAAAGTTCCCTTGTTCCATCTTCTCCGAAACTCGAACTATCTTTGTCGATGCCGGAGCCAGGGCTCTATGGAATAGTTTCCGTTGCCAACGTCGAAAGTTGTTTTCTAGTGATGGCTTAAACAATGTGCACTAAGCGCATAGATGCTTCCGGGTGCGATTCTGCAAACAACACTGGAAACGATTTTAAATCAGCGCTTAGGAGGTATAAAAATGGAACTTTGTTGGCATGGCGAACTTTCGTCCTTCGACTGACGGTGGAGTTTGTCGGTCTTTGGCCGAATGGAGGTATTTCTCCAAGTGGTGCGAAATATGTATGTATGTACGTGGAACAAGATAATTTCCAGTTTATCGAAGTTGCTTACTGCTTCTCCACCTTATCCAATTAATTTAATGCTTATTGGATCCCTAGGGAGAAGATTTCTTTTCAAAATGAAACTTTCTAATATAACCTTGAGGTATTTCGCACAACATCAACGTTTTTAATGACCTACCTATATAATATACTAATCCTGCAATAATTTCAAATGACAATGAAAGTATATTACAAATTAGAGTTTGCCTCATACCACAAAAATGCATATGGCATTCAAAACCAATAACAAAATTAATCAATCAAACGAAATAAAAAATTATAGAGAGCAAAAACCAGGACAAATTGAAAATTACAATAATTTTTACATTGTTCATTAGTTAAATTGAATTCATCAGTTAGTATGGTAAAACAAAGCATTTAAAAAATTGTGATAACTGAAAATCCCGCTAAATAACCCTTTACATTCCACAGCTTCGGTACGGAGATTTATAAAATATCAAATAACATCATTAAAAATCTATGTGCATACCTATATCATAACTTTTTCTCGGTAATGACTAAAAAGAAAAAATAACAATACAACTATGACTTTTGTTATTATGAGCATATCATTTACTTATAGTGAATATGGTTTTTGTACTCAAATTGCTTCGCTAATATGAAAGAAAAAATATTCAACTGCCTACGAAAACATATATGTATGTTTATTAATGAGGCAACTATGTTCTTTGATCTTATATAGAAACTACTTAAATTTGTCTTTTTTTTTAACTGAATAATGCGCTTTCAATTAGTGTATCATAAGTACTATTTCAGTTCAAAACTTATAAAATACTGTACAGTGTAGAAGCGTTACTGATATGATATAAAACCATAGTCCAAAACCTATTTTTCAGCTACGGGATACACATCTGGTTCTTATCTAGTCCTTATTTATGCATTTTTATTGAGCATCAAATAAGTATATAAAACTAGTTGAACTACTTTCAATTAGAGCAATTTTAGACGCCATATTCGATGTGCAATTTTACCTTTAAAATTATAATAGTAGTACCCAATAAGTGTCACCCAATTTTTACTAAAAACTGCTAGAATTTCATTAAAATCCATCTAAATTTGTTAAAATTAAATAATGTTTGGACCTTGTTTGAACACTATTTTGGCTGTGCCAGATTATGTTACTTCCTTGCATTAACTATAGCAGCTGAATCACGTTTATGTATTTTTGATCAAAAGGTACGATATTCACTTCAGCATGTCTTAATCAGTAAAGTTTGGCAACGCTAGAATTTTATAAATAATTTGTTTACTTATTTTGTTAAATTAGAATTTAATTAATCATCTTTATCAATTTTTAAAAATTATAATTTAATAAATAATTGTTGTATTCATTTTGTTAAATATATCTTTCATTTAGTTATCCTGTACGTAATTTGTTTAAATACAGTTCCAGAGGAGCTATTCTTAATTCAGTCCCAAACAAAGGATGCTATTCTCAAAATATGCAGCTGATCAAAAGGTGCACATTTCCATTTTTAATTGATTATTTTATTTGTTAATAATAATGATGGAGAAAATCATTTTCTGTAAATAATACCATCGCCGTCAGAAATAATGTTGTGGAGAAAAACAGCATCTGCACATATTAATAGTGATCACTAAACGTTTCTATCGGTTTTTGTAAAGTTCGGTTATGGTGTAAATATATGTAGGTTCTTTTCAACAGACATTCCCTCAATTTATACTCTGAAATATGTATTTAGAACTATGTATTTCTAAAAAATCTCTCAAAACGTAACTTAGGCAAATATAAGTAATATAAAATTTAATTATAATTAAAAGGCTGTTTATTCGTTCAAGTTGCACTTCTAATCTCTGCAATACCTCGTACAATAACATAATAAGGCCGTTAAAACTTCAAGTTTGGCCAATCGAAGAGTTACTGAGATTGAAAGTGTCACGAGCTTTATTGGTCTATTCATCACGAGGTTCCGGAGTTTTGTAGATTACGTGGTACCCTTCATTTTGTTTAACGGGCCTTGGCTTTCCTCCTCGTTCTCATTGCTTTTCTTCATTTCCGCAATGAAGAGCTGCCCCAGTTCCTCTTCAGTTTCTATGGAGCAGTACAAATCTTCAGTGAAGAGCGAGTCCGCCAGCCCTTTGCTCTGCGCGGTGCCGAACATGGCCTCGTGGGGGCTCGTCTTGATGCCGGAGTGAGAAATTCTATTCCTCTTGCTCTGGACAAACCGGAGTGCTTCGGACCAGCATTTCGTGTTATTTTGGGACATCCACTCGATCAGCATAGCTCGAACTTCTTCATTTTGAGAACTCTTCGCCTTCCCATGAACAAGCTTCATTTTTGGGCAAATTTTAACCAAATTTTTTATTATTTCGTTCGCAAATTCCCGACCATTATCACTTTGTAAAATGAATGGAGCACCAAAAATACAAAATATGTCCATAAGCTGATATGCGACTTCTCCGGGGTTTTGACTTTTGAGAGGTCGCAGAATTGTAAACTTGGTTAGATCATCTTGGTAATTCAAAATAAATCGGTAGTCTTGATCAGGCTCTGACTGCATGTCGATCAAATCTACTTGACATCGGAAATTTAAATAGTTCGTTAGGACTGGTCGTAGAGTTAGCTCCCGTTTCGGGGCATTCTTCTTCCATTGACAATGGACGCAATACGACAAAAAGATATCTATTACTTGTCGAGTAACGTTGCAGTACTGTTTTTTTAGTTCAATTTCCATGGCTGTAAAAGACACAAACAAATTAAATAATTTATAGGTGTATACACAGAAGAAATTAGTTTCTAAATAAAGCACCTCTCATCTTTATATGTCCCATGGGGGCGTGTACTCTTTCTATGACATCAAAAAGCTCATGTGTTTTGCAGTAGAATCGGACGGTTGCACCCTTTTCGCCGGAACCGGCTTCAATAAGTTTTTCCTCGTCACCGACTTTGATGACATCGTATCTTTTAAGACGCCGGTAATGTTTCGTGGTTAACGGCTTGTTACCCTTCCGCAACTCCTGGGCTTCCTTTAGCTCCCGCAAAATTTTATTGTACCGCTCGTTGCCGAGGAACATGCTCCTATCACTGCTTATGTCACTCAACTCGTTTACTTTTGCATTAAACATTTCCCTGGCGCGCTCAGCCGACATGCCGAAAGCTCACCGCCTGCAAGCTCAGTCACAAACCAACTGACGACGGGCCGAAGGGGCGAGCTCCAACTGGAGTGGCGCCACGACGTGTTGTGGGTATGACCAGAAGCGCGCCCATGACGCGGTGTGAAGGTTCGGCGGCTCCCGAGCGCCCGAACGCATTGCGGTCGTTCTTTTCTGTTCCCTAAACGGAACCGTAGCTGCTTGTTGCCAAATTTCGCAGATTTAGTTCCAAATTTTTATTCAGTTTCCTCGTTTATCCGAACTCTGTATAGTTTGTCCATCCGTCCTTTCAAAATGGCGGTCCAAAAACTTTGTACACAAATGTTTACTATTGGCACCTGCAAAATGCAAAACGAGTTCTTAAACCGCAAGGGTCGTTTATCCTTCGTTTATTCAGAAATTGTTTTGTTTGCTTATTCACTGCTTAATTATAATTAATCAGGTATTTAAATTTTTAGAAAATGTTAAGTTGCCACCCGTGTTTTTGTCTTTTGTAATTTTGTCCATCTTTAGTCCAAAATTGTCCACCTCAGAATTGTGTCCGGCCAAGTACTACTTCAAAATAGAGAGCAAATAACAATATTCAATTGCTTATAACTCTGAAAAAATAAAGTTGAGCATTATCGACGAATATGTTGGCTGAACAAGCTATTTATAGAAATAATTCGAATGGAGTCTGGACCAAAGAGATACGAAGACGCACGAAGAATATCAGATCTTCCAAATAAGATCCTGACATATGGGAAAACAAAATTAATTGATGGCATATGTATAAATATACGACTTGAAAAGTGAAAATTATGTAGAGCCACAGCAAGCAAAATAGAAAACACAAATTAACCCAGAAATAAACGAGGTTTTGGCAGGGACAAAAGAAAATTCGATATAGACAATACCAATTATTTATAGACAAACGAGGTTTTTACAAAGGCCAAAAATCGCGGAAAACAATTTTACAATTAAAAAACAAAAAGGGCATCAACTTGAAAACTTCTGATATTAATTAATAAATTACATGGGTTATATAACTTGGATAGTACTTAGTTTCATTGGTTTTGGCTCAGCATTTATATGTACATATATCATTCAGTCAGTCAAAACATGTTCTTTTATATGTGTAGATCGTCTCTCTAGAACTATGGATTTTTTGTTTAGGATTAAAAGTATCCTATGTTGTTCTGCGCCTTTTACTTTAGTTCTTTAACGAATTTCAGCGAAATAGATTCAATAGTTTCAGTGTGAAAGAGTACAAAATTGACAAACAAGCACTTTCAAATTTACAATACTAGGAATTCCGTTCAGCGTAGTCACTATATGTACTAAGAAAATCAAAGTGAGATTCAGATTTCTTGCAATACTATATATGCATATTGATTAATAAAAATATCTTTCACTATTATCTACGACCATACAAAAGTTCGTTTTGCCCTACTCAGTATTTACGCTCAATTATTCGATATAATGAGTAATGTCGAATAATAGTAAGTAATAAAGTGTAATTAAAAAAAATTGTATAACCTTAACTAACGGTTATAATTCTCTCATCTAATACGCAGCATTTAGTATAACAATATTGTATATTCTAATATCTTTAGTGACAAAACCTGAAAAACATCACAAATTAGAAAATTTCATTCTCCTTTGTCTGCAAACGGAGTCCTTCGGGGGCTTCAAGAAGAAGTGCGAATCGCCTCTTTCGAGGCAACGAGGGCGCTCCTGGCGGAAGAGGCCTCCTCCTGCTGAAGAAAATTGTTTTTTACTATCGGCTTGTGATTTGAAGTAACTCTTACCAATGTAATGTCGTTCCGGTATATAAAGTCTGCGTTGTACGGCTGCAGCTCCAGCGTGCAAATGTCGTACTGATTTCAAGTATTTGCAATCGAAACGTTGCGTCCTTAGGGAATACCACAAATAAGACGCATTTTTAACAAAATTATCTTAATTACAGGATCAATTGTGAAATGCGCTCTCACCTTGCTATTTAGAATTTAAATTTATTTTTATTTCAACCCCCAATCCTCTCTCGGAAGAAACTATAGTCTATGCAGCAGCTATTCTTTGGAGCGATGTTACCGTAGTCTCTGGCAATAATTCTGAAAAGCTGATTACAATCTTCCCTTTTGAGCATAAGAGGATTAGCTTGGATATGAGGTTGTTTGCTCGCCAACGAATTATCCCACATCAGCGGGAATAACTATCATGAACTAAAGGCTGTACATCTTTTGCGTCAGCCATACCTGTATACTTGCTTCCGAAATACTACAACCATGCAGTGCGCCACTGCCAGTACAAACCAATGGCCGGCACATGGATTGAATTTCTGCTACCAAATCGAGTGAAAGTAAAGGCGAATTTTCAAATGTGAAAAATTTGAAGCATATCTGCAAAAAAAAAAAGGTATTTTCATGAAAATTCATATTTTCCGAAAGCATTCTAACAAAAGTGATACCCACGTTTGAAATATTCGCCAACTGTTTCGATGGTATATCCCATTTATCAAAATATATAAACTCATATAAAAACCACTAATTTCACAAAATTCGCTTAAAATTAGCACAAAACTCCTTATTCATCCAAATAGTTGAACGGTGTACGAACAAATGAATTCTCCTAATGCTTGGCCTACTTACTATTCAAATAAAAATTGAAGCCTGCTGTGTGAAATTTTTTAAATACTTTTGCAATAGTCCTACTCTATTATCTAAGTTGCACACTGTTAACTTTCATTTGATACTTATTTAACTTTAATAAATTGCTGTACTATATACCTACATGCATATAATAGAATGCATTTACAAAATCCACTAACGCGAATTTGCCGTTGAAAGTTAGTACTCTCTTTTATTGAATTCAAGTTATAGCGCAAATTAAAACAGGAAAACTTAAAATAGTAATCTTATATCCCAATCCACACAATTACCTTCAGTTCCGAAATTATTAAAATTATCTCATTAAATATGAAATTATGTTACAAAGTGTTGATCATTATAATGTGCATATATGCATATCCGTTTTTTCCTCATTTTGCTGACAATGAAGTTAAATTACTTTAAAGTTCTTAAATATTGGTATCCAAAATATTAATAACCTAATTATAAAAGTTAAACTAAGCATTTGCGTAAGAGTAATTGTTGTTGTTTGGTTAATTTATCACAATCGAGTTTATGTCCATTTGTTTCATTTCCATTTTAATATTCATAAAATACATGCTGTGATTTTGTTAATATTCGCAATTCATGAAACCTACATAGATATGTCTGAGATGATGTCAATACTATCAATAAGTATTCAATCGCTACAACCCTGCTACATTATAGATACTTTCTCATATCGCACCGATCGTATCTTCATTTTTAAACTCATTAGGAACAACAACCCGGAGTATTTAAGAAACTCTTTCAGTTCACCATATGGGTATGAAATATCGTTATCTTGTCTATATTATCCAGGTACAAATTGATGCTTTATAAACTCTTTTCTTTATGGTGGTTATTTGCTATTTGCTATATTGTGTAAACAAATCTGACTCTTTATTCTGCAGGTACTCAAACAAACTCTTTCCGATCAGCACCCCGACTTTTACTTCATAAATGTACAATATTTTAACACGTTTCAATATTTGCAAACGGAGTCCTTCGGGGGCTTCAAGAAGAAGTGCGAATCGCCTCTTTCGAGGCAACGAGGGCGCTCCTGGCGGAAGAGGCCTCCTCCTGCTGAAGAAAATTGTTTTTTACTATCGGCTTGTGATTTGAAGTAACTCTTACCAATGTAATGTCGTTCCGGTATATAAAGTCTGCGTTGTACGGCTGCAGCTCCAGCGTGCAAATGTCGTACTGATTTCAAGTATTTGCAATCGAAACGTTGCGTCCTTAGGGAATACCACAAATAAGACGCATTTTTAACAAAATTATCTTAATTACAGGATCAATTGTGAAATGCGCTCTCACCTTGCTATTTAGAATTTAAATTTATTTTTATTTCAACCCCCAATCCTCTCTCGGAAGAAACTATAGTCTATGCAGCAGCTATTCTTTGGAGCGATGTTACCGTAGTCTCTGGCAATAATTCTGAAAAGCTGATTACAATCTTCCCTTTTGAGCATAAGAGGATTAGCTTGGATATGAGGTTGTTTGCTCGCCAACGAATTATCCCACATCAGCGGGAATAACTATCATGAACTAAAGGCTGTACATCTTTTGCGTCAGCCATACCTGTATACTTGCTTCCGAAATACTACAACCATGCAGTGCGCCACTGCCAGTACAAACCAATGGCCGGCACATGGATTGAATTTCTGCTACCAAATCGAGTGAAAGTAAAGGCGAATTTTCAAATGTGAAAATTTTGAAGCATATCTGCAAAAAAAAAAAGGTATTTTCATGAAAATTCATATTTTCCGAAAGCATTCTAACAAAAGTGATACCCACGTTTGAAATATTCGCCAACTGTTTCGATGGTATATCCCATTTATCAAAATATATAAACTCATATAAAAACCACTAATTTCACAAAATTCGCTTAAAATTAGCACAAAACTCCTTATTCATCCAAATAGTTGAACGGTGTACGAACAAATGAATTCTCCTAATGCTTGGCCTACTTACTATTCAAATAAAAATTGAAGCCTGCTGTGTGAAATTTTTTAAATACTTTTGCAATAGTCCTACTCTATTATCTAAGTTGCACACTGTTAACTTTCATTTGATACTTATTTAACTTTAATAAATTGCTGTACTATATACCTACATGCATATAATAGAATGCATTTACAAAATCCACTAACGCGAATTTGCCGTTTAAAGTTAGTACTCTCTTTTATTGAATTCAAGTTATAGCGCAAATTAAAACAGGAAAACTTAAAATAGTAATCTTATATCCCAATCCACACAATTACCTTCAGTTCCGAAATTATTAAAATTATCTCATTAAATATGAAATTATGTTACAAAGTGTTGATCATTATAATGTGCATATATGCATATCCGTTTTTTCCTCATTTTGCTGACAATGAAGTTAAATTACTTTAAAGTTCTTAAATATTGGTATCCAAAATATTAATAACCTAATTATAAAAGTTAAACTAAGCATTTGCGTAAGAGTAATTGTTGTTGTTTGGTTAATTTATCACAATCGAGTTTATGTCCATTTGTTTCATTTCCATTTTAATATTCATATAATACATGCTGTGATTTTGTTAATATTCGCAATTCATGAAACCTACATAGATATGTCTGAGATGATGTCAATACTATCAATAAGTATTCAATCGCTACAACCCTGCTACATTATAGATACTTTCTCATATCGCACCGATCGTATCTTCATTTTTAAACTCATTAGGAACAACAACCCGGAGTATTTAAGAAACTCTTTCAGTTCACCATATGGGTATGAAATATCGTTATCTTGTCTATATTATCCAGGTACAAATTGATGCTTTATAAACTCTTTTCTTTATGGTGGTTATTTGCTATTTGCTATATTGTGTAAACAAATCTGACTCTTTATTCTGCAGGTACTCAAACAAACTCTTTCCGATCAGCACCCCGACTTTTACTTCATAAATGTACAATATTTTAACACGTTTCAATATTTACTTGGCTTTACATTCGAAGCTTGCTCTCAACTTAACGAAGTTAATCTTCAAATTTCAACCTAAAACACTTCTATGGATATACACATATCGAACTCGTACGAATTTTCCATTGTTTTATTTTAAGTAATTAAATTAAATTAAATAAAGTGATAAGACTGCCTAGAAGAATGAAGCTATTGACGGAACCGACAAATTGTAAACTGCAAAAGCTAAACAGAAGTAATACAATTGTATCCCAATTTATTTGTATTTTAAAATTCGTACGAGATTGCTTAAAATAAACCTTTATAAATACAAAGTCATTAAAGGTTGTTATACTGATTATTAGCAGTTGAACTTTTATAAACGTAACTCTTAGAAACACGATTAACAAATATTTACTTTTTCGATATCTCTAATTCGGCAAAGCTCAAACTTTGTCCGTTATTATTTTACCGCCCAACAATATTGTTTTAGATATGTATTTTGGTATGTAAATGTAAGGATACATAGAGAACTTATAGAATAACCTTTTGTAAAACTCTCACAATCATGAATTAAACTTTTCATTCTCCCTTAGCTCTTAGCAAATCCAACAAAACTGTGAAAATACAAAAGGCGACTGACTTGCTTCATATTGGTTTTGAAGAAACCAAACTTTATCAAAAAAATATCTACGTTTGAAAAGCATCGCATAGAAACAGCAACAGAAAAGAGCTCCGCTCCCCGCTGGCAATTTTTATTACAGCAAAGAAAAAGTTTTTAACTTTATTTGCAGCAAATATGAAAGTATCGATTTTGCCAGCATTCATCGTTCCAAGTTTTAATATCGCTCCCTGCTCCCAGAAATCTCCGGGAGTAAAACATTCATCATATTCCTTGGCTGCAGTCGTTAAAAACCTTTCCAAGTTTTTATCGTGCTGCTCAGCATCATTCACACACTGTGAACAAAAATGATGAAAAATTGTTAAAGGACGTGGGTGCTACGATCTTGATATGGAATTTTGTGCCCAAACCCCGAACTAGTTCCAGTGGGCTTCGGCATCCCTTCACGCCGACAGGAACACCTCGTCGTGTTTGGGGAATATCGACCCCGGTTTACGAGCCGAACTTTGCCCCAAACACCCGTTCCCGGAATTGTTCTCTATTTGGTTCGAATTTCCACAAAAGCGGATTTTTAATGCCATCCCCGGTCGTCCTGTTGCAACTTGGGGGATTTGATGCAGAAACAAATAAATCAATTCCCCGGGAGCTCACTAGCACCAGCAGCAGTTTCGAAAAAACATTTTACAGTGTAATTAATCCATTCCGAGGTGCGTAACTATGGAAACAACATCTACTCCGTAGAACTACCCCAGTCAACTGCCACCCAATCCCCCTGTGCACGACTAGTTTACTCTTTCATTCGCTACCCTCGGCTAGGAACAGTCCCTGTGCGTGTAGGGGTACGACTGCATGTACACCCTGTGCGCTCCCATGTATTTTTTGATGTTGAAACTTTCTATCCTTCTAGCGGCAAAAGTATCCCGGATAGAGAAGCCCCGGGTCCTGGGTGCTCACCCACACACCTCAGCGCCGGTTATGGCCTGTCAAAGCGGTGGAAGATGGCCCATCATTTACAGGTCTTCATCTCTGTTGCAGCTCTTTCGTATTTGCGCTCTAATAGACTTTCCGCTATTATGTTGAATTTGTGGACTTTCGAACTGCACAAAGGTACGAGCATGCGGGCGTTAAAGCTGCGGTGGTGGTAATTCGCCCAAGTACCCCATTTTGGGGATATTTTGAATATCGCGTTTACGAACACTCCGCATTACTGAGATTGCTAAGCTTTCAACCTTTTCAGGTTTAAGGGTTTCCTTGATGACTCGTTAATTGAGCACAATACAAATACAAATAAAATTGTAAGTAATGTCTGCTAAAATCTAATAACCCTAATTTTAAAAAGAAGGATATTACCAAAATTAACCTATTAAAACCGCGTGTGAATGTTGGATTGCACTAGTCGTAGAAGTAATTGTATATGTATAAGTTTCAATTTCCTGATTTACAAATTAGTGTAATACTAATAAGGTTTTCCATAGATACTGATTACCTAATTTTTAAATACTTTAGTTAATGCGAATACGTATTTCGTGACTACCTTGCTGTACAATGTTTTCCATTATGTGAATCGCAAACAAAATCGAACAGAGACTCTTGATTGTAGATTTTCACTGCAGATTACATTCGTTTTTATTTTTCAAATTTCTTTTACTTTTTATTTGTATAAAACTAGCTTTCAAATTACAAAACACCAGCAATGTTAAAGACATAAAATCAAACATTTTAAAAATAAAGAAATATTAACTCAGCAGCGTACTGATCTCACCCTGACTACTAGGTTTTTATTCTACTTAGCCTAATTGTTTTCTTACATTTCTAAAAATACCAATTGTTATTCAAGATTATTTTTTAAAAATAGTCAAAAGTTGAAACAAAAATTTTACTTATTTATGTAAAGGCGAACTCAGCAAGATATTAAGTTTGAATTTTCAATACAGTATAAGATCACCGTTAAAAAAAGATAAAATCAGAGTGAATGAAATCGAATCAGTGTGAAATCAGACTCCACAACGCGAAATCAGAATTTGTTTTTCGAGCCGATATATAATATTTATTAATGAAAGTACCAGGTTATATAAAAATTAATTTTTCATTAATGTAATTACACTGTACCATAAGGTAGTCGTAGTCGGTTATGCATGGAGCTCTGCGAGATTTAAAATTTTTGCTAGATCCTTCTTTATGTTGTTTTCTTTTTAATTTCATAAATCTTCATTTTCTGTGATAAACCGGTTTTTGTCAAGGATCCACTTGTCGTTTCTATGAATTTTCTTTCTCTCAATTATCTTAAGAAGTTCCCCTGGCCTGTTTTACCTCATAATGCTTCCACTTACCCAGTAAATACATCGTGGCATAATTAGGAGGATTAAGGCTAACTAATACATATTTATGTAACACAAGTTGTAAATTACACCGACTATTAATGCTCACACTCGACCGCATCGTTAATTGAAAGTGATAAAAATCTGCTGGGGTCTTACGAAGACTTGCCTAATCAATTTCTTAACTGAATTGATTTAGCACTCTTCCAGATTTATATCTATCGTTTCTAAAAAATTATCCGAATTAATTCCCTCTGCCATCGGCCCCGGCTACTTCTTGGCCAAATTAACGTTATATCCCAAAAATATTCGATATACCTTGGAAGTCACGGGAACTTCGCTAAGAGCAACCAACCCTCATTCCTTTCGTGCCACAGGGCGCGTACGTAAGGCTGAGATGTTGGCAATGATTAACGAATTTCTAACTCCGGGATATATGCCCCTAATGCCCTGTAATATTTTAGACAGCTCCTGCTCGAATTCGGCATGGCTACCTGCCATCCAGCTGAATATCCGCACTCGCACACTCATCTGGCGAGATATCCGATGAATAATTATTGCGTTCTCTCTGGCTCGTCCTGATAAGACCAATGGCGGACCGAAGAATATTGTTGGCGGTAATCCCCCTCATAATCGGCAAGCATACCTATATGCCTTGGGTTAGGTTTGATTAATCGTCCGGGAAGTGCACCTCTTGGTGCTGCTTACCCCTTTTCGAAGCCGTCTAGTGTATACTTTATTCATTTGCCAGATTTTTCCGGGAAGATTCCAGGCTGCTATTTAAAAGGAATTAAGTTATTCATTCGAACTATTAAAGATCTTGAGAAGGGGGTAAAAAAGGAAAATATCCCATCAAAAATGATTAATAAGATAAGAAGATCATCTTATTTAAAATTTATTCTAATGAAGCTGTAATAGAATAATTTTAAATACTTGGTAATGGTGCTACAGCGCAATATCCCACTATAATTGAGTAACTATTATTCGTAACAGAAGTTTTAGTCTAATATTACTTAATTCAATATTTAAGTGTGATTTTATGGGAATTTCGTTCACTGTATGTAGCCAGTAAGTTATTGGATGTTTAATTAACAACCCCACTAAAATATGTAGAAAACTTGAGCTCGCATATTTGATTCACCCTCTTTAATTTCTCAAATCCGTAGAAGGCTAAAATTGTTGGTTGTCCACATTGAATTCGAGCTATTAATTTCAAAATTTTGGATCCAAAGCACTGATATTTACTTTAATTCATTGAACTCACAAAGTATTGGTTACCGTATTGGATCCGTCATCTTTAATTTATAATTTTAATATAGCAGATTCTAAATTAACTTCGTCCAATTATTTGTGGACGACTTTTCGTTGAGATTTTTTGGATTTCCAAAAATTTGAATGGCCATATTGTGAGTTGGCTTCTGGAGCTTCTAAATTTTGAAAGCGGATTTGTATATTAGCATATCAATATATAGATTTTTCAAAAATATTTCTTTCACTCCCTTATAGAAAAATATACACTAAAACTTTTTTTCATAATACTTCCCCACGTTTTTGATAGAGAATAATATTATACCCAATTGCAAAAGATTTAGTTTAACGACAACAATCACAGTCGCTGGCACATTGCAATTCCTAGAATAATTGAATTTATGAAAGAAATACTTTCACATCATGAAAACATGAACTTAGTCCAAAACTCATGAAGGTATGTAGTTCACCGCTTTGTGCTGCAGCGGGAAACGAGAAGTTCAGAAAAGTAGTAAAAGTAAATTCTAACGATATTGCTCATTACGACGAATGCAACAGACCCTAGCCCCCAGTTAATGCTTAATTTTTAATTGCAAAACTTTATTCAAGCCGTCTGCTATTCTGGTGTTCTTCATACCGTAAATAGCGCTTTTGGGAGAGTGCGCATATTTTTACATATTTTTGTAAGTGCATTTTGACGGTATGTGGTGCGACAATGATGTTCCCTTAAAACTTGCCAATTATCGTTCAGTGCGAAAAGCTTTTATAATGAAAATTACGTATATTAGAATGACACTAAACAATGAACTACTTATAAGAGCTCAAGAAAGCTTTCCATAAACTTAAGAATTTTATGTTATGTGTTAATTTATTAAATACATTAATAAAGGTTTGTTTCATCTTTATTTTATGGGAAGTGCATTAATGTACAGGGATATAAAAACATGTGTCGATTACTACATATTCGGTATCGAGTAGGTTTATATTCGAAATCGACAATTTTTTCTTGAATCTTTTTCTTACGTTATCATCGATAAATCAAATAAATTATTCGTTTGGAATACATTTATGTTAAGAACTTTTCCGGAATTTATTAGCAGAAACTTAGTAAAAAATTACATACGTTACTATGTTTATATACTTTTATAAAATATTGTTACTGTAATTAAAAATTGTTCATCCCAATTTAAAATTTTCATTTTAAAGCTATATTGAAGGTTTAAAGGTACTCTATAGACAGAAAGGCAGATCGAAACTAGTAGATGTATAATCACAATTAGAACTCGTTTTTCTACATACATATATAAAACTCCAGACTAAGCTTAATGAATTAATGTATTGGAAGAAACTTCTACGTCCCGGTATAGTCCGTATTAATATCTTGAAATTTTTTTGGAAAACTTTCTTTTTCGGAAATATAAAGTATCAAACCATTCATTATGCGAACTTACAAAAGTTTGAAGTTGCCAACTTAAATACGAGGAAGAGTCGAGATCGAATTATATTTGTGTTTACCTTTGCTTTGCTGACAGTCCCGGACAGCTCTGCTGTGTAGGAGCCACCGTAGAGAGGCTAATTATAGACCTGGTGGAGGCAAGAAGCAGGGAAGCTCAAATCTCGATGATTTATTAATTTTCCTGTTTCATCGGATCAAATATGCTCCCTTGTACAGCGAGCCCGGCAGAGAAACGTTTTGCTGTACAAACAAAAATAGAAACTGTAGAATATGAAATTTGTTCTGCCCTTAAATGGAAGCTAACCCAACAGCAACCCAGCCAGAGAGCATGCCGTAGAGATATTGATTGGAATAGAAACGAATAATTCAATTGCTGGCAGTGCAATTAGTCGAGTTGACCTCGCTCACCATTTCCTCTACGCCATCGTACATATTACCAGGGGCAATCACTGAAAGCATTCAGCTCTCGGAAAATTAATCTCGAAATCAAAAATTCAATCTGCGCGTTATAATTCATTTTGAGGCTTTCCTAATTCAAAGGAGACCCACTCTTCAAGATGGACAAACAAAAGTTGCAAAAATTCAAAAATTCTGCTCACAACAAAACCGGCAGGTCGGGGTCGGTTAGGTTTTATAAAACTTTCCGGACGAAATGAGCAAAAATAGAAATAATGAAATAATGGAGTTGAATAGAAGAAATCTAGGAAACATGGTGCAATGTCTAGAACTTTCTATTGCCGAGCGCCTTTTTAAATTTTAAAGTCTCAGCTCTCTTGTACAATCCGCCAATCTCCAAAGCCCCTGACGAACTGTCGGCACAGCCTCCTCCTGGATCCCGCCAGGATAGGAGAATAGAGGGCGAAATATGTATAAAATCCGAAGATAAGAAAAAATCAACATCTGGAGAATTTACATCGCATTCAGAGCGCACAAAGAAAGAATTTCTGTGAAAAGTCAAGAAAATTCAATTGAACTTCAGAAAATGCGAGCTGATGGAATGCTAGAAGTGCTCGCTGGAAGGGTTAGCGTTTATTCAAGTCCTGAAAAGTTTTCCTTTCTCCGCCCTCGCTATTCGGCGCGCTCCTTTTATACATATACATATAATATATATATATATTTATTTTTTCTTTTATTGTTGCCATTCGCCCAACATTGTTCGGGGAATTTTAATTTGACGTGAGTATTGCACTTGGGCTCCTGCCAGTTTCCCATCCTGCGCAACTAGTGAAGGCCGCCGAGGTGAGAAGATTAAAATTTCTAAAGCGTGCTCGGAACAATAACGTCCCTGCTGGAGATCCTGCAGCAGGTTTCGAATTATGTCTCGGTCTCATGTTAACTTCAATTCAGGTGAAGGGTAGATCATTGTCTTCTGAAAACAGTAATATTAAGATATTTGGTGGACTTATGTTATACTTTAGGTATTACTACATCTACCAGTATTCCAAGGGTCAGTAACGCTACAAATTTATCTGAATTGATATATGTAATTATTTCATTATTATTGATAACAAAAGAATTTTGTTATAAGAGGCAACGCAAAGCATTTGATATTTTGTTATTTCGTTAATTTTAATAGTATTTTTAAATCTTTTAAGACTTACTTTACTCACTGGAACTTCGATTACCTAATCCTTGCTTAACGAACACGAATTTTTACATATCGATGCTTTACAAAACCGTATAGTAAGCCATTGAATTTATTGCTTTATAAGAAACACTAAATTTGAATAACAAACATTATAAGATATTTATTAAAAAATCGATTATTTGAAAATTTAACGCTTAGATAAGGAAAAAGCTCAAGGCCGTTTCGAAATATGCGGAGATCGTTTTCAGAATTCCTACTCGTTTTAAAATCAATATTTTTCTATATTTTTTATTAACAATAACGATTCAAAAGGTTTTATCGCAAATGATTATTGTTTATATATGTAGTGTAAGAAGTTGATTTAAGTCTAGCGGAATAGTGAATGAAAATCATTTTTAAAACACCACACCACACTTTTTTTTTCTCCAAGTTTTCCATGTCCGGCTGATAAATTGTACCACCGAAATACACCATGGACCATGGACATACCGACACATATGTACATAACGAATCATTGGTATCATAATTGTGAAAATAGTCGGAGTGTCGCTTTTCAGGAAAAATGGTATAATCTGGTAGAAAGAAAGTGAAAACAAAGAAAGTGTTTTCACAATCGTCATTGTATCCAGTCCAACATTTTATCTACAAAAAATAAAAGAATACGCACAAATAAGGACGCTTTACTCGGTGCGTTGTTATAAGGAATGACGTAAAGCCCGATAGATAACTACATATATAGACCATAGAAACCTCGAACCAATTAAAAAAAGAGACTTTCAGAACATAGTGCTTCATAAGAAGTAGAAATATAAGTAATCGATTAATAATCTCGCAATACGCCACGACGCGAGTACGAAATCGGAAGTAGAGCATCGTAAAAGCATCATAACGATTATTCCTTATTAGTAATCGGTTGTGCCAAATTTTGTTTCCTGCACTGCACACTCAATGCCAGACCTAGCAATTACTTGAACGTAGTTTATAGCTTAAGGTTGGCGAGATGACGCTACCGTTGGAAAATTTACTAGATTGTTTCCTTCCTTTAGTATTTTATTTATTACTTTCGTAAAACCAGTAAACCATGTCCTTACTAGCAAAACCGTATAGTTTGATGGTTCTGTTGGTGGGGTATAATATACGTAGCGGATTCGAAATCTTCAGCAATTCATTTAGTACCACTATGATTTCATTTTTTTACATTAAGGAAGCTTAAAAACATTCAATTTTTAACTTTAGAGGAGAAAGCGGGAAAATAAAATAAAAAGGATTAATACATTTTTATTTCAGTTAATTAAGAATTTATAAAATTAAAATGCGTGCACACCTAATCCAAAAAGAAAACATTATAAATTTAAAAATTTAAATTATCTCCAATCTTATTTATTTCTTAAAATGGAGCCACGCATGTTTTATCAGTTTAAAAGTTTTAAAATTTGTTTTATTTTTTTTAATTTCAAATATATCTAATAAATAAAAAACATTTAATAAAAGATACATTATGAATAAATTTGTTTTAAAAAAGCATAGTACAGTACTGCTATCTCTTATGAGTCACCAAAAGTGTATAAGTGTACCAATTTCACCTGACGACGCCAATTTATATTCATATGATATGTACGATGCCATACAAGTTTAGGTATACGATTACCGTACCTTCAATGCGCAGCGTTGTAACCATCGTACGACTATTTGCATCCGTACTCAACGATACTGTAATTACCTCCACATATTTTACAATTCGTGGAATTCTACCCAAGCAAAATAAATAATCCGTGGAAATTATTTGCACAATTCCAGATTTTAAAATTAAAAAAATTATAAATATATGTATGTATGTACGTACAATTCCAAATTTAGCCCTTTAATAAAAATGCTTATTTCGTTTTATTTATAAAATAACGAAACAATGCCATAGAGAATTTGCTGTTGTTACATTTGCATGTACATATGTACATAATGGGTTGAAAAATCAACTTGTTTTTGTTGCTTTAAAACCTTCCAAATCCAAGGTAGAATATGTATAGAAAAATTTGAAATACTGGTTTTCTAGTTATAGTCAAATTGCAAACATAATTGTTGATATAATTATCAATTTTGCGCTCCCCCATACACCGATTCAATTTTTGCAATTTTACTTTCGATGTACATACATATATAATAGGATGTACTTAATTATGTAAATTAATAATAATGAATATTTTTAAAGACGTACTTAAATTGTACGCATGAGCAAAATATACTTTTGAAAGTATGAAAGCATAGTAATAAGAATCCCTTGTATCCCTACTAGAGCAAATATTTCTAATTATTATTATTATATTTTAGAAAATAACAACTTAACGAACCTATTTAGCTAAAGACAATTTACTTCTTCAGTTACAGCAAAAGCTAAATATTCTTAATTTATTTCCTGAGCTATTAATTATTTTAAACTTAGAGTAGGGAAAATCAATTTGCGTTAATCAGCTTTAATTTATAATAAGTAAATAGACAACAGAGTTGGGCGCTTAAGGCCACTTTACTAGGATCGGGAGCAAACTTTAAAATCCCCGAAGTACGTTTTAATCGGCAAGTGGTAAATAATTTCCTGTGCCTGATTTATAAGCCTCCTTTATCTTGAATAATTCATGCCCGCTCACCTGGCAACACTTCCCAATGGTTCGTCGGAGTATTTGCAATACAATTTTGCCAGTTCCTTCAACGAGAGAAAATCGGGCGTCCGGACTCGGGGGCCGCAAGGTGGTCCTGTTCTACCTACCCCCACCCCTGGTCGTTCATAATTCAAAAACCATCCCTGGTCTCCCGAATATTTTTCCGTGAGATATTTAGACGAACACATTAGTGGTGGACGGGACGACGATTGTCGAGGGTCTCTCCCGCTACCACCCCCCTCCCAGTCAGCACGGCACCGCAAAAGGTCCTCGGGATTGAATACACACCGAGGCAGGGAAGCCAGCAGCCCTTGTGGATTCTGAAAAGGGATGGGAAGGGCTCGGAAACTGTGCGAAGCGATTGTTCCAGGGGTTCCTCCGCTCACCCGATTTTCATTGTTCCCACATAGAACTGTGGCGAGGAAGTAGTGAGCTGAAATCGGCTCTCGGGTGGTGATTTCTTTGCGGAGCTGAGCATCCCTGGTTTTGGGTAGCCCACCCCACCCCGCCACCAACACTATCGCAGCGGCCTCCGCATCCATAAACAGAGTCACCGCCATCCCTTCGGCGCCCCTGCATTTGTGTGGAATTTCAACACGACACGAGAGATGATTACGAGCCCGAAATAAGCGGATCCTAGCAAGTGGTTTCTGTGCTTTGTTTTGTTTAATTGAAAATGTGAAAAGTGATTAAAGTGAAGTTCTCTGGTAATTCGGTGGACTCTACACTAAAACGTATAATCGCCTATTCCGAGAGTTTTTCCGGAATATTAGAGCAAAAAAGTGAAAGTTTGCAAGGCTATGATGCCCATTTAGCTCACCGGAAAAAGGAAAAACGCCGAAAGGACGCAATTCTTACACCATTTTTAAGAGGACTCGAAGCAGAACTCGAAAACACGCCCAAAAAGTACACGGAACCTGCCTAACTACCGCTAGTGAGCAAAGTAACCAAAAACATATTGTTTACAAAATAAAGCACAGTCAAAGCCAACTGCTTATCCTCGCGAGCACCGCCCTCTGCCCAGTCGCTTTCAAAGCTTCAGGTACTTCCCCTCTTTTGCACAAAGGACTATGAAAGCTGCTGGACGGCGCTTTCTTTGCTTGCATTCCATTTTTGTTCCTTAAAACGGTTCTGAGCCCCGCCATTTCCCCATAATTTTCTTCAAATAAATGGAAAAGTTTCGAAACTTTTTACTGCCATCACACAAAAATTGTAGAAAGCTAAATTCCATATTCCCTTTTTAACAGTAACGATAGTAATTATTTAAATTTTCTATTGCAAAATGATTTAACAATTAATTCTACAACAATTTGTTGCATGTATACCTATTTAATTTTATTAATAAAATTACCCGACTTGTCTCTGAATCAGACAAGATGTGAATTTCTTAAAAACACCTTTTGGTAGAAATATTTATATGTCATGTATGTATACATACAATCCAGCCAGATTAGATCCAGCAGAACCTGAAGAAAAATAATAACGCAAAATTAATTTAACTATTATTGATAAGTCAAAAAAGTAATTGTGGAAAAATTTATTAAAATTAGAGAATCAATTTTTGGTTAGGTTTGTTTTGTGTGTTAAAAAGAGTGATCAGATTGTTTAATATAATATGTATACATATTTTAGAAATATATTGTGAACATTTAATCACGATATTTCGATTAGTTTCCTTGTTATAGCTATTTAAAACTATAGACGGTTTTTTGTTAAAATAGTTTTTTTAAGGAAAACGTACTTCATAACTAATGAACCGTTGGTCCGATTTTAATAATTAATTTATTTTCGAAATTTTTTTTTTTTAGAAATTAAATTTCTTTGTGAGTAAACTAAATCAATAAATAAAATAAATAAAATTAATTAAAATTCTTTTTTAGCCAGGAAAAGTAAAAAAAATCTTAAAAGTTGTATTTTTTTATACGCATGGATTTTAATAATCCTCTCCGCTGATACAGCATCCTTTTTGATTGAAATCTGTAAAGTTTTGTTAAATTCTTTTTATTTACATTATAGTTTTGTTTTGAAGGAGAGTTTAAATCAAATTAAAAGAAGGTTTTATGGAATTAGTTGAAGCTTAGTTAAAGTTATGTTCATTTAATCGAGTTAAATTTAAGTCAATTACAAAAGAAGTCTGTTTTTTTAGGAATAGGAACATAAATACGTATACTCTTTTCTGGTATAAAATTTCATTTGATTATTTTTCAACTCCAATTTGCAGAAATCTTTTACTGAAATACAGCTAAGCTCGAAAATGGATCCAAATATTCCATTTGGTTTCCAAATTCCTGGTCATGCACCCCCAATTTCCGCAGCCCAAAATATAATAAATGCCCATCCTGGGCCTGCATCCAGCCCTCCTCAGAGTGTTCCTGGGAGAAGAACGCCTTTAGGTGCCGTGGGCATCGGGGGGTTCTATGCTCAAGGACCCTCTTCTACAACCCACCATACTGATGAGAATAAGCCATCCGGTAGCAGAGAAAGGTATCTTAACCAAATTAAAATTATTTTAAGAAAACCACGAGTTTAAACAAATTCTTTTAAGATCCCCAGGGCCATCTTCTGGCGGTCCAATGGGCAAGCAAAAAGCGAGGCAGGGTAAATCGGTGAGACTGAATATAAATGCAAGGTAATTTCGATGTTTAATATTATTTGATATTTGTTAACCACTTTAGCGAAAACAAATACAATGCCTGCTCAGTTTATACGTAACAGTCTTTCAAAAGTAGGATACCAATTTCAGAGAGCGTCGAAGAATGCACGATCTAAACGATGCCTTGGATGAGCTACGGCGAGTGATTCCCTACGCTCACTCGCCATCGGTTAGAAAGTTGTCCAAAATAGCAACGCTCCTACTAGCTAAAAATTACATCCTAATGCAACAAAACGCTCTTGAGGAACTCAGAAGGTAACCATTGCATTCTATTACAAGACCCTGACTTATGTTCCCATTTTTATAGGCTGCTAACATACATTCAAAGTACAACTGGAGCAGCGCCACTGGATCTCGGTTCTTTTCCTGCAGCCGCAAAACTACAGCAGCTCCTGCAAGCTCCTCATCAAGATCCATCAAATTCGAACTAAAAAAACGGATATTCTGCGAATGTTGTACTACTCTTTACACAAGAACTTCTAGTGCCGACGTGTCCTTTGCGTTTCGTATTTATAGATAACACTAATTCTAGTCAGAAGTTGTAACCAACGTGATATTTTTTGAGTTTTGAGATTTCATCGAATATTATAGCGTGTGATCGGTTGCGGCAGATTTTAATCCAATTAATATTCTAAATGCAATAAATACCATTAACAATTAAACTAGAAAGGTTTCAATAGTAATCCTTCTCATCGTCCGACCTAGGTCGAAAGGATCTTAAATATGTCGCTGAATTGCATACAAAATTCCTACAGGAATCATTTACACGACTTATTTACAGGACGATTACTTGGGTCTGGTTTAAGAACAAGCTACCACCGAGGCAGGCATGAAAAAGTTGTTTCAAATCTCGATTATGTACATATGTGTTGGTTTTCAAAAAATAAATTTTCATTTGGAACATAGTTTACAAAAAAATAATTAAAATATACTAAAATATTTCACTTTAAACAAAATAAATGATGCTAAAAGAAATAAGTTATAAGATAAAAATTAAAGAAAGGAATTTTAGCATTCCAAAAGGCATTAAGATCAAAAGACGAGAAAGAAAAGATCCCAAGATCTTCAAAAAATATAAATCGACTTAAAGAAAAGGACAGCTAAAAAAAGAAGTATGTAATTAAGTACTTCCCTGACATTATTAATTTTGGTTTGGTATAAAGTGAAAATTTTTTGTTTTAAATTTACGAAATAATCTTTATTTTTTTGGTCACTGAGATATGCGACTGAAGTTTTAAAAACGTTCTCAAAAAATTACCTTTCTGCACTTTTCAGACGTTTAAAAGCAATGGCGAAAAACATTTACATAATTCTATGCTTGATTTAAACTAATTTCAATAATCATAACTTACGAAATTTGCATTACAAATAACACCACACTTTGTTGCTTTGTGATTTTCTACTTGTACCGTGAATTATTTGGCAATGATTTTATAAGGTCGCAAAGTATAATGTTTAGCATTTTTTAATTTTAATTTACTCGAAAACGAGATCTAATTTACGACGTTATTAGCAGAAATTCTATAACAAAACTTACAATCATTGAAATTAAAGAAAAATACTTTAGCACAAAAGAAATTAAATGAAAAAAGGTACAGTCTAATAAATAAATACCGAACCAGCTATTTATAAAAATTCGTTTGGGCACTGTGCATCATAAACTATCCTCTAATACGATAGATTTAGTGAGCTTTTTTTTTAAATTGAGTAGGAACAACCTTTTTGGTAGGCATTACAAATTTGATCAAGGTTTCTACGAAAACAAAAGAATTGTTTTTCTGTTAAAATACATTTTTCATTCGTCATATGTAACCAACTCTTGCTAACTTCACCTTTAACTAAACACTCTATCCTCATACAAGTTCAAAATTTAGTTTATTTGTAGCCAGAGAGGACGACAGACATTCATGAGAAGATTTTTTTTTGTTGCTGAAAGGACTTTCCTGAGAAAATTCGTCGCGAAATGTGATTTTTCCTGCAAAGTGCCGAAATGACTTAATTTGAAAACCAGTGTTTCCTTTCAAATAGCCGCAGTTTAGCTGAGAAAAGTGATATTAATGCGCAGTGAGCTCCATTTGGTGGTTCCAAAAGCGATCTCTTCTGTGGATGACTATTTTGTTTATAAGTGGCCTCAAGGTGGTTTTCCTGGCCTCTGATTTATTGCACTGGCCAGGCCAGCTCCGCGATAAACTAGAAAGGTTCGGATTTCGAGTGCTCGCCAGTCGCTTGTGGACCTCACGAACGGACTACCAGTTGATGCAGGGCCCCAAAAAAAGGTTTGTAAATTTATTTTGGTACCCATCGGAATTCCCCCAGGCTCGGTTGCAACCGAGCGGGAGAGCGCTTTCTTATTTTCGTGTTTTAATCCACCCGCATGATTGTTTTGCTGAGCGGCGGCAAAAGGAAAATTAGAATTCTTCACTTTTTGCTATCATCGGACTGTGTAAAATTCCGTACACACACACAAGCCACAGTCATTTTTATATGCTGCCTTCCTCGTTGTGTGTGTTTGTGACTTTTAGGCGAATCAGCTCTTCTCAAACTGTGGGCCTCCTCGAACCACTCCGACTTAATTTTACGCGAATTATCACTTCTTTTAAAATATGAAAAAAGTTCTTCTACGTCGGCGATTTTAAATGTATGATGCCTATTTGCGGGGTAGCATAAACTGCAACACTTTCGGTTGGATTTCATGAGAAGGCTCTTGCGCGCGAAATTGTACCACTGGTGGCCATATGGGACTCATTTTCTGACTGTTTCTATGCCAAGTTCTACTAGTTACCATAATTTTTTACAGCATTGCTTTAGTAGGCCAACTACTTAATTAACTTCTATTTTTTAAAGTAACCAATCCAAGGGATCAAAAGGAGATAATAAAGGATTCAACTTCACAAGGTGCTTACGCGAATTTTTATATGTACCATTAATAATGCCCTTTTTTTAAAAATAATTCCTGTGCAACAGCCATTTTGCTCATTACTCATCGCTGGGGATAATTCATAACGTTTTTTTAGGTGCGATGGGGAGATCAAGGTCAAGAGTTGTGACGTCATAAATTTAAAAAAAACTTCCTATTATTTGTTTATCTAACATTCATGCAGTAAATAACGAGTGAAATATCAAAAATACGTACATATGCCAGAACTCCAAAGTTCCAGCAATATTGCTATCAAATTATTTTTTATCTATTTTTGGGAAAAAAATAGTAATTTTCAAATCCTTGCGGTGATGTCTGTGGTAAGGACTAAAATTTTAGAATTAATATTCGACATACATACATATGTATGTATGTTTAAGCGGGATATTAAAGAAGACTGTTTCAAAATTTAAATATTTTAAAAGTTAGAGAGACTTTTTTGAGAATCCGCAATAGAAGAGTTTTTAATAAAAAAAGTGTGTGTTTACTTAATAATTAACTTTTAATTGCCTTAATGCAAAAATAAGTAAATTAGGACATTTAAAGCTACGAAGATTTATGTAATTTAAGTACATAAATAAGGCAAAACTACATTTCGGACTATTAAGGCTTTTTGACTCTTTTAGATTAATTTGTAGTTATATCAATAAAAGTAATGCATGATTACTGATTGCAATTACATAGTGGCTCTGTTAAGAATTTTATGCATTCCATTCATATGAAATCGCACTAATTGTTTTAATAATAAATTTCTAAACTATCACTTGTACCACTTTGTAATTAATTCCGTTCTAATGAATCCTTAATTCCAGCATACTTATGGACATTACAGTTCTACGATATCTTATCAGTTATTAAGTAAGTACATGTAAAACACACACATGTGTTAAAGCACAGCAAATTAGATACATAATACATAATATTTTTCCGGGAATATGTAGATCGTTTTAAACTTGGTTTGCATACGTCAGATCTCGCAATACAAAATTTGTATTCTCCTACCTCACCAAAAGTTGTGAAACTATGTATGCACGTATGTTTAAATTCGATACCAATACAATGTATTAAAAGCGCTTCCTAACAAATTTTTTTTTTTTTTACTCGCGTACTGACGGTTTTGCACTATGGAAACCGCTGAAAGGTATCTCATAAGATGTTTTATCCGTGATCCGAAATGTAAACGTTCAATTCCTTATTTTAAAGGAAAATGACAATGCTTTCTTAAATCACAACTTGTTTCTATTTTACATGTACACCTAAGCCACTGAAATGTTGTAGTTGTGGAAAAATCTAAAGAAGCATTAATCCTATCAATAACTGTATGCCGAAATGCAACTCTTTCTATTCCGTTAGACCGTTACTCCTAATCTCCATAGAAAACCAGACCAACCAACCAAACCAAAAATATCTGCAGCTCTTTCATTCGCATTGGAATTTCATCACCTATTTCGCTCATTTTGATCATCACCCGCTACCTTTTTTCTTTGTGTAACTTAAACCATTTGGCGTTGCTACATCCAATTCAGCAATTCAGCGCAGTTAGTACAGGCTGACATTTCACAACTACATTGCTATTATGTGTAAAGATTTGATATGTCAGCAAATGGTTTTTTGGTTTTGGGTTGGTTTTGTTTTGAATTGGAGATTAGGCATTCGAGTACGAATGCTTCCTTTATTGGTACTGGTGTGCTCAGTAGTATTCAATTGCTTAGAATGTTTACTTAACGAGAAATACTTACAAAATGTCCCGTACAAAGAAATTGTTTGTTGGAGATAAAGTAACATTGAATAAACAAAATTTTAATAATTGTGAAATAGCTAGACGTGTGAGATGTTCGGAAACTTTTATGAGGGAAGGAGTGGAAGGACTAAAAAGAACAGCTGCCGATGACGATAATAAACTTCCATATTTAAAAAGTCTAACAGGCATAAACATTTCTAACAGGGTAACTTTAAGAAGAATCAATGAGATGGGTCTTTATGAAATCAGTTAAGTAACATCGTTAATAAAAAATATTTGAAAAGAAACTACATTGGGCGAAGGAGCATAAAAAGTGGGCATCAGACGACTGGACAGGAGAGTTATTTTCCGATGAGTTCAAACTCAATTTAATTGGACCTGACGTGCGAGTCACAGTTAGGCGAAGAAAAAGGGAGTGTTACATTAATGAATGTTTATCGTCTACTTAAAACATTCGCCATATGTGGTATGGGGACCTCTTACTTCGAGGGATGTGGGCCGCATTATTACCCTCTAAGGGTGAAATGTATAACAAAAATATTATGCTATGTTATTTGAGAAGTTCTCTGCGGAACTACCTGATTTTGTATTCCAAGATGATTCTTCATGATGCCACTGAACTAATCTAATTTTTTATCGTTACTCTAATTGTTTTTTAATTTAAGATCATAATTTTTAAGCAGAGGCTTGGATTGGTTTCAATGAAATGGCTTGGGAACAGTGCAGAACTCAACAATGTCGTTGATGGGGAAAACGATTCAAGAGTTTCGGAGTTCAACACGTGAAAAAGTAAAAACAGCATTGGAACATATCTAGTTCAATGAAGTAAAGTCGGAATATCTGCAAAATTTACACGAATCTATGTCCAAAAGAGTTGCAGAACTGAATAAGGCGAAAAGGGAGTGCACAATACTAATTCTTAATTTAAAAATATGTGGAGTAAAATTCTTCAAAAATTCATTACTATGCTCTATTTTGTCTAAAATGAAAATATTAAAATTCAAAAGACGCCATAAACGTAATGTAAAACACAGTCCAACTTAGTATTTTAGTACTTTCTTTTACGTATTATTCTTTTCTTTTTTATTATTAATCATTCTTTTCAAATTAAATGAAAATATAACTCTTAAAATGAAAAACATTTGTTTTGTTTTTGCGACTTGAATTTATTTTTATGAATAATGCCTTTTTGAAGTTGGACAGATAGGGAAATTTAATGGAAAAGAAACCTTCAGGTTTAAATTTAGCGCTGAATTGAATTTCCTCCTCTGCCGAACCTAGAGAAAGTATGCTTCAGAAAATTAAAAGTTCCCGAAACAATATCCCAAACTTTTTCACTGTACTGTATTTGTTCTTAACGTATTTGAAATTTTTGAAATTATTTTTTGTTTGTTGGAAGAGGTATGAGGATTATATTTCAAACTAGATATGATATTTAATCCTCACACTTACCTATGGAAAATCATGATACGTCAAATCAATCCCACCATAATTAAATAGTTACACTTATGCTTAACATTACACTCTTTAATCCCTTTTCAGATGAACTATGCCTATCAACTATTAAAACCAAGCGCTGAAGAAAGATAGCATACTCCCCCATAAACAAACTTCAAGTATGCTTCAACCAATTAAGAATTTTTTAACGTATTTGCAGAAAAGTGCAAATAGTTCCACTTTATTTGGTTTATCGTCAAACATGAGTGACACAAATGTTCAGAACGACCAATCAGAGTCGCCTCCTCCAGAACCAAGAGCCGACACTAAACCCCCAGCGGAAGGTATTTTAGTGGTTCCTCTAAAATCACATGATCAAAATGAAAATGAAGTTAAAGTGGAAAACGAATCCACAAATGAGTGCTCATCTGTTGATTCTAAAATTTCGGGAAAAAGTACCGATACTGAAGGATCACAGCCAGTAGACGAACAACTTCTGGTTGTGAAGTCAGAAGTTCCTGAGGTGGATGTTGGAGCGAGTAATGATAGCTTTTCCGTGAATGAGATAATACTAAATGAAGGGGAGGAGCACAATACTTCGTTGAATGATCCTGGATCTGACCCCCTCGCTATTGAAGACTACCATGCTGATATGAGTAATAATAACTCATTGTTGGGGAACTCAACATCTTCAGCTGAGTTGGACACTTCGCCTGAAGATCCAGATATCATTTTAATTATAGACGTTCATGAGATTAAAGATAACGACAGTCTTACAAAGGAAAATAGATGCAATTTTGATGACACTGGTACCAATAGTGACGGTGACCGAGATGAGCACCGAGAAGAACTTTTTGAAGCCCCACTATTGCCGTTAGAAGATATGACTGAGGAACAAGAAATTAGGAGCGATGGTTCAGATTCTGGTCTCGGTTCTGAAACATCTGGACTCCAAGCAACCATTAATAATACAGATACAAGTTCTGTGACCTCATCACTTTGCAAATTTCCATCACGAAGTAATCTTAAGCGGCGAGCTGAAGGCATGATTACTATATCAGGGAAGAAAGTAAAAAGATCGATTCACTTTGATGGAGTCAAAGTTTATTATTTTCCTCGGATGCAAGGATTCGCTTGTGTCCCATCTCAAGGTGGTTGTACTTTAGGAATGGGTGCAAGGCACACACACTTTAAAAGCTTTACCCTAGCTGAACATGCCGCTGAACAGAGGCGAATGCATAAACAACAGATGCAGGAAATAAACCCTAGGGGATCTTCCAGTGAGGAAACGGATAGTGACGAAGAATTGAGTGAGGCAAGTGGGTCTGATTTAGATGCTGATGCAAATGGTTTCCTGCAGCCTGTACCAGCAAGGCAGAGGAGAGCTATTTTAAAAGCGGCTGGAATTCGAAAGATTGATTCAACGGAAAAAGATGAATGCCGAACAATTCGCAGCTCACGGGAGTTTTGCGGATGCAGTTGTAGAGGATACTGCGATCCTGATACGTGCTCATGCAGTCAAGCTGGAATTAAATGTCAGGTAATAGAAATTATTTAAATCCTTTCTTTACTTTGGTTTTAAACAATTTCTCGCCCCAATAATAACCTTTTAAAAATTCGTATTCAGCATTTCTGTCTTGATACACTTGGCGTATATTTGTTCGACTTCCATAAGACTAAGAAGTTTTACTAGAATATAGTTTGAAATCAGAGCAATTGATAGTAGAAAAAACGATAATTATTCATATTTTTTAAATAATTTTGAAGGGGCCATATTTATTATTTTGAAAACTACATGTAGAATAATGTATACTTCATTTTTGAAATCACACACCCCAATCAAATTATTAAGAAACCTATTTAAGTACATTCACATGGGGTAAACTTTATTTCAGTCAATCGAAAACTATGCACGCGGTCCTATAAGTTTGCATTTTTTTTATTCCGTCGCAAATAGATTTACAAACTTAAAAACATACCACCAAACCAAGTTATTAAATTTCAAGATGTCTCATGTTACTATGTTAAGTAGGTTGTTCATTCTGAAGTTGCCTAGCAGAAGCTATCGATTTTTCCTCTTTCGTTCTTCTTTATATCTAATATCGGTCGAACACATTTCGCGCAAGAATTTTCAAGAAAGCTTTGTAATACAAATACATTTAACAAGGGAGAGTCAAATTCGTTACTCGTTTTTAGGATACGCGACCCGAAATTATCTTCCACTTGTTCAGTATTCCGGAATGGTCTGTAACTTATTTAGATGTTGAACTCCTTGGAGTTATATTGTTTTTTAAAAAAAATTTTTTTAACTTTGTATTCCAAAAATCAATATTTGTAATCAAATCAACAATATATGTATTATTTTCAGATTGAATCTTAATCCAGCCGCAACTTTAAGCCTCTAGTTTCGAATGTTGAGTGGTCTTTTGCAAACATTTTTTACTGCGGACCCTTTTTGGTTCCTTGAAGAAGGAAGGCTAAATGACTTTTTTAAATTTTACTCCAAATATTAATGTTGTTAAAAGTTCCCATCACAAGTTAAACGTAAACATTTTCCAAATCAAAAGATAGACAATTTGTTGACCTAAATGAATATGATATAAAAGTCTAGTTCTATTTCTAGTCTTTTCAAGAACACTTGAATTAAATTTATTTCGTTATTTTTGTAAAATAAATAACATTTTATAAATAAGTATTTTTTATATTTTATAGCTCAAATCTTTTCATTTTACAGGTGGACCGCCCCAGTTTTCCTTGTGGTTGTACACGTGATGGTTGTGCTAATGTTGTTGGAAGAATTGAATTTAATCCGAATAGAGTAAGGACGCATTTCATACACACTATAATGCGACTAGAATTAGAAAATAAAGAGAAGACTTCAACCGAATTAAGTTCGTCTGGAAGTTCTCTCTTAAGTTATGGAAACAATTGTGCCCCAAACAATGGTGCTATTTCCGTAACTGCCGCAAACAACTGTTCGAACAACACTAATAGTTTAAACAATATGTGTAATTATTCATTAAGCAATATGAACCATACTCGGCCCCCACTTTACGGACAACTTACAATGCAACAGCATAATCAGGGTTTTATGGGAAGCAGTCACAGTCACAATTCTTTGTATCCAAATATACTTCCGAATGGTTTGATGGCGGAAAATTGCGCTTTATCGCAAATAACACAACATCACGCGCAGATTGTTGATCATGGGTGCGAAGGTTTAGTAAATGTGACAGGTGAATCGCCCAATGCTACCCAGGCAAATCAACAAATGAATATGACATACAATTCGTTCCGCGATATAACTACAGACTCATCTTTGTGTAGTTCTAGACCTGACACTGCTAATGGAAGTATGTTGATGGACTACCAATCCGACAACAATCAACTATATAATGGTTCGTACAGTAGTCAGTCATTCTTAAGTCAATCCTACCATAATTCAATGTTGAATACGAATACCAACTACCACTGTTCGTTGCCATCATATTCAAACTACCAACAGCACTATATAGCGTACGCTTCTTCGCATAATTGTGGTAATGATTCCATGGATATGCATGATCTAACTTCAACAGACGAAGAAACAAGTAGCTATATAAGCTTGCATCCACCGTCTGCAAACTCGTCCCGGTTAGATGCCATAAATGACTTGCTGCAAAATAATCGTAATACACTTCCCGCTGCTCCATCGCTAACTTCTTTGGACTCACCAGAACCTGTTCCAATGAAACCTATTGCCCTTTCCCCTACAGATCAGCCAATTACTTTAGCCCCGTCGGCACAAACTTCGACTTCCATAACGGAATCGACATCAACAACCATGTCTCCAGTTACATTTATAAATCAATTAAGCGCACCTACGAAGACTCAAGAATTTGTTGACTTGTCAGTTGGAGTAAATTCAAAATGTAGTAACAATGATATTGAAATCGCCAGCTGGTCACGGATGACGTCAAGCTTGCAACCTGTAGATAAGTTAGAAATTTCAGGGAACTGCGAAAAGATAAATAGTGCCAGAACAGCACATGAAGATATGAATTATCAATCAGAAGAAAATTATTTTACTGAAATATCTGAACCAGATTCAAATAAAGCTATTATCGAAATTGATCAAAAAAGCGAAGAATCTGAACAACTTGTCAACACAGTGGATATAAAGCCCGTAAGTAATCCTGTGTCTTTTTGCAATTTAGGGGAAAAGTCTGAATCAGTGAAAGATAATAACCCCGATCATTCTATCGATATTCCTGCAACTAAAGAGGCTGTTCCTTTGAAAATGAGCAGTTGGTCTACAAATGATGATGTTGATATAATCGATACTGCCTTAGCCAATGTTGCAAAAGATGCTGTTGATTCGGTGCGGGACGCGTTAATTGAGACAGAAAATCTAATTAATGAAGCTACATCGCCCGCGTCAATTTCTAGTAAACCATTATGCGTTTCGCCATCACTCGAAATAGATGAAAACCTTACCGACATTATAAAGAAAAGTATTGTAGAAACTGTTTCCGCATAAAAGCTTCAAAGTATTTTTAAGGTACACGATAAGACATTAAGGAAGAATTGAAGAAGAATGAACCCTTTTTTGTTTACACATTTCTGTGATCGTTCTATTTTAGTATCGCGTTAATAAAAGCAAGTTCAAGCATAATTAAGGCTAAAATTGTACAATTAATTTTACTGTTTCGCTTAAATCCATGGATAAGTGTTTTGTAGTTTATATTTAAGGTTATTCATTTAATTTAATTCCTCCTTTTTATTTATTATCATCACGATCGTGTCCGTTCTGCTAACATATTTGTACGAGTAAGTCCTAAACATGTAATGTTATAAACCGCTGACCAATTGTGGTGTACAACTGAGATCTTGGAGGGAGAATATTCAAATAACTAACAATATAAGATGTGATTTTTTTTCTCAGTTTTGTCTGCTTAAGAAATATCTACTAGTGTTCACATTTAGATTTATATTTGCTCTTCATATTTAAGTTTGGTCTTTTCCATAATGTGATTTTTTGTCACATTGTAACGAATTTAAATAATACTACCAATAAATCCTTTACTTGTGTTATTTGCAGTAAAATTTCATCAACTCACATAGGAACATTAAAGAACATTTCTTTAGTAGCTATCAACTACCCTTAAGAAGTTCAAGTTACAATTATCTTTTTTGATAACAGCTTACAAGCTTATATAATTCATGCTCTCAGCTAGTTTTGATTTCTGTCGCCCTGGATAGAATCGTTTATATCAACCTTTTTTGCACAATATCATTGATAACAGCCTACTAGCTTTACATCAAAGAGTAGAAAGTAAGACAAACTATGCAATTATTGAAATAATTCCTGAGTTTGAGACGAAATGAGCTCATACAATTTGATTTGGTTGCAACGGTTTGCAGTTGTTTAGTGTCTCTTTCTCATTCCACTCGTCTTTAGTGAATGCACAATCCCAGCAGAGGAAGTAATTAACATCTCAGGAAATATGGTTAAACTAAATCGTCTGGGTCTTTTTCCTATACAGTGGTTTAAGATACTAACTATTTTTATCTTGGTTATCATTATACCCGAAATCAAACTTTATACGAACTAAAATTGCTATATACTAGCACGGCCCCAACTAAAACGTTAGTTATATATCCATATGAGAGCTGAATAAATTAAATTATGTGACAAGATCAAGAATAATTATGTTAAAATTTTTATTATAATTTGTAAATAATAAAATGATGTGCAAAATTTGTACTGCCAAATCATTTTCACTGATACAATTGTAAAAAAAAATTTTTAATAGATCAAATTTTAAAATATATGCATCGATAATCATTAAAATGGGAAACATGTGCTCCCAAGAGTCCATGCAGGTACTTTGCGAGAATTAGCAGGTTGCGCGTAATTATACTTACGTTCAATAAGTTATTTGCAAACCTTTTCAAACAAATATTTACATGATCCCCGCGTTGTTTCTATTCCTTCCCTGTTTATGTTCATTTCAAAATAAACTTTTTTTAGCCTAACAAGAATTTGAAAATCGTTTGCATAAAAAAAAAGAAGATTCAAGCAAAATTAGTACAATTATATAATTACTTTGTACAATGTAAATATTATCGGCTTTCGTGTGGTGTAGCAACTTATGGAAAAAAGATAAAAGTATCTTTTGTCTTTGGTGGTATATATTACATTAAACGCAATTTATTTTATCTTATTATTTTAACGATTAAGTTTCAAAGAATTTTCAGTGAGCTAATGATGCATTTTTTGTGTTGGAGAATATTCTTAAGAACGCTTAGAAAAAAGGTCGCTAAGGGATAATATCTGTTTGAACCCTAAAACAGGTTTTGGTTTATGAATATTTTGTGACTTCTAATGAAGTAATTAATATAAAAATTAGCGAGGTTTTATTATACATGTCGTAGCGTACAGCAGAAAAACTTATTTTGATTTTTAAAACAGAATAGGGGATCAATTGTGTATACATATGTATATTGCGAAACATAATTTTTGAGGGTGCTGCCAAGTGCATCTAGAACAATGGAAAAAATTCCTAATCTAAGAGCATGAGTATGGAGGCTAAAAAACTTTCAGTATGAAAATAATTTCGCACAGCTACCTAGAAAATTCGAATATTTCGCAGTGCAAGTTGGCAAAAAACTTAAAAATCTCATGATCAAGTGCGCAAAGACTTTTGCAAAATTTTAAGAGAAATGGTACGATTGAGAGGAAGGCTGGTTCTGGAACAGTTGAAAAAAAAGGCAATAAGAGCATTCAAAAGGAATCGAACCCTTCCAGAGTGTCAGTTGGTACTGAAGTTGGAACATCTTCGTCAATTGTACACCGTATTAAGTAGAGGGCAAAATCGAAAAACTTTAAAGTACAGAAAGTACCGCATAGGGATGCTACCAAAGATTTGTTGTGCAAAACTCGAGCTCGAAAACTGCCTGCGGGTTTTTTAAGAAAATTTGAATGGTGCGTTATGGATGAAACTTACTCCATTAATCTGATATTGCGAGCGATATTGGGCACATATGAACCCTAAACTCAAGTGAACAACATTTCAAACTGACAGTGTTCTTCAGTTCCGAAATAAATGGCAAGGAACGTGCAAATATTAATAGGATGCCTAAAATCGAAGGATCGAATATTTTGGCGGGCGAAATAATTTGCCTGTTTTGATATATTTTTATTTGTAAAATGGAGTTAACCATGAAATGAATCTATTTAAATTGTAATCGTGTGATATTTATTATATTTTTCATTCTTTTTACCTGCCGGATTCTTTCTGAAGCAGTTCTCAGCTTTATTACGAAATATTCTTGATTGCAGGTTTGACATCAATTTGAAAAAAAAGGTATTTTCGACGAAAAGATTGATTTTAATTTTTTTATGTAATTGTTTACCGATCGCAAAAATCGTATCTATTTCAGTAGATAATCTTTCTAAGCAGCTAAAGTTAAATTTCAATTCAAGGGCACTCCAAAATTAGTCAAACTAAACCAAAAATGCATAAACGCACTTCACTTGTTTATGTTCTAAGCTTCTACTGCTCGCCGATTTATAAAATATCAACTCGAAAAAAATTCATTTCAAATTTGAAAATGTTAGGAAACACATGGCATTTTTAAAATAGAAGCTTGTATATTTATATCATAGATATTTAAACAATTTCTCACCAATCAATGTTTGATATTAACTTTGGGATTTTGTTAAGGCAATTCAAACAGATATTTCTCCGCAATTAATTACAAAAACCACAAATTTATCTGTATTTTAGCAATAGTTGTTTTTTTTTATTTTTAAATTTTCGGTTTTGGCTTTCATTATAAGTAAAACAATGTCGTCTGCAATTGGTCTTTATCTCGTATTTTTAACTTTTATTTAGCAAGTTAACGCTTCTCACTTATTTAACTACGTGGATTTAATTACTAAATAAATCTAAAAAGCAAAATAAATACAATGTAAAAATTATCAATTAAGGCAATATCTAACACTGATTAATTGGATTAAATAATGGAGAAATAGTATAAGGTATACATATTAATGCAAAATGTCTTATGGAATCAGAATGTAACGCACTGCGTTTTAATGCGCGAAAGCGAAATTTGAAACAATCCTTGCAGAATTTCCAACAACGTAAAAAAAAAAGCAAGTTAATTTAAATTATGTAACTAAGTTATAAATGCATAATCTCACAATGTAACAAATTCTTTGGTTTATATTTAGTGTACAAGAACAATTATTTATACTTAAGTAGGAAGTACATAGGCTTATGTTATCCATTTGGGCTTAACGCCCAAATGTATGTAAATACAATTGTAGCTGCGAACAGAAGTTGCTGATGAATATTACTTATAGTTTGAAGGACATTTCAAAAGAATCCATTCAAGTAGTAGGCATTTTAATTGTTACAGAATGAAACAAATGAACACATGGTAATCTGTGTACAGTACATTTTCAGACCAAAAGAAATAAAATACATTTCAATAAGAATTTTTCTATTTATGCAAGTTGCTTGATTCGGTTATCCTTGATCAAAAATTCATTTATTCGAATAGTGCTTGTAATTTTACGCAATTTGAAACAATTCGTCGACAATGGGACAGTGTAAAAGTTAATTTTCTTGAAAATAACGCGCGATCTTCATTGGCCAATAATAAGGTAAGTGCTCGTTTTTTCATCATCCTTATGAAATACTATTATGTAGGTAAAAAACATGGCTATAATAATTGTGTTGAAGTTTCCAGAGTTTAAGCAAGTAGTTCTTGTGTAACGGTTGTGCTTTCATCGTAAAAAGTTGTGCAAAAGAAACATGCCTACTACTTATTCTGTATTTTCCAGTTTTAGATTTATGAAAGTGTAAAAAATATCAAAGCGATTTACTGAAATACCGAACACATTTTCCAGGACGCTGAGCTCGGGAGAGCCGTATTTGAAAACACGGTGTTCTTTATTTAAATTTATTGGCGATATGGCTTTAGCAAATCTCATAAAGAAGGTGCTTCGTTAGCGACAAATGCAAATGGCAATAACTTGCAATTCTACTTTGAACTTGGTGCAGCAAATGGAAGGATCTGCCATTTGTTCCGACAAAATGGTAATAACACAAGGCTATGAAAACCCTTATTATTATAATAATAGTGACCACTACTGAAGGTATAATCCGCATGTTTTTCTTCTCACCTTATTGTTCATTAATCCCTTTTTTCTCTGGCACGGCTGGATGTACCGAGTTGGAATACCATATACTAAGGTTCTCATTGACCTAGAATCTTGAAATTTGGTACGGAGGAATGTCATATCGAATAATTTTGTAGACAAAATCTAACACATCACATCTATAGAAAAGGTCGCCATCTAGAAATAAAAAACGCTCACCTAATCTTCACATCATAATATTACATAAAAGGTATAAAATCAAGAATGTGTACTACTTAATAATTTTGATTATTTTTACTTAAAACTTCTTTCTACCATTCTGTAATCAAATCATTATATTGTATCCCTAACTGCCTTCGGATTTCATCTTCAATTTTGACCATTTCCAAGCTATTTTCATGCGTGTACAGTGGATATTCCTTCAAACCAGCCTCCAAGCATTTTCTTACTTCTTCGGCTTCGTACCGCAGCCCGCATCCATTTGTGTGATTGAATCCAAACTTGCCAGCTGGAAGAGGCCATTCCTTGAAGGACCCGTCGGGCTCTATCAATTTTGTACAACACCAGTAATTCTCGAGCTACAAAAAGATATTTCAGTTTTAAGTTGATTCATCGAAATCGTTTTTACAATAATATCTCCTTTCGTGCCTCTAATAAGAGCTTGATTGTTTAAGTTTTCTAAGCCAGATATTCGAGCATAAAATTTTCCACATCCTTCGTACTCCAAAGTGAGTGAACTTTCAACGTCGACCCCGTCCTTAATTGTGCCTATCGCTGTTATCTTTTCTGGGAATTTCTTGAAAAGCATCTGAGCGAGCTGCACCGTATAAATTCCGATGTCAAGGGTTATTCCACCCCCCAGTTGCTTGGCCCTTATTCTCTCCACCTCGAGAGCTCTGAATCCGTGACTAACATGAATTTCCCGCACTTCACCAATTGATCCTTGAGAGATAATCCGGATGAGGTAGGCATAGCTTGGAAAACACCGCGACCACATTGCTTCCATTAAAAACACAGACTTTCGCTTTGCTAGATCGTATAAGATTTTCGCATCGTCATAATTTAGACAAATCGGCTTCTCACAAAGAACATTTTTTCCATTTTCTAACATCAATTTAGCAACTTTAAAGTGGAAAGGATTAATAGTTCCGACGTAAACCACGTCTATCTCGGGGTCTTTAGCGAACTCCTCCAGAGATCCATAGTATGTTTTGATCCCGTGCTTAAAGGCAAATTCTCGCGCTCGGGCCAGATTTGGGTCAACCACTGCGACCACTTTGTGATAATTGTTTTCAATTGTATCGATAGCCGTTACGAAATCGTGTGTTATGCGACCGGCAGCAGCAATTCCCCAATTTATTTCCATCGTGCAATCTGCTTAAATTTCTAAACGAAACTGATCAAAACATCATCTCATCCGAATCACTTTATTTGTTAAAAAAAGAAAGAATTGATAACAATGCAAAAAAATTAAACGCAACTGATAAACTTATGGAATATCGGTGGAGGGTTTAATTTTGTCTTGGTCATAACTAACTCCGAGTTGTTTTCTAATCTCATCTTCGATATGTGCTATGATGAGCGTCTCATTGTGGCTTACGCTTTCGCTCTGAATATTTTCAGATAGGATGCATCTTCGAACTTCTTCGGCCTGATAGCGCAGACCGATGGAATTAACGAAATTTGTTTTGTGTTTACCTTCTGGAAGAGCCCAGGTTTTTTCTTTCCCATCTATGTCCACAATTGTTAGAGGACTCCAGAAGTTTTTGAGCTAATAAAATATTATATTAGATAATTTTAACAGAAAAAGTTAAAATACTTACGGTTATTTGAGCTTTTGTTCCTTTAATTGTTGCAGTATTGTCTAAAACCCGCTTTGCGCTGGTCTTTATTTTAGCTTTTCCACAAGAATAAATTAGTTCGGCCTCCACTTCTATATCTACACCCTCTTCATTCAATTCTCCCTTGGCCTTAATTTCCTTCGGTGGTTCTTGGAAGGCCCATTGACTGACTTGAATTGCGTACACGCCCAAATCAAGAATAGTGCCTCCGCCCAACGATTTTTTTCTAAATTTAAAACAAAGACTATACTTCAGACTAAATATTAAATTTATAAAAAGTATAAGACAACTTAACATTATATATATGCAATACTAAACGACTGTGATTTCGTTAACATGGTCAAAATAATAAGACAAATGATCTTAATAACCTAATTTCATGTCATAAAGCTGCGCTATTTTTATTGACTGCACCTAAGAGTTAAATCATAGCCACAGAACGAAATTACATCACTTTTGAGTTACAATTACAATAATTTAAGAACTGTTTTTATTTCTTGTATAATACAATGCAATCTTGTAGCGTAAGCATTTGAGGATCTGTTAAGGCTTTTGCAAGGCATGCCACTAAACGCGTACCTTCTTAGAAATAAGTTTAGCGTCCTTTAAATAAAAATTAGAATCGCGTATGGTCAAGGATCTAGCTCATATAGCCATGAACGTGATTAAAATTTGGCACAGCAATTTTTGAATGTCAATTTCATCGCAGTCCTTTTATAATATGTAGTAAAAAAGGTACGACAATATTTGATGTTCACAAATTAAATTTAAATATTTATTATGAGGCTTAAAATTTTAAATAGAAAAGATTGCTAATTTTTGAAAATAAACTTACATATTTTTTAATTTATTTGAATTTCAGCTACAATTTATACATCTTTAATTATGATGACGTCAGTTTTTTTGTTTTACGAAGTATTCTTCATTTTTAATTATTATGAAACTTTCGATTCTTTTCGTTAAATGACTTTGAATGAGATGATTTGAACTTGGACTATTTGTATATGATTTTATAATTACTTTCGAATACATGTTTAAACCGAATAATATCTAAAGTATAACTTCCCACGGCACGAAGATTACTTCGCAAGTAATAGCAGTGACTACGTAGAGTTTTTTCGAACTCTATAAGAATCGAAATCCCAAGATTGCATCCTTCTCTTTTGTGTTAATAGTGCCAGACGAATTTCAATCGATCTATTTTGAATTAGATTACCTCTCAAGTATTAATATAACAATACTAATAATATAAATTAAAGAGCTTATAAAATCTGATATTTCTATTCAGATGCACTTGATGTCTCGAATAGAAAGAAAAGAAAGTGGCCACCTTGTAAGACAATTATAAATACATATGTAGCTCCAAATTACTTACATCATGCGCTCCACTCCCATCAAATTCTGTCCAAAAGAAGCTTCCACTTCAACGATGTCCCCCAGCATGCCCGACTTGATCTGCTTCCGGATGTACTGGTAAGAGGGAAAGAACCTGGACCAAATAGCCTCCATGAGGAAGAGGTTCTTCCTCACAGCCAGCCCAATCAGTTTCTTGCACTGCTGCTCATTAATGCAAAGCGGCTTTTCGCATAAGACATGTTTCCCGTTTTGGAGCATCAACGCACTGATGTCGAAGTGCTGGGTGTGAATAGCACCAACGTAAACCACGTCTGCGGACAAGTTTTTTAAATTGATATGCAACTCTATTCTGTTGAAAGTTTCGCAAAATTTTACCTACGTCCGGATTCTTAGCGATCTCCTCGTAAGATCCGCAGTATTTCGGAATCCCATGCAACTTGGCAAATTCCCTCGCCCGGTCCAAGTCTCTGGCGGCCACTGCCACCACCTGGTGCTCATCATCCGGAAGAGTCCCGAGCGCAGTGACAAAATCGTGGCTAATCTTTCCCGCGGACGCAATTCCCCAGCGCAGGGTCATATTTGAATTGCTAATTTTCTGCTGCTGGCGGAGCTCTTGAAGTGTCTTCAGACTGGGTTAGTTTCAAGTCGAGTGGCTACTTTTATGTAATGCAGGTGGGTCCAAGAGTTCTCAGAATACACTTCAGTTATTATCTGTAAAAGTGCATTGATTTGTAAATATTGGTTTTGGTGTTGGATTTTAATTTGCCACGGGGCGCCACACAAGGGTCTGCTGATCACGGCTACTTGGGTCCACTTGACCAATGGCTATTTTAGTAATCAAATCCGCTGATGTGTAGTTTTCAGGGACCTTCTAGGCTTAAGAAAACGCTTCTACCGTTCCTCCTGCTGTCAAAACAACACCTTCACCTGCGTTCACTGCCCGTCAACTTTTTTCGAACTCCGGCAGCATGAGCCAAAATGGCATGGCACCTCCCGTACACTGTTAGTTTATTCATTTCTCAAAAAAGGGAAAAAAAATCCAGTGGTTTAAGTATGTCTGTAATAGCACCTCACGTGCATATTTTGAAATTTCAAAAATGGTCAATGTAATTTGCGTGTAAAACGATTTTTTAAAACCTTTTCTCACAATCTTTGATTCTTCCAATTTTAAGAAAAATCTACCTCAATTCGATAGTTTACTGTTTTCATGTTTATACGGTTAATAGATTTATAAACCGTCTGAATTAAATATTTTCTAATACTACAGATTTATCATATCAGTAGATCGATCGCGGCCTGTTTAATGAAATCGACAAGTGTAGCGGCTACAATTTAAAAAATGTATCCTTATTCTATGACAAAATATGTTTTACAAAAAACATGTGTGAATAAGGTTTCTCCTATATAAAAATTATAGTTACATAAAAATTATTGTGATTATTATTTGTTTATTGAAACTTAAATTTGTCTTTACAAAAATAACAGCATTTGGAAAAGTCCTCCAACCATTTTTCATACAAAGAAGAATTCGCAAAAACTAGAGAATTATGAGGAGATCCAGATTCAACTGTTGGAAACAATAAAATCCGGAATCACGACAGACTAATATATTTCATTTAAGTTGTTAACAACTAGTTCCAGTGGCTAATCGATCGTAGTGGTTATCAGTTTTATCAGTAGTAGGATGCCTACTAAAAATTATTTTGTTTATTTTGTTGATTAATTACATTTTCTTTTATATCCGTTTCTCTTTTAACAGAAATATTTGGGAAAACACTTCGTCGTATTCGTTGTTGTGGGACTACCCTTTTGCTGGGGAGCAATCACGTTGAACTGAATTCCGCTGGTTAATATTAGATCTGTTCGTCGAGGTTTGATCTCGATCACATCAGGTCCTAGTAGATCGACTTAGATCAAAAATAATTTTTCTAAAAAAAAATAAAACCGATTCCAAAAAATCCCAAGCCCTAAACAGTATAAAATAATTATATTAAAAGTCCCCTGCTACTACTTTCAATATTAAATACAAAACTTTCCTAGATTTTTGAAGTTGAAACCTGACTAATATTAATCCAATACTAGGTAATCAAGAAATCATTTAGTATTGAGTTATTATAGTACGTAAGTCAGGTCAAGCCATAATTGCACCGTAGTAAAATTAACAATCTTTTAATTCTTTAACTATGGCAACGCTTCACTTGGATGTTTTGACATTTTCTTATCAGAATGTTTTGTTTCCTTGAATTCCAACACTGACACTTTGATTGTTATTGGTTTTTGTTGGGTGGTTTTTCCGATGGCCTGGGGTTAAATTGTGAAAAAAATATGGTAAAACAGGAAAATCTCGCCGCAAATTTCTGCGGTTTAATTGCTACTCAAGGAATCAAAGGTGAAAATCTATAAATAATCAAGAGTATATAAAAATCAAAATGTTTTCAGATCCTGCCGTCGAATGGCGAATACTGGGGCAGGAGCAGAATGGGTCACTTCTCACATCCTTTGTGTTTATTACTCCAGACAAGAAGAAATTCAGCAATATTGGACTTTACAATCCAATTGAGAAATCATTCCAAATACTTTACAAGTTCCCAAAGTGTGAGAATCTCATTCAAGCCTCTGTGAACAGCGCCCTGTCGCTCCTCACTTTCGTGGTGAAGGATGTCGAGCCACGGAATACCGAGGATGGGGCAGAATATATTAACTATCAGCCGTACATCGTTGAAATAAAAAAGGACGCCGATATGGAGCCTGTTAAAATAGTTGGCCAAAAACAAAAGCAGGTAATGGCTCAATTCCTGTGGAAGAAACAGACGGCCGTGGACAAGGTATACCAGGATAAATTTCTTCTTTTGGTTCATGAGGAAGGTAAGTTGGTACAATTAAGAAACTCGCAAATTTATAGTTTTATTTAGTTAATTGGCCAGAAGTTTTGGCTTTGCGTTATTACCTTACCTTTTTGTGGAACTGCGAAATATTCCCTAATATATACATAGTATAGTTATGAATTAGCTTCTTCAAAGATGAGATTTTTAATATAGTAGCTTTATATATGTATGCATAATGATTATCTTCCTCTACTTTAAGCTTTGAACATTCCAAATTGTACTTAAATCTTAATCTGACTACTACTTTTGGTCACATGGACTACAAATTTATCTAGTCAGCTATTTCCATTGCTTTCTCTTTTTTCTATTTACTTAGCCTTTGCTCTCATAAGACGATAAATTAATTATTTATACTACTCAATATTTTCCTATTATTATGCGTACCTATGTCATCCGAATAGCGGCATATGGGCTGCGCTCAATAAGTTACGACCGTAGAATTTTAGGCCTTATATATATATATAAGTGATATCGCGTATAGGTTTGAATTGAGGTAAGCCAATCAATTCTAAAGGGTTTTTGAATAGGGACACAACAATTTTGTATAATTTTGCTTGAACGTTTGTTTGGAGACCCTCTTTCCCTTTTTAGGTACATATACATATTCTTAATTACGATGTTTTACACAATAAAAAGAAAGGATTCCCGACAAAACTGTTAAAGTTTTGTTATCGAATTAAATAGCATTTTAATTTCACAGGAATTTTTATGTACACCACAACTATCAAAAGGCGCCGAAATTCCGGAGACTCATCCGCAAAATTTAATTTTACAAACGAAGAAACCTGGTTCTTTGATCCCACCATTCTTGTTTCCGAACTACTCGTCAAGAACTTCACCTGGGCTCAGTGGGACAACGAAGCGCAAGCTCTGTATTATATCCACTTAAAGCCAACAACGAGAAGTTTAAGTTTGCTCGAAAAAGACGAAGGCGATAATGCATTCAGCCCCACACTATCTGCTTTTCAATTCAATGATAACTTACCTACTGAAACTGTGGTAAATTTATAATTTTAAACTTTAAAACCCTCAAATTAAACAGTTTGTTCCCTTCAGGTAAACATTCCCTTAAATCTTCCTAAAATACCGCAGACGTCTCCAGCCATTCTGTACGAGGACGATACGGTTCCTCTTCGGATTCATGATTCCTCACTGAATTTGATCATAACATCAGACGACTCAGGAATGCTTTTTGTGTGCCACTATTATTTGTATCAGCCGGTTAAGCCACCTGTAGAAGAAAGTGATGAAAAAAACACTGTACATTTCGCATACTCAGTTACAGTTCTACACCATGGGTGTGTTGTGCATTGCGTTATCCCGGGAATACCCTGGGAGAAAGCAAAACTTATGAAGCCTACTTTTGGATTGTATGGCGATCATCACATGCTAGTTTTTCAGCCCGATCTCTTTATGCATTTACTAGATGTGGGACAATCCCACGAACCGTGCTGTCATATTGTCTGTCCAGCATTTAACAAGCACCCTCTTACTCACTTGGTTCCTTGTAAAAAATGGGGAAATATTGCTTACGACTTAGCCACATTAGATCTTGTTTCCCTCAATATACCTAAATCACACTTGATCGAAGCATTCCGAAATGATACATCGGTGGATAATCGGCTTAGTATTGTGCACTATTTTTTGGTGCATTCAAATGATCTCGACGTGCTTGCGGAATTGCTTGCTATTATCATGGAAAGACCTCTAAGCCTTGATACAGTGGCGCTCTTGAAAGAAGCTTTGGTTGCTGGAAGCTATGCTGCCGCCAAAAAAGGATTAGCAGTAGAAGCTCTTCCATTGACGCGACTGTTGCCTTTAACAACATCTAATCCTCTAAAACCAATTCAGGCTAAAGTGTCGAACCTTTCTGTTGGTATATCTCACGAGAACCTTTGGAACACGACAATGATGCTTCTTTCCCCACAACAACGACTCTCACCATACAGGGCAGATATCTGGACAAAGCTTTGGGAACGTCTGAGCGATAATAATAAGGAGAGGAAGCGTTTTACCGCAGAGCAAGTGTCCGAGAAACTCATGTTTTCTTTAGCTTGTTATCAACCTGAGGCGTTATCAAGGTGTACCACCCCACTTTCTCCAGCCGGGCCTATAATTGGTCCAACTTTTGGAGATTTTGCATCTTCATCCCGCCGCAGTCAGAATGATATTCTGCCCTTTATCGAATTCGAGTCATGCACCGCCAGCAAACAGGAACATGTTATTTCTGTGGTAAGTCTCTGGGACATGAGAAAGACACCGGATATTAATGAATCAATGAATTTCTAGAATCTTCGAGAGCTAAGTGTACACCTCGTAAAACACTCAGCAAAGCAAAGTACTGGATTTCGATGGCTCAAGGAAGCCTTCTTTGAAAGGTCTCAAGCTCCTACGCATGTTCATGCCGTGGCGTCGCAATATGCTGCAGCCCAACTTGAACTATCTAGGGCGCTTTGTGTTCTTGTCTGCCGAGCTGCTGGTATAGAACCTCGCAATGAAACTGCTCGCGGCTTTCAGTTAATGTACTTACAAATTCAATATAATATTTTAATATATCTGATAGTCTTCCTTTTATGCAGAGATCAAATAAGCAACAGTCAGCAATATTCACTGTTCCTGATTTTGGAGCGTTATTGTTTAGCTGTGGAGTCAATAGCATTTCCTCTTCCACAAGGCTTCTCCTCATTTTTTACTTATCTTGGATACAGAGCACTCTCTTTTGATATGTTTATGCAGTACGTTTCAAATCACGTCTTCGAGCTTCAAATCGATGTTATGAAAGCAATAATTCAAGGTAAGTTTAATGTTTTAGTGTTCATTTTTAATATTTGCTATAGTATATTATTATTCTAATACGTGCTCTTTTAAATTATAATTGATATCCTATTACTGTTGTTACCACATGAGTCTATTTTAGTCATATAAGATAGGCAAAACTTTAGCGGAGTATAATAAACTGCCACAGACTGAGGAAATGGGAAATGCTCTAATCTAACTTGATCTCGCAAAATTGGTATATAATAAATGATTGCACGTTAATTTTAATTTATTATAAAAATCCACGCAAATTAGAAGTTTTCTCATAATGCGCTTTACATTAAAGATGTTTTTTTAAAACTCAAATAGGAGACGCAATGTTGATGCGCAAAGATTTGAATTACATTAGTAGAATTTAGTACACGTGACATCTTACTTAAGTCAGCTTTCCCAGCTATGTACCTTCATATATTGTATTTTGCTATGTGATGAAAAACGGTCTTTTTTTTGTTCTTTTAAAATTTTAATTTTAATTTTTTGTTCTTTTTTAAATTTTAAGTAAGCAACTCTGTCGCAGAGGTAAGCAAAGACTTAGAAAAGCTGGAATTAATACTATGGACTATATTTTTAGGATAAGTCGATTTTTCTACATAACTCTTAAATTAATTTTTCAGATATCGACGATTCCAGAGAGGGCATACAAAGGAAACTCTCATTGCTGGCTCTTCTTCCAAGATCACGTGCATATCGTTTATTGAAAAGTTGGACCCACCCTGTGAGCTTGATGATCCGTGGTCGCGATCACGCTGCTAATATACTATCGGGAAATCCAGTTCAACCAAGGGGAAGTTCACAAATTAGAACCAAAAGTTTGGCGCCTTCTGCAGGTGATTCATTTTTTGTTATTTGAAATTTAATCGGAATTATGCTTGGAGATGAGACAACGTCTATTTATTTTTTGTTGTATAGTACAAGAAGAAGAATTAGTACGATCAGAAGATTTTGAAAGGGGGTTATTTCCCAAAAGAGTCTTAAATACCACTGAAAAGCAAAATAAGGGGCGTTGGAACTTGTCTATGGAATCTTCAAAAACGTGTGCTATGATAATGGCTTGGTTTATAGTTTACATTATTCTATGCATATTAATCATTCTGTTGCTTATTTTTTTTTTAAACACTTACTTTCAATAGTTTTTAAATTATAATTATAACTTCAGAGGCATTTTATACAATGGTGAGTAAATGGGCATGACTTAATAGGTAATTGGTGTAGATTACAGCAGATGGTTTTTAGTTTTCTCGTATTAACACATTGTCAAAAACCACATTTATTGCGATGCAGAATAAGAAGTAGTCGATGCCATTTGTGAATAAATTTTTAATTTTGCATACATACTATACTTTAGTAGTGTATGCTATAAAAATTCATTATTCGGTGCAAATATTACAGATTTTTGAACATTTTAAAGTTATTCGCAATTTGTGTTTAATACTAATTACATTTACATAAGTGTTTAATTATCGTAAACTGGTCTAAATGGACTCGTCTTTTATCTGGATAGCTCCAATATTTTTATTTTACGTCCTGTGTCCGTTATGAAGAAGTCTTGAATTTTAATTGTAAGGTTTAAAACATTTTAAATTTACTCCTTCAGGAATAGCTGCATTTCCATCAGCGGATAAACTTTCGCCTTTAGATACATTCCTCGATCTACTCACAGCAAAGGCGAGCTTAAACGAGTTGGATTTCAATCTGCTCATCGAGACTACAGTCACGTCTATGGACAATTTTGACATTTAAATTTATAGAGGCTTTTTTATTCCAGTGCAATATTCGCGAAACTATTAAATTATTTATTGAAAATCCTAAATGTAAACTAGCCATACGTCCGACTTGTGCAATTACTTTGCATAATCACTGTTTCGTTGATGTTATGTTAAGTTTAACGTCTAGTTCCGTTCCACTTAAGCCAGCATTTACATCATAGATAGCTCTAAGTTATTTCTTGCCAGTATTATTTAACTATTCGACATGTTTAGCCGAGGTTGGTACTTTTACATTCTAGTGGCGCAGCCATGTGGTGCCATATGTTTAGTGCAATAGGGTCACGTGTACGTGCATTTATTTATTTATTGAATAGAATCAAGTTTGTAATTCAATCGAATACGAAGTCTAAATAAAAAATACCAACAAATTAAAATAAGTTTCTACTTTTTTTGGGAATTTCGTTTTCACGCTAATTGAATTAAGCGGATTAATTTCGTCGCCTGGAAAATAAGAATTTAATATTTCATTTTTCCCGGTATATGTTTTATGAATGGAATTTTAATTATTCATAAAAAATGTCAATAGTTAAACAATACAACGATTAATCAACAAAACCAAATCATAGATTTTCAATGACTACAGGTAGTTTATGTCTCCCTAAAACATTTGATGAGCGAGGCGCGCAACTTTTATGAGGGTACTGTTTATTACCCTACCTAAATTCTGGGCTTCAGCGACTTCCGCACAGATTAGGTAAAACCTTAAATCGAGGACGGCGCCCCAAGACGCAAGATGTGGTAGTCTTTTATAAAGGTTTCGATTTTAGGGGGAAATAGGTCCAGCAGGGTCTGCGCAAAAGATCTATTTTAGGGCACCTTGCTAATGTCGTAAATGCAGCACTGTACATTCAAAATTCGTACAATCTTCTGCAATTGTGTGTAGTACCTCATTTACGACAAAGTGTCGCCTAATCGCTCAAGGAAAACCCACGACGGTGCCGCCAGGGCGATTTTCTCTTGTGTAAGACGTGCACGGGCGGTCCTACTACTTGTAGGGGGACCACTAAAAGGTCCTCAGAACCCCTACGAAGGGCGGAGCATCAGTCGGAAAGGATAGCTGGTCCAGTGATCGATATAAGGATTAAAAATAGATCCTAATTCTACGCATTTCGTCCTCAAATAAACGATTTCAAATCTACTGTCGTCGGCAACGACCATACCACGCTGAAAATACCGGTTCTCGTCTGATCACCGAAGTCAAGCAGCATTGGGCGCGGATAGTACTTGGATGGGGGACCGCCTGGGAACACCGCGTGTCGTTGGCTCCTCTTTTTGATTTTGGCTCTCATAATAAAACTAATCTTTGAAGAATTATCAAAACACACAAATGAACGACATAATATTTAAATATACAATTAGGAAAACGTTTTGGTTTTTCTTCCTTCTGATTTTGAAAAGATTCCATTTCAGAGCTATGAATTTGAGCTGCAAAGTGTATGTTCTATGAATAGAATTCTAATTGTTCATAAAAAAATATCAATAGTTAAACAGTACAACGACTAATCAACAAAACCAAATCACAGATTTTCAATGACTACAGGTAGTTTATGTCTCCCTAAAACATTTGTGAGCGAGGCGCGCAACTTTTATGAGGGTACTGTTTATTACCCTACTTAAATTCTGGGCTTCAGCGACTTCCGCGCAGATTAGGTAAAACCTTAAATCGAGGACGGCGCCCCAAGACGCAAGATGTGGTAGTCTTTTATAAAGGTTTCGATTTTAGCGGGAAATAGATCCAGCAGGGTCTGCGCAAAAGATCTATTTTAGGTCACCTTGCTGATGTCGTAAATGCAGCACTGTACATTCAAAATTCGTACAATCTTCTGCAATTGTGTGTAGTACCTCATTTACGACAAAGTGTCGCCTAATCGCCCAAGGAAAACCCACGACGGTGCCGCCAGGGCGATTTTCTCTTGTGTGAGACGTGCACGGGCGGTCCTACTACTTGTAGGGGGACCACTAAAAGGTCCTCAGAACCCCTACGAAGGGCGGAGCATCAGTCGGAAAGGATAGCTGGTCCAGTGATCGATATAAGGATTAAAAATAGATCCTAATTCTACGCATTTCGTCCTCAAATAAACGATTTCAAATCTACTGTCGTCGGCAACGACCATACCACGCTGAAAATACCGGTTCTCGTCTGATCACCGAAGTCAAGCAGCATTGGGCGCGGATAGTACTTGGATGGGGGACCGCCTGGGAACACCGCGTGTCGTTGGCTCCTCTTTTTGATTTTGGCTCTCATAATAAAACTAATCTTTGAAGAATTATCAAAACACACAAATGAACGACATAATATTTAAATATACAATTAGAAAAACGTTTTGGTTTTTCTTCCTTCTGATTTTGAAAAGATTCCATTTCAGAGCTATGAATTTGAGCTGCAAAGTGTATGTTCTATGAATAGAATTCTAATTGTTCATAAAAAAATATCAATAGTACAGTACGACAGTACAACGACTAATCAACAAAACCAAATCACAGATTTTCAATGACTACAGGTAGTTTATGTCTCCCTAAAACATTTGTGAGCGAGGCGCGCAACTTTTATGAGGGTACTGTTTATTACCCTACCTAAATTCTTGGCTTCAGCGACTTCCGCGCAGATTAGGTAAAACCTTAAATCGAGGACGGCGCCCCAAGACGCAAGATGTGGTAGTCTTTTATAAAGGTTTCGATTTTAGCGGGAAATAGATCCAGCAGGGTCTGCGCAAAAGATCTATTTTAGGTCACCTTGCTAATGTCGTAAATGCATAACTGTACATTCAAAATTCGTACAATCTTCTGCAATTGTGTGTAGTACCTCATTTACGACAAAGTGTCGCCTAATCGCCCAAGGAAAACCCACGACGGTGCCGCCAGGGCGATTTTCTCTTGTGTGAGACGTGCACAGGCGGTCCTACTACTTGTAGGGGGACCACTAAAAGGTCCTCAGAACCCCTACGAAGGGCGGAGCATCAGTCGGAAAGGATAGCTGGTCCAGTGATCGATATAAGGATTAAAAATAGATCCTAATTCTACGCATTTCGTCCTCAAATAAACGATTTCAAATCTACTGTCGTCGGCAACGACCATACCACGCTGAAAATACCGGTTCTCGTCTGATCACCGAAGTCAAGCAGCATTGGGCGCGGATAGTACTTGGATGGGGGACCGCCTGGGAACACCGCGTGTCGTTGGCTCCTCTTTTTGATTTTGGCTCTCATAATAAAACTAATCTTTGAAGAATTATCAAAACACACAAATGAACGACTTAATATTTAAATATACAATTAGAAAAACGTTTTGGTTTTTCTTCCTTCTGATTTTGAAAAGATTCCATTTCAGAGCTATGAATTTGAGCTGCAAAGTGTATGTTCTATGAATAGAATTCTAATTGTTCATAAAAAAATATCAATAGTTAAACAGTACAACGACTAATCAACAAAACCAAATCACAGATTTTCAATGACTACAGGTAGTTTATGTCTCCCTAAAACATTTGTGAGCGAGGCGCGCAACTTTTATGAGGGTACTGTTTATTACCCTACCTAAATTCTTGGCTTCAGCGACTTCCGCGCAGATTAGGTAAAACCTTAAATCGAGGACGGCGCCCCAAGACGCAAGATGTGGTAGTCTTTTATAAAGGTTTCGATTTTAGCGGGAAATAGATCCAGCAGGGTCTGCGCAAAAGATCTATTTTAGGTCACCTTGCTAATGTCGTAAATGCATAACTGTACATTCAAAATTCGTACAATCTTCTGCAATTGTGTGTAGTACCTCATTTACGACAAAGTGTCGCCTAATCGCCCAAGGAAAACCCACGACGGTGCCGCCAGGGCGATTTTCTCTTGTGTGAGACGTGCACGGGCGGTCCTACTACTTGTAGGGGGACCACTAAAAGGTCCTCAGAACCCCTACGAAGGGCGGAGCATCAGTCGGAAAGGATAGCTGGTCCAGTGATCGATATAAGGATTAAAAATAGATCCTAATTCTACGCATTTCGTCCTCAAATAAACGATTTCAAATCTACTGTCGTCGGCAACGACCATACCACGCTGAAAATACCGGTTCTCGTCTGATCACCGAAGTCAAGCAGCATTGGGCGCGGATAGTACTTGGATGGGGGACCGCCTGGGAACACCGCGTGTCGTTGGCTCCTCTTTTTGATTTTGGCTCTCATAATAAAACTAATCTTTGAAGAATTATCAAAACACACAAATGAACGACATAATATTTAAATATACAATTAGGAAAACGTTTTGGTTTTTCTTCCTTCTGATTTTGAAAAGATTCCATTTCAGAGCTATGAATTTGAGCTGCAAAGTGTATGTTCTATGAATAGAATTCTAATTGTTCATAAAAAAATATCAATAGTTAAACAGTACAACGACTAATCAACAAAACCAAATCACAGATTTTCAATGACTACAGGTAGTTTATGTCTCCCTAAAACATTTGTGAGCGAGGCGCGCAACTTTTATGAGGGTACTGTTTATTACCCTACCTAAATTCTTGGCTTCAGCGACTTCCGCGCAGATTAGGTAAAACCTTAAATCGAGGACGGCGCCCCAAGACGCAAGATGTGGTAGTCTTTTATAAAGGTTTCGATTTTAGCGGGAAATAGATCCAGCAGGGTCTGCGCAAAAGATCTATTTTAGGTCACCTTGCTGATGTCGTAAATGCAGCACTGTACATTCAAAATTCGTACAATCTTCTGCAATTGTGTGTAGTACCTCATTTACGACAAAGTGTCGCCTAATCGCCCAAGGAAAACCCACGACGGTGCCGCCAGGGCGATTTTCTCTTGTGTGAGACGTGCACGGGCGGTCCTACTACTTGTAGGGGGACCACTAAAAGGTCCTCAGAACCCCTACGAAGGGCGGAGCATCAGTCGGAAAGGATAGCTGGTCCAGTGATCGATATAAGGATTAAAAATAGATCCTAATTCTACGCATTTCGTCCTCAAATAAACGATTTCAAATCTACTGTCGTCGGCAACGACCATACCACGCTGAAAATACCGGTTCTCGTCTGATCACCGAAGTCAAGCAGCATTGGGCGCGGATAGTACTTGGATGGGGGACCGCCTGGGAACACCGCGTGTCGTTGGCTCCTCTTTTTGATTTTGGCTCTCATAATAAAACTAATCTTTGAAGAATTATCAAAACACACAAATGAACGACATAATATTTAAATATACAATTAGGAAAACGTTTTGGTTTTTCTTCCTTCTGATTTTGAAAAGATTCCATTTCAGAGCTATGAATTTGAGCTGCAAAGTGTATGTTCTATGAATAGAATTCTAATTGTTCATAAAAAAATATCAATAGTTAAACAGTACAACGACTAATCAACAAAACCAAATCACAGATTTTCAATGACTACAGGTAGTTTATGTCTCCCTAAAACATTTGTGAGCGAGGCGCGCAACTTTTATGAGGGTACTGTTTATTACCCTACCTAAATTCTTGGCTTCAGCGACTTCCGCGCAGATTAGGTAAAACCTTAAATCGAGGACGGCGCCCCAAGACGCAAGATGTGGTAGTCTTTTATAAAGGTTTCGATTTTAGCGGGAAATAGATCCAGCAGGGTCTGCGCAAAAGATCTATTTTAGGTCACCTTGCTGATGTCGTAAATGCAGCACTGTACATTCAAAATTCGTACAATCTTCTGCAATTGTGTGTAGTACCTCATTTACGACAAAGTGTCGCCTAATCGCCCAAGGAAAACCCACGACGGTGCCGCCAGGGCGATTTTCTCTTGTGTGAGACGTGCACGGGCGGTCCTACTACTTGTAGGGGGACCACTAAAAGGTCCTCAGAACCCCTACGAAGGGCGGAGCATCAGTCGGAAAGGATAGCTGGTCCAGTGATCGATATAAGGATTAAAAATAGATCCTAATTCTACGCATTTCGTCCTCAAATAAACGATTTCAAATCTACTGTCGTCGGCAACGACCATACCACGCTGAAAATACCGGTTCTCGTCTGATCACCGAAGTCAAGCAGCATTGGGCGCGGATAGTACTTGGATGGGGGACCGCCTGGGAACACCGCGTGTCGTTGGCTCCTCTTTTTGATTTTGGCTCTCATAATAAAACTAATCTTTGAAGAATTATCAAAACACACAAATGAACGACATAATATTTAAATATACAATTAGGAAAACGTTTTGGTTTTTCTTCCTTCTGATTTTGAAAAGATTCCATTTCAGAGCTATGAATTTGAGCTGCAAAGTGTATGTTCTATGAATAGAATTCTAATTGTTCATAAAAAAATATCAATAGTTAAACAGTACAACGACTAATCAACAAAACCAAATCACAGATTTTCAATGACTACAGGTAGTTTATGTCTCCCTAAAACATTTGTGAGCGAGGCGCGCAACTTTTATGAGGGTACTGTTTATTACCCTACTTAAATTCTGGGCTTCAGCGACTTCCGCGCAGATTAGGTAAAACCTTAAATCGAGGACGGCGCCCCAAGACGCAAGATGTGGTAGTCTTTTATAAAGGTTTCGATTTTAGCGGGAAATAGATCCAGCAGGGTCTGCGCAAAAGATCTATTTTAGGTCACCTTGCTGATGTCGTAAATGCAGCACTGTACATTCAAAATTCGTACAATCTTCTGCAATTGTGTGTAGTACCTCATTTACGACAAAGTGTCGCCTAATCGCCCAAGGAAAACCCACGACGGTGCCGCCAGGGCGATTTTCTCTTGTGTGAGACGTGCACGGGCGGTCCTACTACTTGTAGGGGGACCACTAAAAGGTCCTCAGAACCCCTACGAAGGGCGGAGCATCAGTCGGAAAGGATAGCTGGTCCAGTGATCGATATAAGGATTAAAAATAGATCCTAATTCTACGCATTTCGTCCTCAAATAAACGATTTCAAATCTACTGTCGTCGGCAACGACCATACCACGCTGAAAATACCGGTTCTCGTCTGATCACCGAAGTCAAGCAGCATTGGGCGCGGATAGTACTTGGATGGGGGACCGCCTGGGAACACCGCGTGTCGTTGGCTCCTCTTTTTGATTTTGGCTCTCATAATAAAACTAATCTTTGAAGAATTATCAAAACACACAAATGAACGACATAATATTTAAATATACAATTAGAAAAACGTTTTGGTTTTTCTTCCTTCTGATTTTGAAAAGATTCCATTTCAGAGCTATGAATTTGAGCTGCAAAGTGTATGTTCTATGAATAGAATTCTAATTGTTCATAAAAAAATATCAATAGTACAGTACGACAGTACAACGACTAATCAACAAAACCAAATCACAGATTTTCAATGACTACAGGTAGTTTATGTCTCCCTAAAACATTTGTGAGCGAGGCGCGCAACTTTTATGAGGGTACTGTTTATTACCCTACCTAAATTCTTGGCTTCAGCGACTTCCGCGCAGATTAGGTAAAACCTTAAATCGAGGACGGCGCCCCAAGACGCAAGATGTGGTAGTCTTTTATAAAGGTTTCGATTTTAGCGGGAAATAGATCCAGCAGGGTCTGCGCAAAAGATCTATTTTAGGTCACCTTGCTAATGTCGTAAATGCATAACTGTACATTCAAAATTCGTACAATCTTCTGCAATTGTGTGTAGTACCTCATTTACGACAAAGTGTCGCCTAATCGCCCAAGGAAAACCCACGACGGTGCCGCCAGGGCGATTTTCTCTTGTGTGAGACGTGCACAGGCGGTCCTACTACTTGTAGGGGGACCACTAAAAGGTCCTCAGAACCCCTACGAAGGGCGGAGCATCAGTCGGAAAGGATAGCTGGTCCAGTGATCGATATAAGGATTAAAAATAGATCCTAATTCTACGCATTTCGTCCTCAAATAAACGATTTCAAATCTACTGTCGTCGGCAACGACCATACCACGCTGAAAATACCGGTTCTCGTCTGATCACCGAAGTCAAGCAGCATTGGGCGCGGATAGTACTTGGATGGGGGACCGCCTGGGAACACCGCGTGTCGTTGGCTCCTCTTTTTGATTTTGGCTCTCATAATAAAACTAATCTTTGAAGAATTATCAAAACACACAAATGAACGACTTAATATTTAAATATACAATTAGAAAAACGTTTTGGTTTTTCTTCCTTCTGATTTTGAAAAGATTCCATTTCAGAGCTATGAATTTGAGCTGCAAAGTGTATGTTCTATGAATAGAATTCTAATTGTTCATAAAAAAATATCAATAGTTAAACAGTACAACGACTAATCAACAAAACCAAATCACAGATTTTCAATGACTACAGGTAGTTTATGTCTCCCTAAAACATTTGTGAGCGAGGCGCGCAACTTTTATGAGGGTACTGTTTATTACCCTACCTAAATTCTTGGCTTCAGCGACTTCCGCGCAGATTAGGTAAAACCTTAAATCGAGGACGGCGCCCCAAGACGCAAGATGTGGTAGTCTTTTATAAAGGTTTCGATTTTAGCGGGAAATAGATCCAGCAGGGTCTGCGCAAAAGATCTATTTTAGGTCACCTTGCTAATGTCGTAAATGCATAACTGTACATTCAAAATTCGTACAATCTTCTGCAATTGTGTGTAGTACCTCATTTACGACAAAGTGTCGCCTAATCGCCCAAGGAAAACCCACGACGGTGCCGCCAGGGCGATTTTCTCTTGTGTGAGACGTGCACGGGCGGTCCTACTACTTGTAGGGGGACCACTAAAAGGTCCTCAGAACCCCTACGAAGGGCGGAGCATCAGTCGGAAAGGATAGCTGGTCCAGTGATCGATATAAGGATTAAAAATAGATCCTAATTCTACGCATTTCGTCCTCAAATAAACGATTTCAAATCTACTGTCGTCGGCAACGACCATACCACGCTGAAAATACCGGTTCTCGTCTGATCACCGAAGTCAAGCAGCATTGGGCGCGGATAGTACTTGGATGGGGGACCGCCTGGGAACACCGCGTGTCGTTGGCTCCTCTTTTTGATTTTGGCTCTCATAATAAAACTAATCTTTGAAGAATTATCAAAACACACAAATGAACGACATAATATTTAAATATACAATTAGGAAAACGTTTTGGTTTTTCTTCCTTCTGATTTTGAAAAGATTCCATTTCAGAGCTATGAATTTGAGCTGCAAAGTGTATGTTCTATGAATAGAATTCTAATTGTTCATAAAAAAATATCAATAGTTAAACAGTACAACGACTAATCAACAAAACCAAATCACAGATTTTCAATGACTACAGGTAGTTTATGTCTCCCTAAAACATTTGTGAGCGAGGCGCGCAACTTTTATGAGGGTACTGTTTATTACCCTACCTAAATTCTTGGCTTCAGCGACTTCCGCGCAGATTAGGTAAAACCTTAAATCGAGGACGGCGCCCCAAGACGCAAGATGTGGTAGTCTTTTATAAAGGTTTCGATTTTAGCGGGAAATAGATCCAGCAGGGTCTGCGCAAAAGATCTATTTTAGGTCACCTTGCTGATGTCGTAAATGCAGCACTGTACATTCAAAATTCGTACAATCTTCTGCAATTGTGTGTAGTACCTCATTTACGACAAAGTGTCGCCTAATCGCCCAAGGAAAACCCACGACGGTGCCGCCAGGGCGATTTTCTCTTGTGTGAGACGTGCACGGGCGGTCCTACTACTTGTAGGGGGACCACTAAAAGGTCCTCAGAACCCCTACGAAGGGCGGAGCATCAGTCGGAAAGGATAGCTGGTCCAGTGATCGATATAAGGATTAAAAATAGATCCTAATTCTACGCATTTCGTCCTCAAATAAACGATTTCAAATCTACTGTCGTCGGCAACGACCATACCACGCTGAAAATACCGGTTCTCGTCTGATCACCGAAGTCAAGCAGCATTGGGCGCGGATAGTACTTGGATGGGGGACCGCCTGGGAACACCGCGTGTCGTTGGCTCCTCTTTTTGATTTTGGCTCTCATAATAAAACTAATCTTTGAAGAATTATCAAAACACACAAATGAACGACATAATATTTAAATATACAATTAGAAAAACGTTTTGGTTTTTCTTCCTTCTGATTTTGAAAAGATTCCATTTCAGAGCTATGAATTTGAGCTGCAAAGTGTATGTTCTATGAATAGAATTCTAATTGTTCATAAAAAAATATCAATAGTACAGTACGACAGTACAACGACTAATCAACAAAACCAAATCACAGATTTTCAATGACTACAGGTAGTTTATGTCTCCCTAAAACATTTGTGAGCGAGGCGCGCAACTTTTATGAGGGTACTGTTTATTACCCTACCTAAATTCTTGGCTTCAGCGACTTCCGCGCAGATTAGGTAAAACCTTAAATCGAGGACGGCGCCCCAAGACGCAAGATGTGGTAGTCTTTTATAAAGGTTTCGATTTTAGCGGGAAATAGATCCAGCAGGGTCTGCGCAAAAGATCTATTTTAGGTCACCTTGCTAATGTCGTAAATGCATAACTGTACATTCAAAATTCGTACAATCTTCTGCAATTGTGTGTAGTACCTCATTTACGACAAAGTGTCGCCTAATCGCCCAAGGAAAACCCACGACGGTGCCGCCAGGGCGATTTTCTCTTGTGTGAGACGTGCACAGGCGGTCCTACTACTTGTAGGGGGACCACTAAAAGGTCCTCAGAACCCCTACGAAGGGCGGAGCATCAGTCGGAAAGGATAGCTGGTCCAGTGATCGATATAAGGATTAAAAATAGATCCTAATTCTACGCATTTCGTCCTCAAATAAACGATTTCAAATCTACTGTCGTCGGCAACGACCATACCACGCTGAAAATACCGGTTCTCGTCTGATCACCGAAGTCAAGCAGCATTGGGCGCGGATAGTACTTGGATGGGGGACCGCCTGGGAACACCGCGTGTCGTTGGCTCCTCTTTTTGATTTTGGCTCTCATAATAAAACTAATCTTTGAAGAATTATCAAAACACACAAATGAACGACATAATATTTAAATATACAATTAGGAAAACGTTTTGGTTTTTCTTCCTTCTGATTTTGAAAAGATTCCATTTCAGAGCTATGAATTTGAGCTGCAAAGTGTATGTTCTATGAATAGAATTCTAATTGTTCATAAAAAAATATCAATAGTTAAACAGTACAACGACTAATCAACAAAACCAAATCACAGATTTTCAATGACTACAGGTAGTTTATGTCTCCCTAAAACATTTGTGAGCGAGGCGCGCAACTTTTATGAGGGTACTGTTTATTACCCTACCTAAATTCTTGGCTTCAGCGACTTCCGCGCAGATTAGGTAAAACCTTAAATCGAGGACGGCGCCCCAAGACGCAAGATGTGGTAGTCTTTTATAAAGGTTTCGATTTTAGCGGGAAATAGATCCAGCAGGGTCTGCGCAAAAGATCTATTTTAGGTCACCTTGCTAATGTCGTAAATGCATAACTGTACATTCAAAATTCGTACAATCTTCTGCAATTGTGTGTAGTACCTCATTTACGACAAAGTGTCGCCTAATCGCCCAAGGAAAACCCACGACGGTGCCGCCAGGGCGATTTTCTCTTGTGTGAGACGTGCACGGGCGGTCCTACTACTTGTAGGGGGACCACTAAAAGGTCCTCAGAACCCCTACGAAGGGCGGAGCATCAGTCGGAAAGGATAGCTGGTCCAGTGATCGATATAAGGATTAAAAATAGATCCTAATTCTACGCATTTCGTCCTCAAATAAACGATTTCAAATCTACTGTCGTCGGCAACGACCATACCACGCTGAAAATACCGGTTCTCGTCTGATCACCGAAGTCAAGCAGCATTGGGCGCGGATAGTACTTGGATGGGGGACCGCCTGGGAACACCGCGTGTCGTTGGCTCCTCTTTTTGATTTTGGCTCTCATAATAAAACTAATCTTTGAAGAATTATCAAAACACACAAATGAACGACATAATATTTAAATATACAATTAGGAAAACGTTTTGGTTTTTCTTCCTTCTGATTTTGAAAAGATTCCATTTCAGAGCTATGAATTTGAGCTGCAAAGTGTATGTTCTATGAATAGAATTCTAATTGTTCATAAAAAAATATCAATAGTTAAACAGTACAACGACTAATCAACAAAACCAAATCACAGATTTTCAATGACTACAGGTAGTTTATGTCTCCCTAAAACATTTGTGAGCGAGGCGCGCAACTTTTATGAGGGTACTGTTTATTACCCTACTTAAATTCTGGGCTTCAGCGACTTCCGCGCAGATTAGGTAAAACCTTAAATCGAGGACGGCGCCCCAAGACGCAAGATGTGGTAGTCTTTTATAAAGGTTTCGATTTTAGCGGGAAATAGATCCAGCAGGGTCTGCGCAAAAGATCTATTTTAGGTCACCTTGCTGATGTCGTAAATGCAGCACTGTACATTCAAAATTCGTACAATCTTCTGCAATTGTGTGTAGTACCTCATTTACGACAAAGTGTCGCCTAATCGCCCAAGGAAAACCCACGACGGTGCCGCCAGGGCGATTTTCTCTTGTGTGAGACGTGCACGGGCGGTCCTACTACTTGTAGGGGGACCACTAAAAGGTCCTCAGAACCCCTACGAAGGGCGGAGCATCAGTCGGAAAGGATAGCTGGTCCAGTGATCGATATAAGGATTAAAAATAGATCCTAATTCTACGCATTTCGTCCTCAAATAAACGATTTCAAATCTACTGTCGTCGGCAACGACCATACCACGCTGAAAATACCGGTTCTCGTCTGATCACCGAAGTCAAGCAGCATTGGGCGCGGATAGTACTTGGATGGGGGACCGCCTGGGAACACCGCGTGTCGTTGGCTCCTCTTTTTGATTTTGGCTCTCATAATAAAACTAATCTTTGAAGAATTATCAAAACACACAAATGAACGACATAATATTTAAATATACAATTAGGAAAACGTTTTGGTTTTTCTTCCTTCTGATTTTGAAAAGATTCCATTTCAGAGCTATGAATTTGAGCTGCAAAGTGTATGTTCTATGAATAGAATTCTAATTGTTCATAAAAAAATATCAATAGTTAAACAGTACAACGACTAATCAACAAAACCAAATCACAGATTTTCAATGACTACAGGTAGTTTATGTCTCCCTAAAACATTTGTGAGCGAGGCGCGCAACTTTTATGAGGGTACTGTTTATTACCCTACCTAAATTCTTGGCTTCAGCGACTTCCGCACAGATTAGGAAAAACCTTAAATCGAGGACGGCGCCCCAAGACGCAAGATGTGGTAGTCTTTTATAAAGGTTTCGATTTTAGCGGGAAATAGATCCAACAGGGTCTGCGCAAAAGATCTATTTTAGGTCACCTTGCTGATGTCGTAAATGCAGCACTGTACATTCAAAATTCGTACAATCTTCTGCAATTGTGTGTAGTACCTCATTTACGACAAAGTGTCGCCTAATCGCCCAAGGAAAACCCAGGAAGGTGCCGCCAGGGCGATTTTCTCTTGTGTGAGACGTGCACAGGCGGTCCTACTACTTGTAGGGGGACCACTAAAAGGTCCTCAGAACCCCTACGAAGGGCGGAGCATCAGTCGGAAAGGATAGCTGGTCCAGTGATCGATATAAGGATTAAAAATAGATCCTAATTCTACGCATTTCGTCCTCAAATAAACGATTTCAAATCTACTGTCGTCGGCAACGACCATACCACGCTGAAAATACCGGTTCTCGTCTGATCACCGAAGTCAAGCAGCATTGGGCGCGGATAGTACTTGGATGGGGGACCGCCTGGGAACACCGCGTGTCGTTGGCTCCTCTTTTTGATTTTGGCTCTCATAATAAAACTAATCTTTGAAGAATTATCAAAACACACAAATGAACGACATAATATTTAAATATACAATTAGGAAAACGTTTTGGTTTTTCTTCCTTCTGATTTTGAAAAGATTCCATTTCAGAGCTATGAATTTGAGCTGCAAAGTGTATGTTCTATGAATAGAATTCTAATTGTTCATAAAAAAATATCAATAGTTAAACAGTACAACGACTAATCAACAAAACCAAATCACAGATTTTCAATGACTACAGGTAGTTTATGTCTCCCTAAAACATTTGTGAGCGAGGCGCGCAACTTTTATGAGGGTACTGTTTATTACCCTACCTAAATTCTTGGCTTCAGCGACTTCCGCACAGATTAGGAAAAACCTTAAATCGAGGACGGCGCCCCAAGACGCAAGATGTGGTAGTCTTTTATAAAGGTTTCGATTTTAGCGGGAAATAGATCCAACAGGGTCTGCGCAAAAGATCTATTTTAGGTCACCTTGCTGATGTCGTAAATGCAGCACTGTACATTCAAAATTCGTACAATCTTCTGCAATTGTGTGTAGTACCTCATTTACGACAAAGTGTCGCCTAATCGCCCAAGGAAAACCCACGACGGTGCCGCCAGGGCGATTTTCTCTTGTGTGAGACGTGCACGGGCGGTCCTACTACTTGTAGGGGGACCACTAAAAGGTCCTCAGAACCCCTACGAAGGGCGGAGCATCAGTCGGAAAGGATAGCTGGTCCAGTGATCGATATAAGGATTAAAAATAGATCCTAATTCTACGCATTTCGTCCTCAAATAAACGATTTCAAATCTACTGTCGTCGGCAACGACCATACCACGCTGAAAATACCGGTTCTCGTAGTCTCGAACGTGAGCTGATTGCAAGCGGACGAGAAACTGCCAGTGCGATTTATTTGATTTAAACTCGGCTAGTGAATAATAGTAGTATACCAGCGAAGACACGGTCATCCGGTCAAAAAAATAAAAAACAACAGGGAGGCAAGGTAATCCGGCCACCTGATAGCTTAATAAATCAGGCTATCAAATTATCAAAGAAGATTTACTTCAAATTTGAGAGCTACTGTTCCAACATTCGGGAGAGTAAAGCCGGTCTATAAAAAAGGACTCTCAAGTAGAGGTGTTAGCCCAACTACTAAAACATCACAGCGAGACATTTCAAAGGACCCGGGTTCGAGCCCCACTGAGGGCCGGTAGTCTTTTTTAACTTCGTAGAGCCAGCCTGGCATTTGCGGTGCAGGCATGGACTCTCTATCCTCAAGCGACGACGACAACGGGTCGTACAGCAAGAAGGATGACGGCAGTACTGCTAAGGAGAAAAATCCCCTAGCAACCAGCGGCAAAGCCCTAGTAACAACGAGGGCTTCAAATTTAAAAAAACTGGCAGGAAGTAGCACTAATGAAATCGCAAAAGGCAGCAAAGGTGAAAGAGGAATTAGCCCTATAGCAACAACATCGCAACAAATGGACATTTCTCCTAAAAACAAAAGGAGCCCTAAGGCACAAAAAGAACTCCTTCCTAGTGCGAAAAGGAAGCGAATCCACAAACAGCCGTACTTGGTAGAAAGACGGAAAAAAGAGGACAAGCAGGAGCCATCTACCAAGCAGAGTGCGCAAGAAGAAACCGACGGAGACTCCTCTCTATATGAAACAGAGGCAGCGACGTACAAGGGCTCTGGCAACACATTCAAGGAGCTCTACACTGATGGAGAAGAAGACGAGGCTAAACTGGAGCAGATTATAGGAAAAATTATGGCGAAGAATAACTCCAAGTCCAGAACCTACCCAGCACCAACTCAGCAAAAAGAAAGGACATCAACCAGGACGGCAGCAAGCAGCACGAAGGCAACCAGAAAGGAGACGACGACGACATCCTCTACGCAAAATAAAATGAAAATTAAGGTACCCCCCATAAATATTTCATTTCAGTCTACAAACGATACTCTATCTATTTGTAAACTAGCGCTTAAGACAGGTTTCGTTATAAGGCGATTTAGTGATAATCGGCACTCGTTACACGTACAGACTATGGAGCAGTACAGAAAAATTAAAGAATGTCTAGAAAAAGCGAAAACTCAATTCTATTCATTTACTGCCAAAAACGAGCGCATTCAAAGTATCCTCTTAAAAGGAATTGACCCAGACACTGAACCGGATCATTTACTTGAGGAGCTTAAAAGAGAAGAAGGAGATAAATTAGAATTTATCTCCGTTAAACGATTTAGCACTCCTGCCTCTAGGGAAAATCAGAGAAAACTCTCAATTTATTTAGTGCAGCTCTCCCCAGAAAGCCATCTTGATAAGTTAAGACAAATTAAACACATAAATTATCAAATGGTTACCTGGGAAAAACTTAACAAAAGGGACACTGTATTACAATGTATGCGATGCCAACGCTTTGGTCACGCAGCAGCGAATTGCCGAATGGCATTTCGCTGTGTTAAATGCGAAAACAACCACGGCCCAGGACAGTGTCCCTTAGGTAAGGAAAGGGTGGAGGACACAAACAAATTATTTTGTGTCCTATGCCAGAAACATGGGCACCCCGCTAATTATAGGGGATGTCCACGTTATGCAGAGCTGCGCGAAAGAATTCAAATCCGGAAACAGCAAATCGAAGAAACCAAGCGTCAAAAGCAACAAATGCTTAACAATTATGTTGCGCCGAATGTCTCCTTTGCCCAAATGGCAGGGGGTCAGAAAACAGCGCCTTCGCAAGCAGCTCAAAAGAGCAGCTTGCCTCCTACAACAACCACAGAGCCAGACTTCAAAGCTATGCTTATGGCTATTTTTAATCAAATTACGCTACTCAACAAAAGATTAGATGAGCAAGCAGAAAGGGTTAACATAATTTATTCGACGCTGTTTCCGGAGACGAACGCTCCGTAAATTACCTCTGCTGCGCTGATCGGAGAGAATACTTTTAAGGTCATCAGTATAAATGTTAATTCACTCATAAGGGTGGAGAGGAGAGCAAACCTATTCGATCTGCTGCAACGCGAAAATCCTGATATACTTCTGGTCAATGAAACAAAGCTGAATCAGAAGCATAAACTGGATTACAGGGGGTATGAAATTATAAGGAAAGATCGCCCTAACTCCTTACAAGGGGGAGGAGTGGCAGTGATAATAAAGAAAGGCATAAAATACAAACCTGTGTACAGCAAAGAAGTCTACCGGTTCCAAGTAATCGAAGTGTGTATAATCTGCATACCCCTCTGCAGTGGTAAGAGGCTGTATGTGGGTGCGATATACGCTCCGAATGTTTCGGAATCTTCTCAGCAAATATGTTTTGTCGATGAGATCGAAACCTTATTCCAAACACTCCAACTAGATTCGAATTCAAACTATTTTATTCTGGCTGGAGATTTTAATGCAAAACATTCAAATTGGAATAATAACACAACTAATACTCGTGGCAACCTACTCAATAATTGGTGGGTTAGTAACCGTATCCAGCGCAGAGTGGCGCTTCTAGCAACGGATAGCCCATCTTTTCCAAGCCACGGTTCATTCCTAGACCTTGCCTTGGTAGATAACAGACTAGAATTTGCTCGGACGAACGAAACAGAAGTGAACTGTGTACGAACGGTGTACTACGACAGTGACCACAACGGACTCTGCCTGACTGGACAAGTCCCAAACGAAAATATAGAATTGGTGGAGTACGCCCAGACTGGGTTCTATAATTATAGAGCAACAGACTGGGCGCGTTTCACCAAAGCTATGCACAGGGAAGTACGGACAAAAATACAAATCCCTACGGACAGAAACTTAACTAATACGGAGATCGACCAATATCTTAAAGATTTGGACGATCTCACACGACAGACAATGAAAGAGACAATACCGAAAACAAAACCGGGATGTAGTGTGGATTGCTACCGAAATCGGACTATAGACGCACTACATAAACATAAAAGCACACTACTAACAGAATTACGAAACCTACAACGACAATACTCCGATAGACAAAGTCCTCGGGCGGCATCTCTCAAATCCCAGCTAAAAGTCCTCCAACAATTAATAAAACTGAATTATCAAATATCTATTAATAAGTATTGGAACGATAAAATTCGAGCTATAAATACCAGTAGCCCGAGTATGTTTCCAAACATAAATCAAATATTCAGGAGGCGGGATAGAAACAAAATTGAGAGCCTATGTTTTCCGAGGACTCGACAGAGTGAAGACTTTATCAGAGAGGCAGGGCTAGACCCGGTCGAGGTATCTCTTGATGCGAATACGTTCCTCGTGGAAGAGGAGCAAGCAAAGGTTGATGTGATGGGCGCGTTCTACCAGAGCGTGTATTCCATGAACACTCCTGTTCGGCCGGATCGCGACCTGGAGAACAGAGCACTTCTCAGTCACTTTCGACTTCTCAACGAGATAAGGGACTGGAATTGTCGGAATGGCTGTATCACTAATTTTAGTGAAAATAATCGGGCTGACGAGGTCAATGACGAATCAGTGGGACCTGTTTTCGTTGAGAAGGAAGAACTTGCTCTTCTCTTCCGGGAGACGAATTCTAAGACATCATCAGGAGTTGATGGGATTCCGAACATAGTGTTACGATATATGCCACGAGTAGTCACGGACAGTTATACCATCCTGTTCAATAATGCACTGAATAATGCACATTATCCAGAGCATTGGAAGACAGCGATGGTATACCCAATACCAAAAAGGGATAAAGCAAGAAATAACCCTTCAAACTTAAGGGCTATCAGCCTACTGCCCAATATAAGTAAGATATTCGAAAGAGTCATTCAAAAATCCATACTAGCTTGGACTGAAGAGAAGAAGATTATACCGGATAAACAGTTTGGCTTCAGGGCGAGGCATAACACTATTCATGCTGCGTCTAAACTAGTATCCGACATACAGTGGAACAGAAGTAAGGGGCAATGTACAGGAGCTTGCCTTATAGACTTTGAAAAAGCCTTTGATACTGTTTGGTTAGAAGGACTGATCCATAAATTAATTACATACGGAATGTCGAGACATTTGCTGTACATAATATATAATATGATCATGAATAAGAAATTTCTCGTAAAAAGTGGAGATTTCATTTCAAGCAGAACTTTCGAAATTAAAAACGGGTTGCAGCAGGGCGCGGTACTATCCCCTCTACTTTTTAATATTTATACAGGTGACCTTGTAGGTTCGCTTCGGCATGCTATAGCGTACGCAGATGATTTAATAGTGTACAGAACGGGTCCAAAAGTGGAAGTTATACAAAAGCTCCTACAACGTGACCTTGAAAATATTGAAAACTACGCAAACAAATGGAAAATGAAAATAAACCATAGCAAATGCGAGGTAATCCTATTCAGGCAGCCAACACATATAGCAAACCGCGACACCAAAAAGAATTGGAAAAATTTAATGATTAAAAGCCAAACTGGACAAACATTAGAGCAAAAGACCGTGGTCAGATATTTAGGAATTTGGTTAGATAAGTGCCTTGTTTTTAATCACCAGGTCGACAAACTAATTGAAAAAGGAAATAAGGCTTTCCAAATGACCAAGCGATTGTTTTATAGCAAACATCTTGACTCCAGGGTGAAGATAGTTTGTTATCAGTCACTTGTAAGGCCCATATTAACGTATGGATGTCCAGTTTGGTTTAATATAGCGCCACTTTACATGGAAAGGATCCGTGTGTTGGAAAGACAATGTATTCGGGCATGTTTGTCAAAATACAGAACTGCGGATTCCGAATACGAAAAATATTACTCCAATAAAGTGCTTTATGAGCTGGCAGGTCTGAATAGGATAGACAATTTCATTATAAAGCTAATAAGATGTCACGTTTTAAGAGACATGTGTAATGAAAACAATCTGATTTCAGGAGCTTATTACCCAAATCAGTTGTACCACGAAAGATCTAGAATAAATGGCTTCATCCCTCCAGAGGCTTTTATATACCTGGATAGTAAGGGAATGATACAAAATATGGAAGGCACCCCAATTTTATATCACATCCATAGAGGCACGAGAAACAAAGCGATTGAACACAATGTAGACACGGCTACTGAAGAAATGATCCGATTCAGCACTGCGGTCCCTCAGAGGGACAAGAAGGAAGCCCTTAAGGCCCCTTCTAAGTTCTGGTGGTTGAAACAAGATTGAGTTTTCGCTGCACAAGCCATGATATATTACTCAAAGCTCTTCAAGAAGCACCCCATGGTCTGTACGTGCTTAGGCGCAATATTAGGCTAGGTATAGGGTAGTTTTTGTGTAGGTAGGGGCTGGCAGGGCTCGGGGGTGGGGGTTTGACGACATCTGCGTCCGCCGTCGCCGGGCACTTGCTGACCGGTATGAGAAGAGCGCCGCTCCGCACCTGCTCGGCGGCGGCGCCGTGGAGTCCTTGGGCCTCTTCCTTCGATCAAGGCCAGCGGGGTCCACAGGACGACCTCTCGGTGAAGGTACCACCCCTAGCGGACTGAGTGCTCCCCCTCTGGACCATAGTTAGCATAGGTAGAATAAGTAGCATTAGTTTAGTATAAGATTTTATAAAATTAATAAAGTGCTCGAGTTTTTTAAAAATTTTCTTGAAAACAGAAGTAATTAGAATGTAAGCAGACATAGATATAACATTAGAGAAATCTAGATATAAGTTTAATATAGTCTAGCCCTGAATATCCGTTTGAGGATTTATAGGTTATTTTAATTATAAGACACAGAATTTAAGCATTTTATCTGTAAGTATATTAATGTAAGGATCAAATAAATGCTATGAACAAAACAAAAAATACCGGTTCTCGTCTGATCACCGAAGTCAAGCAGCATTGGGCGCGGATAGTACTTGGATGGGGGACCGCCTGGGAACACCGCGTGTCGTTGGCTCCTCTTTTTGATTTTGGCTCTCATAATAAAACTAATCTTTGAAGAATTATCAAAACACACAAATGAACGACTTAATATTTAAATATACAATTAGAAAAACGTTTTGGTTTTTCTTCCTTCTGATTTTGAAAAGATTCCATTTCAGAGCTATGAATTTGAGCTGCAAAGTGTATGTTCTATGAATAGAATTCTAATTGTTCATAAAAAAATATCAATAGTTAAACAGTACAACGACTAATCAACAAAACCAAATCACAGATTTTCAATGACTACAGGTAGTTTATGTCTCCCTAAAACATTTGTGAGCGAGGCGCGCAACTTTTATGAGGGTACTGTTTATTACCCTACCTAAATTCTTGGCTTCAGCGACTTCCGCACAGATTAGGAAAAACCTTAAATCGAGGACGGCGCCCCAAGACGCAAGATGTGGTAGTCTTTTATAAAGGTTTCGATTTTAGCGGGAAATAGATCCAACAGGGTCTGCGCAAAAGATCTATTTTAGGTCACCTTGCTGATGTCGTAAATGCAGCACTGTACATTCAAAATTCGTACAATCTTCTGCAATTGTGTGTAGTACCTCATTTACGACAAAGTGTCGCCTAATCGCCCAAGGAAAACCCACGACGGTGCCGCCAGGGCGATTTTCTCTTGTGTGAGACGTGCACGGGCGGTCCTACTACTTGTAGGGGGACCACTAAAAGGTCCTCAGAACCCCTACGAAGGGCGGAGCATCAGTCGGAAAGGATAGCTGGTCCAGTGATCGATATAAGGATTAAAAATAGATCCTAATTCTACGCATTTCGTCCTCAAATAAACGATTTCAAATCTACTGTCGTCGGCAACGACCATACCACGCTGAAAATACCGGTTCTCGTCTGATCACCGAAGTCAAGCAGCATTGGGCGCGGATAGTACTTGGATGGGGGACCGCCTGGGAACACCGCGTGTCGTTGGCTCCTCTTTTTGATTTTGGCTCTCATAATAAAACTAATCTTTGAAGAATTATCAAAACACACAAATGAACGACATAATATTTAAATATACAATTAGGAAAACGTTTTGGTTTTTCTTCCTTCTGATTTTGAAAAGATTCCATTTCAGAGCTATGAATTTGAGCTGCAAAGTGTATGTTCTATGAATAGAATTCTAATTGTTCATAAAAAAATATCAATAGTTAAACAGTACAACGACTAATCAACAAAACCAAATCACAGATTTTCAATGACTACAGGTAGTTTATGTCTCCCTAAAACATTTGTGAGCGAGGCGCGCAACTTTTATGAGGGTACTGTTTATTACCCTACCTAAATTCTTGGCTTCAGCGACTTCCGCACAGATTAGGAAAAACCTTAAATCGAGGACGGCGCCCCAAGACGCAAGATGTGGTAGTCTTTTATAAAGGTTTCGATTTTAGCGGGAAATAGATCCAACAGGGTCTGCGCAAAAGATCTATTTTAGGTCACCTTGCTGATGTCGTAAATGCAGCACTGTACATTCAAAATTCGTACAATCTTCTGCAATTGTGTGTAGTACCTCATTTACGACAAAGTGTCGCCTAATCGCCCAAGGAAAACCCACGACGGTGCCGCCAGGGCGATTTTCTCTTGTGTGAGACGTGCACGGGCGGTCCTACTACTTGTAGGGGGACCACTAAAAGGTCCTCAGAACCCCTACGAAGGGCGGAGCATCAGTCGGAAAGGATAGCTGGTCCAGTGATCGATATAAGGATTAAAAATAGATCCTAATTCTACGCATTTCGTCCTCAAATAAACGATTTCAAATCTACTGTCGTCGGCAACGACCATACCACGCTGAAAATACCGGTTCTCGTCTGATCACCGAAGTCAAGCAGCATTGGGCGCGGATAGTACTTGGATGGGGGACCGCCTGGGAACACCGCGTGTCGTTGGCTCCTCTTTTTGATTTTGGCTCTCATAATAAAACTAATCTTTGAAGAATTATCAAAACACACAAATGAACGACATAATATTTAAATATACAATTAGGAAAACGTTTTGGTTTTTCTTCCTTCTGATTTTGAAAAGATTCCATTTCAGAGCTATGAATTTGAGCTGCAAAGTGTATGTTCTATGAATAGAATTCTAATTGTTCATAAAAAAATATCAATAGTTAAACAGTACAACGACTAATCAACAAAACCAAATCACAGATTTTCAATGACTACAGGTAGTTTATGTCTCCCTAAAACATTTGTGAGCGAGGCGCGCAACTTTTATGAGGGTACTGTTTATTACCCTACCTAAATTCTTGGCTTCAGCGACTTCCGCACAGATTAGGTAAAACCTTAAATCGAGGACGGCGCCCCAAGACGCAAGATGTGGTAGTCTTTTATAAAGGTTTCGATTTTAGCGGGAAATAGATCCAACAGGGTCTGCGCAAAAGATCTATTTTAGGTCACCTTGCTGATGTCGTAAATGCAGCACTGTACATTCAAAATTCGTACAATCTTCTGCAATTGTGTGTAGTACCTCATTTACGACAAAGTGTCGCCTAATCGCCCAAGGAAAACCCACGACGGTGCCGCCAGGGCGATTTTCTCTTGTGTGAGACGTGCACGGGCGGTCCTACTACTTGTAGGGGGACCACTAAAAGGTCCTCAGAACCCCTACGAAGGGCGGAGCATCAGTCGGAAAGGATAGCTGGTCCAGTGATCGATATAAGGATTAAAAATAGATCCTAATTCTACGCATTTCGTCCTCAAATAAACGATTTCAAATCTACTGTCGTCGGCAACGACCATACCACGCTGAAAATACCGGTTCTCGTCTGATCACCGAAGTCAAGCAGCATTGGGCGCGGATAGTACTTGGATGGGGGACCGCCTGGGAACACCGCGTGTCGTTGGCTCCTCTTTTTGATTTTGGCTCTCATAATAAAACTAATCTTTGAAGAATTATCAAAACACACAAATGAACGACATAATATTTAAATATACAATTAGGAAAACGTTTTGGTTTTTCTTCCTTCTGATTTTGAAAAGATTCCATTTCAGAGCTATGAATTTGAGCTGCAAAGTGTATGTTCTATGAATAGAATTCTAATTGTTCATAAAAAAATATCAATAGTTAAACAGTACAACGACTAATCAACAAAACCAAATCACAGATTTTCAATGACTACAGGTAGTTTATGTCTCCCTAAAACATTTGTGAGCGAGGCGCGCAACTTTTATGAGGGTACTGTTTATTACCCTACCTAAATTCTTGGCTTCAGCGACTTCCGCACAGATTAGGAAAAACCTTAAATCGAGGACGGCGCCCCAAGACGCAAGATGTGGTAGTCTTTTATAAAGGTTTCGATTTTAGCGGGAAATAGATCCAACAGGGTCTGCGCAAAAGATCTATTTTAGGTCACCTTGCTGATGTCGTAAATGCAGCACTGTACATTCAAAATTCGTACAATCTTCTGCAATTGTGTGTAGTACCTCATTTACGACAAAGTGTCGCCTAATCGCCCAAGGAAAACCCACGACGGTGCCGCCAGGGCGATTTTCTCTTGTGTGAGACGTGCACGGGCGGTCCTACTACTTGTAGGGGGACCACTAAAAGGTCCTCAGAACCCCTACGAAGGGCGGAGCATCAGTCGGAAAGGATAGCTGGTCCAGTGATCGATATAAGGATTAAAAATAGATCCTAATTCTACGCATTTCGTCCTCAAATAAACGATTTCAAATCTACTGTCGTCGGCAACGACCATACCACGCTGAAAATACCGGTTCTCGTCTGATCACCGAAGTCAAGCAGCATTGGGCGCGGATAGTACTTGGATGGGGGACCGCCTGGGAACACCGCGTGTCGTTGGCTCCTCTTTTTGATTTTGGCTCTCATAATAAAACTAATCTTTGAAGAATTATCAAAACACACAAATGAACGACTTAATATTTAAATATACAATTAGAAAAACGTTTTGGTTTTTCTTCCTTCTGATTTTGAAAAGATTCCATTTCAGAGCTATGAATTTGAGCTGCAAAGTGTATGTTCTATGAATAGAATTCTAATTGTTCATAAAAAAATATCAATAGTTAAACAGTACAACGACTAATCAACAAAACCAAATCACAGATTTTCAATGACTACAGGTAGTTTATGTCTCCCTAAAACATTTGTGAGCGAGGCGCGCAACTTTTATGAGGGTACTGTTTATTACCCTACCTAAATTCTTGGCTTCAGCGACTTCCGCACAGATTAGGTAAAACCTTAAATCGAGGACGGCGCCCCAAGACGCAAGATGTGGTAGTCTTTTATAAAGGTTTCGATTTTAGCGGGAAATAGATCCAACAGGGTCTGCGCAAAAGATCTATTTTAGGTCACCTTGCTGATGTCGTAAATGCAGCACTGTACATTCAAAATTCGTACAATCTTCTGCAATTGTGTGTAGTACCTCATTTACGACAAAGTGTCGCCTAATCGCCCAAGGAAAACCCACGACGGTGCCGCCAGGGCGATTTTCTCTTGTGTGAGACGTGCACGGGCGGTCCTACTACTTGTAGGGGGACCACTAAAAGGTCCTCAGAACCCCTACGAAGGGCGGAGCATCAGTCGGAAAGGATAGCTGGTCCAGTGATCGATATAAGGATTAAAAATAGATCCTAATTCTACGCATTTCGTCCTCAAATAAACGATTTCAAATCTACTGTCGTCGGCAACGACCATACCACGCTGAAAATACCGGTTCTCGTCTGATCACCGAAGTCAAGCAGCATTGGGCGCGGATAGTACTTGGATGGGGGACCGCCTGGGAACACCGCGTGTCGTTGGCTCCTCTTTTTGATTTTGGCTCTCATAATAAAACTAATCTTTGAAGAATTATCAAAACACACAAATGAACGACTTAATATTTAAATATACAATTAGAAAAACGTTTTGGTTTTTCTTCCTTCTGATTTTGAAAAGATTCCATTTCAGAGCTATGAATTTGAGCTGCAAAGTGTATGTTCTATGAATAGAATTCTAATTGTTCATAAAAAAATATCAATAGTTAAACAGTACAACGACTAATCAACAAAACCAAATCACAGATTTTCAATGACTACAGGTAGTTTATGTCTCCCTAAAACATTTGTGAGCGAGGCGCGCAACTTTTATGAGGGTACTGTTTATTACCCTACCTAAATTCTGGGCTTCAGCGACTTCCGCGCAGATTAGGTAAAACCTTAAATCGAGGACGGCGCCCCAAGACGCAAGATGTGGTAGTCTTTTATAAAGGTTTCGATTTTAGCGGGAAATAGATCCAGCAGGGTCTGCGCAAAAGATCTATTTTAGGTCACCTTGCTAATGTCGTAAATGCATAACTGTACATTCAAAATTCGTACAATCTTCTGCAATTGTGTGTAGTACCTCATTTACGACAAAGTGTCGCCTAATCGCCCAAGGAAAACCCACGACGGTGCCGCCAGGGCGATTTTCTCTTGTGTAAGACGTGCACGGGCGGTCCTACTACTTGTAGGGGGACCACTAAAAGGTCCTCAGAACCCCTACGAAGGGCGGAGCATCAGTCGGAAAGGATAGCTGGTCCAGTGATCGATATAAGGATTAAAAATAGATCCTAATTCTACGCATTTCGTCCTCAAATAAACGATTTCAAATCTACTGTCGTCGGCAACGACCATACCACGCTGAAAATACCGGTTCTCGTCTGATCACCGAAGTCAAGCAGCATTGGGCGCGGATAGTACTTGGATGGGGGACCGCCTGGGAACACCGCGTGTCGTTGGCTCCTCTTTTTGATTTTGGCTCTCATAATAAAACTAATCTTTGAAGAATTATCAAAACACACAAATGAACGACATAATATTTAAATATACAATTAGGAAAACGTTTTGGTTTTTCTTCCTTCTGATTTTGAAAAGATTCCATTTCAGAGCTATGAATTTGAGCTGCAAAGTGTATGTTCTATGAATAGAATTCTAATTGTTCATAAAAAAATATCAATAGTTAAACAGTACAACGACTAATCAACAAAACCAAATCACAGATTTTCAATGACTACAGGTAGTTTATGTCTCCCTAAAACATTTGTGAGCGAGGCGCGCAACTTTTATGAGGGTACTGTTTATTACCCTACCTAAATTCTTGGCTTCAGCGACTTCCGCGCAGATTAGGTAAAACCTTAAATCGAGGACGGCGCCCCAAGACGCAAGATGTGGTAGTCTTTTATAAAGGTTTCGATTTTAGCGGGAAATAGGTCCAGCAGGGTCTGCGCAAAAGATCTATTTTAGGGCACCTTGCTAATGTCGTAAATGCATAACTGTACATTCAAAATTCGTACAATCTTCTGCAATTGTGTGTAGTACCTCATTTACGACAAAGTGTCGCCTAATCGCCCAAGGAAAACCCACGACGGTGCCGCCAGGGCGATTTTCTCTTGTGTGAGACGTGCACGGGCGGTCCTACTACTTGTAGGGGGACCACTAAAAGGTCCTCAGAACCCCTACGAAGGGCGGAGCATCAGTCGGAAAGGATAGCTGGTCCAGTGATCGATATAAGGATTAAAAATAGATCCTAATTCTACGCATTTCGTCCTCAAATAAACGATTTCAAATCTACTGTCGTCGGCAACGACCATACCACGCTGAAAATACCGGTTCTCGTCTGATCACCGAAGTCAAGCAGCATTGGGCGCGGATAGTACTTGGATGGGGGACCGCCTGGGAACACCGCGTGTCGTTGGCTCCTCTTTTTGATTTTGGCTCTCATAATAAAACTAATCTTTGAAGAATTATCAAAACACACAAATGAACGACATAATATTTAAATATACAATTAGGAAAACGTTTTGGTTTTTCTTCCTTCTGATTTTGAAAAGATTCCATTTCAGAGCTATGAATTTGAGCTGCAAAGTGTATGTTCTATGAATAGAATTCTAATTGTTCATAAAAAAATATCAATAGTTAAACAGTACAACGACTAATCAACAAAACCAAATCACAGATTTTCAATGACTACAGGTAGTTTATGTCTCCCTAAAACATTTGTGAGCGAGGCGCGCAACTTTTATGAGGGTACTGTTTATTACCCTACCTAAATTCTGGGCTTCAGCGACTTCCGCGCAGATTAGGTAAAACCTTAAATCGAGGACGGCGCCCCAAGACGCAAGATGTGGTAGTCTTTTATAAAGGTTTCGATTTTAGCGGGAAATAGATCCAGCAGGGTCTGCGCAAAAGATCTATTTTAGGTCACCTTGCTAATGTCGTAAATGCATAACTGTACATTCAAAATTCGTACAATCTTCTGCAATTGTGTGTAGTACCTCATTTACGACAAAGTGTCGCCTAATCGCCCAAGGAAAACCCACGACGGTGCCGCCAGGGCGATTTTCTCTTGTGTAAGACGTGCACGGGCGGTCCTACTACTTGTAGGGGGACCACTAAAAGGTCCTCAGAACCCCTACGAAGGGCGGAGCATCAGTCGGAAAGGATAGCTGGTCCAGTGATCGATATAAGGATTAAAAATAGATCCTAATTCTACGCATTTCGTCCTCAAATAAACGATTTCAAATCTACTGTCGTCGGCAACGACCATACCACGCTGAAAATACCGGTTCTCGTCTGATCACCGAAGTCAAGCAGCATTGGGCGCGGATAGTACTTGGATGGGGGACCGCCTGGGAACACCGCGTGTCGTTGGCTCCTCTTTTTGATTTTGGCTCTCATAATAAAACTAATCTTTGAAGAATTATCAAAACACACAAATGAACGACATAATATTTAAATATACAATTAGGAAAACGTTTTGGTTTTTCTTCCTTCTGATTTTGAAAAGATTCCATTTCAGAGCTATGAATTTGAGCTGCAAAGTGTATGTTCTATGAATAGAATTCTAATTGTTCATAAAAAAATATCAATAGTTAAACAGTACAACGACTAATCAACAAAACCAAATCACAGATTTTCAATGACTACAGGTAGTTTATGTCTCCCTAAAACATTTGTGAGCGAGGCGCGCAACTTTTATGAGGGTACTGTTTATTACCCTACCTAAATTCTTGGCTTCAGCGACTTCCGCACAGATTAGGAAAAACCTTAAATCGAGGACGGCGCCCCAAGACGCAAGATGTGGTAGTCTTTTATAAAGGTTTCGATTTTAGCGGGAAATAGATCCAACAGGGTCTGCGCAAAAGATCTATTTTAGGTCACCTTGCTGATGTCGTAAATGCAGCACTGTACATTCAAAATTCGTACAATCTTCTGCAATTGTGTGTAGTACCTCATTTACGACAAAGTGTCGCCTAATCGCCCAAGGAAAACCCACGACGGTGCCGCCAGGGCGATTTTCTCTTGTGTGAGACGTGCACGGGCGGTCCTACTACTTGTAGGGGGACCACTAAAAGGTCCTCAGAACCCCTACGAAGGGCGGAGCATCAGTCGGAAAGGATAGCTGGTCCAGTGATCGATATAAGGATTAAAAATAGATCCTAATTCTACGCATTTCGTCCTCAAATAAACGATTTCAAATCTACTGTCGTCGGCAACGACCATACCACGCTGAAAATACCGGTTCTCGTCTGATCACCGAAGTCAAGCAGCATTGGGCGCGGATAGTACTTGGATGGGGGACCGCCTGGGAACACCGCGTGTCGTTGGCTCCTCTTTTTGATTTTGGCTCTCATAATAAAACTAATCTTTGAAGAATTATCAAAACACACAAATGAACGACTTAATATTTAAATATACAATTAGAAAAACGTTTTGGTTTTTCTTCCTTCTGATTTTGAAAAGATTCCATTTCAGAGCTATGAATTTGAGCTGCAAAGTGTATGTTCTATGAATAGAATTCTAATTGTTCATAAAAAAATATCAATAGTTAAACAGTACAACGACTAATCAACAAAACCAAATCACAGATTTTCAATGACTACAGGTAGTTTATGTCTCCCTAAAACATTTGTGAGCGAGGCGCGCAACTTTTATGAGGGTACTGTTTATTACCCTACCTAAATTCTGGGCTTCAGCGACTTCCGCGCAGATTAGGTAAAACCTTAAATCGAGGACGGCGCCCCAAGACGCAAGATGTGGTAGTCTTTTATAAAGGTTTCGATTTTAGCGGGAAATAGATCCAGCAGGGTCTGCGCAAAAGATCTATTTTAGGTCACCTTGCTAATGTCGTAAATGCATAACTGTACATTCAAAATTCGTACAATCTTCTGCAATTGTGTGTAGTACCTCATTTACGACAAAGTGTCGCCTAATCGCCCAAGGAAAACCCACGACGGTGCCGCCAGGGCGATTTTCTCTTGTGTAAGACGTGCACGGGCGGTCCTACTACTTGTAGGGGGACCACTAAAAGGTCCTCAGAACCCCTACGAAGGGCGGAGCATCAGTCGGAAAGGATAGCTGGTCCAGTGATCGATATAAGGATTAAAAATAGATCCTAATTCTACGCATTTCGTCCTCAAATAAACGATTTCAAATCTACTGTCGTCGGCAACGACCATACCACGCTGAAAATACCGGTTCTCGTCTGATCACCGAAGTCAAGCAGCATTGGGCGCGGATAGTACTTGGATGGGGGACCGCCTGGGAACACCGCGTGTCGTTGGCTCCTCTTTTTGATTTTGGCTCTCATAATAAAACTAATCTTTGAAGAATTATCAAAACACACAAATGAACGACATAATATTTAAATATACAATTAGGAAAACGTTTTGGTTTTTCTTCCTTCTGATTTTGAAAAGATTCCATTTCAGAGCTATGAATTTGAGCTGCAAAGTGTATGTTCTATGAATAGAATTCTAATTGTTCATAAAAAAATATCAATAGTTAAACAGTACAACGACTAATCAACAAAACCAAATCACAGATTTTCAATGACTACAGGTAGTTTATGTCTCCCTAAAACATTTGTGAGCGAGGCGCGCAACTTTTATGAGGGTACTGTTTATTACCCTACCTAAATTCTTGGCTTCAGCGACTTCCGCGCAGATTAGGTAAAACCTTAAATCGAGGACGGCGCCCCAAGACGCAAGATGTGGTAGTCTTTTATAAAGGTTTCGATTTTAGCGGGAAATAGGTCCAGCAGGGTCTGCGCAAAAGATCTATTTTAGGGCACCTTGCTAATGTCGTAAATGCATAACTGTACATTCAAAATTCGTACAATCTTCTGCAATTGTGTGTAGTACCTCATTTACGACAAAGTGTCGCCTAATCGCCCAAGGAAAACCCACGACGGTGCCGCCAGGGCGATTTTCTCTTGTGTGAGACGTGCACGGGCGGTCCTACTACTTGTAGGGGGACCACTAAAAGGTCCTCAGAACCCCTACGAAGGGCGGAGCATCAGTCGGAAAGGATAGCTGGTCCAGTGATCGATATAAGGATTAAAAATAGATCCTAATTCTACGCATTTCGTCCTCAAATAAACGATTTCAAATCTACTGTCGTCGGCAACGACCATACCACGCTGAAAATACCGGTTCTCGTCTGATCACCGAAGTCAAGCAGCATTGGGCGCGGATAGTACTTGGATGGGGGACCGCCTGGGAACACCGCGTGTCGTTGGCTCCTCTTTTTGATTTTGGCTCTCATAATAAAACTAATCTTTGAAGAATTATCAAAACACACAAATGAACGACATAATATTTAAATATACAATTAGGAAAACGTTTTGGTTTTTCTTCCTTCTGATTTTGAAAAGATTCCATTTCAGAGCTATGAATTTGAGCTGCAAAGTGTATGTTCTATGAATAGAATTCTAATTGTTCATAAAAAAATATCAATAGTTAAACAGTACAACGACTAATCAACAAAACCAAATCACAGATTTTCAATGACTACAGGTAGTTTATGTCTCCCTAAAACATTTGTGAGCGAGGCGCGCAACTTTTATGAGGGTACTGTTTATTACCCTACCTAAATTCTGGGCTTCAGCGACTTCCGCGCAGATTAGGTAAAACCTTAAATCGAGGACGGCGCCCCAAGACGCAAGATGTGGTAGTCTTTTATAAAGGTTTCGATTTTAGCGGGAAATAGATCCAGCAGGGTCTGCGCAAAAGATCTATTTTAGGTCACCTTGCTAATGTCGTAAATGCATAACTGTACATTCAAAATTCGTACAATCTTCTGCAATTGTGTGTAGTACCTCATTTACGACAAAGTGTCGCCTAATCGCCCAAGGAAAACCCACGACGGTGCCGCCAGGGCGATTTTCTCTTGTGTAAGACGTGCACGGGCGGTCCTACTACTTGTAGGGGGACCACTAAAAGGTCCTCAGAACCCCTACGAAGGGCGGAGCATCAGTCGGAAAGGATAGCTGGTCCAGTGATCGATATAAGGATTAAAAATAGATCCTAATTCTACGCATTTCGTCCTCAAATAAACGATTTCAAATCTACTGTCGTCGGCAACGACCATACCACGCTGAAAATACCGGTTCTCGTCTGATCACCGAAGTCAAGCAGCATTGGGCGCGGATAGTACTTGGATGGGGGACCGCCTGGGAACACCGCGTGTCGTTGGCTCCTCTTTTTGATTTTGGCTCTCATAATAAAACTAATCTTTGAAGAATTATCAAAACACACAAATGAACGACATAATATTTAAATATACAATTAGGAAAACGTTTTGGTTTTTCTTCCTTCTGATTTTGAAAAGATTCCATTTCAGAGCTATGAATTTGAGCTGCAAAGTGTATGTTCTATGAATAGAATTCTAATTGTTCATAAAAAAATATCAATAGTTAAACAGTACAACGACTAATCAACAAAACCAAATCACAGATTTTCAATGACTACAGGTAGTTTATGTCTCCCTAAAACATTTGTGAGCGAGGCGCGCAACTTTTATGAGGGTACTGTTTATTACCCTACCTAAATTCTGGGCTTCAGCGACTTCCGCGCAGATTAGGTAAAACCTTAAATCGAGGACGGCGCCCCAAGACGCAAGATGTGGTAGTCTTTTATAAAGGTTTCGATTTTAGCGGGAAATAGATCCAGCAGGGTCTGCGCAAAAGATCTATTTTAGGGCACCTTGCTAATGTCGTAAATGCAGCACTGTACATTCAAAATTCGTACAATCTTCTGCAATTGTGTGTAGTACCTCATTTACGACAAAGTGTCGCCTAATCGCCCAAGGAAAACCCACGACGGTGCCGCCAGGGCGATTTTCTCTTGTGTAAGACGTGCACGGGCGGTCCTACTACTTGTAGGGGGACCACTAAAAGGTCCTCAGAACCCCTACGAAGGGCGGAGCATCAGTCGGAAAGGATAGCTGGTCCAGTGATCGATATAAGGATTAAAAATAGATCCTAATTCTACGCATTTCGTCCTCAAATAAACGATTTCAAATCTACTATCGTCGGCAACGACCATACCACGCTGAAAATACCGGTTCTCGTGAGTCTCGAACGTGAGCTGATTGCAAGCGGACGAGAAACTGCCAGTGCGATTTATTTGATTTAAACTCGGTTAGTGAATAATAGTAGTATACCAGCGAAGACACGGTCATCCGGTCAAAAAAATAAAAAACAACAGGGAGGCAAGGTAATCCGGCCACCTGATAGCTTAATAAATCAGGCTATCAAATCATCAAAGAAGATTCACTTCAAATTTGAGAGCTACTGTTGCAACATTCGGCAGAGTTAAGCCGGTCTATAAAAAAGGACTCCCAAGTAGAGGTGTTAGCCCAACTACTAAAACATCACAGCGAGACATCTCAAAGGACCCTTATTCGAGCCCCACTGAGGGCCGGTAGTCTTTTTTAACTTCGTAGAGCCAGCCTGGCATTTGCGGTGCAGGCATGGACTCTCTATCCTCAAGCGACGACGACAACGGCTCATACAGCAAGAAGGATGACGACAGTACTGCTAAGGAGAAAAATCCCCTAGCAACCAGCGGCAAAGCCCTAGTAACAACGAGGGCTTCAAATTTAAAAAAACTGGCAGGAAGTAGCACTAATGAAATCGCAAAAGGCAACAAAGGAGAAGGAGGAATTAGCCCTATAGCAACAACATCGCAACAAATGGACATTTCTCCTAAAAACAAAAGGAGCCCTAAGGCACAAAAAGAACTCCTTCCTAGTGCGAAAAGGAAGCGAATTCACAAACAGCCGTACTTGGTAGAAAGACGGAAAAAAGAGGACAAGCAGGAGTCATCTTCCAAACAGAGTGCGCAAGAAGAAACCGACGGAGACTCCTCTCTATATGAAACAGAGGCAGCGACGTACAAGGGCTCTGGCAACACATTCAAGGAGCTCTACACTGATGGAGAAGAAGACGAGGCTAAACTGGAGCAGATTATAGGAAAAATTATGGCGAAGAATAACTCCAAGTCCAGAACCTACCCAGCACCAACTCAGCAAAAAGAAAAGACATCAACCAGGACGGCAGCAAGCAGCACGAAGGCAACCAGAAAGGAGACGACGACGACATCCTCTGCGCAAAATAAAATGAAAATTAAGGTACCCCCCATAAATATTTCATTTCAGTCTACAAACGATACTCTATCTATTTGTAAACTAGCGCTTAAGACAGGTTTCGTTATAAGGCGATTTAGTGATAATCGGCACTCGTTACACGTACAGACTATGGAGCAGTACAGAAAAATTAGAGAATGTCTTGAAAAAGCGAAAACTCAATTCTATTCATTTACTGCCAAAAACGAACGTATTCAGAGTATCCTCTTAAAAGGAATTGACCCAGACACTGAACCGGATCAGTTACTTGAGGAGCTTAAAAGAGAAGAAGGAGATAAATTCGAATTAATCTCTGTTAAACGATTCAGTACTCCTGCCTCTAGGGAAAATCAGAGAAAACTCTCAATATACTTAGTGCAGCTCTCCCCAGAAAGCCATCTTGATAAGTTAAGACAAATTAAACACATAAATTATCAAATGGTTACCTGGGAAAAACTTAACAAAAGGGACACTGTATTACAATGTATGCGATGCCAACGCTTTGGTCACGCAGCAGCGAATTGCCGAATGGCATTTCGCTGTGTTAAATGCGAAAACAACCACGGCCCAGGACAGTGTCCCTTAGGTAAGGAAAGGGTGGAGGACACAAACAAATTATTTTGTGTCCTATGCCAGAAACATGGGCACCCCGCTAATTATAGGGGATGTCCACGTTATGCAGAGCTGCGCGAAAGAATTCAAATCCGGAAACAGCAAATCGAAGAAACCAAGCGTCAAAAGCAACAAATGCTTAACAATTATGTTGCGGCGAATGTCTCCTTTGCCCAAATGGCAGGGGGTCAGAAAACAGCGCCTTCGCAAGCAGCTCAAAAGAGCAGCTTGCCTCCTACAACAACCACAGAGCCAGACTTCAAAGCTATGCTTATGGCTATTTTTAATCAAATTACGCTACTCAACAAAAGATTAGATGAGCAAGCAGAAAGGATTAACATAATTTATTCGACGCTGTTTCCGGAGACGAACGCTCCGTAAATTACCTCTGCTGCGCTGATCGGAGAGAATACTTTTAAGGTCATCAGTATAAATGTTAATTCACTCATAAGGGTGGAGAGGAGAGCAAACCTATTCGATCTGCTGCAACGCGAAAATCCTGATATACTTCTGGTCAATGAAACAAAGCTGAATCAGAAGCATAAACTGGATTACAGGGGGTATGAAATTATAAGGAAGGATCGCCCTAACTCCTTACAAGGGGGAGGAGTGGCAGTGATAATAAAGAAAGGCATAAAATACAAACCTGTGTACAGCAAAGAAGTCTACCGGTTCCAAATAATAGAAGTGTGTATAATCTGCATACCCCTCTGCAGTGGTAAGAGGCTGTATGTGGGTGCGATATACGCTCCGAATGTTTCGGAATCTTCTCAGCAAATATGTTTTGTCGATGAGATCGAAACCTTATTCCAAACACTCCAACTAGATTCGAATTCAAACTATTTTATTCTGGCTGGAGATTTTAATGCAAAACATTCAAATTGGAATAATAACACAACTAATACTCGTGGCAACCTACTCAATAATTGGTGGGTTAGTAACCGTATCCAGCGCAGAGTGGCGCTTCTAGCAACGGATAGCCCATCTTTTCCAAGCCACGGTTCATTCCTAGACCTTGCCTTGGTAGATAACAGACTAGAATTTGCTCGGACGAACGAAACAGAAGTGAACTGTGTACGAACGGTGTACTACGACAGTGACCACAACGGACTCTGCCTGACTGGACAAGTCCCAAACGAAAATATAGAATTGGTGGAGTACGCCCAGACTGGGTTCTATAATTATAGAGCAACAGACTGGGCGCGTTTCACCAAAGCTATGCACAGGGCAGTACGGACAAAAATACAAATCCCTACGGACAGAAACTTAACTAATACGGAGATCGACCAATATCTTAAAGATTTGGACGATCTTACACGACAGACAATGAAAGAGACAATACCGAAAACAAAACCGGGATGTAGTGTGGATTGCTACCGAAATCGGACTATAGACGCACTACATAAACATAAAAGCACGCTACTAACAGAATTACGAAACCTACAACGACAATACTCCGATAGACAAAGTCCTCGGGCGGCATCTCTCAAATCCCAGCTAAAAGTCCTCCAACAATTAATAAAACTGAATTATCAAATATCTATTAATAAGTATTGGAACGATAAAATTCGAGCTATAAATACCAGTAGCCCGAGTATGTTTCCAAACATAAATCAAATATTCAGGAGGCGGGATAGAAACAAAATTGAGAGCCTATGTTTTCCGAGGACTCGACAGAGTGAAGACTTCATCAGAGAGGCAGGGCTAGACCCGGTCGAGGTATCTCTTGATGCGAATACGTTCCTCGTGGAAGAGGAGCAAGCAAAGGTTGATGTGATGGGCGCGTTCTACCAGAGCGTGTATTCCATGAACACTCCTGTTCGGCCGGATCGCGACCTGGAGAACAGAGCACTTCTCAGTCACTTTCGACTTCTCAACGAGATAAGGGACTGGAATTGTCGGAATCGCTGTATCACTAATTTTAGTGAAAATAATCGGGCTGACGAGGTCAATGACGAATCAGTGGGACCTGTTTTCGTTGAGAAGGAAGAACTTGCTCTTCTCTTCCGGGAGACGAATTCTAAGACATCATCAGGAGTTGATGGGATTCCGAACATAGTGTTACGATATATGCCACGAGTAGTCACGGACAGTTATACCATCCTGTTCAATAATGCACTGAATAATGCACATTATCCAGAGCATTGGAAGACAGCGATGGTATACCCAATACCAAAAAGGGATAAAGCAAGAAATAACCCTTCAAACTTAAGGGCTATCAGCCTACTGCCCAATATAAGTAAGATATTCGAAAGAATCATTCAAAAATCCATACTAGCTTGGACTGAAGAGAAGAAGATTATACCGGATAAACAGTTTGGCTTCAGGGCGAGGCATAACACTATTCATGCTGCGTCTAAACTAGTATCCGACATACAGTGGAACAGAAGTAAGGGGCAATGTACAGGAGCTTGCCTTATAGACTTTGAAAAAGCCTTTGATACTGTTTGGTTAGAAGGACTGATCCATAAATTAATTACATACGGAATGTCGAGACATTTGCTGTACATAATATATAATATGATCATGAATAAGAAATTTCTCGTAAAAAGTGGAGATTTCATTTCAAGCAGAACTTTCGAAATTAAAAACGGGTTGCAGCAGGGCGCGGTACTATCCCCTCTACTTTTTAATATTTATACAGGTGACCTTGTAGGTTCGCTTCGGCATGCTATAGCGTACGCAGATGATTTAATAGTGTACAGAACGGGTCCAAAAGTGGAAGTTATACAAAAGCTCCTACAACGTGACCTTGAGAATATTGAAAACTACGCAAACAAATGGAAAATGAAAATAAACCATAGCAAATGCGAGGTAATCCTATTCAGGCAGCCAACACATATAGCAAACCGCGACACCAAAAAGAATTGGAAAAATTTAATGATTAAAAGCCAAACTGGACAAACATTAGAGCAAAAGACCGTGGTCAGATATTTAGGAATTTGGTTAGATAAGTGCCTTGTTTTTAATCACCAGGTCGACAAACTAATTGAAAAAGGAAATAAGGCTTTCCAAATGACCAAGCGATTGTTTTATAGCAAACATCTTGACTCCAGGGTGAAGATAGTTTGTTATCAGTCACTTGTAAGGCCCATATTAACGTATGGATGTCCAGTTTGGTTTAATATAGCGCCACTTTACATGGAAAGGATCCGTGTGTTGGAAAGACAATGTATTCGGGCATGTTTGTCAAAACACAGAACTGCGGATTCCGAATACGAAAAATATTATTCCAATAAAGTGCTTTATGAGCTGGCAGGTCTGAATAGGATAGACAATTTCATTATAAAGCTAATAAGATGTCACGTTTTAAGAGACATGTGTAATGAAAACAATCTGATTTCAGGAGCTTATTACCCAAATCAGTTGTACCACGAAAGATCTAGAATAAATGGCTTCATCCCTCCAGAGGCTTTTATATACCTGGATAGTAAGGGAATGATACAAAATATGGAAGGCACCCCAATTTTATATCACATCCATAGAGGCACGAGAAACAAAGCGATTGAACACAATGTAGACACGGCTACAGAAGAAATGACCCGATTCAGCACTGCGGTCCCTCAGAGGGACAAGAAGGAAGCCCTTAAGGCCCCTTCTAAGTTCTGGTGGTTGAGACAAGATTGAGTTTTCGCTGCATAAGAAATGATATATTGCTCAAAGCTCTTCAAGAAGCACTCCATGGTCTGTACGTGCTTAGACACAATATTAGGCTAGGTATAGGGTAGTTTTTGTGTAGGTAGGGGCTGGCAGGGCTCGGGGGTGGGGGTTTGACGACATCTGCGTCCGCCGTCGCCGGGCACTTGCTGACCGGTATGAGAAGAGCGCCGCTCCGCACCTGCTCGGCGGCGGCGCCGTGGAGTCCTTGGGCCTCTTCCTTCGATCAAGGCCAGCGGGGTCCACAGGACGACCTCTCGGTGAAGGTACCACCCCTAGCGGACTGAGTGCTCCTCCTCTGGACCATAGTTAGCATAGGTAGAATAAGTAGCATTAGTTTAGTATAAGATTTTATAAAATTAATAAAGTGCTCGAGTTTTTTAAAAATTTTTCTTGAAAACAGAAGTAATTAGAATGTAAGCAGATATAGATATAACATTAGAGAAATCTAGATATAAGCTTAATATAGTCTAGCCCTGAATATCCGTTTGAGGATTTATAGGTTATTTTAATTATAAGACACAGAATTTAAGCATTTTATCTGTAAGTATATTAATGTAAGGATCAAATAAATGCTATGAACAAAAAAAAAAAAAAAATACCGGTTCTCGTCTGATCACCGAAGTCAAGCAGCATTGGGCGCGGATAGTACTTGGATGGGGAACCGCCTGGGAACACCGCGTGTCGTTGGCCCCTCTTTTTGATTTTGGCTCTCATAATAAAACTAATCTTTGAAGAATTATCAAAACACACAAATGAACGACTTAATATTTAAATATACAATTAGAAAAACGTTTTGGTTTTTCTTCCTTCTGATTTTGAAAAGATTCCATTTCAGAGCTATGAATTTGAGCTGCAAAGTGTGTGTTCTATGAATAGAATTCTAATTGTTCATAAAAAAATATCAATAGTTAAACAGAACAACGACTAATCAACAAAACCAAATCACAGATTTTCAATGACTACAGGTAGTTTATGTCTCCCTAAAACATTTGTGAGCGAGGCGCGCAACTTTTATGAGGGTACTGTTTATTACCCTACCTAAATTCTGGGCTTCAGCGACTTCCGCACAGATTAGGTAAAACCTTAAATCGAGGACGGCGCCCCAAGACGCAAGATGTGGTAGTCTTTTATAAAGGTTTCGATTTTAGCGGGAAATAGATCCAGCAGGGTCTGCGCAAAAGATCTATTTTAGGTCACCTTGCTAATGTCGTAAATGCATAACTGTACATTCAAAATTCGTACAATCTTCTGCAATTGTGTGTAGTACCACATTTACGACAAAGTGTCGTCTAATCGCCCAAGGAAAACCCACGACGGTGCCGCTAGGGCGATTTTCTCTTGTGTAAGGCGTGCACGGGCGGTCCTACTACTTGTAGGGGGACCACTAAAAGGTCCTCAGAACCCCTACGAAGGGCGGAGCATCAGTCGGAAAGGATAGCTGGTCCAGTGATCGATATAAGGATTAAAAATAGATCCTAATTCTACGCATTTCGTCCTCAAATAAACGATTTCAAATCTACTATCGTCGGCAACGACCATACCACGCTGAAAATACCGGTTCTCGTCTGATCACCGAAGTCAAGCAGCATTGGGCGCGGATAGTACTTGGATGGGGGACCGCCTGGGAACACCGCGTGTCGTTGGCTCCTCTTTTTGATTTTGGCTCTCATAATAAAACTAATCTTTGAAGAATTATCAAAACACACAAATGAACGACTTAATATTTAAATATACAATTAGAAAAACGTTTTGGTTTTTCTTCCTTCTGATTTTGAAAAGATTCCATTTCAGAGCTATGAATTTGAGCTGCAAAGTGTGTGTTCTATGAATAGAATTCTAATTGTTCATAAAAAAATATCAATAGTTAAACAGAACAACGACTAATCAACAAAACCAAATCACAGATTTTCAATGACTACAGGTAGTTTATGTCTCCCTAAAACATTTGTGAGCGAGGCGCGCAACTTTTATGAGGGTACTGTTTATTACCCTACCTAAATTCTGGGCTTCAGCGACTTCCGCACAGATTAGGTAAAACTTTAAATCGAGGACGGCGCCCCAAGTCGCAAGATGTGGTAGTCTTTTATAAAGGTTTCGATTTTAGCGGGAAATAGATCCAGCAGGGTCTGCGCAAAAGATCTATTTTAGGTCACCTTGCTAATGTCGTAAATGCATAACTGTACATTCAAAATTCGTACAATCTTCTGCAATTGTGTGTAGTACCACATTTACGACAAAGTGTCGTCTAATCGCCCAAGGAAAACCCACGACGGTGCCGCTAGGGCGATTTTCTCTTGTGTAAGGCGTGCACGGGCGGTCCTACTACTTGTAGGGGGACCACTAAAAGGTCCTCAGAACCCCTACGAAGGGCGGAGCATCAGTCGGAAAGGATAGCTGGTCCAGTGATCGATATAAGGATTAAAAATAGATCCTAATTCTACGCATTTCGTCCTCAAATAAACGATTTCAAATCTACTATCGTCGGCAACGACCATACCACGCTGAAAATACCGGTTCTCGTCTGATCACCGAAGTCAAGCAGCATTGGGCGCGGATAGTACTTGGATGGGGGACCGCCTGGGAACACCGCGTGTCGTTGGCTCCTCTTTTTGATTTTGGCTCTCATAATAAAACTAATCTTTGAAGAATTATCAAAACACACAAATGAACGACTTAATATTTAAATATACAATTAGAAAAACGTTTTGGTTTTTCTTCCTTCTGATTTTGAAAAGATTCCATTTCAGAGCTATGAATTTGAGCTGCAAAGTGTGTGTTCTATGAATAGAATTCTAATTGTTCATAAAAAAATATCAATAGTTAAACAGAACAACGACTAATCAACAAAACCAAATCACAGATTTTCAATGACTACAGGTAGTTTATGTCTCCCTAAAACATTTGTGAGCGAGGCGCGCAACTTTTATGAGGGTACTGTTTATTACCCTACCTAAATTCTGGGCTTCAGCGACTTCCGCACAGATTAGGTAAAACTTTAAATCGAGGACGGCGCCCCAAGTCGCAAGATGTGGTAGTCTTTTATAAAGGTTTCGATTTTAGCGGGAAATAGATCCAGCAGGGTCTGCGCAAAAGATCTATTTTAGGTCACCTTGCTAATGTCGTAAATGCATAACTGTACATTCAAAATTCGTACAATCTTCTGCAATTGTGTGTAGTACCTCATTTACGACAAAGTGTCGCCTAATCGCCCAAGGAAAACCCACGACGGTGCCGCCAGGGCGATTTTCTCTTGTGTAAGACGTGCACCGGCGGTCCTACTACTTGTAGGGGGACCACTAAAAGGTCCTCAGAACCCCTACGAAGGGCGGAGCATCAGTCGGAAAGGATAGCTGGTCCAGTAATCGATATAAAGATTAAAAATAGATCCTAATTCTACGCATTTCGTCCTCAAATAAACGATTTCAAATCTACTATCGTCGGCAACGACCATACCACGCTGAAAATACCGGTTCTCGTCTGGCAGGTCTGAATAGGATAGACAATTTCATTATAAAGCTAATAAGATGTCACGTTTTAAGAGACATGTGTAATGAAAACAATCTGATTTCAGGAGCTTATTACCCAAATCAGTTGTACCACGAAAGATCTAGAATAAATGGCTTCATCCCTCCAGAGGCTTTTATATACCTCGATAGTAAGGGAATGATACAAAATATGGAAGGCACCCCAATTTTATATCACATCCATAGAGGCACGAGAAACAAAGCGATTGAACACAATGTAGACACGGCTACAGAAGAAATGACCCGATTCAGCACTGCGGTCCCTCAGAGGGACAAGAAGGAAGCCCTTAAGGCCCCTTCTAAGTTCTGGTGGTTGAGACAAGATTGAGTTTTCGCTGCATAAGAAATGATATATTGCTCAAAGCTCTTCAAGAAGCACTCCATGGTCTGTACGTGCTTAGGCACAATATTAGGCTAGGTATAGGGTAGTTTTTGTGTAGGTAGGGGCTGGCAGGGCTCGGGGGTGGGGGTTTGACGACATCTGCGTCCGCCGTCGCCGGGCACTTGCTGACCGGTATGAGAAGAGCGCCGCTCCGCACCTGCTCGGCGGCGGCGCCGTGGAGTCCTTGGGCCTCTTCCTTCGATCAAGGCCAGCGGGGTCCACAGGACGACCTCTCGGTGAAGGTACCACCCCTAGCGGACTGAGTGCTCCTCCTCTGGACCATAGTTAGCATAGGTAGAATAAGTAGCATTAGTTTAGTATAAGATTTTATAAAATTAATAAAGTGCTCGAGTTTTTTAAAAATTTTTCTTGAAAACAGAAGTAATTAGAATGTAAGCAGATATAGATATAACATTAGAGAAATCTAGATATAAGCTTAATATAGTCTAGCCCTGAATATCCGTTTGAGGATTTATAGGTTATTTTAATTATAAGACACAGAATTTAAGCATTTTATCTGTAAGTATATTAATGTAAGGATCAAATAAATGCTATGAACAAAAAACAAAAAAAAAAAAAAAAATACCGGTTCTCGTCTGATCACCGAAGTCAAGCAGCATTGGGCGCGGATAGTACTTGGATGGGGGACCGCCTGGGAACACCGCGTGTCGTTGGCTCCTCTTTTTGATTTTGGCTCTCATAATAAAACTAATCTTTGAAGAATTATCAAAACACACAAATGAACGACATAATATTTAAATATACAATTAGGAAAACGTTTTGGTTTTTCTTCCTTCTGATTTTGAAAAGATTCCATTTCAGAGCTATGAATTTGAGCTGCAAAGTGTATGTTCTATGAATAGAATTCTAATTGTTCATAAAAAAATATCAATAGTTAAACAGTACAACGACTAATCAACAAAACCAAATCACAGATTTTCAATGACTACAGGTAGTTTATGTCTCCCTAAAACATTTGTGAGCGAGGCGCGCAACTTTTATGAGGGTACTGTTTATTACCCTACCTAAATTCTGGGCTTCAGCGACTTCCGCGCAGATTAGGTAAAACCTTAAATCGAGGACGGCGCCCCAAGACGCAAGATGTGGTAGTCTTTTATAAAGGTTTCGATTTTAGGGGGAAATAGGTCCAGCAGGGTCTGCGCAAAAGATCTATTTTAGGGCACCTTGCTAATGTCGTAAATGCAGCACTGTACATTCAAAATTCGTACAATCTTCTGCAATTGTGTGTAGTACCTCATTTACGACAAAGTGTCGCCTAATCGCCCAAGGAAAACCCACGACGGTGCCGCCAGGGCGATTTTCTCTTGTGTAAGACGTGCACGGGCGGTCCTACTACTTGTAGGGGGACCACTAAAAGGTCCTCAGAACCCCTACGAAGGGCGGAGCATCAGTCGGAAAGGATAGCTGGTCCAGTGATCGATATAAGGATTAAAAATAGATCCTAATTCTACGCATTTCGTCCTCAAATAAACGGTTTCAAATCTACTATCGTCGGCAACGATCACACCACGCTGAAAATACCGGTTCTCGTCTGATCACCGAAGTCAAGCAGCATTGGGCGCGGATAGTACTTGGATGGGGGACCGCCTGGGAACACCGCGTGTCGTTGGCTCCTCTTTTTGATTTTGGCTCTCATAATAAAACTAATCTTTGAAGAATTATCAAAACACACAAATGAACGACATAATATTTAAATATACAATTAGGAAAACGTTTTGGTTTTTCTTCCTTCTGATTTTGAAAAGATTCCATTTCAGAGCTATGAATTTGAGCTGCAAAGTGTATGTTCTATGAATAGAATTCTAATTGTTCATAAAAAAATATCAATAGTTAAACAGTACAACGACTAATCAACAAAACCAAATCACAGATTTTCAATGACTACAGGTAGTTTATGTCTCCCTAAAACATTTGTGAGCGAGGCGCGCAACTTTTATGAGGGTACTGTTTATTACCCTACCTAAATTCTGGGCTTCAGCGACTTCCGCGCAGATTAGGTAAAACCTTAAATCGAGGACGGCGCCCCAAGACGCAAGATGTGGTAGTCTTTTATAAAGGTTTCGATTTTAGGGGGAAATAGGTCCAGCAGGGTCTGCGCAAAAGATCTATTTTAGGTCACCTTGCTAATGTCGTAAATGCATAACTGTACATTCAAAATTCGTACAATCTTCTGCAATTGTGTGTAGTACCTCATTTACGACAAAGTGTCGCCTAATCGCCCAAGGAAAACCCACGACGGTGCCGCCAGGGCGATTTTCTCTTGTGTAAGACGTGCACGGGCGGTCCTACTACTTGTAGGGGGACCACTAAAAGGTCCTCAGAACCCCTACGAAGGGCGGAGCATCAGTCGGAAAGGATAGCTGGTCCAGTGATCGATATAAGGATTAAAAATAGATCCTAATTCTACGCATTTCGTCCTCAAATAAACGATTTCAAATCTACTGTCGTCGGCAACGACCATACCACGCTGAAAATACCGGTTCTCGTCTGATCACCGAAGTCAAGCAGCATTGGGCGCGGATAGTACTTGGATGGGGGACCGCCTGGGAACACCGCGTGTCGTTGGCTCCTCTTTTTGATTTTGGCTCTCATAATAAAACTAATCTTTGAAGAATTATCAAAACACACAAATGAACGACATAATATTTAAATATACAATTAGGAAAACGTTTTGGTTTTTCTTCCTTCTGATTTTGAAAAGATTCCATTTCAGAGCTATGAATTTGAGCTGCAAAGTGTATGTTCTATGAATAGAATTCTAATTGTTCATAAAACAATATCAATAGTTAAACAGTACAACGACTAATCAACAAAACCAAATCACAGATTTTCAATGACTACAGGTAGTTTATGTCTCCCTAAAACATTTGTGAGCGAGGCGCGCAACTTTTATGAGGGTACTGTTTATTACCCTACCTAAATTCTTGGCTTCAGCGACTTCCGCACAGATTAGGTAAAACCTTAAATCGAGGACGGCGCCCCAAGACGCAAGATGTGGTAGTCTTTTATAAAGGTTTCGATTTTAGGGGGAAATAGGTCCAGCAGGGTCTGCGCAAAAGATCTATTTTAGGTCACCTTGCTAATGTCGTAAATGCATAACTGTACATTCAAAATTCGTACAATCTTCTGCAATTGTGTGTAGTACCTCATTTACGACAAAGTGTCGCCTAATCGCCCAAGGAAAACCCACGACGGTGCCGCCAGGGCGATTTTCTCTTGTGTAAGACGTGCACGGGCGGTCCTACTACTTGTAGGGGGACCACTAAAAGGTCCTCAGAACCCCTACGAAGGGCGGAGCATCAGTCGGAAAGGATAGCTGGTCCAGTGATCGATATAAGGATTAAAAATAGATCCTAATTCTACGCATTTCGTCCTCAAATAAACGATTTCAAATCTACTATCGTCGGCAACGACCATACCACGCTGAAAATACCGGTTCTCGTCTGATCACCGAAGTCAAGCAGCATTGGGCGCGGATAGTACTTGGATGGGGGACCGCCTGGGAACACCGCGTGTCGTTGGCTCCTCTTTTTGATTTTGGCTCTCATAATAAAACTAATCTTTGAAGAATTATCAAAACACACAAATGAACGACTTAATATTTAAATATACAATTAGAAAAACGTTTTGGTTTTTCTTCCTTCTGATTTTGAAAAGATTCCATTTCAGAGCTATGAATTTGAGCTGCAAAGTGTGTGTTCTATGAATAGAATTCTAATTGTTCATAAAAAAATATCAATAGTTAAACAGAACAACGACTAATCAACAAAACCAAATCACAGATTTTCAATGACTACAGGTAGTTTATGTCTCCCTAAAACATTTGTGAGCGAGGCGCGCAACTTTTATGAGGGTACTGTTTATTACCCTACCTAAATTCTGGGCTTCAGCGACTTCCGCACAGATTAGGTAAAACTTTAAATCGAGGACGGCGCCCCAAGTCGCAAGATGTGGTAGTCTTTTATAAAGGTTTCGATTTTAGCGGGAAATAGATCCAGCAGGGTCTGCGCAAAAGATCTATTTTAGGTCACCTTGCTAATGTCGTAAATGCATAACTGTACATTCAAAATTCGTACAATCTTCTGCAATTGTGTGTAGTACCTCATTTACGACAAAGTGTCGCCTAATCGCCCAAGGAAAACCCACGACGGTGCCGCCAGGGCGATTTTCTCTTGTGTAAGACGTGCACCGGCGGTCCTACTACTTGTAGGGGGACCACTAAAAGGTCCTCAGAACCCCTACGAAGGGCGGAGCATCAGTCGGAAAGGATAGCTGGTCCAGTAATCGATATAAAGATTAAAAATAGATCCTAATTCTACGCATTTCGTCCTCAAATAAACGATTTCAAATCTACTATCGTCGGCAACGACCATACCACGCTGAAAATACCGGTTCTCGTCTGGCAGGTCTGAATAGGATAGACAATTTCATTATAAAGCTAATAAGATGTCACGTTTTAAGAGACATGTGTAATGAAAACAATCTGATTTCAGGAGCTTATTACCCAAATCAGTTGTACCACGAAAGATCTAGAATAAATGGCTTCATCCCTCCAGAGGCTTTTATATACCTCGATAGTAAGGGAATGATACAAAATATGGAAGGCACCCCAATTTTATATCACATCCATAGAGGCACGAGAAACAAAGCGATTGAACACAATGTAGACACGGCTACAGAAGAAATGACCCGATTCAGCACTGCGGTCCCTCAGAGGGACAAGAAGGAAGCCCTTAAGGCCCCTTCTAAGTTCTGGTGGTTGAGACAAGATTGAGTTTTCGCTGCATAAGAAATGATATATTGCTCAAAGCTCTTCAAGAAGCACTCCATGGTCTGTACGTGCTTAGGCACAATATTAGGCTAGGTATAGGGTAGTTTTTGTGTAGGTAGGGGCTGGCAGGGCTCGGGGGTGGGGGTTTGACGACATCTGCGTCCGCCGTCGCCGGGCACTTGCTGACCGGTATGAGAAGAGCGCCGCTCCGCACCTGCTCGGCGGCGGCGCCGTGGAGTCCTTGGGCCTCTTCCTTCGATCAAGGCCAGCGGGGTCCACAGGACGACCTCTCGGTGAAGGTACCACCCCTAGCGGACTGAGTGCTCCTCCTCTGGACCATAGTTAGCATAGGTAGAATAAGTAGCATTAGTTTAGTATAAGATTTTATAAAATTAATAAAGTGCTCGAGTTTTTTAAAAATTTTTCTTGAAAACAGAAGTAATTAGAATGTAAGCAGATATAGATATAACATTAGAGAAATCTAGATATAAGCTTAATATAGTCTAGCCCTGAATATCCGTTTGAGGATTTATAGGTTATTTTAATTATAAGACACAGAATTTAAGCATTTTATCTGTAAGTATATTAATGTAAGGATCAAATAAATGCTATGAACAAAAAACAAAAAAAAAAAAAAAAATACCGGTTCTCGTCTGATCACCGAAGTCAAGCAGCATTGGGCGCGGATAGTACTTGGATGGAGGACCGCCTGGGAACACCGCGTGTCGTTGGCTCCTCTTTTTGATTTTGGCTCTCATAATAAAACTAATCTTTGAAGAATTATCAAAACACACAAATGAACGACATAATATTTAAATATACAATTAGGAAAACGTTTTGGTTTTTCTTCCTTCTGATTTTGAAAAGATTCCATTTCAGAGCTATGAATTTGAGCTGCAAAGTGTATGTTCTATGAATAGAATTCTAATTGTTCATAAAAAAATATCAATAGTTAAACAGTACAACGACTAATCAACAAAACCAAATCACAGATTTTCAATGACTACAGGTAGTTTATGTCTCCCTAAAACATTTGTGAGCGAGGCGCGCAACTTTTATGAGGGTACTGTTTATTACCCTACCTAAATTCTGGGCTTCAGCGACTTCCGCGCAGATTAGGTAAAACCTTAAATCGAGGACGGCGCCCCAAGACGCAAGATGTGGTAGTCTTTTATAAAGGTTTCGATTTTAGGGGGAAATAGGTCCAGCAGGGTCTGCGCAAAAGATCTATTTTAGGGCACCTTGCTAATGTCGTAAATGCAGCACTGTACATTCAAAATTCGTACAATCTTCTGCAATTGTGTGTAGTACCTCATTTACGACAAAGTGTCGCCTAATCGCCCAAGGAAAACCCACGACGGTGCCGCCAGGGCGATTTTCTCTTGTGTAAGACGTGCACGGGCGGTCCTACTACTTGTAGGGGGACCACTAAAAGGTCCTCAGAACCCCTACGAAGGGCGGAGCATCAGTCGGAAAGGATAGCTGGTCCAGTGATCGATATAAGGATTAAAAATAGATCCTAATTCTACGCATTTCGTCCTCAAATAAACGATTTCAAATCTACTATCGTCGGCAACGACCATACCACGCTGAAAATACCGGTTCTCGTCTGATCACCGAAGTCAAGCAGCATTGGGCGCGGATAGTACTTGGATGGGGGACCGCCTGGGAACACCGCGTGTCGTTGGCTCCTCTTTTTGATTTTGGCTCTCATAATAAAACTAATCTTTGAAGAATTATCAAAACACACAAATGAACGACATAATATTTAAATATACAATTAGGAAAACGTTTTGGTTTTTCTTCCTTCTGATTTTGAAAAGATTCCATTTCAGAGCTATGAATTTGAGCTGCAAAGTGTATGTTCTATGAATAGAATTCTAATTGTTCATAAAAAAATATCAATAGTTAAACAGTACAACGACTAATCAACAAAACCAAATCACAGATTTTCAATGACTACAGGTAGTTTATGTCTCCCTAAAACATTTGTGAGCGAGGCGCGCAACTTTTATGAGGGTACTGTTTATTACCCTACCTAAATTCTGGGCTTCAGCGACTTCCGCGCAGATTAGGTAAAACCTTAAATCGAGGACGGCGCCCCAAGACGCAAGATGTGGTAGTCTTTTATAAAGGTTTCGATTTTAGGGGGAAATAGGTCCAGCAGGGTCTGCGCAAAAGATCTATTTTAGGTCACCTTGCTAATGTCGTAAATGCATAACTGTACATTCAAAATTCGTACAATCTTCTGCAATTGTGTGTAGTACCTCATTTACGACAAAGTGTCGCCTAATCGCCCAAGGAAAACCCACGACGGTGCCGCCAGGGCGATTTTCTCTTGTGTAAGACGTGCACGGGCGGTCCTACTACTTGTAGGGGGACCACTAAAAGGTCCTCAGAACCCCTACGAAGGGCGGAGCATCAGTCGGAAAGGATAGCTGGTCCAGTGATCGATATAAGGATTAAAAATAGATCCTAATTCTACGCATTTCGTCCTCAAATAAACGATTTCAAATCTACTGTCGTCGGCAACGACCATACCACGCTGAAAATACCGGTTCTCGTCTGATCACCGAAGTCAAGCAGCATTGGGCGCGGATAGTACTTGGATGGGGGACCGCCTGGGAACACCGCGTGTCGTTGGCTCCTCTTTTTGATTTTGGCTCTCATAATAAAACTAATCTTTGAAGAATTATCAAAACACACAAATGAACGACATAATATTTAAATATACAATTAGGAAAACGTTTTGGTTTTTCTTCCTTCTGATTTTGAAAAGATTCCATTTCAGAGCTATGAATTTGAGCTGCAAAGTGTATGTTCTATGAATAGAATTCTAATTGTTCATAAAACAATATCAATAGTTAAACAGTACAACGACTAATCAACAAAACCAAATCACAGATTTTCAATGACTACAGGTAGTTTATGTCTCCCTAAAACATTTGTGAGCGAGGCGCGCAACTTTTATGAGGGTACTGTTTATTACCCTACCTAAATTCTTGGCTTCAGCGACTTCCGCACAGATTAGGTAAAACCTTAAATCGAGGACGGCGCCCCAAGACGCAAGATGTGGTAGTCTTTTATAAAGGTTTCGATTTTAGGGGGAAATAGGTCCAGCAGGGTCTGCGCAAAAGATCTATTTTAGGTCACCTTGCTAATGTCGTAAATGCATAACTGTACATTCAAAATTCGTACAATCTTCTGCAATTGTGTGTAGTACCTCATTTACGACAAAGTGTCGCCTAATCGCCCAAGGAAAACCCACGACGGTGCCGCCAGGGCGATTTTCTCTTGTGTAAGACGTGCACGGGCGGTCCTACTACTTGTAGGGGGACCACTAAAAGGTCCTCAGAACCCCTACGAAGGGCGGAGCATCAGTCGGAAAGGATAGCTGGTCCAGTGATCGATATAAGGATTAAAAATAGATCCTAATTCTACGCATTTCGTCCTCAAATAAACGGTTTCAAATCTACTATCGTCGGCAACGACCATACCACGCTGAAAATACCGGTTCTCGTCTGATCACCGAAGTCAAGCAGCATTGGGCGCGGATAGTACTTGGATGGGGGACCGCCTGGGAACACCGCGTGTCGTTGGCTCCTCTTTTTGATTTTGGCTCTCATAATAAAACTAATCTTTGAAGAATTATCAAAACACACAAATGAACGACATAATATTTAAATATACAATTAGGAAAACGTTTTGGTTTTTCTTCCTTCTGATTTTGAAAAGATTCCATTTCAGAGCTATGAATTTGAGCTGCAAAGTGTATGTTCTATGAATAGAATTCTAATTGTTCATAAAAAAATATCAATAGTTAAACAGTACAACGACTAATCAACAAAACCAAATCACAGATTTTCAATGACTACAGGTAGTTTATGTCTCCCTAAAACATTTGTGAGTGAGGCGCGAGTTAAGTTTTTACTTCCCGAAACAAATAAAAAAAAATCAATTTATAATTCAAAAATTATTTATTTCTCGAGAGTAATTACAACTGTTACGTTTTCGGGTCTAGAATAATGATAGAACTGTTGATCAGTCGATGGCTTCCCTTAATTATACCTCGCTTCGGCAATAATTGCTGACGCTGCGTCTGCAGGTTTTTGGTGACTCTGCGTCTGTTGCAATTGGCTGACCTCGATTTGTTGTTCAATAATTGTTGACGCTGCGTCTGCAGGTTTTTGGTGACTCTGCGTCTGACCTCGATTTGCTGCTCAGGGTAGTGACCGGTGGTGTGATCGGTATCGGCGGTGCTAACCTAGCACGTGGATGTAACTCCTCCCCCCTTAGAAGAAAGCGACGGAAACAGGAACTGCAACTTTGTAGGTTCTGATGAAGGAGCGGATGTTGTGATGCTGACGCTACGTTGGTGGTGTCTGTAGATACCTAAGGCGACTCCGATGATTGTCAGAATTCCAATCGTTGCTATGAGGCTGGCATATTTTGTATCAGCTTTGCAATACATTTTGAATTTTTTGAGTCTTCCTGGTGGAAGGGTCTAGTACAATAGAAGGTTTTCTCTATTTCCGGGCATCTCTCGTCAAAATAGTGAATATGTTGGGGGTTTAGGATTACAAAGGGCTTCGTGACAATTTTTTTTGAATTTTCAATTGGGATTGGTATTACATGGAAAAGGGAATAGGTTTCATTGCTGACAATGGGAATTTTGATGTTAAATATTATATTAGTATTATTGTAATATGCCTGGAGGCCTAAAAATTCGTAAAGATGTTGCTCTGCTTTTATCTCTATCGTTTGGTTTTGTAATATGCCGAAAATTTCTACGAGTTCATCATGATTTAAAATTTGTTTCGAAATAACGTTAAGTTTTGCTAAGACAATTGCTTCCGCTATGTTTGACAGATGATTGCGTATAATGTCGATATTATAGTTTATTTGGTTTAAAATTTGGATACCTTGAAGTAGATTATATTGTTTCCTGATTTGATTATTAATGGAATCTTGACTATGCTTCAAACTTTTGGTTATCAGCTCTTGTTGTGAATTTATAAAATCTGTTATATTTTCGAATCTTTCAATCATTTTGTTATTTATATAAAATTGCTGATTAATTCCGTTTTTTAATTTGGATTGATTTAACAGTAGTGATTCAATTTCCTTATTTAATTTTTCTGCGTCCTTTGCGTCCATGTTGCCAGTGATAAATTTTATTACCGTACCGAGTCCATTTATTAACCCTCTTTTAGGTCGTCTTTTTGGAAGAAGTGCAGCTAATTGATTTTCTAAGTCACCGAGTTTAATTTTCGTTGTTAGGAGTGAGCCATTGAGATCATTGGTCTCATTGAAGTGGTTAAGCGTCTTGCGTATTGAGTATATTGTGCGTTCGTACGTTTGTAGGTCAATGATATGTATTAAGTTATTGTGTCCCTGTATCATTCGGGCATTCCCCAGTTTAAGAGGAAGAAGTCCCTTGCTGTTCCGTAAGTCGTGTAGTTGTAGTCCCTGTCCCAGTACTGTCGGTAGTCTGTTTTTTCCTTTTAAGTTTGGCTTTGTGTAATTTCTGGTTTGTATGGGTGGTTATTGTAATTTTGTTATCGCTTTTAACCTTTTGTTTCTTAAATCTAGGAGTTATTTTATTCCGCCTGCATTCCTTCCTGTAGATCGTTTCATTTTCTTTGAATTCGATAGGGTCTTCCCTTTTTGAGTTTAATTTCTTGATGTTCTTATTAACTAAATCTTCGACTTGGGTTTTTATTTTGGGGTATAGTTGTTTTTGAAAGGAATTTAATTTACTTAAATATTCATGTTCCGTATTAAATTGAAGATTTTGACAGAATTTGAAAGTTTTGCCGGTGAATAGTTCAAAGGGAGAGTGTTTTGTGGTTGAATGAATTGCGCTATTATAAGTAATAAGTGTTTCGGATAATATCTCGTCATGATTTAGTTCGTAATTGTTTTCCTTATACTTGTGTAGGATTATTCGGTAGATTTCTGTTAATGTGGAATGTAAACGTTCTACTGGGGAATTACCGCTTGACTGTTGGAAAGAGGTGAGGTGCAATTTGATGTTGTATTGATTACAGAAATCTTTAAATATATTTGCAGTGAACTCTGCACCTTGGTCTGAGACAATTTTTGACGGGGTTCCATGTATACTCATAAAATGTTTAATTGATCTGACGATATTTAGGCTGTTTCGAGCGTCTAGGGTATACGCGGCAGCGAATTTCGAAAATTTGTCTATTAGTGTTAGAATTTGTTTGTTGTTAATGGAATATATGTCGATGTGAAGGATATCTAGAGGTTGTAGGGGTTGCTCTGGCTTTTCAAATTTAGGTTTTGGCGGGTGTCTATCGTATTTGAGCCTATTGCAGGTATCACAATTGTTTATAGTTGCAATAATCTTATTTTTTAGGAAGGGGAAGAAGTATTGTCTTTTTAAGTGTCTCAGGGTCTCGTTTATTCCACGGTGATTGTTTTTCATATGGTAGTCGTATATCAGTCTGTTTTGTTCGTCAATGTCTGTTACGTCAGTCAAAATCTCAGTACATCTTATTAGTTTTAACGCTTTGTTATTGGAGAAATATTTTGAATATACATTTTGGATTAGCCTGAAGGTATCATTGTTAGCGTATACTGCAGATAGCTTATTGGGGATTAGATATTCTTTAAGTATTTTCGTTACATTTTCCTCTGTAAAGGTGGGAAGACGGAAAGTCCGACGATGTTTGTTGCGAAATATTACTTCTAACGAAGTGGGAGGTTTTTTGTCTGTTTGTTCAAAAATAATTTGTAGATTAAACTCATTAAGGGGTCGTTCCGAGATGGGGATACCATCATTCATATTCTCGACCGCTGAATGAATGGTAGAAGTATTCTCGTTTTCTATGGATGAATTTTGTTCTGCAGTATTACATTCAATTCCCTGCGGATTAGAGTCTGCGGGAATTACCGTTCGGCTGAGTGCATCCGCGTTTAGATTCTGGTTACCCTTTTTATACACAATTTGATAGTCGTACTCCTCGAGTTTCAACCGCCATCGTACCAATTTAGAGTTTGGGTCTTTAAGACTCATCAACCAAGTTAATGGCTTATGGTCTGTCACAATTTTGAAGGATCTTCCGAATAAGTAGGGCCTGAAATATTTAGTGGCCCAAACGATGGCTAGTAGCTCTTTTTCAATCGTAGAGTAATTGATTTCTGAATCTGTTAACGTTCTGCTCGCATAACAGATTGGCAAGTCTGATCCAATAGCACCTTGGGACAGTACAGCACCGATAGCGAAATTGCTAGCATCTGTAGTTAGGACGAAAGGTTTCGTAAAATCAGGGTATTGGAGGATAGGGTCGTTCATTAATATATTTTTGCACATTTGAAAGGCTTGGATATAACGATCGTTAAGATCTATCTTCCGACCCTTTTTTAGGCATTCGGTAAGAGGTTTAGTTAATTTCGCAAAATCTTTAATAAATTTGCGGTAATAACCCAACAGCCCAAGAAAGCCTTTAATTTCCTTCTGAGTTTTAGGGATAGGAAACTCTTTGATTGCTCTAACCTTCTCTGGGTTCGGTTTCACTCCTTCAGTTGTCACAATGTGACCTAGGAAGGCAATTTCTTTGTGGAGGAACTCCGATTTGTCTAGCTGGACTTTGAGGTTTGCTTCACGAAGTTTCTGGAAGACTTTTTGTATATTTTCGCCGTGCTCTTGGAGCGAAGTGGAGAAGATGATTATATCATCTAAATATACCAAGCAGACCTTCCCTTGTAGGTCCTGGAGAACATTGTCCATAACTCGTTGGAATGTGGACGGGGCGTTTTTAAGCCCAAAGGGCATTCGGACGTACTCATAGTGGCCACCTTCTACGGTGAAAGCCGTTTTTTTTACGTCACGCGGGTCCATTTCTATTTGATGGAACCCACTCGCGAGGTCTAGCGTTGTGAAGTACATGCTTTTTCCTAATTTGTCGAGTATTTCGGTAATGTTGGGAAGAGGGTAACGATCGCCGATAGTTTTTTCATTCAACTTGCGGTAATCTATTACCATTCTCCATTTCTGTTTACCGCTCGCATCTTTTTTTTTCGGAACAATCCAAACTGGAGAGCTCCAAGGCGAGTAACTCGGGCGAATAATATCTTGAACCAGCATGTCGTTGACTTGTTTCCGAACCTCTTCCTTATGGACGTACGGGTATCGATATGATTTGGTGTATATGGGTATTTCATCAGTAGTTCTAATTCGGTGTTTAATTTTATTTGTAAAACTCAATTTCTCACCTTCTTTGAAGAAAATGTCGTCGAAATTCCTACAAATTTTTTCGATCAGTGCTTTTTCTTCTTTGTTTAAATGCGAAGTTCGAATTAGTTGGGTTATATCTACCTTTTGCGCGGGTTGCTCTATTTGGGCCGGTTCAATGTTAAAATTATTTATTTCAAAAAATGTTGTTGCTGGAAATGGATCTACTTTTAGAGGCTGCTCAAGAAATATTTCTTGGTCTTCGCTGGAGGTGTTTATTACTTCCATTGAACTATACCAGTCTTTTGAAGAATAGATTCCTTCTGGTATAAATATTTTGGGTCTAATTTCCGTTTTTTGAACATAGAAATCACCATTTTCAATATCAACGGGTAATTTTACAATTGCCTTAGAATTTGTTGTAATTAAATATTTTTCGGACATGAAGTTCGGTTTAAACAAGAGAGGTAAGATTGAATTTTTTGTTATTAAGACTTTATTACCAAGATCCACAGTAGCTCCGAGTTCTGACAGAGTATCGAGCCCTAGCAGTCCGTCGAAATAGCCGTGGAACTTAAAAATTAAAAAGCGAATTTCTCCCGGCTGATTAAATTCGATAAAATTTGGAAGCCTTATTTCCTTGTTCAGTTTATGTTGACTAAGAATTGTATTAATTACGACTGGGTTTGTTTCTGTGAAGTCCTCAGGTTGAAAAAATTCAGGGTTTATGAATGAAGATGAAGCACCTGTATCGATTAGGAATTTTAGTGGTCTGCCGAATGGAGAGGATATATTTATATAGGGGAGAACAAAACCGTGTTTATTTATATCTAAGTATCCGAAGGGCTCGTCGAGGCTCCTATTGGAAAATTTGTATCGTCAATCTCATGTTGCGTATTCATTCCGCTGTTATGTGATTGATAATCCTGTTCAGGCTGCTCGTAATTATATTGCGTATTTTGCAACTCATAATTTTGATCTGAATATTGATTTTCATAATAGCTATCTAATTCCTGATAGTTCTCATTTATATTTTCGGGATAAGGTTCGCAATTCACATTGAATAACTCTTTATTACTAGGATTTTGTGGTCGGAAAAAGTTCCCCTGTTGATGTCGGCTTTGGCGAGTATAGCCTGAACTAGTGTCCATCGGCTCCGGTTTGGGTAAGTTAAAATTAGTTGGTTTCATGGGGAATGAGTTTTGTTTGGGTTGTGCTTGATAAGAGTTGAATGTGCGTTGGGGTCTAGAAAAGTTTGAATTTTGTGAAGGTTGCGAAGGTCTAAATAGAGGTACTGGGATGTTCGGGGTCTGAGTGCGATTGTTAGAATTAAAGCTGTTTTGGTTTAACTGATTATTAAAATTTCGCATATTTGGTGTTCTGTTCATTGTGAATGGGTTATTCCGTGTTGGCAAAAATTCTAAGGGAGACGGTCTAGCCAGAGGAAAAATTTTATTATGAGTAGTGTTCGGTTTATTGTCGATTCTAGATACAGATTGATCGTATCTTGCATATGAAATGTTTTGCTCTTTAACGCAGTACGAGAATGCTACAGCGAGAGTTTCTGGTTTCATAGCTCTCACCGTTGAACCTAAAGGTTCTTTAAGCCCCGAGAGGAATGCGTTAAGGCACATTTCCGTATATAAGTCACGTTTAGCTTTAATAACGTTCACATCTGATTCATGTATCTGAACATGATTCGTCATTGTCGCGAGGATTTCAATAACTTCACTATAAAAACGTTCTACCGTTTTTCCCTGTTGTTTAATACCGTGCAAATCGCGAATTAGTGAGGTTTCGTTTCGCTTATCCGAATAATGGAGGATCAAATTTTGTTTTATTTGGGTCCAGTCTAACTGGGTCCCGTACATGTTTAAAACTTCATTAGCGGGTCCGGTAATTTTGTTTCTAATTGCCCTAAGAAGGAGACTGCCATAAGGTGTTCCTTCTGTACAGGAAATAAGCGAACGAATTTCCTCGACATTATTTAGAAATTCGAATAACAACCTCGGATTACCATCAAAGTGAGGTAAATCTTTAATTGCATCTGGCACTCGTAGCGATTGAAAGATATCACTGGGTGTTAATATTTGCACATTCGCATTACCGGTTTGAGCCATTATAGAATTGTTTAAACTTTTATGAATTGAAAGATCCGGAGATATAGTGTTAGGAGCGGTATATTCCGTATTTGAAGCACAAGCAATTTCCACTCGTTCGATTTCACTTGTTAACGCACTGTTATATTCAAAGTCGCTTTCTTGATCACTTTCACGTAATGTTTCTAAAGAAAGAATTCTTCTTAATCTATTATATGGTTTAGTTCTGGATTTTGATTTGTTAGTATTATCTTTTAGTGGCATTTACAATAATATTAGGGTATAGGATGGGAGATAATGGAGATATTCACTTACAGCAATGTTGCCAGAATTATTGTCCACATTTCTTCTTATAGCTATAGTTCCAGCGATGTTCCTACGCTGAACTCGATTTTCCAACGATGTCCCTTCGCTGAATTCGAGTTTCCAACGATGTCCCTTCGTTGAGTGTGGTTCTTTGGGGATTCTTCTGAAGTTGCAGCAACGATTTTCCCTCGTTGGTTAGCACAACTTTTATATATTACCGTCGCGAATTCAGTCCCGTGTACTGATCGATAAACCGTCGATTAGTTTTTCGGAATTTATTCGATTACGGTTAGAAGAATCCTACCGACTGCGCCAGTTAAGTTTTTACTTCCCGAAACAAATAAAAAAAAATCAATTTATAATTCAAAAATTATTTATTTCTCGAGAGTAATTACAACTGTTACGTTTTCGGGTCTAGAATAATGATAGAACTGTTGATCAGTCGATGGCTTCCCTTAATTATACCTCGCTTCGGCAATAATTGCTGACGCTGCGTCTGCAGGTTTTTGGTGACTCTGCGTCTGTTGCAATTGGCTGACCTCGATTTGTTGTTCAATAATTGTTGACGCTGCGTCTGCAGGTTTTTGGTGACTCTGCGTCTGACCTCGATTTGCTGCTCAGGGTAGTGACCGGTGGTGTGATCGGTATCGGCGGTGCTAACCTAGCACGTGGATGTAACTCCTCCCCCCTTAGAAGAAAGCGACGGAAACAGGAACTGCAACTTTGTAGGTTCTGATGAAGGAGCGGATGTTGTGATGCTGACGCTACGTTGGTGGTGTCTGTAGATACCTAAGGCGACTCCGATGATTGTCAGAATTCCAATCGTTGCTATGAGGCTGGCATATTTTGTATCAGCTTTGCAATACATTTTGAATTTTTTGAGTCTTCCTGGTGGAAGGGTCTAGTACAATAGAAGGTTTTCTCTATTTCCGGGCATCTCTCGTCAAAATAGTGAATATGTTGGGGGTTTAGGATTACAAAGGGCTTCGTGACAATTTTTTTTGAATTTTCAATTGGGATTGGTATTACATGGAAAAGGGAATAGGTTTCATTGCTGACAATGGGAATTTTGATGTTAAATATTATATTAGTATTATTGTAATATGCCTGGAGGCCTAAAAATTCGTAAAGATGTTGCTCTGCTTTTATCTCTATCGTTTGGTTTTGTAATATGCCGAAAATTTCTACGAGTTCATCATGATTTAAAATTTGTTTCGAAATAACGTTAAGTTTTGCTAAGACAATTGCTTCCGCTATGTTTGACAGATGATTGCGTATAATGTCGATATTATAGTTTATTTGGTTTAAAATTTGGATACCTTGAAGTAGATTATATTGTTTCCTGATTTGATTATTAATGGAATCTTGACTATGCTTCAAACTTTTGGTTATCAGCTCTTGTTGTGAATTTATAAAATCTGTTATATTTTCGAATCTTTCAATCATTTTGTTATTTATATAAAATTGCTGATTAATTCCGTTTTTTAATTTGGATTGATTTAACAGTAGTGATTCAATTTCCTTATTTAATTTTTCTGCGTCCTTTGCGTCCATGTTGCCAGTGATAAATTTTATTACCGTACCGAGTCCATTTATTAACCCTCTTTTAGGTCGTCTTTTTGGAAGAAGTGCAGCTAATTGATTTTCTAAGTCACCGAGTTTAATTTTCGTTGTTAGGAGTGAGCCATTGAGATCATTGGTCTCATTGAAGTGGTTAAGCGTCTTGCGTATTGAGTATATTGTGCGTTCGTACGTTTGTAGGTCAATGATATGTATTAAGTTATTGTGTCCCTGTATCATTCGGGCATTCCCCAGTTTAAGAGGAAGAAGTCCCTTGCTGTTCCGTAAGTCGTGTAGTTGTAGTCCCTGTCCCAGTACTGTCGGTAGTCTGTTTTTTCCTTTTAAGTTTGGCTTTGTGTAATTTCTGGTTTGTATGGGTGGTTATTGTAATTTTGTTATCGCTTTTAACCTTTTGTTTCTTAAATCTAGGAGTTATTTTATTCCGCCTGCATTCCTTCCTGTAGATCGTTTCATTTTCTTTGAATTCGATAGGGTCTTCCCTTTTTGAGTTTAATTTCTTGATGTTCTTATTAACTAAATCTTCGACTTGGGTTTTTATTTTGGGGTATAGTTGTTTTTGAAAGGAATTTAATTTACTTAAATATTCATGTTCCGTATTAAATTGAAGATTTTGACAGAATTTGAAAGTTTTGCCGGTGAATAGTTCAAAGGGAGAGTGTTTTGTGGTTGAATGAATTGCGCTATTATAAGTAATAAGTGTTTCGGATAATATCTCGTCATGATTTAGTTCGTAATTGTTTTCCTTATACTTGTGTAGGATTATTCGGTAGATTTCTGTTAATGTGGAATGTAAACGTTCTACTGGGGAATTACCGCTTGACTGTTGGAAAGAGGTGAGGTGCAATTTGATGTTGTATTGATTACAGAAATCTTTAAATATATTTGCAGTGAACTCTGCACCTTGGTCTGAGACAATTTTTGACGGGGTTCCATGTATACTCATAAAATGTTTAATTGATCTGACGATATTTAGGCTGTTTCGAGCGTCTAGGGTATACGCGGCAGCGAATTTCGAAAATTTGTCTATTAGTGTTAGAATTTGTTTGTTGTTAATGGAATATATGTCGATGTGAAGGATATCTAGAGGTTGTAGGGGTTGCTCTGGCTTTTCAAATTTAGGTTTTGGCGGGTGTCTATCGTATTTGAGCCTATTGCAGGTATCACAATTGTTTATAGTTGCAATAATCTTATTTTTTAGGAAGGGGAAGAAGTATTGTCTTTTTAAGTGTCTCAGGGTCTCGTTTATTCCACGGTGATTGTTTTTCATATGGTAGTCGTATATCAGTCTGTTTTGTTCGTCAATGTCTGTTACGTCAGTCAAAATCTCAGTACATCTTATTAGTTTTAACGCTTTGTTATTGGAGAAATATTTTGAATATACATTTTGGATTAGCCTGAAGGTATCATTGTTAGCGTATACTGCAGATAGCTTATTGGGGATTAGATATTCTTTAAGTATTTTCGTTACATTTTCCTCTGTAAAGGTGGGAAGACGGAAAGTCCGACGATGTTTGTTGCGAAATATTACTTCTAACGAAGTGGGAGGTTTTTTGTCTGTTTGTTCAAAAATAATTTGTAGATTAAACTCATTAAGGGGTCGTTCCGAGATGGGGATACCATCATTCATATTCTCGACCGCTGAATGAATGGTAGAAGTATTCTCGTTTTCTATGGATGAATTTTGTTCTGCAGTATTACATTCAATTCCCTGCGGATTAGAGTCTGCGGGAATTACCGTTCGGCTGAGTGCATCCGCGTTTAGATTCTGGTTACCCTTTTTATACACAATTTGATAGTCGTACTCCTCGAGTTTCAACCGCCATCGTACCAATTTAGAGTTTGGGTCTTTAAGACTCATCAACCAAGTTAATGGCTTATGGTCTGTCACAATTTTGAAGGATCTTCCGAATAAGTAGGGCCTGAAATATTTAGTGGCCCAAACGATGGCTAGTAGCTCTTTTTCAATCGTAGAGTAATTGATTTCTGAATCTGTTAACGTTCTGCTCGCATAACAGATTGGCAAGTCTGATCCAATAGCACCTTGGGACAGTACAGCACCGATAGCGAAATTGCTAGCATCTGTAGTTAGGACGAAAGGTTTCGTAAAATCAGGGTATTGGAGGATAGGGTCGTTCATTAATATATTTTTGCACATTTGAAAGGCTTGGATATAACGATCGTTAAGATCTATCTTCCGACCCTTTTTTAGGCATTCGGTAAGAGGTTTAGTTAATTTCGCAAAATCTTTAATAAATTTGCGGTAATAACCCAACAGCCCAAGAAAGCCTTTAATTTCCTTCTGAGTTTTAGGGATAGGAAACTCTTTGATTGCTCTAACCTTCTCTGGGTTCGGTTTCACTCCTTCAGTTGTCACAATGTGACCTAGGAAGGCAATTTCTTTGTGGAGGAACTCCGATTTGTCTAGCTGGACTTTGAGGTTTGCTTCACGAAGTTTCTGGAAGACTTTTTGTATATTTTCGCCGTGCTCTTGGAGCGAAGTGGAGAAGATGATTATATCATCTAAATATACCAAGCAGACCTTCCCTTGTAGGTCCTGGAGAACATTGTCCATAACTCGTTGGAATGTGGACGGGGCGTTTTTAAGCCCAAAGGGCATTCGGACGTACTCATAGTGGCCACCTTCTACGGTGAAAGCCGTTTTTTTTACGTCACGCGGGTCCATTTCTATTTGATGGAACCCACTCGCGAGGTCTAGCGTTGTGAAGTACATGCTTTTTCCTAATTTGTCGAGTATTTCGGTAATGTTGGGAAGAGGGTAACGATCGCCGATAGTTTTTTCATTCAACTTGCGGTAATCTATTACCATTCTCCATTTCTGTTTACCGCTCGCATCTTTTTTTTTCGGAACAATCCAAACTGGAGAGCTCCAAGGCGAGTAACTCGGGCGAATAATATCTTGAGCCAGCATGTCGTTGACTTGTTTCCGAACCTCTTCCTTATGGACGTACGGGTATCGATATGATTTGGTGTATATGGGTATTTCATCAGTAGTTCTAATTCGGTGTTTAATTTTATTTGTAAAACTCAATTTCTCACCTTCTTTGAAGAAAATGTCGTCGAAATTCCTACAAATTTTTTCGATCAGTGCTTTTTCTTCTTTGTTTAAATGCGAAGTTCGAATTAGTTGGGTTATATCTACCTTTTGCGCGGGTTGCTCTATTTGGGCCGGTTCAATGTTAAAATTATTTATTTCAAAAAATGTTGTTGCTGGAAATGGATCTACTTTTAGAGGCTGCTCAAGAAATATTTCTTGGTCTTCGCTGGAGGTGTTTATTACTTCCATTGAACTATACCAGTCTTTTGAAGAATAGATTCCTTCTGGTATAAATATTTTGGGTCTAATTTCCGTTTTTTGAACATAGAAATCACCATTTTCAATATCAACGGGTAATTTTACAATTGCCTTAGAATTTGTTGTAATTAAATATTTTTCGGACATGAAGTTCGGTTTAAACAAGAGAGGTAAGATTGAATTTTTTGTTATTAAGACTTTATTACCAAGATCCACAGTAGCTCCGAGTTCTGACAGAGTATCGAGCCCTAGCAGTCCGTCGAAATAGCCGTGGAACTTAAAAATTAAAAAGCGAATTTCTCCCGGCTGATTAAATTCGATAAAATTTGGAAGCCTTATTTCCTTGTTCAGTTTATGTTGACTAAGAATTGTATTAATTACGACTGGGTTTGTTTCTGTGAAGTCCTCAGGTTGAAAAAATTCAGGGTTTATGAATGAAGATGAAGCACCTGTATCGATTAGGAATTTTAGTGGTCTGCCGAATGGAGAGGATATATTTATATAGGGGAGAACAAAACCGTGTTTATTTATATCTAAGTATCCGAAGGGCTCGTCGAGGCTCCTATTGGAAAATTTGTATCGTCAATCTCATGTTGCGTATTCATTCCGCTGTTATGTGATTGATAATCCTGTTCAGGCTGCTCGTAATTATATTGCGTATTTTGCAACTCATAATTTTGATCTGAATATTGATTTTCATAATAGCTATCTAATTCCTGATAGTTCTCATTTATATTTTCGGGATAAGGTTCGCAATTCACATTGAATAACTCTTTATTACTAGGATTTTGTGGTCGGAAAAAGTTCCCCTGTTGATGTCGGCTTTGGCGAGTATAGCCTGAACTAGTGTCCATCGGCTCCGGTTTGGGTAAGTTAAAATTAGTTGGTTTCATGGGGAATGAGTTTTGTTTGGGTTGTGCTTGATAAGAGTTGAATGTGCGTTGGGGTCTAGAAAAGTTTGAATTTTGTGAAGGTTGCGAAGGTCTAAATAGAGGTACTGGGATGTTCGGGGTCTGAGTGCGATTGTTAGAATTAAAGCTGTTTTGGTTTAACTGATTATTAAAATTTCGCATATTTGGTGTTCTGTTCATTGTGAATGGGTTATTCCGTGTTGGCAAAAATTCTAAGGGAGACGGTCTAGCCAGAGGAAAAATTTTATTATGAGTAGTGTTCGGTTTATTGTCGATTCTAGATACAGATTGATCGTATCTTGCATATGAAATGTTTTGCTCTTTAACGCAGTACGAGAATGCTACAGCGAGAGTTTCTGGTTTCATAGCTCTCACCGTTGAACCTAAAGGTTCTTTAAGCCCCGAGAGGAATGCGTTAAGGCACATTTCCGTATATAAGTCACGTTTAGCTTTAATAACGTTCACATCTGATTCATGTATCTGAACATGATTCGTCATTGTCGCGAGGATTTCAATAACTTCACTATAAAAACGTTCTACCGTTTTTCCCTGTTGTTTAATACCGTGCAAATCGCGAATTAGTGAGGTTTCGTTTCGCTTATCCGAATAATGGAGGATCAAATTTTGTTTTATTTGGGTCCAGTCTAACTGGGTCCCGTACATGTTTAAAACTTCATTAGCGGGTCCGGTAATTTTGTTTCTAATTGCCCTAAGAAGGAGACTGCCATAAGGTGTTCCTTCTGTACAGGAAATAAGCGAACGAATTTCCTCGACATTATTTAGAAATTCGAATAACAACCTCGGATTACCATCAAAGTGAGGTAAATCTTTAATTGCATCTGGCACTCGTAGCGATTGAAAGATATCACTGGGTGTTAATATTTGCACATTCGCATTACCGGTTTGAGCCATTATAGAATTGTTTAAACTTTTATGAATTGAAAGATCCGGAGATATAGTGTTAGGAGCGGTATATTCCGTATTTGAAGCACAAGCAATTTCCACTCGTTCGATTTCACTTGTTAACGCACTGTTATATTCAAAGTCGCTTTCTTGATCACTTTCACGTAATGTTTCTAAAGAAAGAATTCTTCTTAATCTATTATATGGTTTAGTTCTGGATTTTGATTTGTTAGTATTATCTTTTAGTGGCATTTACAATAATATTAGGGTATAGGATGGGAGATAATGGAGATATTCACTTACAGCAATGTTGCCAGAATTATTGTCCACATTTCTTCTTATAGCTATAGTTCCAGCGATGTTCCTACGCTGAACTCGATTTTCCAACGATGTCCCTTCGCTGAATTCGAGTTTCCAACGATGTCCCTTCGTTGAGTGTGGTTCTTTGGGGATTCTTCTGAAGTTGCAGCAACGATTTTCCCTCGTTGGTTAGCACAACTTTTATATATTACCGTCGCGAATTCAGTCCCGTGTACTGATCGATAAACCGTCGATTAGTTTTTCGGAATTTATTCGATTACGGTTAGAAGAATCCTACCGACTGCGCCAGTTAAGTTTTTACTTCCCGAAACAAATAAAAAAAAATCAATTTATAATTCAAAAATTATTTATTTCTCGAGAGTAATTACAACTGTTACGTTTTCGGGTCTAGAATAATGATAGAACTGTTGATCAGTCGATGGCTTCCCTTAATTATACCTCGCTTCGGCAATAATTGCTGACGCTGCGTCTGCAGGTTTTTGGTGACTCTGCGTCTGTTGCAATTGGCTGACCTCGATTTGTTGTTCAATAATTGTTGACGCTGCGTCTGCAGGTTTTTGGTGACTCTGCGTCTGACCTCGATTTGCTGCTCAGGGTAGTGACCGGTGGTGTGATCGGTATCGGCGGTGCTAACCTAGCACGTGGATGTAACTCGCGCAACTTTTATGAGGGTACTGTTTATTACCCTACCTAAATTCTTGGCTTCAGCGACTTCCGCACAGATTAGGTAAAACCTTAAATCGAGGACGGCGCCCCAAGACGCAAGATGTGGTAGTCTTTTATAAAGGTTTCGATTTTAGGGGGAAATAGGTCCAGCAGGGTCTGCGCAAAAGATCTATTTTAGGGCACCTTGCTAATGTCGTAAATGCAGCACTGTACATTCAAAATTCGTACAATCTTCTGCAATTGTGTGTAGTACCTCATTTACGACAAAGTGTCGCCTAATCGCCCAAGGAAAACCCACGACGGTGCCGCCAGGGCGATTTTCTCTTGTGTAAGACGTGCACGGGCGGTCCTACTACTTGTAGGGGGACCACTAAAAGGTCCTCAGAACCCCTACGAAGGGCGGAGCATCAGTCGGAAAGGATAGCTGGTCCAGTGATCGATATAAGGATTAAAAATAGATCCTAATTCTACGCATTTCGTCCTCAAATAAACGGTTTCAAATCTACTATCGTCGGCAACGACCATACCACGCTGAAAATACCGGTTCTCGTCTGATCACCGAAGTCAAGCAGCATTGGGCGCGGATAGTACTTGGATGGGGGACCGCCTGGGAACACCGCGTGTCGTTGGCTCCTCTTTTTGATTTTGGCTCTCATAATAAAACTAATCTTTGAAGAATTATCAAAACACACAAATGAACGACATAATATTTAAATATACAATTAGGAAAACGTTTTGGTTTTTCTTCCTTCTGATTTTGAAAAGATTCCATTTCAGAGCTATGAATTTGAGCTGCAAAGTGTATGTTCTATGAATAGAATTCTAATTGTTCATAAAAAAATATCAATAGTTAAACAGTACAACGACTAATCAACAAAACCAAATCACAGATTTTCAATGACTACAGGTAGTTTATGTCTCCCTAAAACATTTGTGAGCGAGGCGCGCAACTTTTATGAGGGTACTGTTTATTACCCTACCTAAATTCTTGGCTTCAGCGACTTCCGCACAGATTAGGTAAAACCTTAAATCGAGGACGGCGCCCCAAGACGCAAGATGTGGTAGTCTTTTATAAAGGTTTCGATTTTAGGGGGAAATAGGTCCAGCAGGGTCTGCGCAAAAGATCTATTTTAGGTCACCTTGCTAATGTCGTAAATGCATAACTGTACATTCAAAATTCGTACAATCTTCTGCAATTGTGTGTAGTACCTCATTTACGACAAAGTGTCGCCTAATCGCCCAAGGAAAACCCACGACGGTGCCGCCAGGGCGATTTTCTCTTGTGTAAGACGTGCACGGGCGGTCCTACTACTTGTAGGGGGACCACTAAAAGGTCCTCAGAACCCCTACGAAGGGCGGAGCATCAGTCGGAAAGGATAGCTGGTCCAGTGATCGATATAAGGATTAAAAATAGATCCTAATTCTACGCATTTCGTCCTCAAATAAACGGTTTCAAATCTACTATCGTCGGCAACGATCACACCACGCTGAAAATACCGGTTCTCGTCTGATCACCGAAGTCAAGCAGCATTGGGCGCGGATAGTACTTGGATGGGGAACCGCCTGGGAACACCGCGTGTCGTTGGCCCCTCTTTTTGATTTTGGCTCTCATAATAAAACTAATCTTTGAAGAATTATCAAAACACACAAATGAACGACTTAATATTTAAATATACAATTAGAAAAACGTTTTGGTTTTTCTTCCTTCTGATTTTGAAAAGATTCCATTTCAGAGCTATGAATTTGAGCTGCAAAGTGTGTGTTCTATGAATAGAATTCTAATTGTTCATAAAAAAATATCAATAGTTAAACAGAACAACGACTAATCAACAAAACCAAATCACAGATTTTCAATGACTACAGGTAGTTTATGTCTCCCTAAAACATTTGTGAGCGAGGCGCGCAACTTTTATGAGGGTACTGTTTATTACCCTACCTAAATTCTGGGCTTCAGCGACTTCCGCACAGATTAGGTAAAACTTTAAATCGAGGACGGCGCCCCAAGTCGCAAGATGTGGTAGTCTTTTATAAAGGTTTCGATTTTAGCGGGAAATAGATCCAGCAGGGTCTGCGCAAAAGATCTATTTTAGGTCACCTTGCTAATGTCGTAAATGCATAACTGTACATTCAAAATTCGTACAATCTTCTGCAATTGTGTGTAGTACCTCATTTACGACAAAGTGTCGCCTAATCGCCCAAGGAAAACCCACGACGGTGCCGCCAGGGCGATTTTCTCTTGTGTAAGACGTGCACGGGCGGTCCTACTACTTGTAGGGGGACCACTAAAAGGTCCTCAGAACCCCTACGAAGGGCGGAGCATCAGTCGGAAAGGATAGCTGGTCCAGTGATCGATATAAGGATTAAAAATAGATCCTAATTCTACGCATTTCGTCCTCAAATAAACGATTTCAAATCTACTATCGTCGGCAACGACCATACCACGCTGAAAATACCGGTTCTCGTAGTCTCGAACGTGAGCTGATTGCAAGCGGACGAGAAACTGCCAGTGCGATTTATTTGATTTAAACTCGGTTAGTGAATAATAGTAGTATACCAGCGAAGACACGGTCATCCGGTCAAAAAAATAAAAAACAACAGGGAGGCAAGGTAATCCGGCCACCTGATAGCTTAATAAATCAGGCTATCAAATCATCAAAGAAGATTCACTTCAAATTTGAGAGCTACTGTTGCAACATTCGGCAGAGTTAAGCCGGTCTATAAAAAAGGACTCCCAAGTAGAGGTGTTAGCCCAACTACTAAACATCACAGCGAGACATTCCGAAGGACCCGGGTTCGAGCCCCACTGAGGGCCGGTAGTCTTTTTTAACTTCGTAGAGCCAGCCTGGCATTTGCGGTGCAGGCATGGACTCTCTATCCTCAAGCGACGACGACAACGGCTCATACAGCAAGAAGGATGACGACAGTACTGCTAAGGAGAAAAATCCCCTAGCAACCAGCGGCAAAGCCCTAGTAACAACGAGGGCTTCAAATTTAAAAAAACTGGCAGGAAGTAGCACTAATGAAATCGCAAAAGGCAACAAAGGAGAAGGAGGAATTAGCCCTATAGCAACAACATCGCAACAAATGGACATTTCTCCTAAAAACAAAAGGAGCCCTAAGGCACAAAAAGAACTCCTTCCTAGTGCGAAAAGGAAGCGAATTCACAAACAGCCGTACTTGGTAGAAAGACGGAAAAAAGAGGACAAGCAGGAGTCATCTTCCAAACAGAGTGCGCAAGAAGAAACCGACGGAGACTCCTCTCTATATGAAACAGAGGCAGCGACGTACAAGGGCTCTGGCAACACATTCAAGGAGCTCTACACTGATGGAGAAGAAGACGAGGCTAAACTGGAGCAGATAATAGGAAAAATTATGGCGAAGAATAACTCCAAGTCCACACCCTACCCAGCACCAACTCAGCAAAAAGAAAGGACATCAACCAGGACGGCAGCAAGCAGCACGAAGGCAACCAGAAAGGAGACGACGACGACATCCTCTGCGCAAAATAAAATGAAAATTAAGGTACCCCCCATAAATATTTCATTTCAGTCTACAAACGATACTCTATCTATTTGTAAACTAGCGCTTAAGACAGGTTTCGTTATAAGGCGATTTAGTGATAATCGGCACTCGTTACACGTACAGACTATGGAGCAGTACAGAAAAATTAAAGAATGTCTTGAAAAAGCGAAAACTCAATTTTATTCATTTACTGCCAAAAATGAGCGCATTCAGAGTATCCTCTTAAAAGGAATTGACCCAGACACTGAACCGGATCATTTACTTGAGGAGCTTAAAAGAGAAGAAGGAGATAAATTAGAATTTATCTCCGTTAAACGATTTAGCACTCCTGCCTCTAGGGAAAATCAGAGAAAACTCTCAATTTACTTAGTGCAGCTCTCCCCAGAAAGCCATCTTGATAAGTTAAGACAAATTAAACACATAAATTATCAAATGGTTACCTGGGAAAAACTTAACAAAAGGGACACTGTATTACAATGTATGCGATGCCAACGCTTTGGTCACGCAGCAGCGAATTGCCGAATGGCATTTCGCTGTGTTAAATGCGAAAACAACCACGGCCCAGGACAGTGTCCCTTAGGTAAGGAAAGGGTGGAGGACACAAACAAATTATTTTGTGTCCTATGCCAGAAACATGGGCACCCCGCTAATTATAGGGGATGTCCACGTTATGCAGAGCTGCGCGAAAGAATTCAAATCCGGAAACAGCAAATCGAAGAAACCAAGCGTCAAAAGCAACAAATGCTTAACAATTATGTTGCGGCGAATGTCTCCTTTGCCCAAATGGCAGGGGGTCAGAAAACAGCACCTTCGCAAGCAGCTCAAAAGAGCAGCTTGCCTCCTACAACAACCACAGAGCCAGACTTCAAAGCTATGCTTATGGCTATTTTTAATCAAATTACGCTACTCAACAAAAGATTAGATGAGCAAGCAGAAAGGATTAACATAATTTATTCGACGCTGTTTCCGGAGACGAACGCTCCGTAAATTACCTCTGCTGCGCTGATCGGAGAGAATACTTTTAAGGTCATCAGTATAAATGTTAATTCACTCATAAGGGTGGAGAGGAGAGCAAACCTATTCGATCTGCTGCAACGCGAAAATCCTGATATACTTCTGGTCAATGAAACAAAGCTGAATCAGAAGCATAAACTGGATTACAGGGGGTATGAAATTATAAGGAAGGATCGCCCTAACTCCTTACAAGGGGGAGGAGTGGCAGTGATAATAAAGAAAGGCATAAAATACAAACCTGTGTACAGCAAAGAAGTCTACCGGTTCCAAATAATAGAAGTGTGTATAATCTGCATACCCCTCTGCAGTGGTAAGAGGCTGTATGTGGGTGCGATATACGCTCCGAATGTTTCGGAATCTTCTCAGCAAATATGTTTTGTCGATGAGATCGAAACCTTATTCCAAACACTCCAACTAGATTCGAATTCAAACTATTTTATTCTGGCTGGAGATTTTAATGCAAAACATTCAAATTGGAATAATAACACAACTAATACTCGTGGCAACCTACTCAATAATTGGTGGGTTAGTAACCGTATCCAGCGCAGAGTGGCGCTTCTAGCAACGGATAGCCCATCTTTTCCAAGCCACGGTTCATTCCTAGACCTTGCCTTGGTAGATAACAGACTAGAATTTGCTCGGACGAACGAAACAGAAGTGAACTGTGTACGAACGGTGTACTACGACAGTGACCACAACGGACTCTGCCTGACTGGACAAGTCCCAAACGAAAATATAGAATTGGTGGAGTACGCCCAGACTGGGTTCTATAATTATAGAGCAACAGACTGGGCGCGTTTCACCAAAGCTATGCACAGGGCAGTACGGACAAAAATACAAATCCCTACGGACAGAAACTTAACTAATACGGAGATCGACCAATATCTTAAAGATTTGGACGATCTTACACGACAGACAATGAAAGAGACAATACCGAAAACAAAACCGGGATGTAGTGTGGATTGCTACCGAAATCGGACTATAGACGCACTACATAAACATAAAAGCACGCTACTAACAGAATTACGAAACCTACAACGACAATACTCCGATAGACAAAGTCCTCGGGCGGCATCTCTCAAATCCCAGCTAAAAGTCCTCCAACAATTAATAAAACTGAATTATCAAATATCTATTAATAAGTATTGGAACGATAAAATTCGAGCTATAAATACCAGTAGCCCGAGTATGTTTCCAAACATAAATCAAATATTCAGGAGGCGGGATAGAAACAAAATTGAGAGCCTATGTTTTCCGAGGACTCGACAGAGTGAAGACTTCATCAGAGAGGCAGGGCTAGACCCGGTCGAGGTATCTCTTGATGCGAATACGTTCCTCGTGGAAGAGGAGCAAGCAAAGGTTGATGTGATGGGCGCGTTCTACCAGAGCGTGTATTCCATGAACACTCCTGTTCGGCCGGATCGCGACCTGGAGAACAGAGCACTTCTCAGTCACTTTCGACTTCTCAACGAGATAAGGGACTGGAATTGTCGGAATCGCTGTATCACTAATTTTAGTGAAAATAATCGGGCTGACGAGGTCAATGACGAATCAGTGGGACCTGTTTTCGTTGAGAAGGAAGAACTTGCTCTTCTCTTCCGGGAGACGAATTCTAAGACATCATCAGGAGTTGATGGGATTCCGAACATAGTGTTACGATATATGCCACGAGTAGTCACGGACAGTTATACCATCCTGTTCAATAATGCACTGAATAATGCACATTATCCAGAGCATTGGAAGACAGCGATGGTATACCCAATACCAAAAAGGGATAAAGCAAGAAATAACCCTTCAAACTTAAGGGCTATCAGCCTACTGCCCAATATAAGTAAGATATTCGAAAGAATCATTCAAAAATCCATACTAGCTTGGACTGAAGAGAAGAAGATTATACCGGATAAACAGTTTGGCTTCAGGGCGAGGCATAACACTATTCATGCTGCGTCTAAACTAGTATCCGACATACAGTGGAACAGAAGTAAGGGGCAATGTACAGGAGCTTGCCTTATAGACTTTGAAAAAGCCTTTGATACTGTTTGGTTAGAAGGACTGATCCATAAATTAATTACATACGGAATGTCGAGACATTTGCTGTACATAATATATAATATGATCATGAATAAGAAATTTCTCGTAAAAAGTGGAGATTTCATTTCAAGCAGAACTTTCGAAATTAAAAACGGGTTGCAGCAGGGCGCGGTACTATCCCCTCTACTTTTTAATATTTATACAGGTGACCTTGTAGGTTCGCTTCGGCATGCTATAGCGTACGCAGATGATTTAATAGTGTACAGAACGGGTCCAAAAGTGGAAGTTATACAAAAGCTCCTACAACGTGACCTTGAGAATATTGAAAACTACGCAAACAAATGGAAAATGAAAATAAACCATAGCAAATGCGAGGTAATCCTATTCAGGCAGCCAACACATATAGCAAACCGCGACACCAAAAAGAATTGGAAAAATTTAATGATTAAAAGCCAAACTGGACAAACATTAGAGCAAAAGACCGTGGTCAGATATTTAGGAATTTGGTTAGATAAGTGCCTTGTTTTTAATCACCAGGTCGACAAACTAATTGAAAAAGGAAATAAGGCTTTCCAAATGACCAAGCGATTGTTTTATAGCAAACATCTTGACTCCAGGGTGAAGATAGTTTGTTATCAGTCACTTGTAAGGCCCATATTAACGTATGGATGTCCAGTTTGGTTTAATATAGCGCCACTTTACATGGAAAGGATCCGTGTGTTGGAAAGACAATGTATTTGGGCATGTTTGTCAAAACACAGAACTGCGGATTCCGAATACGAAAAATATTATTCCAATAAAGTGCTTTATGAGCTGGCAGGTCTGAATAGGATAGACAATTTCATTATAAAGCTAATAAGATGTCACGTTTTAAGAGACATGTGTAATGAAAACAATCTGATTTCAGGAGCTTATTACCCAAATCAGTTGTACCACGAAAGATCTAGAATAAATGGCTTCATCCCTCCAGAGGCTTTTATATACCTGGATAGTAAGGGAATGATACAAAATATGGAAGGCACCCCAATTTTATATCACATCCATAGAGGCACGAGAAACAAAGCGATTGAACACAATGTAGACACGGCTACAGAAGAAATGACCCGATTCAGCACTGCGGTCCCTCAGAGGGACAAGAAGGAAGCCCTTAAGGCCCCTTCTAAGTTCTGGTGGTTGAGACAAGATTGAGTTTTCGCTGCATAAGAAATGATATATTGCTCAAAGCTCTTCAAGAAGCACTCCATGGTCTGTACGTGCTTAGACACAATATTAGGCTAGGTATAGGGTAGTTTTTGTGTAGGTAGGGGCTGGCAGGGCTCGGGGGTGGGGGTTTGACGACATCTGCGTCCGCCGTCGCCGGGCACTTGCTGACCGGTATGAGAAGAGCGCCGCTCCGCACCTGCTCGGCGGCGGCGCCGTGGAGTCCTTGGGCCTCTTCCTTCGATCAAGGCCAGCGGGGTCCACAGGACGACCTCTCGGTGAAGGTACCACCCCTAGCGGACTGAGTGCTCCTCCTCTGGACCATAGTTAGCATAGGTAGAATAAGTAGCATTAGTTTAGTATAAGATTTTATAAAATTAATAAAGTGCTCGAGTTTTTTAAAAATTTTTCTTGAAAACAGAAGTAATTAGAATGTAAGCAGATATAGATATAACAGAGAAATCTAGATATAAGCTTAATATAGTCTAGCCCTGAATATCCGTTTGAGGATTTATAGGTTATTTTAATTATAAGACACAGAATTTAAGCATTTTATCTGTAAGTATATTAATGTAAGGATCAAATAAATGCTATGAACAAAAAAAAAAAAAAAATACCGGTTCTCGTCTGATCACCGAAGTCAAGCAGCATTGGGCGCGGATAGTACTTGGATGGGGGACCGCCTGGGAACACCGCGTGTCGTTGGCCCCTCTTTTTGATTTTGGCTCTCATAATAAAACTAATCTTTGAAGAATTATCAAAACACACAAATGAACGACTTAATATTTAAATATACAATTAGAAAAACGTTTTGGTTTTTCTTCCTTCTGATTTTGAAAAGATTCCATTTCAGAGCTATGAATTTGAGCTGCAAAGTGTGTGTTCTATGAATAGAATTCTAATTGTTCATAAAAAAATATCAATAGTTAAACAGAACAACGACTAATCAACAAAACCAAATCACAGATTTTCAATGACTACAGGTAGTTTATGTCTCCCTAAAACATTTGTGAGCGAGGCGCGCAACTTTTATGAGGGTACTGTTTATTACCCTACCTAAATTCTGGGCTTCAGCGACTTCCGCACAGATTAGGTAAAACTTTAAATCGAGGACGGCGCCCCAAGTCGCAAGATGTGGTAGTCTTTTATAAAGGTTTCGATTTTAGCGGGAAATAGATCCAGCAGGGTCTGCGCAAAAGATCTATTTTAGGTCACCTTGCTAATGTCGTAAATGCATAACTGTACATTCAAAATTCGTACAATCTTCTGCAATTGTGTGTAGTACCTCATTTACGACAAAGTGTCGCCTAATCGCCCAAGGAAAACCCACGACGGTGCCGCCAGGGCGATTTTCTCTTGTGTAAGACGTGCACGGGCGGTCCTACTACTTGTAGGGGGACCACTAAAAGGTCCTCAGAACCCCTACGAAGGGCGGAGCATCAGTCGGAAAGGATAGCTGGTCCAGTAATCGATATAAAGATTAAAAATAGATCCTAATTCTACGCATTTCGTCCTCAAATAAACGATTTCAAATCTACTATCGTCGGCAACGACCATACCACGCTGAAAATACCGGTTCTCGTCTGATCACCGAAGTCAAGCAGCATTGGGCGCGGATAGTACTTGGATGGGGGACCGCCTGGGAACACCGCGTGTCGTTGGCTCCTCTTTTTGATTTTGGCTCTCATAATAAAACTAATCTTTGAAGAATTATCAAAACACACAAATGAACGACATAATATTTAAATATACAATTAGGAAAACGTTTTGGTTTTTCTTCCTTCTGATTTTGAAAAGATTCCATTTCAGAGCTATGAATTTGAGCTGCAAAGTGTGTGTTCTATGAATAGAATTCTAATTGTTCATAAAAAAATATCAATAGTTAAACAGTACAACGACTAATCAACAAAACCAAATCACAGATTTTCAATGACTACAGGTAGTTTATGTCTCCCTAAAACATTTGTGAGCGAGGCGCGCAACTTTTATGAGGGTACTGTTTATTACCCTACCTAAATTCTGGGCTTCAGCGACTTCCGCGCAGATTAGGTAAAACCTTAAATCGAGGACGGCGCCCCAAGACGCAAGATGTGGTAGTCTTTTATAAAGGTTTCGATTTTAGCGGGAAATAGATCCAGCAGGGTCTGCGCAAAAGATCTATTTTAGGTCACCTTGCTAATGTCGTAAATGCATAACTGTACATTCAAAATTCGTACAATCTTCTGCAATTGTGTGTAGTACCACATTTACGACAAAGTGTCGTCTAATCGCCCAAGGAAAACCCACGACGGTGCCGCTAGGGCGATTTTCTCTTGTGTAAGGCGTGCACGGGCGGTCCTACTACTTGTAGGGGGACCACTAAAAGGTCCTCAGAACCCCTACGAAGGGCGGAGCATCAGTCGGAAAGGATAGCTGGTCCAGTGATCGATATAAGGATTAAAAATAGATCCTAATTCTACGCATTTCGTCCTCAAATAAACGATTTCAAATCTACTATCGTCGGCAACGACCATACCACGCTGAAAATACCGGTTCTCGTGAGTCTCGAACGTGAGCTGATTGCAAGCGGACGAGAAACTGCCAGTGCGATTTATTTGATTTAAACTCGGCTAGTGAATAATAGTAGTATACCAGCGAAGACACGGTCATCCGGTCAAAAAAATAAAAAACAACAGGGAGGCAAGGTAATCCGGCCACCTGATAGCTTAATAAATCAGGCTATCAAATTATCAAAGAAGATTTACTTCAAATTTGAGAGCTACTGTTCCAACATTCGGGAGAGTAAAGCCGGTCTATAAAAAAGGACTCTCAAGTAGAGGTGTTAGCCCAACTACTAAAACATCACAGCGAGACATTTCAAAGGACCCGGGTTCGAGCCCCACTGAGGGCCGGTAGTCTTTTTTAACTTCGTAGAGCCAGCCTGGCATTTGCGGTGCAGGCATGGACTCTCTATCCTCAAGCGACGACGACAACGGGTCGTACAGCAAGAAGGATGACGGCAGTACTGCTAAGGAGAAAAATCCCCTAGCAACCAGCGGCAAAGCCCTAGTAACAACGAGGGCTTCAAATTTAAAAAAACTGGCAGGAAGTAGCACTAATGAAATCGCAAAAGGCAGCAAAGGTGAAAGAGGAATTAGCCCTATAGCAACAACATCGCAACAAATGGACATTTCTCCTAAAAACAAAAGGAGCCCTAAGGCACAAAAAGAACTCCTTCCTAGTGCGAAAAGGAAGCGAATCCACAAACAGCCGTACTTGGTAGAAAGACGGAAAAAAGAGGACAAGCAGGAGCCATCTACCAAGCAGAGTGCGCAAGAAGAAACCGACGGAGACTCCTCTCTATATGAAACAGAGGCAGCGACGTACAAGGGCTCTGGCAACACATTCAAGGAGCTCTACACTGATGGAGAAGAAGACGAGGCTAAACTGGAGCAGATTATAGGAAAAATTATGGCGAAGAATAACTCCAAGTCCAGAACCTACCCAGCACCAACTCAGCAAAAAGAAAGGACATCAACCAGGACGGCAGCAAGCAGCACGAAGGCAACCAGAAAGGAGACGACGACGACATCCTCTACGCAAAATAAAATGAAAATTAAGGTACCCCCCATAAATATTTCATTTCAGTCTACAAACGATACTCTATCTATTTGTAAACTAGCGCTTAAGACAGGTTTCGTTATAAGGCGATTTAGTGATAATCGGCACTCGTTACACGTACAGACTATGGAGCAGTACAGAAAAATTAAAGAATGTCTAGAAAAAGCGAAAACTCAATTCTATTCATTTACTGCCAAAAACGAGCGCATTCAAAGTATCCTCTTAAAAGGAATTGACCCAGACACTGAACCGGATCATTTACTTGAGGAGCTTAAAAGAGAAGAAGGAGATAAATTAGAATTTATCTCCGTTAAACGATTTAGCACTCCTGCCTCTAGGGAAAATCAGAGAAAACTCTCAATTTATTTAGTGCAGCTCTCCCCAGAAAGCCATCTTGATAAGTTAAGACAAATTAAACACATAAATTATCAAATGGTTACCTGGGAAAAACTTAACAAAAGGGACACTGTATTACAATGTATGCGATGCCAACGCTTTGGTCACGCAGCAGCGAATTGCCGAATGGCATTTCGCTGTGTTAAATGCGAAAACAACCACGGCCCAGGACAGTGTCCCTTAGGTAAGGAAAGGGTGGAGGACACAAACAAATTATTTTGTGTCCTATGCCAGAAACATGGGCACCCCGCTAATTATAGGGGATGTCCACGTTATGCAGAGCTGCGCGAAAGAATTCAAATCCGGAAACAGCAAATCGAAGAAACCAAGCGTCAAAAGCAACAAATGCTTAACAATTATGTTGCGCCGAATGTCTCCTTTGCCCAAATGGCAGGGGGTCAGAAAACAGCGCCTTCGCAAGCAGCTCAAAAGAGCAGCTTGCCTCCTACAACAACCACAGAGCCAGACTTCAAAGCTATGCTTATGGCTATTTTTAATCAAATTACGCTACTCAACAAAAGATTAGATGAGCAAGCAGAAAGGGTTAACATAATTTATTCGACGCTGTTTCCGGAGACGAACGCTCCGTAAATTACCTCTGCTGCGCTGATCGGAGAGAATACTTTTAAGGTCATCAGTATAAATGTTAATTCACTCATAAGGGTGGAGAGGAGAGCAAACCTATTCGATCTGCTGCAACGCGAAAATCCTGATATACTTCTGGTCAATGAAACAAAGCTGAATCAGAAGCATAAACTGGATTACAGGGGGTATGAAATTATAAGGAAAGATCGCCCTAACTCCTTACAAGGGGGAGGAGTGGCAGTGATAATAAAGAAAGGCATAAAATACAAACCTGTGTACAGCAAAGAAGTCTACCGGTTCCAAGTAATCGAAGTGTGTATAATCTGCATACCCCTCTGCAGTGGTAAGAGGCTGTATGTGGGTGCGATATACGCTCCGAATGTTTCGGAATCTTCTCAGCAAATATGTTTTGTCGATGAGATCGAAACCTTATTCCAAACACTCCAACTAGATTCGAATTCAAACTATTTTATTCTGGCTGGAGATTTTAATGCAAAACATTCAAATTGGAATAATAACACAACTAATACTCGTGGCAACCTACTCAATAATTGGTGGGTTAGTAACCGTATCCAGCGCAGAGTGGCGCTTCTAGCAACGGATAGCCCATCTTTTCCAAGCCACGGTTCATTCCTAGACCTTGCCTTGGTAGATAACAGACTAGAATTTGCTCGGACGAACGAAACAGAAGTGAACTGTGTACGAACGGTGTACTACGACAGTGACCACAACGGACTCTGCCTGACTGGACAAGTCCCAAACGAAAATATAGAATTGGTGGAGTACGCCCAGACTGGGTTCTATAATTATAGAGCAACAGACTGGGCGCGTTTCACCAAAGCTATGCACAGGGAAGTACGGACAAAAATACAAATCCCTACGGACAGAAACTTAACTAATACGGAGATCGACCAATATCTTAAAGATTTGGACGATCTCACACGACAGACAATGAAAGAGACAATACCGAAAACAAAACCGGGATGTAGTGTGGATTGCTACCGAAATCGGACTATAGACGCACTACATAAACATAAAAGCACACTACTAACAGAATTACGAAACCTACAACGACAATACTCCGATAGACAAAGTCCTCGGGCGGCATCTCTCAAATCCCAGCTAAAAGTCCTCCAACAATTAATAAAACTGAATTATCAAATATCTATTAATAAGTATTGGAACGATAAAATTCGAGCTATAAATACCAGTAGCCCGAGTATGTTTCCAAACATAAATCAAATATTCAGGAGGCGGGATAGAAACAAAATTGAGAGCCTATGTTTTCCGAGGACTCGACAGAGTGAAGACTTTATCAGAGAGGCAGGGCTAGACCCGGTCGAGGTATCTCTTGATGCGAATACGTTCCTCGTGGAAGAGGAGCAAGCAAAGGTTGATGTGATGGGCGCGTTCTACCAGAGCGTGTATTCCATGAACACTCCTGTTCGGCCGGATCGCGACCTGGAGAACAGAGCACTTCTCAGTCACTTTCGACTTCTCAACGAGATAAGGGACTGGAATTGTCGGAATGGCTGTATCACTAATTTTAGTGAAAATAATCGGGCTGACGAGGTCAATGACGAATCAGTGGGACCTGTTTTCGTTGAGAAGGAAGAACTTGCTCTTCTCTTCCGGGAGACGAATTCTAAGACATCATCAGGAGTTGATGGGATTCCGAACATAGTGTTACGATATATGCCACGAGTAGTCACGGACAGTTATACCATCCTGTTCAATAATGCACTGAATAATGCACATTATCCAGAGCATTGGAAGACAGCGATGGTATACCCAATACCAAAAAGGGATAAAGCAAGAAATAACCCTTCAAACTTAAGGGCTATCAGCCTACTGCCCAATATAAGTAAGATATTCGAAAGAGTCATTCAAAAATCCATACTAGCTTGGACTGAAGAGAAGAAGATTATACCGGATAAACAGTTTGGCTTCAGGGCGAGGCATAACACTATTCATGCTGCGTCTAAACTAGTATCCGACATACAGTGGAACAGAAGTAAGGGGCAATGTACAGGAGCTTGCCTTATAGACTTTGAAAAAGCCTTTGATACTGTTTGGTTAGAAGGACTGATCCATAAATTAATTACATACGGAATGTCGAGACATTTGCTGTACATAATATATAATATGATCATGAATAAGAAATTTCTCGTAAAAAGTGGAGATTTCATTTCAAGCAGAACTTTCGAAATTAAAAACGGGTTGCAGCAGGGCGCGGTACTATCCCCTCTACTTTTTAATATTTATACAGGTGACCTTGTAGGTTCGCTTCGGCATGCTATAGCGTACGCAGATGATTTAATAGTGTACAGAACGGGTCCAAAAGTGGAAGTTATACAAAAGCTCCTACAACGTGACCTTGAAAATATTGAAAACTACGCAAACAAATGGAAAATGAAAATAAACCATAGCAAATGCGAGGTAATCCTATTCAGGCAGCCAACACATATAGCAAACCGCGACACCAAAAAGAATTGGAAAAATTTAATGATTAAAAGCCAAACTGGACAAACATTAGAGCAAAAGACCGTGGTCAGATATTTAGGAATTTGGTTAGATAAGTGCCTTGTTTTTAATCACCAGGTCGACAAACTAATTGAAAAAGGAAATAAGGCTTTCCAAATGACCAAGCGATTGTTTTATAGCAAACATCTTGACTCCAGGGTGAAGATAGTTTGTTATCAGTCACTTGTAAGGCCCATATTAACGTATGGATGTCCAGTTTGGTTTAATATAGCGCCACTTTACATGGAAAGGATCCGTGTGTTGGAAAGACAATGTATTCGGGCATGTTTGTCAAAATACAGAACTGCGGATTCCGAATACGAAAAATATTACTCCAATAAAGTGCTTTATGAGCTGGCAGGTCTGAATAGGATAGACAATTTCATTATAAAGCTAATAAGATGTCACGTTTTAAGAGACATGTGTAATGAAAACAATCTGATTTCAGGAGCTTATTACCCAAATCAGTTGTACCACGAAAGATCTAGAATAAATGGCTTCATCCCTCCAGAGGCTTTTATATACCTGGATAGTAAGGGAATGATACAAAATATGGAAGGCACCCCAATTTTATATCACATCCATAGAGGCACGAGAAACAAAGCGATTGAACACAATGTAGACACGGCTACTGAAGAAATGATCCGATTCAGCACTGCGGTCCCTCAGAGGGACAAGAAGGAAGCCCTTAAGGCCCCTTCTAAGTTCTGGTGGTTGAAACAAGATTGAGTTTTCGCTGCACAAGCCATGATATATTACTCAAAGCTCTTCAAGAAGCACCCCATGGTCTGTACGTGCTTAGGCGCAATATTAGGCTAGGTATAGGGTAGTTTTTGTGTAGGTAGGGGCTGGCAGGGCTCGGGGGTGGGGGTTTGACGACATCTGCGTCCGCCGTCGCCGGGCACTTGCTGACCGGTATGAGAAGAGCGCCGCTCCGCACCTGCTCGGCGGCGGCGCCGTGGAGTCCTTGGGCCTCTTCCTTCGATCAAGGCCAGCGGGGTCCACAGGACGACCTCTCGGTGAAGGTACCACCCCTAGCGGACTGAGTGCTCCCCCTCTGGACCATAGTTAGCATAGGTAGAATAAGTAGCATTAGTTTAGTATAAGATTTTATAAAATTAATAAAGTGCTCGAGTTTTTTAAAAATTTTCTTGAAAACAGAAGTAATTAGAATGTAAGCAGACATAGATATAACATTAGAGAAATCTAGATATAAGTTTAATATAGTCTAGCCCTGAATATCCGTTTGAGGATTTATAGGTTATTTTAATTATAAGACACAGAATTTAAGCATTTTATCTGTAAGTATATTAATGTAAGGATCAAATAAATGCTATGAACAAAACAAAACAAAAATACCGGTTCTCGTCTGATCACCGAAGTCAAGCAGCATTGGGCGCGGATAGTACTTGGATGGGGGACCGCCTGGGAACACCGCGTGTCGTTGGCTCCTCTTTTTGATTTTGGCTCTCATAATAAAACTAATCTTTGAAGAATTATCAAAACACACAAATGAACGACTTAATATTTAAATATACAATTAGAAAAACGTTTTGGTTTTTCTTCCTTCTGATTTTGAAAAGATTCCATTTCAGAGCTATGAATTTGAGCTGCAAAGTGTGTGTTCTATGAATAGAATTCTAATTGTTCATAAAAAAATATCAATAGTTAAACAGAACAACGACTAATCAACAAAACCAAATCACAGATTTTCAATGACTACAGGTAGTTTATGTCTCCCTAAAACATTTGTGAGCGAGGCGCGCAACTTTTATGAGGGTACTGTTTATTACCCTACCTAAATTCTGGGCTTCAGCGACTTCCGCACAGATTAGGTAAAACTTTAAATCGAGGACGGCGCCCCAAGTCGCAAGATGTGGTAGTCTTTTATAAAGGTTTCGATTTTAGCGGGAAATAGATCCAGCAGGGTCTGCGCAAAAGATCTATTTTAGGTCACCTTGCTAATGTCGTAAATGCATAACTGTACATTCAAAATTCGTACAATCTTCTGCAATTGTGTGTAGTACCTCATTTACGACAAAGTGTCGCCTAATCGCCCAAGGAAAACCCACGACGGTGCCGCCAGGGCGATTTTCTCTTGTGTAAGACGTGCACCGGCGGTCCTACTACTTGTAGGGGGACCACTAAAAGGTCCTCAGAACCCCTACGAAGGGCGGAGCATCAGTCGGAAAGGATAGCTGGTCCAGTAATCGATATAAAGATTAAAAATAGATCCTAATTCTACGCATTTCGTCCTCAAATAAACGATTTCAAATCTACTATCGTCGGCAACGACCATACCACGCTGAAAATACCGGTTCTCGTCTGGCAGGTCTGAATAGGATAGACAATTTCATTATAAAGCTAATAAGATGTCACGTTTTAAGAGACATGTGTAATGAAAACAATCTGATTTCAGGAGCTTATTACCCAAATCAGTTGTACCACGAAAGATCTAGAATAAATGGCTTCATCCCTCCAGAGGCTTTTATATACCTCGATAGTAAGGGAATGATACAAAATATGGAAGGCACCCCAATTTTATATCACATCCATAGAGGCACGAGAAACAAAGCGATTGAACACAATGTAGACACGGCTACAGAAGAAATGACCCGATTCAGCACTGCGGTCCCTCAGAGGGACAAGAAGGAAGCCCTTAAGGCCCCTTCTAAGTTCTGGTGGTTGAGACAAGATTGAGTTTTCGCTGCATAAGAAATGATATATTGCTCAAAGCTCTTCAAGAAGCACTCCATGGTCTGTACGTGCTTAGGCACAATATTAGGCTAGGTATAGGGTAGTTTTTGTGTAGGTAGGGGCTGGCAGGGCTCGGGGGTGGGGGTTTGACGACATCTGCGTCCGCCGTCGCCGGGCACTTGCTGACCGGTATGAGAAGAGCGCCGCTCCGCACCTGCTCGGCGGCGGCGCCGTGGAGTCCTTGGGCCTCTTCCTTCGATCAAGGCCAGCGGGGTCCACAGGACGACCTCTCGGTGAAGGTACCACCCCTAGCGGACTGAGTGCTCCTCCTCTGGACCATAGTTAGCATAGGTAGAATAAGTAGCATTAGTTTAGTATAAGATTTTATAAAATTAATAAAGTGCTCGAGTTTTTTAAAAATTTTTCTTGAAAACAGAAGTAATTAGAATGTAAGCAGATATAGATATAACATTAGAGAAATCTAGATATAAGCTTAATATAGTCTAGCCCTGAATATCCGTTTGAGGATTTATAGGTTATTTTAATTATAAGACACAGAATTTAAGCATTTTCTCTGTAAGTATATTAATGTAAGGATCAAATAAATGCTATGAACAAAAAAACAAAAAAAAAAAAAAAAAAATACCGGTTCTCGTCTGATCACCGAAGTCAAGCAGCATTGGGCGCGGATAGTACTTGGATGGGGGACCGCCTGGGAACACCGCGTGTCGTTGGCTCCTCTTTTTGATTTTGGCTCTCATAATAAAACTAATCTTTGAAGAATTATCAAAACACACAAATGAACGACATAATATTTAAATATACAATTAGGAAAACGTTTTGGTTTTTCTTCCTTCTGATTTTGAAAAGATTCCATTTCAGAGCTATGAATTTGAGCTGCAAAGTGTGTGTTCTATGAATAGAATTCTAATTGTTCATAAAAAAATATCAATAGTTAAACAGTACAACGACTAATCAACAAAACCAAATCACAGATTTTCAATGACTACAGGTAGTTTATGTCTCCCTAAAACATTTGTGAGCGAGGCGCGCAACTTTTATGAGGGTACTGTTTATTACCCTACCTAAATTCTGGGCTTCAGCGACTTCCGCGCAGATTAGGTAAAACCTTAAATCGAGGACGGCGCCCCAAGACGCAAGATGTGGTAGTCTTTTATAAAGGTTTCGATTTTAGGGGGAAATAGGTCCAGCAGGGTCTGCGCAAAAGATCTATTTTAGGTCACCTTGCTAATGTCGTAAATGCATAACTGTACATTCAAAATTCGTACAATCTTCTGCAATTGTGTGTAGTACCTCATTTACGACAAAGTGTCGTCTAATCGCCCAAGGAAAACCCACGACGGTGCCGCTAGGGCGATTTTCTCTTGTGTAAGGCGTGCACGGGCGGTCCTACTACTTGTAGGGGGACCACTAAAAGGTCCTCAGAACCCCTACGAAGGGCGGAGCATCAGTCGGAAAGGATAGCTGGTCCAGTGATCGATATAAGGATTAAAAATAGATCCTAATTCTACGCATTTCGTCCTCAAATAAACGATTTCAAATCTACTATCGTCGGCAACGACCATACCACGCTGAAAATACCGGTTCTCGTCTGATCACCGAAGTCAAGCAGCATTGGGCGCGGATAGTACTTGGATGGGGGACCGCCTGGGAACACCGCGTGTCGTTGGCTCCTATTTTTGATTTTGGCTCTCATAATAAAACTAATCTTTGAAGAATTATCAAAACACACAAATGAACGACATAATATTTAAATATACAATTAGGAAAACGTTTTGGTTTTTCTTCCTTCTGATTTTGAAAAGATTCCATTTCAGAGCTATGAATTTGAGCTGCAAAGTGTGTGTTCTATGAATAGAATTCTAATTGTTCATAAAAAAATATCAATAGTTAAACAGTACAACGACTAATCAACAAAACCAAATCACAGATTTTCAATGACTACAGGTAGTTTATGTCTCCCTAAAACATTTGTGAGCGAGGCGCGCAACTTTTATGAGGGTACTGTTTATTACCCTACCTAAATTCTGGGCTTCAGCGACTTCCGCGCAGATTAGGTAAAACCTTAAATCGAGGACGGCGCCCCAAGACGCAAGATGTGGTAGTCTTTTATAAAGGTTTCGATTTTAGCGGGAAATAGATCCAGCAGGGTCTGCGCAAAAGATCTATTTTAGGTCACCTTGCTAATGTCGTAAATGCATAACTGTACATTCAAAATTCGTACAATCTTCTGCAATTGTGTGTAGTACCACATTTACGACAAAGTGTCGTCTAATCGCCCAAGGAAAACCCACGACGGTGCCGCTAGGGCGATTTTCTCTTGTGTAAGGCGTGCACGGGCGGTCCTACTACTTGTAGGGGGACCACTAAAAGGTCCTCAGAACCCCTACGAAGGGCGGAGCATCAGTCGGAAAGGATAGCTGGTCCAGTGATCGATATAAGGATTAAAAATAGATCCTAATTCTACGCATTTCGTCCTCAAATAAACGATTTCAAATCTACTATCGTCGGCAACGACCATACCACGCTGAAAATACCGGTTCTCGTCTGATCACCGAAGTCAAGCAGCATTGGGCGCGGATAGTACTTGGATGGGGGACCGCCTGGGAACACTGCGTGTCGTTGGCTCCTCTTTTTGATTTTGGCTCTCATAATAAAACTAATCTTTGAAGAATTATCAAAACACACAAATGAACGACATAATATTTAAATATACAATTAGGAAAACGTTTTGGTTTTTCTTCCTTCTGATTTTGAAAAGATTCCATTTCAGAGCTATGAATTTGAGCTGCAAAGTGTGTGTTCTATGAATAGAATTCTAATTGTTCATAAAAAAATATCAATAGTTAAACAGTACAACGACTAATCAACAAAACCAAATCACAGATTTTCAATGACTACAGGTAGTTTATGTCTCCCTAAAACATTTGTGAGCGAGGCGCGCAACTTTTATGAGGGTACTGTTTATTACCCTACCTAAATTCTGGGCTTCAGCGACTTCCGCGCAGATTAGGTAAAACCTTAAATCGAGGACGGCGCCCCAAGACGCAAGATGTGGTAGTCTTTTATAAAGGTTTCGATTTTAGCGGGAAATAGATCCAGCAGGGTCTGCGCAAAAGATCTATTTTAGGTCACCTTGCTAATGTCGTAAATGCATAACTGTACATTCAAAATTCGTACAATCTTCTGCAATTGTGTGTAGTACCTCATTTACGACAAAGTGTCGCCTAATCGCCCAAGGAAAACCCAGGAAGGTGCCGCCAGGGCGATTTTCTCTTGTGTGAGACGTGCACAGGCGGTCCTACTACTTGTAGGGGGACCACTAAAAGGTCCTCAGAACCCCTACGAAGGGCGGAGCATCAGTCGGAAAGGATAGCTGGTCCAGTAATCGATATAAAGATTAAAAATAGATCCTAATTCTACGCATTTCGTCCTCAAATAAACGATTTCAAATCTACTGTCGTCGGCAACGACCATACCACGCTGAAAATACCGGTTCTCGTGGTCTCGAATGTCAGCTGATTGCAAGCGGACGAGAAACTGCCAGTGCGATTTATTTAAACTCGGTTAGTGAATAGTAGTAGTATACCAGCGAAGACACGGTCATCCGGTCAAAAAATAAAAAAGAACAGGAAGGCAAGGTAATCCGGCCACCTGATAGCTTAATAAATCAGGCTATCAAATTATCAAAGAAGATTTACTTCAAATTTGAGAGTTACTGGTTCAACATTCGGCAGAGTAAAGCCGGTCTATAAAAAAGGACTCCCAAGTAGAGGTGTTAGCCCAACTACTAAAACATCACAGCGAGACATCCCAAAGGACCCTTATTCGAGCCCCACTGAGGGCCGGTAGTCTTTCTTAACTTCGAAGAGCCAGCCTGGCATTTGCGGTGCAGGCATGGACTCTCTATCCTCAAGCGACGACGACAACGGGTCGTACAGCAAGAAGGATGACGGCAGTACTGCTAAGGAGAAAAATCCCCTAGCAACCAGCGGCAAAGCCCTAGTAACAATGAGGGCTTCAAATTTAAAAAAACTGGCAGCAACAGGAAGCGATAGCACAATTGAAATCGCAAAACGCAGCAAAGGTGAAAGAGGAATTAGCCCTATACCCACAACATCAAAACAAATGGACATTTCTCTTAAAAATAAAAGGAGCCCTAAGGCACAAAAAGAACTCCTTCCTAGTGCGAAAAGGAAGCGAATCCATAAACAGCCATACTTGGTAGAAAGACGTAAAAAAGAGGACAAGCAGGAGTCATCTTCCAAACAGAGTGCGCAAGAAGAAACCGACGGAGACTCCTCTCTATATGAAACAGAGGCAGCGACGTACAAGGGCTCTGGCAACACATTCAAGGAGCTCTACACTGATGGAGAAGAAGACGAGGCTAAACTGGAGCAGATAATAGGAAAAATTATGGAGAAGAATAACTTCAAGTCCACACCCTACCCAGCACCAACTCAGCAAAAAGAAAGGACATCGACCAGGACGGCAGCAAGCAGCACGAAGGCAACCAGAAAGGAGACGACTACATCCGCAACACAAAATAAGATGAAAATTAACGTATCTCCTATAAATATTTCATTCCAGTCTACAAACGATACTTTAGCCATATTTAGCGCTTAAGACAGGTTTCGTTATAAGGCGATTTAGTGATAATCGGCACTCGTTACACGTTCAGACTATGGAGCAGTACAAAAAAAATTAAAGAATGTCTTGAAAAAGCGAAAACTCAATTCTATTCATTTACTGCCAAAAACGAGCGCATTCAAAGTATCCTCTTAAAAGGAATTGACCCAGACACTGAACCGGATCATTTACTTGAGGAGCTTAAAAGAGAAGAAGGAGATAAATTAGAATTTATCTCCGTTAAACGATTTAGCACTCCTGCCTCTAGGGAAAATCAGAGAAAACTTTCAATATACTTAGTGCAGCTCTCCCCAGAAAGCCATCTTGATAAGTTAAGACAAATTAAACACATAAATTATCAAATGGTTACCTGGGAAAAACTTAACAAAAGGGACACTGTATTACAATGTATGCGATGCCAACGCTTTGGTCACGCAGCAGCGAATTGCCGAATGGCATTTCGCTGTGTTAAATGCGAAAACAACCACGGCCCAGGACAGTGTCCCCTAGGTAAGGAAAGGGTGGAGGACACAAACAAATTATTTTGTGTCCTATGCCAGAAACATGGGCACCCCGCTAATTATAGGGGATGTCCACGTTATGCAGAGCTGCGCGAAAGAATTCAAATCCGGAAACAGCAAATCGAAGAAACCAAGCGTCAAAAGCAACAAATGCTTAACAATTATGTTGCGCCGAATGTCTCCTTTGCCCAAATGGCAGGGGGTCAGAAAACAGCGCCTTCGCAAGCAGCTCAAAAGAGCAGCTTGCCTCCTACAACAACCACAGAGCCAGACTTCAAAGCTATGCTTATGGCTATTTTTAATCAAATTACGCTACTCAACAAAAGATTAGATGAGCAAGCAGAAAGGATTAACATAATTTATTCGACGCTGTTTCCGGAGACGAACGCTCCGTAAATTACCTCTGCTGCGCTGATCGGAGAGAATACTTTTAAGGTCATCAGTATAAATGTTAATTCACTCATAAGGGTGGAGAGGAGAGCAAACCTATTCGATCTGCTGCAACGCGAAAATCCTGATATACTTCTGGTCAATGAAACAAAGCTGAATCAGAAGCATAAACTGGATTACAGGGGGTATGAAATTATAAGGAAGGATCGCCCTAACTCCTTACAAGGGGGAGGAGTGGCAGTGATAATAAAGAAAGGCATAAAATACAAACCTGTGTACAGCAAAGAAGTCTACCGGTTCCAAATAATAGAAGTGTGTATAATCTGCATACCCCTCTGCAGTGGTAAGAGGCTGTATGTGGGTGCGATATACGCTCCGAATGTTTCGGAATCTTCTCAGCAAATATGTTTTGTCGATGAGATCGAAACCTTATTCCAAACACTCCAACTAGATTCGAATTCAAACTATTTTATTCTGGCTGGAGATTTTAATGCAAAACATTCAAATTGGAATAATAACACAACTAATACTCGTGGCAACCTACTCAATAATTGGTGGGTTAGTAACCGTATCCAGCGCAGAGTGGCGCTTCTAGCAACGGATAGCCCATCTTTTCCAAGCCACGGTTCATTCCTAGACCTTGCCTTGGTAGATAACAGACTAGAATTTGCTCGGACGAACGAAACAGAAGTGAACTGTGTACGAACGGTGTACTACGACAGTGACCACAACGGACTCTGCCTGACTGGACAAGTCCCAAACGAAAATATAGAATTGGTGGAGTACGCCCAGACTGGGTTCTATAATTATAGAGCAACAGACTGGGCGCGTTTCACCAAAGCCATGCACAGGGCAGTTCGGACAAAAATACAAATCCCTACGGACAGAAACTTAACTAATACGGAGATCGACCAATATCTTAAAGATTTGGACGATCTCACACGACAGACAATGAAAGAGACAATACCGAAAACAAAACCGGGATGTAGTGTGGATTGCTACCGAAATCGGACTATAGACGCACTACATAAACATAAAAGCACACTACTAACAGAATTACGAAACCTACAACGACAATACTCCGATAGACAAAGTCCTCGGGCGGCATCTCTCAAATCCCAGCTAAAAGTCCTCCAACAATTAATAAAACTGAATTATCAAATATCTATTAATAAGTATTGGAACGATAAAATTCGAGCTATAAATACCAGTAGCCCGAGTATGTTTCCAAACATAAATCAAATATTCAGGAGGCGGGATAGAAACAAAATTGAGAGCCTATGTTTTCCGAGGACTCGACAGAGTGAAGACTTCATCAGAGAGGCAGGGCTAGACCCGGTCGAGGTATCTCTTGATGCGAATACGTTCCTCGTGGAAGAGGAGCAAGCAAAGGTTGATGTGATGGGCGCGTTCTACCAGAGCGTGTATTCCATGAACACTCCTGTTCGGCCGGATCGCGACCTGGAGAACAGAGCACTTCTCAGTCACTTTCGACTTCTCAACGAGATAAGGGACTGGAATTGTCGGAATCGCTGTATCACTAATTTTAGTGAAAATAATCGGGCTGACGAGGTCAATGACGAATCAGTGGGACCTGTTTTCGTTGAGAAGGAAGAACTTGCTCTTCTCTTCCGGGAGACGAATTCTAAGACATCATCAGGAGTTGATGGGATTCCGAACATAGTGTTACGATATATGCCACGAGTAGTCACGGACAGTTATACCATCCTGTTCAATAATGCACTGAATAATGCACATTATCCAGAGCATTGGAAGACAGCGATGGTATACCCAATACCAAAAAGGGATAAAGCAAGAAATAACCCTTCAAACTTAAGGGCTATCAGCCTACTGCCCAATATAAGTAAGATATTCGAAAGAATCATTCAAAAATCCATACTAGCTTGGACTGAAGAGAAGAAGATTATACCGGATAAACAGTTTGGCTTCAGGGCGAGGCATAACACTATTCATGCTGCGTCTAAACTAGTATCCGACATACAGTGGAACAGAAGTAAGGGGCAATGTACAGGAGCTTGCCTTATAGACTTTGAAAAAGCCTTTGATACTGTTTGGTTAGAAGGACTGATCCATAAATTAATTACATACGGAATGTCGAGACATTTGCTGTACATAATATATAATATGATCATGAATAAGAAATTTCTCGTAAAAAGTGGAGATTTCATTTCAAGCAGAACTTTCGAAATTAAAAACGGGTTGCAGCAGGGCGCGGTACTATCCCCTCTACTTTTTAATATTTATACAGGTGACCTTGTAGGTTCGCTTCGGCATGCTATAGCGTACGCAGATGATTTAATAGTGTACAGAACGGGTCCAAAAGTGGAAGTTATACAAAAGCTCCTACAACGTGACCTTCAGAATATTGAAAACTACGCAAACAAATGGAAAATGAAAATAAACCATAGCAAATGCGAGGTAATCCTATTCAAGCAGCCAACACACATAGCAAACCGCGACACCAAAAAGAATTGGAAAAATTTAATGATTAAAAGCCAAACTGGACAAACATTAGAGCAAAAGACCGTGGTCAGATATTTAGGAATTTGGTTAGATAAATGCCTTGTTTTTAATCACCAGGTCGACAAACTAATTGAAAAAGGAAATAAGGCTTTCCAAATGACCAAGCGATTGTTTTATAGCAAACATCTTGACTCCAGGGTGAAGATAGTTTGTTATCAGTCACTTGTAAGGCCCATATTAACGTATGGATGTCCAGTTTGGTTTAATATAGCGCCACTTTACACGGAAAGGATCCGTGTGTTGGAAAGACAATGTATTCGGGCATGTTTGTCAAAATACAGAACTGCGGATTCCGAATACGAAAAATATTATTCCAATAAAGTGCTTTATGAGCTGGCAGGTCTGAATAGGATAGACAATTTCATTATAAAGCTAATAAGATGTCACGTTTTAAGAGACATGTGTAATGAAAACAATCTGATTTCACCTTGCAAAATTCGTACAATTCTCTGCAATTGTGTGCAGTATATCATTTAGGACAAAGTGTCGCCTAATCGCCCAAAGAAAACCCACGACGGTGCCACCAAGGCGATTCTCTCTTGTGTGAAACGTGCACGGGGGGTCCTACTACTTGTAGCGGCGATCTGCGTTCCAGATCTGCGACGCTTTGATGTCGCGGACCATGGCGCGGGCGCCGAATCTTTTGGGTGAGGAGCAGGGACATCACGTACGTCAGCTGCTACTTCACCCCGAACGAGCCAATAGCGGACTTCCAGGCAAAGCTAGATGACCTGGAGGAAACCGTCCGCGTCATGGGTGGGGACCTGGTAGTGGCTGGGGACTTCAACGCGAAGGCTTTGTAGTGGGGCGAATCCGTGCCCGAATCTTGCGGAGGACTTCTCCTGGACTTTGCGTCCAGGACCGGGCTGATGGTCTTGAACACCGGCTCGACGTCCACCTTTCGGCGTCCTGGGTATGGGGGAACCATTACCGATGTCTCCCTAGCGACAGAAAGTCTGGATGCACGTGTGCAGCACTGGCGGGTGATCGAGGACTACACGGACAGCGATCACCAGTATTTCACGTTCCGCGTACGTGATATGGCGCCATTGCGGGCCTGCCGCCTGCAGAGCTGTCTCTAGCCATTGTACGCGGCCAGCAAACCACTGGCGTGATTCCTGAAGGGTTGCCGCCTCTAGAGCGGGCCGCCCAGGTGGTGGACTCAACAATGAGACTGATCCACCGGGCCTGCCGAGAGGTTGTGCCGAGGAAAAAAGGATGCAGGGAAGGACGCCGTCCTGCGTACTGGTGGACGGACGAAATCGCGGACATGTCTCTGCCCTAGGTGGCTGGCTCAACGAGCTGATCGAAGCGATATCGACGCAACGCTTAGATCTGCCGAACATAAGGCGGCGGAAGTCTCCGGAGGGCCATCCTGGCAAGCAAACGCCGATGCTGGCAGCGGCTGGGAGAGGACCTCAATGAGAATCCTTGGAATCTAGGGTATAAGATTGTCCTTCGGAAACTGGGGATATTCTCACCGAATGCTCTCCTCGATGCGGGAACGGTCCGATCCATACTGGATGCCCTTTTCCCAAGCCATCCGCTGGTGCCAAATTACGTGGCCCGCGAGGCGTTCGACCCTCCTCTATTCACAATGGAGGAACTTATGAGTGCCTCGCAAAGCCTTCAAAATAAGAAGGCACCAGGGCCCGACGGACTTCCGGCGGAGGTGCTGAAGGCGTTGACGGCGAGCCATCCGGAAATCTTGCTTGATATGTACAATGCCTGCCTGAAAGCGGGGGTCTTTCCCTTCCGCTGGAAGGCAGCGAGGCTTGTGCTTATCAGCAAGGGCAGGGGGCCGGCAGTGTCCCCGGGTCGTACAGGCCGCTGTGTATGCTCGACATGGCCGGCAAACTCCTGGAGAACCTCCTAAAGCCTCGCCTCCAAACAGCCGTTGAAGCTGCTGGAGACCTTTCCGAGAGGCAGTATGGCTTTCGGAAAGGGAGTTCGAGGGTGCATGCTATCCAGGAGGTTGTCGACGCGGTCCTGGCAACTGAATGCGGGTACCATTACTTTCGCCCGGTGTATCTGCTGGTCACCCTGGATGTGCGCCACGCCTTTAATTCGGTGAGGTGGGGGGACGCGCTTAATGCGTTAGAGCGAGACTTCAGGGTCCCTCAAAATCCATTGCAGATGATGAGGGATTACCTGAAGGATCGCGCGCTCACGTTCGCTACGGAGGATGGCCCGGAAACGAGGGTTCTCTCAGCAGGGGCGGCCCAGGGCTCCATACTGGGTCCCGACATATGGAACTACACATATGACGGGATCCTTCGTTTGGAGATGCCAGAAGGGTCTTTCCTGGTTGGGTATGCTGATGACATAACGGCGCTAATTACCGCCAAAAATGTCGCGGTTGCCCAAATGAGACTCAACCACGTGCGTGACCACGGTTTGGAGTTGGCACTTGCCAAGACCGAGATCGTGCTCCTCACGAAAAAACGCATCCCACTACTGATGGAGATGCGGGTGGGAGACAAGCCGTTCCAGACGCGACCTGCGATCAAGTACCCGGGGGCAGTCTCGACTGCAGGCTCACCTTCTGGGAGGAGATCAAAAAGGTCGGGCCGATAAAGCGGCTGCGGTTACGGCGACGCTGAGCAAGGTCATGGCCAACGTTGGTGGACCTACATCCTGCAAAAGGCGTCTGTTGCTCCGCACCGCTGAGGCCATAATGCTCTACGGAGCAGAAGTCTGAGCTGACGCGATGCTTTGGGAGTAGTACCGCAAGCGTTTACTTGCGGTCCAACGTCGAGCGGCGCTCCGCATCGCGTGTTCGTACCGCACGGTCTCGGAGCCGGCGGTGCTAGTGGTCGCGGGTTCACTTCCTAGCCAGAGAACGGCTGTTGGTTGGAGCGAGAAAAATACGGCGTGCTTACCTGTGGGGGATGGCCTCTGAAAATATACGGGTGTCGTCTGATCCCCGAAGTCAAGCAGCATTGGGCGCGGATAGTACTTGGATGGGGGACCGCCTGGGAACACCGCGTGTCGTTGGCTCCTCTTTTTGATTTTGGCTCTCATAATAAAAACTAATCTTTGAAGAATTATCAAAACACACAAATGAACGACTTAATATTTAAATATACAATTAGAAAAACGTTTTGGTTTTTCTTCCTTCTGATTTTGAAAAGATTCCATTTCAGAGCTATGAATTTGAGCTGCAAAGTGTATGTTCTATGAATAGAATTCTAATTGTTCATAAAAAAATATCAATAGTTAAACAGTACAACGACTAATCAACAAAACCAAATCACAGATTTTCAATGACTACAGGTAGTTTATGTCTCCCTAAAACATTTGTGAGCGAGGCACGCAACTTTTATGAGGGTACTGTTTATTACCCTACCTAAATTCTGGGCTTCAGCGACTTCCGCGCAGTTTAGGTAAACCGGTAGTCTTTTATAAAGGTTTCGATTTTAACAGGAAATAGATCCAGCAGGGTCCGCGCAAATAATCTATTTTAGGTCACCTTGCTAATGGAAGACCTTGTCGTAAATTCAACACTGTACATGCAAATTTCGAAATATTTTGCGACCTTAGATAGCTGAATTACAGTCCACTATTTCTAATTTGGATAAAATTTGGTGGATATATTTGTTAATTAAATGAATTTCCTAGAACGAATTTTGAAGGAGAAAGTGTTATGCTCATAATTTTTAAAAAAAAAGTTTATTTTATACATGTCGAAGAGGCTACAATTAGAATACCCGAAACTGTAAAAACCAATGCTCCGACGTGAACCTGTTAAGAATATAATAACGGAAGGTCATTTCTAACTCCTTTTGTTTTGCAATACTTTTGTAGTATTCGATATTATATTGTAATTTCACTTGACGGATAAATTCTTTTATGACACAGAGATATTTTATGTTATTTTCGTGTCATGTCTAAGCAAAAGTAGAAGATAATAAATACATTTATAAAAATTTTAATTCGATTTTTAGTAATATATATTAGAATTAATATAAAAAGATAAATTAACTTCATTGACACCAATGCTCACATGTGCGATATAAGCGCAATGTGAATTCTTGATATTCTATTAAAAAATGAAAACAAATAAAGTACATACCTTTACAAAACTTCGTTGTATTGCTGAAAAGTTCACTATACTGTACAATTTTAGAATAACAGTCTTAAGCTTGTTTTGATCTGTCAGTGACTTTAGCCAATATGATCGTTACCACTTAATTAAGTGGATCCTAGTTATTTTCACCACTCCTTTTGCCTAAGCCTACTGGATTATCAGATCTAACAAGTTTGGCTCGACTTTCTAGGTATCTTTAATGCACTTAAAATTTTTTCTCAAATGAAACGTAAGAAAAATTATATTACTATTATAAATGCATCTCTTTTATAAATGTGGAAATAATTAAATGAATTACTCTAATAAAAAAAGTTATGTTTAAGTTGAAATTTTTTATAAGTATGCAGAAATTGTATCAAACTTGGAATTTCAAATAGTAATATTCGGGAGATCCGCTGAAGGTATTATTGAATTTGGCTTAAATGGGTGAATTTTTTATATTGGTTTGAATAAAATAAACAACCATTCGTCTGCCAAAGCTCCTAAATTTACCTACAGCGGATCTCCAAATATTTTCAAATCAAGCGACGGAGGAAAATCAGTTAAACAAGCTAATGGAGCCCCTTTACTTAAGACTCCATTGCCACAATCACTTGGGGGTCCCTTGGAGATGATCTAGGCTCTGGCGGATCATCGTTAGTATCTGGAGACTGATCATCATCAGGACGATGAGACGGGCCACTGGTCGGGCCAATCTTAGTCTTGGCCATGCTCAAGTAATGCATATTCTCATCGTCATCCAATACCTTAAAGGGTTGATCCTTGCCAACAATAGCAATAGAAATGTTCTACAATAGTACAGTTTATTAGATGATTTTGTATTATTAGAAAAATTAGTTGACTTACTAGTAGTGGCGATAGCTCATCTTTAGTAAGCAAGTCTTCACTGGGCAGTGACCCCCTGATGGCCTGGATTCCGTGGCAAATCAATTCATCCTTGGAACATTCTCCGAACTCAGACAGATGCCTTTCCAAGTAGGTCCTTGCACTCTGCGATCTTGAGCCGATAGACATTGCTTTGCAGTTGAAGTAATTAGCGGACGGAACGACCTGATAGACATGAGGTCCTTGATCGTCGTATCCAGCAACTAACAGACCGACGCCGTAAGGTCTGCGGTCGTACCGCTGCGTTGTGATCTGCATCTTGTTCCCCAAATTCATAATCAGGCGAGAAACTGGGTAATTCGTGTCATAGGAGTACTTGTAATTGAGGCACTCGGTGCGAAGGTAACGGCTAAGAATTCTAGCGTCTGCAGTAATTCCAGCGATTGAAATTCCCAAGTGTTCATCGATGGGTATAATTTTCTTCTGGTAGGACGCCAGCTCGGATGAAGCCCGCTTCAATGCGACTAAAACGGCATAGTCACGATTTTTTAGACCAACCGTGGCTGCACCAAGTTTTACCGCTTCCATCGCGTACTCAACTTGATGAAGCCGTCCTTGAGGGCTCCAGACGGTAACATCGCTGTCGTATTGATTGCGAAACTGTAGAAGGAATAAATGTTAGAAAATCACTTGAAAAGAAATTACCGACAAGTTAGGTTATGAAAGGTTGGCAAGCAAAATTTCTAAAAAGTCGCCTAAATCAATAAAACTTCTCTTTTTTCACTGCCTGTATTGCTAAATTTGCGTTAAATGCATTAAATTGCTAAATATCGCGCAAAACTACTTACCATCTTACAGCTTCACTAGAATGACAAAACAAATTTCAGCAGACTACTGCTTCGTGAAGTTGTTTACGATTTTTCACCGCCACCAAAATTTGACGTTTTTCAAAGTACAGTAAGAAGGAAAACTTTTAAGGATATGCGGTTATTATTTATATTTATACTTAAAATTATAATTAAATATGCCTTTTTGCTGATGTAAAACCATATTAAAATGATGTTAACAGTTCTGTGTTTAGATTACGCTAATTTTGAGTTAATAAGCCTTAATGAATTTTTATCTGGGAGCATTTTGGAAATGGAACAATAGAAAAGAAGAGAAATCCGTGGTCCATTCCTCAGATGCAAAAACAACGCAAACAAGAAACCATCGGTGAAACGTCAAACAAGTGCAATAAGCTTGACTTATTTTGTGGAAAATTTGGAGAAGGATTTCACTCGCAGATTGTTCAGGAAAAGTTTACAATGGCAACGGTGAACTCAAGGGAGGAGCGCTGGAAAAGGGTAAGAATTCTTTGTCCACATAATAAAGTGAAACATATTCCATGAAAATTCCTCCGCTCAATTTGTCTCAGCACCCATTCCCCATAATCTTCACAAAACTCCCTAATTTTTTATATTACTATGTTGCGCGACCACTGCTAGCATTCCATACATATCTATGAGTTATATTAATAAAATCCAACTATATCTTCGTGTAAATTGGCTGTAGACTTTAAAAGTGGTCCGTGAAAGGGCGTCAGCAGATTGCCAATTTCATCACGCTCTACTTGCGCACGAAACGCAATTCTAGGGTTCTAGGGCATTTAACAATTTGATGAAATACTGGCAATTGAGTCTTATCAATTGAAGACTTTCACTCTTTTGGCAGGTGCTGCACTTTTAAGAGCCAGACCTTATCACAACTGTTGGCTGATTGCAGACCGAGTCCACGTAAGACTCGTTTGCAAAACTCTCAAACAATGCGATAAGCCGACTCACCTTATTTACATGTTAAAATTTGATAGGTGCCGGTCTACTGCTAAATCTTAAGTCTAGAGAAGCAACTATCTAATACAATTCTTTAAAGGATTTAATGCCTTAATTTATAACAAAGCCAAAAAAATACTGCACAATCATTAATTTTGGATGTCAGAATCTCTAAGAAGGATCAACAATTTGCAGTGCAATTTTGATTTTTCTAATATTTTAGAGATATTCCGTCTATTCTCTGTAGGATCATCTTTGTAGTACAGTCGTATTTTGCTTCTTTGGTTTACTTTGATAAATTTCTGAGTACTGAGTTTTTGAAAGGAAACTTTTAATAAATTATTATGTTAAATTGAAACTCCGATTAGAGTAGTATAATTATGTCCGTTCCCTACTGCGCTGACCAACCAAAATCGCCATATCCTGTTCCACTTTTTTATTTGAGTTATCTTCTCTTTTGGTCTTGTATTGGTCAACCAGGCTAACTTCTTACATGTATGTATATTATGGCCTACAACAAATATTTTTTGAAAATTGTGCATTGTTCAATAATGTAGCTAATCAGAAAAGCCCTGATTAATTGAAACTGATAAAAAACAGACTAGAACAATTAGTTTAGTGGCGCATTATTTCCTTCACTATATATTTGATATATTCCTGGGTATCCAAGAAAAATTATAAAATTGTTCTTGTACACATTCATTTTAGAAAAATACTTGTTTTTTGATAGTCGGATAATTATCGCAGAACTACTAGTTTTTGAAAATGCATTCTATTATTAAACATTATATTACTTATCTGTTTTCTTATAATTTTTCAGGCAGTGGTAGGTAACTTGCCGCCAGATTTTTTACGTATCACTACACCAAAAGAAATTCAGGAAGCTGCTGATTGTCAAGCTGCAATGGCTCTTTACCAGCAACAAGCTGTGACAACATACATGGTAATTAGCTTGCTCCTTTTGAAAGTGAGATAAGTCTATTAACGCAATCAATTTAATAACAGTGACAGAGTTTAAAATTATCTTTTTAACTGTAAGTAACATACAAAAATGGATTTGTCTCACTTTCCAAACATAGCATTCATATAAATGTAAACTATTTTGAAAATGAAATATCTTTAACTGGGATTGAATTGAAAATAGAATGCTCCAAATATTGTTGGTCACCTCAGCATAACAATTGCCCAAGCCAAATTAGTTAGGAATTATGGTTTGACTCGAATGGATCCCTACGTAAGGATAAGGGTTGGTCATTTTGTGTACGAAACGCAAACGGACCCCAATGGAGGAAAAAATCCCCGCTGGAATAGAGTAATCCATAGTCAGCTACCTTTTGGTGTACATTCCATTTCCATTGAGATATATGACGAGTGCAGCTTCAAGATGGATGAGCTTATTGCTTGGACAGAAATAAAAATCCCGGAGCAAGTGCTACGCGGTGAGACCCACGAAGAATGGTATCCTTTAAGTGGTAAACAAGGGGACGGCGTCGAGGGAACCATTGATGTTGTTCTTAGCTTTAGTACGCAACCAGTGCCGTCGTACATGTATCCGCCCGTTGCTCCGGTTGTAATGGTCCCAAGCGTTTCAGCAACTCTTCCTCGTAGCATGCCCGTCTTTGTAGCTCCGCAACAACCTCAAGTGCCACCACCAATGCCCAAAATAAGTGAGGCCGATTTGAAACAAGTAAGTCCGCAATATTTTGCACACTTTATGACAATCTAATGAATACCTTTGATATTTTTAAGGTTCAAGAAATGTTTCCAAATATCGACAAGGAGGTTATCAAGTCAGTTTTTGAAGCAAATCGTGGTAATAAAGATACGACCATTAATTCATTGCTGCAAATGATTGACTAAAAATTACATCGGAGTGGCCAGATAGGACCGAATCGATAGAGGAAAAAGGCTGTGTAGTTGTATTTCTAAATGGCGGAGAAGGCTATGAATCTTCCACATACAGCTTACGATCTGGCGAAAACCTATCATTCAAGTTATTGTCTATGTTTTCTATTTACTAAGTCGACTTGTTTTCTTTCACTTATTGTTTTGAGGATTAATGTATTATTAATGGCTTTTACCCCAAACAACTGTTTATGCGAATAAATTATATTCAAATGTATACAGAAATATTTTTATTACTGCTGCTCTTTTTTGATTCATATTTATATAAAAATTCCAGCGCAAGTTACATGCACATTTTTTTAAATATTCACGAATGCAAAATAACCGGACTTTTAAATGAAAATAGAGGAAATTGGAAAATATTGAAAATGTTTTATCAACCAGCCGCAATTTCTAGGTTGACCTTGTTTGCATCTTACAACTTAACATAAGAGGCTTGTTACAAATAATGTTCAGTTGAATTGAAACTCAACAATTTTAATGTTGAAATGCAAGGCAGTGTTTTGGCTATTGAAAGTCAATTAAAAGGTTATTAATGAAGCTGGCACTCATAACTCTCTTTTCAGGTAGACCTTATATTTGAAGAAGTTAGAAATTATTGCAAAATTTAACCGAGCGTTTAAAAAAAATGATTTACCCAAAAAGGCAGGGAAAGAATTAATATATTACTTGAAAAACCGGAAGAAATGAAGAAAATGAGACCTTAAGAAGCACCGGCTAGTAATAAATTCATACTTTGTCTTGTTTGACCACCAATCAACCCTTAATTATTCTGAGATTTGGCTCTACACTACATGTTCCAAACAATAAAACAAACACTAACTGATTATTTTTCAAAATGCTTGTTTGTATAAAATGAAATTAAAATGTGATAATTATGCAATAGCAACAGATACATATTAAATCATAATATTCGAAGAACAAAATTAGAACAATGAAAATAAAACCGATAATAAACCCGGCGAAGTGAATTAAATTATTTATCAGTAATTAATATTTTAAAATAAACGATTCATTAAATTAAATTCAGACAATTCCACATTAGCACATTTTAGTCTCCTTTGGGAAATGACATAATGCTAAAGAAATATGAGAAAGGTTTTTTAGGTTCATCATAAATTTAACTATCTTTGAAAGTGTTTCTAAAAAGTATAGAATAGAATTTTATTACCCACCCACCCTGCATACCAAATTGCTTTGAATCCCCTCTCAATAAATTTTTGCAGTCGGTGAGTTATGCTTGCCATGCGACTCTTCACTACAATTTCCTGCATCCGCAAACTTGAAGCTACTAAGTTCACGTGCTCCATGGCCTTGCCTCCTAGAAGCTTCAAAATGGGTTAGAAAAGCCCCTGAGTCGGACATTAATAAATATTTTATAGGACGTCGGGGCAGGTAATGAACTAGTTGCCTTCGGAGAGGTTCGCATACTTACGTGAGGCGTGTGAATACATCCTCAAAATGCGGGCGTACGAAACGGAGCCCACTTGGGCTCGAACTCACTGGGTATATAGAACATACAATAGAATATTTTATGGAACTTCATGTGCTTCATGCACTTCGTAGTCATCGGGAGATAGGTAGAAACTATAAAATGGTGTTCTTGCTAGAGAACGTTCACCTTTTTCTGGGTTTAATAAAGTAGGATTAATATAATCTCATTGAATTAAAACAATATCATAAACGACCGAAAACTTTAATACCTTTTACTAAATAATACAAACATACATTTTCAAAACAAGGTAGCAACAAATTTTATAAAGTTTATTTGAATTATTTATTGCTCAATTAACCGCTAAATATTTATAAAACCGTTTAAATAATTAATTTTAAGTAAATAAATCTCTCCTTAATTTTTAAATAATATATAAATACCTAAAATGCACATCTACCAACTAAATTTTCAGAAGAAGATCGCCTAATTATCAAAAGCCATTAGCTATTAAGAAATTTGATTTCATACGGTCCAACCTGAAGACAAGGTGGAACCACGCTTCCATTCTATGGTAAATTCGAGTATTAGTACATACTAGATATCATTTACTCTTTTTGGGAAAATATTTAATCGCCATAATATTGAAGAAGGTTAGATGGCTATGGTTCTAAAATGGCACAAGCACATAGTCCTCCAAAACAAAAATTTAAAGATGAATTTATACCATCAAATTATTAACTGCTAACTTAAAATTCCGCCTCCGAGCTTGAGGCATTAAAAGTACAAAGAATAGGTCACATTTATGTACTACATTTGCGTCTTTATTTCGAATCCTAAGAACATTATAGAAAAGTTGCTTACAACTTTGTTACAGTACATAAAACATTGCATTTAAAATTAAAGAAAAATATCTAATTAAAAGCTATTTTGCGCTTTCATTTCTAAGGTTTTGAAGGGACTCCATTTATGTAAAAAAAATTTTGTTGATACATTTTAAAATATATAGTATGTATAGTCATGAATTTTATTTGTTCGAGTCAATATCAACCTACACAATTAGACGAAATACGAAGAAATTGTTTTTTCTAGTGAGCTTCGAACATTTTAAGAAAAATATTTTTCATCTCTTCGTAATTATTTAACGTAGCGAGTAAAATACAGCATATTTTTATTTTTTGGAATACACAAAAATATATAATGATTTTCACAGATATCGGGATCTAGAATCAAATATTGCGAAATTCGTGAAAGATCAGATCAAATTGGAATCCAGGGTCAAAAATGTGGGATGGAATAGAGACAAAACTTATTATTCGAAATGTTTTAACTTCTTCATACTTGTTTAATTACTGAGTGCTATCAGCAAGTTTTAGTTATATTTACTACTGAGGTATCACCGTTGTTTTGTATTTACATATGTAGTATGTATGCTTTTTATTTAATATAAAAAAGGACAACATATGCATAAACTTCAGAGCACTACCGCTGATTTATTCAAAACGAGACTTTAATTTTTGAAACAATTGCAAATATGTACTTAAATTGATTTGTGTTTCAACGTATTTCTTGTTATTTACTTCACACGGTTAATACAATTGATAAAACGGAACAGATGAGATAATTTTCGCGGTGAATGTGAAGTGCTATGATAAACTGTTTAATATGTGATAATATAAGTACATAAAGATAGCAGCTATGCTTTAACTTAATAAAATTTCTCATGTAATCTTTGAACTAGCATCAGTTTAATTAATGTTCGAACAGATTATGAAAAGAACAGTAATATTGTGAAAATCGAGTTATTCTTATTATAGTTCATTAATTTTAAATGTTTTACTTCTGCGTTCTTCGTTCTATACTCAACAAATTTGAAAGGCATAGTGCAACGTGTAATAATGTAATGTTTTTTGTGCTACAAAGTATATAACGGCGATTAATTTGGTTGAGTGGTTGATTGAATTGTTTACTTTTCATTCTTCATTCTCTCAATTATGCTATGAATGCAACAAACTGTTCAAAATATATTTGAATTAATCGGAGTCTATTCATTCATACATTAAGTGTAATACTACTTTCGGATTCTACTAAAAAATGAACATGTTTGAGTAAGTTGATAAAGAATTAGTTTGTTATTATTGCATTTTCCAAGAGATCAAATTATGCTATTACTAGTTTTCTCGCTCTCGGCATCCGAACTACCATAGTACTTGAGAGAATTACATATTTTTTCCCTTTGTTATATATTTAAACCAGATTTGTATAATTTTGTAATTAAGCTATAATTGTTTTTCACAAATAATCTTCGAAATGTTTATATAGAATTTAAGTAAAACGCATAAAACAAGTTTGCAAAATTGTTTAAACATTTTCAGTTTATGGTTTCAAGGTTCCAGCTGACTCTTTGGGTATGCCAATAGTTAAAATTACAAAACTCTTAGCTCGGCAGTTTAGAGGTGGTTTTAATTAATTATGTTTGGAATTATTGGAACTATGGAACTTAAATAAAACAATGAAAGACATTTTCTTTTAAAATATAAGACTTATGTATATTATATTGGTGGTACTGGGTGGAAACTTTTGCAAAATTAATACATTTTTTAATAGGCCAAAAATAATAATTATTTAGTGCAAATATGAAATTTTACTTAAAATGTCCGACATTTTTTCGAAATCAAAATATGTATGAAGACTTCCATTTAGTCCCAAGAATGTATAGTTTTTTAATAAAACCCGTTAGTATTTTGATACTTGAAGATCCACACTTAATTTTCAGGGAACACAGCAAGTCGATTTTTGTTTGGATCCTCGAATGATTGGCAATAACTCAGTAGTTTTCACATACATATGTAGCTATTTTACCATAAAAAGTTATTGAATCTTTCTGAAGTATAGATTATTGGAATAAAATAGTATTGGTTGGAAAATATGTAAACCTGTCTTCAAACGGAAATCGTAAAAAAATTCATTATTTTGACCTCTCAAAGATATGGACCTCCTTAAAATCATTAGAAGCCCTATAAAGTGGAATATAATTTTCACTTTGCAATTTTCCTTACTATAGTTTTTACCAAACTGATTTATCAAAGTTTTCCTAACGCATGTAGTTTACATACATACATACATACAATGTACATATGTAAGTCAAGTTTTCACGTTGAAAAAAAACATATGTAACATATATATGGTATGTATAAAATAATAAGATGTAAAAGTACATCATTTTGGACCCAATATATTGCATATTTAAAATTTATCGCTAAATATAAAATACCTCATACACTTATTTTTAAGAAATTTTAATTATATTTAGTACTGAGCCTGCCATTTTGAATTCCGCGATTCTGAGACTGGATTTGCAGTAGTGCCTTTGTAGACTCTATGTTTTTTGATAAAAAAGAAAAAAATACCAATGGAATCGAATGCAATGCTTATAATTTAAACAAATTGAGTTACTGGGCTATACCAATGAATTTCTCCAAGTGCGATGCATCTGGCCTGTAGTATTACTCATAGAAAAGTTGATTTTAAGTAGTCTCTTAAATTTGCAATGCGGTCGCAGACTGCACCGAGTGCACACTGAATTATAAAAAGAACGCACGCACATCTAATCAAGGCATGCAAATATCGGAGCTAATTTCACCAGGCAGGTCGACTGATTGCAACGCGTTGCAGCACAGAGACAAAGCGTCGTTGCGAAATCGGACTCGGCGGCGTTGAGACAGCGCGACTGTGGCGGATGTTAGATTGGGTCTGCTCGATCCGCGTTTGCCCCGGGTTTGGATCTGGCGACTTGGCGCGGAACATCGAAACGCCAAAATTGCGGCAGCAGCATCTGGACCATCAGCATCCCGCCGATAAAGAAAGAAAAATTAAAATAACAATAGCCGTTACCAAATTGGCCGCCGGGTGAGTCATGAGGGGTTGGGCAATCCACTTGCCGCTGGCCATTTGTTTTGTAGAACGTAATGTGTTCCAAAACACCTGTGCATCTTTCGTTTTCCTCCGCCGCCGTCGCCAGGTAAAACTCGAGAAACTTATTGAACCGAGAAAAATTGCGTTCAGAGAGTGGAACGGCCGCAACCGAAGGGGAAAATCCATGAAGCCATATGCGCGAAAGGGGATAGCCCGACCTGGATCCGGGCTAACCTTGGGCTGAGTCGGGTCCACTTGAGCCGGCCCGCAGCTGGGGCCCCGGACCCGCTCCCCTTACAAATGTTCGCCAGAGGCGTCTTAATTCACGGGCGGTTACTACGGACGTCTCTTCGGGGCACGCCGCCGAGGAAGCGCTCTGTCTGCATCTTCAAGAATAGCATGACCTCCAACTACCAAGGAGCACGCAGATGTTCGCGAGTCGGACAGTGTTCACAGCTGATTTGGCTTACTGTATGCTTTCTTCAAAAGTCCCGCCAAAGATCATCGTTTCATGGCAGTTATTTATTTGCAATATCTTTACCTTCTAAAACTTAGTATAAAATCTACTATGAAAATGTAACCTACTTCAAAATTACAATTTTTTTTTTTTGGTTCATTGCAAATTTTAAAACGAAATTTATAGGTATGATATAGATATGTACATGTACATACATACAACTCGTGAGCAACTGTCAGATATTAGAAAAAAATGTTTGAACCAATTTGGATGATAATAGCACCATATTAAACCTGATATTTAAGCTGAAACCCTGAAATTTCAGCTTTAATTTGGCGCCACTATCATCGAAATTGATTAAACTAATGCTATCTGAGTCAATTTGGTTGCTCGCGAGTAAAGTTTTAACCTGTTTAAGATCATGCGACCGATAAGTATGTAGTTGTAAGCTTGTTTTGTTTCTACAACTTTAGACGCTTTCATCCTTAAAACAGAGTTCTTAGAGTTTGTGTTAAAAAAAAAATATTAAATCTATTCTCTCATGCTCGACGAATCTTAAAAATAGGTAAAAATTTAGTGTGTATAACATTTTATTTATACTGATTCGATTTTGTTCATTCTAATTTAATCCTTTTTGTTCCTGGACTCATAATGGTCAAGTGTACAAAAGAGCCAAATTTTATTTCATACAGATCTCGCTCTGCTGGGATTTTTTCATATTGGTTCTATGATAACATGGTTTTTTAATTTTATTTAGTAATAGGAGCAATAAAAAAACCTCAAAAATCTGCCTTCCTAAATATCAAAAATATCAGCACAAAGTACTAGGTTTTTTGAACAAACAGTTTTGTACAATGAAAACTACCTTTCAAAATTATGATAGTAATTTGAAGTCAGTGGTAATAAAAGCTGCTCATTCCTATGAACTCCTATCTATGTACGTATTTGTTTGGGATTTGAATCACTTTAATTATAAATACAGATATGTATGTAGAAATTGTGAAAAACTGTAGCTAGATAAATAATATCCATTTTTATTTTTGTGAATTTTTTAAGCTACTGACGCATTTGGATTCGGTTATAAATGGCTATAGCTTATTTATTTACTTAAAATTAGTTAAATTTGTATAGACTATTTTTTCAGCTTAATTAATATGCTTTAAGATTTATTATTCATTCAAGAAAAGTAATAATAATACATAAAGAAACGGTTTAATTTAAAAATTTACACAACTATAAGCAAAAAAAATTGTGACAGAATTCAAATGTGTTTGAAATCTGCTTTAATATTTGCTACGTTTCGACTTATAGTTATTTCGTCGTTAGGTTTGACAATAAAAATACCTTTTGTGAATGGAAATTAAGTCTTGAGGTTTAAATGAATGTTTTAGATGAAACGATTAGCAACATAAAGTAAGATGAAAATAAAACTAAAGGCAGGCTTATCTAATCAACAGTTGCGCAAATCATACGCAGTAAAAAGGTAAATAAGTACGTACGAACCTAGTTATTTAAGCGCAATTTCTTTTGTCTATTTTGGGAATTCACTTATGAATGGGTGCTAGCTGATTTGTAACTCTTCGTTTCATAACTTTTACCAATTTGGTCATTTTTGCAGGTAACATTTAGTAGGTCGTTACACGGAAAAACTGGCTTTCTTGACCCTGATCTTTCCGCTAAAAAGTTATACAAGCTCTGTGAGTCAGTGTACCATGGATAATAACGCAGCGTTAATCTATTCAAAGACGAACATCTTGAAAGCAGAAATAAAAATATATTTTTGGGAAATTTACCTGCCGGTAGCTAGCATTACTGCTTGGATAGATGGGCACATTCAAACAGTTGTGCTCCAACCTGATTCCCCAGCAGTTTCTCAGCCAGAAAGGTGGCTCTGGGTAGGGAACCCCCGTCGAAGCTCCTTCCCTGCACTCGACGACTGCTATCGAACCTCTGTGCCTAGGGCTCCGTAGTGGGGCCGCGCTACCACGAGACACCAGCCGGGGAGAAGGCAAGAGCTCCGCGCGGTGGGCCCCACGGGATGGGGTCTCACCTGTAACTACGCATGAGCTGGAAACGTCAGCGAATCCAGTGGGGCTCTCGCCTCGCCACTGAAGCAAGCTCCAGCGCCGTTGTGATGGTTTCGGGTAGATAACTCCATCATCAGTCAGTCGAGAGCCGAATTTTGATGCCGAAAGCGAAACAGCTCAGGGGTGCTGGCTCTGTGTGAAGGCGTTTGCCAGGCCACCAGGAATTCTGTCCAACCTCCAGACTGCCGGACTGGGACCCGTAGTCGGGCTAATTAATTGAAGTGGCGCACCTCTGCGAGGGATTGATTTTATTATTATTTTTTTAGTTTTTATTTCTCGTAACGTTCTTTACGTAGTCGCCCCCGTCCACTTAGTCGGTGCTTTCCGGGGACGGTGCTGTGCCGTGTGCGGAACGTCCCGCAGCGGAAACGGAATAGGAAGTAGCCCCTGCCCAGTCGCACTGTCACCACCTGTGAGAGGTGGCTTTTTGTCCTCAGCTGCCGCTACACCCCCACATGTGCTACCGGGGTTGAGCGCATTTGTTTTTATTTAGAGTCATCGGTCGGCGATTAAACGCGAGTGGAGTGGCCGCGAGTGGTTCGAGAGGCTTTGTGTCTGTGCGAAGGCAAGTGGAAGTTTATAAGCGGAATCGTTGAAAAATAAGTGAACCGAAAATAATAATTTAGCACGGGCGCGAGGAAGTGCAGTTGGTGGTGTGCTCGGGCTCCGGGAATAGTGCGGATGCAAATATAGTGGGGCTCTCTGGTGGAGGAGTTGCTAACTATAATCACCCGTAAACTCTCCCCCCGCATCCTCCTGGATATGTGAATGACTTTGGTGGAGCGACGCTGGAGTTGGACCACGCACACAGTCAAGTTCACCTGTGATTGCTTCATACTCTCGTGGTGTCATCATCGCTGATTAGCCCTGTGTAAGTTTGCCTAATTAGCGCTCCTCCTCTCGTTTAAAATGCTCCGAATTTTTTATATATACATATAATATATATATTTTTCATTTTATATATAATCGCGATATATCGCGCGGCAGAAAAGGTATTGTGCCGGAAAGCGGGAAAGGTACAAAAACCATCGGATCGATTTGGGAGGACTGCAAAAGAACCTTTTCAAATTTCTACCTTTGTTTACCTTTCTGTTCCACCGGAGCATTAAACTTTAGAAGAAACTTTTTTCGGCAATTATGAGGGTCTTTCAGATCTACCTGGTGCCTGGGGATCAGAGGATTTCTTTCAGATCAAAAATACCTTACTTTCACCCAGGGACCAAAAGTGTTGTTGGGTTTTCTTAGAAGTAGCTCTACTATCACATCTTCGGACTACAGCCTCTGTCAGCTAGAAAAATAATAAAAGCAATTTAATAGAGGAGAACGTCACAGTTGCGCTTATGAAATAGCATCTGCTGTTCTTTTTCTTCACATAAAATTAAAAGTTCATTTAAAATTCTATTCGCATACGGTAGTTTCGTTGTTCCTGCTTAATTTTAGGGTTGAAGGCTATTTGTTTTCCTTTAATTATAAGACAGAGTACCGTCCTCAGTTCTGCACTAATATTAAATTAGTTTCTAAGTTTACTTTAGAGTTTCGGGGTTTTTGTTAAAATACTGAATAAACCCTTTTCGTTTGCTTTAAACTGCTTTTAGGTTTATAAATTGGAACCATAATTTTAGGCTTCCGCATAGTTACTACGAAAGTTGAGTGATCAACCTGATTTGATTAGTTACATCAGTATTAAAAACATTAGCACTGGTCGACTCGGCTTTATTAATCTCTATGCTGCAAGTTTTAAACAAAATTGCTTTACAAGTCCGTAAAGCGGTTGAACAAAGTACTAACCTAATAATGGCGTTTATTGATTCCGATTGAGGGAGATTTTGAAGACTTTAAATAAATGTGTTTTGTTATGAAACAGTAGTAACATTTTTGATTAATAGTGCCTCCTATTGAGTAGTAAATCGGGCAACTACGCAAGCCACTCCATTGCATGCAATTCGTTTTCTTGAATGGAATTTTCCACTAGTCCCGAAGTGTGTTTTGGGTCGTTGTTTTGTTGAGCCTCCCAAAGTGGGGTATGTTATCTTTTGTCTATGGTAACATAAATAATTGATTCTATATTGGTTATTATTATGTAGAGTTCGGTTCCACAACAATTATTTTGAAGCTAGTAGTTAGTGAATTATTATTAAGCTTGTACTCAACAAATTGTAGCACACTAATTAAATATTAATTAAATTTCAATAAACAGGTGTTTTTGTGAACTTTTGACCAATTGTATAGTAGTTATAAATTGCTAACGAACGAATACAAGTTTCTGATTTTTTTTGTTTACCTGAGAGGAAGAACAGAACCTCATATTATTTATCGTTGTACCACATGTATTTTGCAATTAGCATGTGGTTATTATTCATTGCATTTAGAAACAAGTTTTCTATTTTATTTTGTTATATGTTTGTGTGTCGTTTTGTAGTTTTTTATCAGATACAATTCAATAGAAGTGATTTTCTGATTGTAAATCTAAAAATTGTACTTACAAAATCGAAAAGTTAAGAAGGTAATTAAAAAATGTTTTCGTAGGCTTAAACATACTATTATAACAATACCAAGCATGGTGTTGATAAAATTTTAGCGCAATTTTTGAGCTTAAACCTAAAAAGAAATATATGAAGTTAACTAAGCAATTGTAGAAATTGTTCTAATATGTAGTTTTCAAAAATTCTTTAGGTCGTATCTTGGTTCTCAGTATGCTCTTTGTGTAATTTAAGCAGGAAAATGTCCGACTATTTGAGATTTTTAAAGGCTATACTTTGAACTTTAGTTTATAAGTGAACAAAGTTAAACCGCGTATAAACTCTGAATGAATTGTGAATAGCCCTTTAGCGGGTTTAGCGTTTGATTTCCATTATCCATTTGACTCATTGAGCGCTTATATTTAAACGGCTCATAATCTGAACCATGTCAAAAGACACTTTACAAGGTATAATTAAAGGTCACATACCAAAATTCACCGAGACAGACCTTCATGGAATTCGATAAAAGCTACGATCATTGCACAGCGTATAAAACAGAATTGACACAGTTTGACTTACTTTGACTTTCCTAAACAAATTGTGCAAGTTCGAAAGTTTATGTTGTATTAGCAGAATTTCTGTTTTAATTTTTAGGTTTTTGATTAAAACAATTATTTTAACGACAAGTGAATTTTAGCTAAACTTGTGGTAATACGATCAGAACACACATCAATTACATTACCTGAATTTTCCAAGTAAGACGGTTACTTTGTTTTATACGTGATCTGCCCTTAATAAGAGAGGCCTTGGGAGAAGTTCATAGGGGAATTAACAATAAAAATTAGAATACAATAACGACAGCTGCAGCATCAACATCAATTATTTTCTTATTCGCACGTAACAATCTCTTTCGAACGTCTTGTTTACGTTAGTCGGCCTTATACCTTAAAAACAAAAGTGAGTCATAAAATTACAAAGACAGGTAACTGCGGTTCTTTCTCACCATTCAGTGGTAATTCCGATAAAGCGATCCGCTCAATTAAGTCATTTCTGATTCGGTTCTATCTCAAGCTTAGGGAGCGAGTCTTCGCTTTTCAAGTTCCTCGCACATGCTGCGCAGCGAAGTCTTTTGTGTTTTTCTCTGGCCAGGTGCAGGTTAATTAAATTAAAACGCAATTTGATCACGAGAAGTCGTACAAAAGCAGTAAGTGTGCATGCTCGCTTTCCCGAGTAACCAACAATGGCGATGCCAACTGTCGTCGTCTTACCAATTTTCACTTTCCCAGTCATAAGATCCTCTAAAGAAATTAATGGCTGCAGGCGGTGGCGGCGCCTTCAAGGTCACACCGTCGTTTTTTTTAACTGCTCTGGAGCAAGTAAGGTACTAACTAGTTTTGAGACGCTCAGCCAAGTCCAGTTGATGTTGACTGAGTCACCTCGGGCTTACGGGCTCACATCACGCGTTAGTGTCACCTGGGAACGAGTTTCTTCTGGCCTTTCATTACGAATTCCAATCACACCGATCGACCATCCGTAATAATGTGACGCACTTTTGCGAAACTAATTACATCATCGTTCGGTGAGTGGTTTTCCTGTGGGAGGAACTTCTGGTTCACTGTGCCAATAATAAAAAAGGGAATTACTTCCTAGCCAATATACCTACTTGGCATTTTTTCAACGATTGGCCTTTTTTTTGGGGAAATGAGATACTTCGTGCTTTGAATATCGACAAGATTTCTTCAAGTTCCTTCTCGTGGTTGAACCAGATTCACTGGAATCAATCAATTTGTTAGTCAAATAAAAACTATTTTAACGTATTTCAGCTAAGTGGTTAGTTGCTAAATGTTTGGTTGATGTGTTAAATACGCAATTAGAAAGTATCACAAAAACCTTACAAAAAACAGAAATCTTAAAGAGTACATTACGAGTAATAACCTTTCGCTTTAAAATGTTGTCTGAAATTACATGCATTATTACTGCATCTAAGATATTATTATATTTCTTAAAATTGGTACGATAGCCAAAATAATCATGATATTTTTACAGAAAATTTGTTTGTAACTTAAGACTAACATGAATTACAACATTAAGCAATATTGAAGATGGCTTTACCAAATTTTTTTTATCAAACTTTAAAGACCTAATTTTTATCTTAATCTTTACTTACTAATTAGGTACTAACTTCAGACAAACACTCGAAATTCAAAAAACAGTGTCTTCCTTCTTGTTAAAATATGTATTGTATATGTATGTAGAATAGGGATTCGAAAAATATCAACATAGCCATTTTGTATATTAGTCATTGTTTTCGTATGTAGTGTAAGTACATTTTTTTTTATTCTATCGATAATTAAATGCCAGTTAAATTTTAAATCACATTAGCTAAATTTTTAATGTTGATTTCTATCACTGAACTCCATTATAGCAATTTTTTCAAGAATAATCTGATTAGTTCAAGGAGTGAAATTAATTTACCCGCACCAACATTTTCCATATTAAATATTTTGAGAAGCGATAAACACTATTCTTAGTCAGATAATGATGATTTCATTTTAATATTTACATCATCTTTTTAGTAGCAAAGTGGACTTGGCGTAGATTTTTTGAGACGTTGTAAATTTGTTGAGTGGAATCGCTTGCCCAAAACATTTTTTAGATGTCCGTTTTTATAAACATCCATAACTAAATTCCTTCACTAATTTTCTCTGACGTTAAAGATCGAATTGCAAATTTACGATTTGTACAGTAAAAAGAGGGATGCGTCCCATGGTATCCAAAAAACTGTGTAAAATGAACTAAAGAAATTTATTCAATTCGAAAAACCGTGTGTGGAGCATTATGAAATCTTAACGATAAATACATTTATATGTATATTTAACATTGAAATCTTAATTATTCGCATTTTTCCATTAATAACCAATATAAAATTGGTCAAGCATACATTTTCTAAAACTAAAGTTGACTGTAATCTGTAATCTTGCATAAGACACTCTCTAACAAATCCGTGTAATCCACTGACGTCATTCTACTGGAAATAAAAAATATTGGTCTTTTTACACAGTGACTAAAATAACTAAATCCATGCGAACCGTCTAAATTGAACTTTTTCCATCTGAAAAGATGACGGTGTCTCACTTGTCTCCTATTTTCATAGGTTTTTTGTGGCTGTGTTTGTGGTGTGGATTAAGCATTGACCTCTGCATGATTTTTTACACCTGAAGTGTTCATATAAAGAATGAAATTTACTGGATGTGTCGTTTCGTCACAAGCACTTCCAGAATAGCTTTGATTTGAGCAGCACATAGACGATCAGTTTGTTCGCATAGGTATAATACATTTGCAATACTTTTTCATATTGGCAAATTTAAAGAGCAATGTCTCTGTCCGAAATATGAAGCTCATTAAACGCATTAATTTTAGCTCTTACTTCCGCTATTAAATAATGTTGTTGTGGAAATATCCGAAATTTAAACAATATCTTCCACTTCAATGAAAAAGCTAAACTCTTTGAACTGAAACTTAAAATTGCCTATATAGGGCAAATTATATATAATATTTAATGCATTTGTTGCTTTTGTTTCTAAAATTATCTAAATGAGTATATGAAATATCTGATTAATTTAATTTGATTATTTGAAAAGTCATTATGATATGTCGCCTTTTGATTAATTGATTATTTTGGGAAAAATTAAATGAGTATATTTAATAAATATAATTTATAAAGATACTACATATGTATTGATAAACGAGACAGATGTAGTCAAATTGTAAAATTTTTTTTTGGTTTTCCAACGTTTGTAGAAAAATAAAAATAATAATATGTGCATTTCAAAAATACTATGTACATTAGACTATGAAATATGTTCAATGTAATGCAATACAAGAAGTAACTTCCAAGACAAAAACTATTAGATCAATAACTTCAAAAATGAACTTTCCTCTTTTGGACACCTACATACGTAAACATTTTATTTGCGGAAGCTTGGAAATAACCCAGTTAAAATAAGCGAAATACATCTGTGAATTAAGCATGAAAGATTGGTTTTTCCTGCTTTTGTGTAAAAAGACCGTTGAAGCCAAGAGCTGTTCTACATCCCCACGGAAATCATATTTATATCGCGCACGTTTAAGGTAAACAGCCGAGTCAAGAATGGTAAAATGGCAAAAGTCGAGGTCAGTCAATGGCACTTGATCTGATGAATCACTCGCGTATTGCGTGCGTGCCGCTTTTTAAAATAAGTATACAAAAATGGATCAAAAACACGGTTTCTTACAGGCGTTGGATTAACGACCGCTTTAAATTCAGCGACCCTATATAGAAATTTCGCGTAGCTTCCGTTAAGCTATTTAGAAACTCCCAAGGTGATTTCCACATCTATATAAAAGACGAGAAGTGTCGGAAACACAAAACTGGTGGTTTTTTATATTCTAAACATTTCCTTACTTTAAGGGGTAACACCACTCTAAGATTTTGAAGTTTTCGAAATTTGTTTTTTCGTTTAAAGTACACTTTAGGGTCATAAAAATGATATGCATTTGTATGTATAGTGGAAAAAAAGTGCTAAGGGGTTCAAGCGCCTCGGAACGCCGTTTAGCGCTTATAAAACTTTAAACGCGTTTTTCTCGAAATCACTTTTTCAAAATCAGGTGGACACGCTGCTCAAAAACCGCTCTATGGATTGCTTTGAAAATTTGACTGTACCTTCACTACCGGATTATCTAGTGAAGTACATACCCGTTTTTTGATTGATCAAAAACTTTTGTTTTTTTACAGACGATTTAGTGTTGATCTTTTCAAAGAAATATCGAATTTTTTTTCAAGCTCGTGCCATTTTTGCACAAATTATTTTAAAAAAAGTCGTATATACTTCACCAGCTTTTGATATGTTCTTTAAGAAAACATTGACTTTTTTTTCTAGGTGCTATGGTTCCCGAGGTACGTGTCCGCCCGTTTGGATATGTTGAAAAAAGCCGCTTTGCAAGAATGGCTCTACAGCCGCCATTTTGTATCTAAAATTGAATAACAAAATTTTGTTATATACTTCTATGTACCCTTAATAGTCCCTGAAATACCGATTTCTTTTCCCATCTTCTCAAAATAAATTATCAAAGTAATGCCTTTTTTTATACATCTAGAGTGGTGTTACACCTTAAATGAAATTTACACACAATTCTCAGATTTGTGGATTGCGAAGTCACACCCCATGGTGAAGGCGTAATATCGAGTGGAGACAGAACAATAGTAGTAATTTACCTGGATCGGCGCCATTATTAGTGTGTTAAATTGATTTTACAACCTGATAAGATGTGAATGAAAGTTTCATACACACCTGGCGGTAATGACATGCAAACAACACGTCTGCCCTATCTGTTGTTTCTAGGCGACCTAATTATTTATGAGCAGACCTCGGAGCCGACCCTGGGGCTCATAGTCACCGTCACCTGGCATTTTCAGGAAACAGGATCGGGCATATGGCATAATGACAAAAAACAAAAAACACCATTTTGACTGCAATAAATCGATATTTGACTAGGGGTGATTTAAATGACGAAATGGCTGTAATTAGGGGCTCGCACGAAATTTGCATAATTAAATTGAAAAAGGATTTTACCTGGGTGAGGAATTGTGCGAGAAGCTTTTCGCAGTGGCATTAATTCGTAAAGTGGGTGAACCTCTGAGCCACCCGAACTCCCTTTTTCCCAAATTAAGTTTTTAATGTTGCTGTCGGATTTAATTATAGAGAACCTGCCGCTGCCATGGTAATTTTAATCTTGACCTATATACAGTGGTTGAGCACCCATAAAATTGGGTAGTCAGGATAATTAGTAGGAAAATGCTTTAGTTTAACTTTATATTGAGGAGTTTTAGCGTTCCTCTTCCAATTCTGGACTGTTTTGAATATGTATGCTGCATTGTTCATTTCGTAAGAATTAAGAGAACGATATTGGAAAAGGTTTGTGAAGCGCCTTTTCATTCTTTCACTTCATTGTGTTTTTAATAGCCCCTCTTACTGATTCAATTATACTGTGCCTACATACCAAGGTTTTGAATAGTTTGGAGGACTTGTATAAAAATAAATGGCGATGTAATTTTTGCTTTTATGATTCAGATGTAAATAACGAATAATGGGATTGGATTCACATTTAACAATTTAAATTAACTCCACATCAATAAAATTGTTATCACTTAGACGTTTGTTTTAAAACTTAATTTGTTGTCAAACGTAGAAATGTTTAAAGTAAACTTAGATTATTACAACAACTTTTTAAAGAGCTTTACTTAAATAGGAAATGCTCACAATTAACTTTAATTACTGCGATTACAAAATTTCTCGCTAAACAACGTTTTTACGGACGCAACTACTGCTATTATTGTTCACCGCTACGGAAAGTAATTTAGAAAAAGTGCTTTTAAAGTTTCTTATGCTCTACTTACTTGTTGACTTTTGAAAAGTTTGTAAATAGATACATTATAATGTACCTTTCGCTTCCCAAAAATAGGCGAATTTGATAATCTTTTTGTGTCGAAACTATTTATTCTATAAAAATGTAATTTGTTTTACATATTATATATACATACATATATGTATGTAATGTATGTAATGTAAAAAATGGTTTTTTCTTTATTGTCGACTATATGAGACTTTCATTGGAACCCAATCTAACGACTGCTGAATTGATCTGAAACAACGGAGCCAAGATTTTTTAAAGTAATCCAAAAAGAAAATGAAATAAGTAGCGAAAAGTCATAAAGAAGTTTCTCGAGACGTAAACTTGAGTAGATATATGGAAAGAAAATCGAATTTTGTAATCTCACCTTTTAAAGAAATTGTCCTGTCTACCAATGGGTTCCACATAATTTTCCTTAAATTATGTGTTAAAATGTTTTATAATACACTGTATATTTCTGCTCGAAATACGCGCTAATACTTTAGACCTCATAAGTTTGTGAAATCGAATATTTTGTATAACATTTTTTTCATATTGCGTTGTTGACTCGTACTTTTAGATCCCCTGAAAATTAAAATTTAATTAATCTTTAACGCATCTTAAAAAAACTATGGCATATAAAGTACTCCACATTACTGTCTCAAAATGCCGAAAATTTAAAGTTGAATAAAAGCACAATGATTTGCATTGTTTTTCTACAAATAGTATGTTTTAGAATTTTACACATTAGTCGTACAAGCACCCTAATTCGAAATTTGAATTGTTGTACGTTATTTTTGTCGAATGCGTTCGCGAATATCCCGGTCCGCCAAAGAGAACGATTCACTGTAGTGCATAGTATTATTTTGTAAAAACATGCATGATTCGTGGTTATGTTAGTATCACTGCTACAGCCACAATCATAAAAGTGTACATATTTTTAGAAAAGAAAAAAATACGTATTTGGTATAGGTACTCGTTTAGCCTCTTACAAGCTTCCAGAATTTTATGTAATAGGTTTTAAATATTACATGGCTGTGTCCGCACGTGATGTAAGCCTACGTGTACATGTTAAATTGAAATCCCTATAAATTGAATTCATAGCCAACGCCACGCCTTCCTGTCTTCACTAAAATGAAGTCACTGGGGGTGGTAGCCAACCACTTTTTTCCTGTAAGTGTTACATAAAAAACAATTACTTAACTATTCAAACACGAAGAGCCGCTGTAAATAGAGACTAAGCACAGCTAATAGCATAATTCTAATAGAGACTAGTCACCTTTGCTGCCCAGATACACACCTCAGTGCATTCTTCAGTTGAGGTAATCCTAATTAAATTCAGGTGACCTGGGAAAACGGGCAGAATTTTTGGGGTGAATCCATTGCGTGCTGAGCACCCATAGAAGCTCCTACGAAAAAGTTGCTTCACCCTGAAAATGCAAATAAATTGCCCCGTCATCTCATTGGAATAAAGAATTGGTTCGATGATACCGTCTTGTGATTTGATATATTTGACTTTGGCAGACACAACATAAAACCACCACCCCGATCAATACTGCTAATGCATTCTTATTATGCTGTGGCCCCGCTTGGCTACCCCCAAGGATTCTTCGATGACTGTGTGGCGCCCGTAAGTAAATTTCCTAAAAATCTCCAAATGATAGTTCCGTGCGTGAGCTGGGTCACAATAAAGGGTTCTAGAGCCCCCCAATTGATTTTCCTTAGTCAGCAAAAGCCCCTCTGGGGTGAAGGTAGAGCAAATCGATACTTTATTGGATTTTAGTTGTTCTGCTGATATTGCACTTATGTCGGTTTTATTTAATTCCCGGGGACGGACAGCCTGCCTCCCGCTGGGTTCTTTAAGTTGACGGGGAAAATACGATCCTGTAAATGTCCCAAAACTATGCTACCCAGAGTGATAAAAAGCTAGATAATGGTTTTATAACGACCTTGCGCTACGAGCATAACTTTTCGTGATTATTATTTATTAGGGAAATCTTTTAATGGACTTGTTTGCTTTACTATTACACGTCAATAGATACGGATGAAGTTTACAAATATTTAGTTCTATTCATAAATACATAAAATATATTCTTAAAATGTAAAGTATTCGCTGAACATTCTAACTTAAAACGTAAAATTGTGTAAATCTAAATCAGAATAATAAGTCAGTTCTCACGCATAATATATGTATATTGTATATCCTTCTTGAAAACTAAATATTTACTTCAGAGAAATTGTGTTTGTATTTTTAGGATGTACATATATTGACATTGCTGACTTTTACGAAAATACATATGTACATATGTGCTTCAATATTTTAACTTTGTTAAAATTACTCGTATGGAACATTCGTGCTAACAACTTGTAGATAAATATCACATTGGCAATACTTTAGGTCAAAGTCTTCCATTAAATGTGCTTTTAGATTAAATATTCTTAAAACTGTTAAATCTTCTTATTGGTAAATAAAATAATTTAGGTATAATTTTATTTTATCAAAACACTTTCGCTAGCTATTATTATTTACCCTTGTCACTCTATATTTCATTAAATTTTTAAAAATGTATTCGTAGTAAAGTTAATAATCTTACCTAGGATATTGCAATATAGAAACAATTTATCCTCGTAATATCAATGTAAGCTATGTATTTGGTTGAAAGAAAGAAAATACCTAAAATTAAAGAGCAATCTTTATTAAATCATATTCAGATCTCTTCAATTACCGATTTAGATTAATAGAACACAAGTTGTACCGTAAATGTTATTACTTTCAAATAATAGCATTTAGTCAATATTGTAAAAATTAATATCTATTAAGACAAATGGTTTTAAAATGATTTCATCAAAAACTATTTTAGGTTATTGTTACCTACATCTTTTTGATAATTGTTTGAGAGATTTTTATTGAGAAAAAATATGACTATTATTTATTTATTTATTATAAAGCAAAAATGCAAGGACTATGTAGTATTGCTTTTTTAAATAGGCTAGACACAGATTAGAAAGGCTTTGTTCAATTCATATAAAATCATTATCATAAATTACAATTTATATTACCAAATTAAGTTTATCCTATATCAGCAATAGCCGAGTTTTATGCCCAAGTGTTAAACGACACTTATTACAATGGCAGTAATAATTTGTGCCTCCCTATCTTTTGTGTTACATTAGCACGTCTTTCCCTTCTCTGACTTCTCTTAAGTAGATTTATGATGATAAGTTACATGGCGCCTATCCGATTACCATAAATTAAGTATGCAGTTCCTCCCACAGAGTGGCTAAAATACGTAATGGCTTTATTTCTTCAGCCCAACAAATCTCCATTCAGGCTGCATAATTAAGAGGCGTACATAAATATACGCACTACCAGAATAGAAAAGTGCTTTTATATAAAAATTAATGAAATGAAATTATCGAGAAAACGCCATGGTTTATTACCGGCGAAATTATGGAAAATCGTCAAGACGCGCAGTGGTGGAACTAATTTTAAAGCAGAAGCAGTGCCCAAATGGCCCACATTGAAATAAATTTCTCTAATTTCCCTTTTATGAGCTCCCTAGAAAACTTGTTTAAGTCATGAAATCTCCAGTCGAAAATCTCTGCTTGAGTTAAAAATAGTTCGGCACCCAAAAATTTTATGCAGCAGCTCCAACACTTGTATAAACGTAATACTTGGCATAGAAATTTAACATGCGTGAAACTTATGAAAATTTCATAGCCTCAAATTGTTTATTGTTAAAAGTTTGTTAATTTGCTAGCCCGATTAGGGGAGTATAAAGGATATGTTAACGATGTTGCAAAAGGGACATGTATGTTGAAATTTGAATTCATAAGCAATCTTTTTGATTTGGCAAATTATTCAGTTTCAAATATGCAGCTAATTTTAATATTCGAACTGAAAGACTAACAGATTAGAAGATTTTAATGTTTAGTTCATCGATATTGATATTATTGATGTGGACTGAAAGAAATTTTTAACTATATTCTGAGAGAACCATAAACATGTGTATGTATAGTTCAATGGACTTTATCTTACGGATGCCAGACCTATAAAACTATTTTCTCTCATCTATCTTGGGGATGCCGGAATAGCTAGGAGAATTATACAACATATATTCCAAAAATTATTGATATAAAAATATTTTAGGTGTTATAATAGCTTGATGAATTAATTTAACTTACCTATAACTACATATGTTGTTTTTTCCACAATTTTAGTTCTACATATCTACATACCTTTAAACAAAGGATGATGATCAAGATCTTAGAACTTCTCTTGCGTCTTCCTACAGTTATCAAAGTCCCTTTATTCAAACTCAAACTACAATTTCTATGAGGGCAGATAGGATTAAGTGCCTTTAAAGTGCTCCAGTACTTTTCTGCTGTCGAAATTGAACAGTTCTCAAAGGATATAAAACTCGAAAAGTTTACGTTGCTCTCGTAAAGCAGAAAGGATGTGTGTGACAAGTGGACCGGGAAGACAACAGCATCCACCCGTATATACAATATAAAAGCGACTATTTTTCCTGAACGAACGAATAAAGCGTATAATAAAACAAAAATAAGGACATTTGGGGGGTGCCGCCTGCTGACCCTAGAACGGTCCTCCGTTATTGTTCTAATGTGGCATTATTGTTATATCATAGGTTTGAAAACAGGAATGGGCCAACAGCTCTATTTATTCCAGAAGCAAACTCACTTCCGCTGCTACAACTTCAGTTCGCTAGAATGTTTGTTTTTATATTTCCGTTCCAAACGTGAAATATCCATTCTACTTGGAGATACTTCTTTGTCGAAATGGTACCCACATTGATGTACAGCTTTCGTGATTACATACAGTTGGGAACATGCCAAACCTGGCCCCTACAAATCAATTCCTCTGCACAGGATGGATTCAATAAAAGAGGAACGATTTTGATTTACAAAAATCGTATTCGTCGTAACAGCAGACGATTCCATTATAAATGTTGATTGAATTTTTCAGCGGTGAAAGACGATCTCTGCAGTATACCTTAGAGTTTGCGCCTAGGCTCTTTAAAAGTTTGTTGTGAAGTCCTGTATAAATATATAAGTACGATGATGCCGAATAAGCTACGAATGGTATGCAGAATAGCGTAGCAAAGGAACTTAAATGGATATATCATTATATTAGTTAGTAATTGATGTTTCAACAGATTTTTAGGGTTGTTTATATAAAACTTTAAGAGTAGTTTCCCAACATACATGGTCTTTGTAAAGAAAACAATATTTTGTAAAAATAAATATGTATGATTGATGATGACATTTCAGAAGGATTAACATTGAGTCATTTTGAGGAAAAGTATTAGCCTTAACATAGAACATACATATGTACTTATGTAACTTAATACGGTTGGCCAAATATTTTATTACTAGAAAATGTAATATATTTCTACAATAATTGTGAAATCAAAAATTGAAACATGTGCTAATGTACTGATGCTGTGAAAAACTATTTACAAGGAACGTTCACACCTTATAAGACAGTAACTGAAAAAAGCAATCTTAAAAAATTTGATGTGAGCGACGAGAAAATTAAACCTAGAAATAAAAATAAATGAGGTTAATTAACTTTGGTAAACACAAAAAAAAACGTTCACACGAGTTTTGCGTGAAATTATACTTCTTCCGAATGCACGAATAGTATTTATATACGCGGTCTTTGCGTGAAATTCAAAAAAATGCACAAATATGTGCACGCGGGACGTAACGTGTTAAACTTTATATTTTGAAAAAATGTACACTGAAACTTCAAACTTGTTTCAATTTACACGCAATTTAAAACAGGTGTATAATTTAATAAAAAACTACCTAAATGGCTAACAGTCGCAATTCTCTTTTTTTGGGTTAAATGTACAATTTTCGATTTATTCAAAAGGCTATTACTGATGAGAATTTGATTCAGCTCTGACAACTGTTTTTTTTTTTTTTTTTTGACAACCATTTGTAAAAACCAGCATTCATATCCGAAATGAAAATGAATTCCACAAGATGGCTTTGATCTCTTGTGGACCTAACAACCTTTTAACACCAAATCTTTATATCATTTACATTTTAAATATAAGGATTTCAAAGATAAACAAATATAACGATTTCAAAGGTAAACTAAATAAAATCAGTTAAATTCAGTTAACAAAATTCTGAATCAACCCAATCAAAATATTTTAACAAAATAATTCAAATTTAATCAAAATCATTTTAATCTCAATCAAGAATGGAACATAAATAAAATTAGTATGAACCAAAACAATAAAATTTTTAAATTCAGTAATATTTCACTTATTGTTACGAATATTTAAAATAAATACATAGGTATGTATGTAAATATTTAGAAAATTAAAAATTAACAGAGCAAATAAATTTACCCCAAAATAAAATGCTCTATTTTCTTCGGATTGTTTTTAACACAGATAAGGCAAATATGTAACTACATTTATTTTACCTCTCAAATCAATGTTTCTATATTTTTGAATTTTTCAGTTGTGAAACCTGATAGGAAGTAAAATACTCCAATTTTCATTCACTTTTAGTTATTATTGATTTTGATTAAATCAAACCAAGCCACACCTAGTTATAACCTCTAACCGGAACGGAATGTATAACATTTAGCTGTAACGACGTTAACCAGAGCAGTTAAAGCCCGCCCATAAGCCCGAGGTTAGTTGTAGATCTAGCCAACTTTAAGGCAGTGCTTTGGAGTTTCTCATAACGCGCTGTAATGGGTTTAATAAACCCTTTGTTAGTAATTAACCGTTGGCTCTGTGTTTACGAGTCGTGTTACATGTTTCAGGTCATGACCACCTAAGACACAGAACTGGTTGCATCAGGTAAAAAGTATCTTAAAAAGCATAGCGCAATCTTGCGCACATGTCCCGTCTTTGCCCGGAGGGGCCCAAACAAGATCCCGCGTAATGTTGGATCTACGTCTATTTTAAAACCGTAACGCGATAGCAGTGCTTGTGGTTTCAGCTGGTTTACGGTCATGAAATAAACAAATTAAAGAGCCAATTAGATCACCTGGCAGCCGCTTGACGAACTAGTTCACTGCGTCCAGACTAAAGGCGTTTTTAGAAAATCCACACGGTTCATGGCTGAGGCTGGTAAACATAATTGCGATGGTTTCTTACACAATTAAACCTGCTTCGCTTCCATTTCATTTATGCTTCGAATGCAAACTTTTTCTGCATCATGAATGCCTTTCAAGAGACAAAAGTCCGAGGTGGAGGCTGCAAATGGACCAAAGCCAACTACTCTTTTGTTATTGTCCTCTTGTCCATCATGACTCAGTTAAATGCGTTGTTGACTCATAGGCACGAGAAATTGCTTGTTATGTCACTCTTCATTGCCGACGAGAGATGAAGTACAAAAATGCCGCAAAAGGCCTAAATTCCGTCACTTTCTCTCCGGCGAACGCCTCTTACATAAAAAGGTCGTGTGGAACTTATAACCACAAATAATTGGCCTTTTCTTTTGCGAACTGTATGCTAGTAATCAAGACGTTCCCGCGCTGTTTATGTATGGCGATCGCGAAGCACACGGCACTCGATGCAGAAGTTACTGGTATTATTAAACTTCGTACACGTTCTTCGCGAACTGACCACTTAACAGCTATTTTGCTTCTTTTCGAATGGTCTTGCGGAAGTCGGCTGTGTTCTTTCTTTTATTTCCGGAGATCCGCATTTGACGCAGTAAAAAAGGAATGTAAATTCTTTCTGAATTGAAGTTCCACTTCGACTCAGGCATAATTAATTTGCGCTTAAGTCCTCAAAACGAATAAAAGTGGAATGTAGCATGAGCACCATCTCTGCCTGATTTATGATTAGGTGCTGCATAATGAGCCTCAAGGAAAATTTAATTTACACGGAAGAGGTGATGTTTGCTTTTAAGATTTAATGGTGAAATTTTGTTAAGGGTCTTTTCCTAAGAATAATAAATTCACATTTTCTCAGTCTTTGTTCTACTTCTCTATTGTTTGTTCTTTATTATTTTATTTCGTTTATGCACTCAGTTAATAAGAAGAATAACATTTCGCAGATATGAAAAATCATGGAAGAAAACAATAAATAATATGATGTTCCTTAGTACATCTTGTTATACATATATAACACATCATATAGAAAAACGCTGCGTCCTCTAATGCCTAATCTCCATAGAAAACCAAAACCAAAAAACCATTTGCTGACAAATCAAGTCTGTATACATACACAATAGCAATGTAGTTGTGAAATGTCAGCTTGTCCTAACTCCGCTGAATTGGATGTTGCAACGCCAAATGGTTTAACTCACACACAGAAAAGGCTAGCGGGTGTTGACCACAATGAGCGAGATACGTGATGCAAATCCAATGCGAATAAAAGAGCTGCAGATATTTTTGGTTTGGTTGGTTTTTTATGGACATTAGATATAATTGATGATTTATCTATCTAAATAAAATCTATAGAATGAACGGAATTCAGAGGTAGAAGTGCGTTTATGAATAATACACTTTAGTCCTTTGGATACGTTCCTGTTTTGATTTGAATTTATATGAAATTCACATCAGTTCTACAGATGATTAAGTTATTGTATTTATGTACATACATATATGAAAAAGAATGATAAAAAAGCGGTTTCAACTGCTTACTTTTTTCATGTTCTATTGAACGCCTTCGTCTGATAGGATTAAGGCTTATTGCATTAATAACAGAAATTGATACATCTCGAAGATGTATAGTAAGATACCATTGTTGTTCTAGTATCTATAGCAACGAAAAATATACATATGAAGATATTAGAACTGTGCTGACTGCAGTTCTTTTTTTCTTGAACAAGTTTTTTGAAATTAATGAATATTGTCTTACTTCCCTACCTCTATTATTTTAAGGACTTCGACTTCTTCTTCTTAATTAGCACTGCATCGAAAGTTTCCAAAACACTTTGATAGATTTTGGTCCAAATCCAATCCAAATTGTCATAATCATAAAAATGCTGCTGAATAATAGTCCTCATGTACATATGTATGTACATATACCATATATCGCTATTTATAGATCTTATAATGATAATAACCATTTAAAAAATTTATTATGTGAATGTTTAACAAGCATCCAATCAAAAAATTAAATTTATTATTTGATACCAGTGACTTTGAAAACTCCTACTATGTTGCATCCGCAATTTAGTACGCCAAATCTAGGTTGAACTTGCGTGAAGCCTAATTTAAGTTGGCGTATCCTTCGGAATTAAAAGATTGTTTTCGTTATTAAACTAATAGGGCGCCGAGCTGTTTATTAATTATTTGACTTATTTCTTAAATGTACTTTTATTATCATTGATACGTTATTTAAAGTTGTAATAGAAAAAGAAAGAAATATTATAGAATAAATGTAAATTATTTATTCTACTCAGAAACATCTACAAATAATAAAAATTGTAATTGCATTAGTCATGCGCTTTTACGAAAGGTAATGAAGGAGAAAATACCTACTTATACTTGCGGTGAATCAAAAATACTCGCGAATAAAAAGTCGCATAACATAAGTTAAATAATAAATTGGAGGTATTTTCACTTTTTACTTCTTTCACCTCTGAATGAGCAAAGCACAGATACCTTAAAATTCGAAATGCGACCAGAAATACCGGAGGATCAGCTTTCATCATCTGAAGAAATTATTATTGGATTTTTCGAAGCGCTCAATAATAGTCTCAAATCTAACGTTTGGATTTCTCAGTAGTTTAGCAATTTCCCAATTATGCAACACCTGCGAGCCATTCGATTTTCTAATCGACCAATCGAGTGAAAAACAAAAGCCGACTTCTTGAACGAGTGCCCGATTTGAAAGCAGAGAGAAAAGCGATGAATCACTGCTCTGTGAACATCTCAGCACTGTTTACGGGCCAATAATCATAAATATTTTGGAAAACGTAGTTATTTAATTCAGCGAAGTTGCATGTAGCTGCGGAGCACATCAAGAGTGAATCTTGAACATAGTATTAGCATGCAATTATGCTAGCCAGCGCAGACTGCATGCTGCTGCAGATTGCTGATCTTAACAGTTTTCCTATCCTAAATTGGATACTGGCATTTGGACGTTGATTAAGGCAATTTATTTTTCGATCAGAGTGCAGTTTAGCGAGGCTAGCTACTATAATTACCAGATTTTTCAGGATGCAAGTACGTAGCACCTAATTTGAACCCAAAGGCAGATACAGCACTTTTGTGGTCGGATATAATTTCAAATGCGGTCAGGTATTGCTCGAGACAACGCTGTATGGACTTACATCCAAGTTCATATTACATCAGTACGATAGATATTAACATATCGATTTCATTTGGAAAACTCAATGCTTTCCCTGGTACTCGCTAGTTTATGTAGCAATTAAGCTGAAATTAATAGTCTGCGTAATCGTTCTTCACGGAAAGTGTGCGAATCGCCAATTAAAGTGCTATTGAATTGCGTGAATTATTTAGTTAATGGCTATATTTTCAATGAAAATTGCATGCACAGTAGTAATTATATTGAGTGATTGGTAATAAACCGATCAATTTTATTTTTAGTTCATTTAAATTTTCTGGTGAAAGACTTTTTTAAATACATCAATTACGAAATTTTCACTCATAATCACGTCACTCTTAAAATTAAAATATTTTGTTTTTAAAAACATATTGGATCTTTAGTACCTCGTTTTCAATTTAAAAATACTGAAAAGTTCTTTTACCTTGTTATAGACCTTAAATTAGATGAACTCAATAAAATTTGTGCATGGTCTGATCTGCATTTGAGCTATACATTTCCAATCCCATTGTTCAATTAGGAAATTATTTACCTTCCAATAAAATTCCTTTCGAAATTGGTTTAGCCGTTCACGATACCAGCCTGGACCAACATTAAAGACAGACAGAAATTGATAAAAACAACTGAATGGAGTTTTATACAACGCAAATAGCCATATTAGCACAAATTTTAGCTTAAAATATAGTTCATTTTTAAATTACAGATATATGTACATGTATTTCAATTATTAAACCAAACTAATACTACGAATGCGAAAGTAGAAACGATTATGATGTTATGCTGATTCTGATGCTTATACTATAAACGCTTATGTTTGTATTAGTTATAGCCTAAAAACATGTCAAAGGACCAACCTAACAATCATTGAAAACCATTTTCGAATTCTTTCAGTGGTTTCAGAGGAGAAAAGTAACAACGTGAAAAGCAATGTTTATTTACATATACATATGCGGTAGTGATTAATCCACTTTGACGGAAAACGTTTGCTGTATATTTAAAAATTTGATAACTATGTAAATTTGTTGTAACTTGCAACAAATAAGTTAATGGGATACATACATACTTATTATCTTGTAGTTGCTGTTTTTAAATTATTTTGTAAGTTTAGATCAGTTCTTTGGCAATAAACTCTTATTGAGAATTTGAAGAATAATTGAGATTGAAGTTCAATTCTGCATGACAGTTAAAAACTGATAACGATGATGATGACTATAATTTTAGTAAATTAAAAGACAAATTAAAAGAATTAAAAAGCGAAAGAAACCATTCATACGAATTAATTAAAAGTGATGTAAACGCGAAAATAGCATTTTGACATTTTTCAACTTACATTTATAATCATTACTTATTTTACAAATCTGGTCTATTTACAAATGAAATGATTTCAACATTTATATAAAATGGTATACGAAAGTTTCTTTGATTGACGATTTAGTCAAAGATTAAAAATCCATTTTTGATAAAATTAGAATACCACATTTTAAAATTTCGGGTAACAATTTAGATTTTAACCCGGTAAATGAAAACAAAAAAGACGAACCAATACCTTTCATTTCATTATAAATAAATATTAAGAGATGATTACACTCTAATATGATTAGCTTTAATTGGATAATAGGTGACTTCTTATACAGCTTAAAATTTTTTGTTGTCACCCAAGGGTTTCTGTGAAACATCATTGGTTTTAATTTTTGATAAATTTGGAAAACACGTTACAGAAATGATCATACTGCAACAAAACCCAATTCTTTTAGCAGACCTATGAAAAACTAGTGAGACTAAGTTTAAGCTGCATTCGACATGCTACACATACACATTTATACGCTTTCTACCGTCTGAACTGAATTTGTTTTATATCTAATAACTACACACGCTCCAATTTGCTTGTTACATTCTGTTAAAAATATATCGAATAATTTTTTTCTTAATTTCTCCGGTGTCTGAACAGATAAAAATATTTAATAGCGCAATTTATCATCGACACGCTTCAGTAGATCTGTAGCGGCTTGCTTGTAAAGTATACCTGGAAAATTTATGTGAAAATTCGTAATCGCCTTATGTGGAAACCAAATCTACCGTATTTCTTAAATTTTCTATAAAAATAACATATTAAACTCTAATATCATTCAGTAAATAATAATTTTCTCTCGAAGCCAATTTATTTTCTCCTAAAAGTGATTTTTTTTAATAATTGAATTTGCCACCGCCTTCGGTACATACATAAATAATAAATATATCAAAAAGTATCACGCCTCAAAAGCTCAAGTAAACACAGGAAGCTAGGACGTAGCCCGCAGTCATGAAAAATGATGTAGTAAATCACTTTTTAAGATTTATATATGCCTTTATAGCCGAAGGGTGAACTGGAAAAGTCGAATGCTTTTTCTCCAACATCCATTTAAAACATTCCATCTGGACCACTTCGGAATTCAATAACTCGAATTTATTAACCAGTAAGCAAACACAGATTGCCTAAACAACTAACTAAATGGGAAGATCTCCATTTTCTTTACGCAAAATTATGATTCTATTCGAGAAAATCAGAGCATTTTCTCAATAATGTGTGCTATCAATCTACTAAATTGACTATTCCCCTGTCTGGCAGGCAAGTGGACAACATACATTTACTACGAAAAAGCAGTCAAAGCACCGGGCCTTCCCGAGAGGAGTTGACGAAAAACAGCCACAACGAAAATCGATAAAGCCTAGAAAATGTGTAAAATTATTGTAGACATCAAAGCTAGTCGAAATTACGGATTTTATCTGTCCCGAGGTTTCCGAAAATTTGAAATTACACCAAACCAATTGCAATTTCCCACGAGGAGTTAATTTATATTATAAATAGAGCAGCAATAGTGCAACTATCCAAACTATCAACTAGTGCTAAATAATATTGCAAAAGGAATTGAAACTGACCCATGAAAAAGAGAGAATTAAATTGCATTCGTTTTTAAGATTTTACGCCACTATGCCGAGTGTCATATGAGTCTCACATATGCGTTAAAAAAAAAAATTCAGTCTATCAAAGTTATGGGAATAGCAGTGCGCACTAAATACGAAATAGGTTAAACGAAAGCGGCAATTCAGATATAGAGCACAGTGCAGATATAAAATCATGCAATGCTGATAAGCGAGCACTAGTGGGGCAAAGGGCCTATCACTACTTGAAAAGTAAGCTGCCCTGAATATTAATATTTCCAAATATGAAAAATTTATTACTTGCTATTCGCAACCAAAATGAATGGATATTGACAATTGGCGGAAACGATCAAATCGAAACCATAAGTTCATAAAATAATTCAGAAAAACGAATACTTGCATAACTCGTACATTTATAAACGGATCCTAGCAAGTGGGGTATCGTTTCAAAAGCTTTTCGGTGAGTTCACTTTACAAGGGCGTATATTTAAGCGTAGGTCCTAAAAAACGTTAACGGCGATTTTGAGGAAGGAAGAGTGGTTTTAAGAGACGAGAGTCGAGAACAAAAGCTTAACCACGATATCCGAGGAATTGATTGGTATAGTGCTTTCTACATAGAACCTGAACATATTGTATAATTTATTTAAATTAAGACTTTTAATTAATAAAATAAAGTTTTAATACATACGAAGAGTGTCTGTTAAAAATGGGCTATTTTCACCAAAAGCGAATTTTACAAAAGCCGATAAAAACGTTTAGTGTTTACTATTTATATGTGCAGGTGTTTTTTTGTTTTTGTGTTAAATAAGATTATTTATGAAGATGATAATAAACAATTCAAAATGCAAATAGCACCCTTTGATCAAAAGTGAAAATAGCCCGTTTTGATCAGACATTTCTCATTACTCAATTTTTTTTAAAAATCAGTAAATTCGCACTGATGTCGGCAATGAGTAGTTTTTTCTCTCCGTTTTAGAAGCACTTCGGTGGTTTCCAATTAGTGAAGTGTAGTAATACAAATGCGGATTCACTCACTTTATTAACTGCTTTTGTTAATTAATGCTCGCATTTTCTCGCATTCTGCAATCACTTTCTTTTTCTTCTGAGAAAACACCTTTTGCAACTGATTACGTGCGACAACTTCAAAAATTGTCAGAAATTCGTCCACCTGAAGAGCGTAAAAATAGTAATAAATATAACTAATTTAAACAATCCAAATTAATTCCTCCCACCGTGAGATCCTTTTCTGGTCGTCCCAGTTTTACAAACGCACATTGGGGCGCATGTTTCTGGTGCTCCTGCCACGGGTCATCGGTCGACTCCCAGCCGTCGAGAACTTTATTACAAGCAAAGCAAGCAGCTGTGTCCACTTCGTGCTCATTTCCACACCAAAAAAATCCAGCCTCTGCCATCTGCCGAAAGAAGGGTGTTATTTTAAAATAATATTGTAAATGCGAGGGGAAACTCACGGTTTTTATGCAACACTTGTCCGTGTCTTTAAAAGGCCACGATTTGAAGCTCTCTAAACGGTGCCTCTCCAGGAAGTGATTATTTTTCACCCATTCTATGTTAAGACAAAAATCCATTTTCACAAATATTCTTCAAAGCTGCCCTTAGTTTAAAAAACAACAAATCAGTTAACCACAGAGCACGCGAACCGCCCGTTACCACAGTTTGAATGAGAAATGTCAGATAAGCTTGACATTTGATCGACGCCCCAGCTCATTTTTTAGGGATCCCTTTCATGCGACTGTGCTGCTACAAAGTAGATTAGTGGCGAAACATTGCATGGACTGCATAAGTTCAGGCGTTTTATTTTACATTTCTCAACGAAAATGACTTTTAAACAAAATAAAACCAACGACATCGTCTCGTGCAGCTGAATTTTTAATTGAATTTTGAATAATAAATTCAACTGCAAGTATACGCGAGATTCTAAATTCTCAAACTCCAAGGGAGAACTGCCCCGGGAGTTACGTATAATTATCAAATTCCCCTGGTGCCTCGAGGGCCTCCTAGGAAGCAATGATTTTGCTTGCAGTTCGATTGAATAATTTTACTCACTCAAATCCAATTGCGGTGCAACTAAATGCACCAGCGGATTTCCATTTAATGCAGTTCTGCTGCGTTGGTTCAAGTAGGTTAGGCTGCAGTCAAATTAAAATATGAATAAACAAGTTTTGTTTTGAATAAAATACGATTTTTAAAAATATCGTATGCTTAAAACATTCATCATTGATTATGGTTATTTTACAAAACTCATGTGGGTTACTTGGCTATTATTAGCTTTTTAATAAACCCCAAATTATAAATAATCGTTGACTGTGCTAAACGTCTGCGATTTAAACTTTAAAACAAACAGTCTGCTAGCAGCAGTTAAAACTGAAACCGGACACATCTGAATTTTTGTAGCAACTTATGTTAAAGATAGTAAAAAGTGTTTTAAAGCGGTTTACATTTAACTTTTAAATTAGGTATATAGTTTTATTTATGTATAGTAGTAATATTTTAAGTAGCTCCACGACCTCCATAAATCCCAGGATACAAACATTTTATTACCAACAAATTTTTGAATTTTCAGGTTTTAATTATACAAGTATTAAAATGTATAGAACTAAAGCTTAGTTTTATACTATATGATACCTCATATTTAATTTAAATCGATTTATTTGAGACAACTCTCGATATACAATCAAGGAATTAACAAAAAATATGGTTAGCTGATACGGTTTAACGCATTTAAGATTTCTGAATGGTTCAAGCTTGACAATTAAGAGTATTACTAAAATCTGAGTATATTATATTCATATTCAAAAGTTATTTCTCTAGCATGGTCTACATGTGAAAGATATTTCACCTCTTTTTTACCTATGCGTTTTTATTCTGAAATATTAAAATATGTTTTTGAAAAGAATATAGTTTTTTAGCGATATTGAAAAATTCAACATGTGCGGGCTCTAGACCCCATCTTCAACTATAAATTTCAGCGAAATTGTTTGAAGTCTTAATCTCGTTTAAACGTTTAACACAATTTTATTCAAACTTGACTTTCTTCGTTGTGATACTTAAAAAGATATTTGCATTGCAATACTAATAAACGCAAACAGACTACTTATGCGGAGAGGCCATGGAATAAAAATTGTTAAAAGCATTTAATCAATTTTTGCTACCAATCTTTAGGGATGGATACATATTCATAAATATATTTAACTTAATTTATTTAAGAGCGATATTTATTTGCATAAAATGTATGTGGAGACCGAAAGTAATATTAAAATTATCTTTCCAGGTATGAAATGGAGGACTATAAATTCCTGTTCAAGGTGGTTCTGGTGGGAAATGCGGGTGTGGGAAAAACATGCCTGGTGCGGCGTTTTACTCAAGGATTGTTTCCCCCAGGTCAAGGCGCCACAATTGGAGTAGACTTCATGATAAAAACGGTGGAAGTTGAAGGGGAGAAAATTAAGGTAAATGGAGAAATATGCCCGAGTGATAACACCAGTTTTTTAAACGATGAAATCTTTCAGCTGCAAATCTGGGACACTGCAGGTCAGGAGAGGTTCCGATCAATAACCCAAAGTTACTACAGGTCAGCACACGCACTAATTCTAGTCTATGACATCAGTTGTCAGCCCACATTCGACTGTCTTCCGGATTGGTTGAGGGAAATCCAGGAGTACGCCAATTCCAAGGTCCTTAAAATTTTAGTCGGTAACAAAACAGACCGGGACGACCGTGAGATACCCACACAAATCGGGGAAGAGTTCGCCAAGCAGCACGACATGTACTTCCTTGAGACATCGGCCAAGGAGGCCGAAAACGTCGAAAGGCTGTTCTACGAAATTGCTGCCGAACTAATCGAACAAGCGAGGAGTAAAGACACATCCCACACGCAGCGAAATCAGGAGTCTATCGGCCTTACGAATTTAGGATCAAAAGGTCACTTTAGTCCCAGTAATTGTTGCGCTAGTTTAAGTAGTAATATTAGTAATAGCTCCTAAATTCGCCCTTTTGTACACAACGGTTTACGTCTGTAAGGACCTTACAAAGGAAGCTCCAGTGGTCAATACAATAGGAATTGTGCGCACATCACGTATCCTTTTTAAACGACCGCTCCCAGGAGGGACTGGCAATTTATATACAGTAGACAAATTTTACAATTTTTAATATTTGGGAGGAATATTTGTATAAGATGAATTGCCCACGCAGTTACCCGGCAATGGCCTGGTCTATGGAAAGATTAAGCAAAAAGCAATCTATGTATAATTATCATTTATTTCGGTTATTAAAAGATTTTTGTATCTGAATATTGTTCAAGCTATTTTGGATCCTGTTATGATTGCCTTTAATCAAATCGAATAATTGAAACACAAATTGGTCTATCAATTTCGGAAATAGTTTTTAAAATTTTATTCCATTAAAAGGATATTATTATAAATTCAGCCATTGTAACTGGGATCAGACCTGTTTTAAATTTTACTCATAGACGTCGAAAACATCTCATTCTGAATTTAGATTAGGTAAAAACTAATTAACCTTGGAGGGAAAAATTTGAAAATTAAGAACAAACTATTAAATAAAATAATAAATTTAAAGGGGATATGAGAGTTAAAAAGTGTGCATTGTTTTTAAATAAAATCTTTTAGAAGCATTTGCAAGTGCATAGCTGTTATACTAAAGTAATTTAAAAGAAAGTTACAATTTGATTGTTAAAATGAGAAAACCAAACAAAGTAGTTCAGTTTTAAACAATACATAAAACCAAAATATCAATTGTGTTGGAGAAACGTCCTGATTATTTAAAAATTAACATATGTAGTATTAATTAAAACATAAGAAAGATCCAAAACCTTTGTTGCATCACTAAACTCATTTGGATACAAAAAAATGGAATAATAGTATTTCAAAACTTTTAATATGACTGGTCAACAAATTTTTACCACAGAACAAGGGATATATCATTTATATAAAACCTTTTCCGCAGACTACAAATTTATGATCGAAAATAGCCTAACATGTCACGTTTTAGAGAAAAATAGGAAAATTTAAATTTTAGGTTTTGTAACGACACACATACCATATGTATATAAATTTTTTTACCACATAATTGACACTTCTGTAAAAAACATATAAAATGCGGTGAAATCAATAATGTTATTAGTGTATTTTTATTGCTGATCTAAAAAAATAAAAATTAGCTGATCATTGCTATTAACCTGTTTATAATAATATATTGATTAACTTTGAATTTTTGTAAATTACAAATATTACGAGGCAAAGTTAAAAAAGAACCGTTTTTACATCTGAATACTTTTGTTGTTATTTATTATGGTTGAGCTCTGGTATAAAATCATGAAGGAGTCAAACAATAGGGGAAAATGCAAAAAAAAAACCATATTATCAACATAAACCGAGAAAAGTTTCTTCTACCATTTCCACTTGATTTTGAATTAACCCTTATATCGAAATAAAATATGTAAAACCAAATCGTTTGCCATAAAAGCAACTTTGAAAGTAAAAGAATTACATAACTATTGTACGTACTATATCAATCATAAAAAAGAAATTTCAATATATGGCAAATGAAAATAGCCAGTTATCTTCAATACCTCATTCACTAGACTAACACTGCATACGAAAGATAATATGATCGGATTAAATGCGATAAAGACCAAGAAAAGTGCTGAAGTTTAAATTGAACATATTAGGATCATCTGATTTGAACTGAAAACTAAAAATAAATAACATAAATAATAATATCAAGTCGTATTACTACTCACAATTATAGGAGATTTATTCTAGAAAAGAGTCTTTTGTCATGTAGTGTTCCACAGTCAAATTTCTAAACCGGTTTACAAATCTTATAATAGAGCTTTTATAAAAATTTAGAATGTACTAGAATCGTAATGAAATTATCATTAATGTTTGTTCGGCCTTCACATTACTCATGCCTTATTTTAAAAATTAAAAATTATTTATATGAACGAACACGAATTATCAATGAAAGTACTCTTAAAAGTCCAAAATCCTTAACGTCACTATTTTACATCCCTTTATTCTCAAATGAAACATGAAATTAAAGGATAATTTTAAAGGATCCAAGTCTTAATTGATTACCATTATCCACTGCAATTGAAATTAGCAACTATTATCTGTCGGAACAGACAAATTAAAAAAAGCATGATATATCTTTGAATTGAATAAAATAGATAAAGATACATGATATGATTAAAAAATACATTTGCTTAAATATTGCATTGAGCTTAATCTTTCCAATATTTGTAAACTTACATAAATTAGTATAAAAAAAGAGCCAAAAGAATTTCAAAATATTTTATGAACGGCCTTAATTTTCTTAGTAACCTTTCTGCACATATCGCGTGTTGATAATTTAGAGAAACATCGGGAGATTCGACAGAACCAATCATTTTAGCAATTTCCTCCCATGTTAGCCGATTAAAAACCGCTGAATGAATAAATCCAGCAGAAATTTGTAGTTAAAATCAAATTTGTTACAAAGCGAAATGTTTTTATGTTAGTGCACCTAGGGTTAGCTCAATTGTGAAAAATTGGGAGATGATGTAATTATGTTTATACGAATTGTCTGTCATTCACCGCAAGTCTGTTGTAATTGCTGTTCGCCTTTTGTAATATTGTATTTTATCCACAAAAAGTTTTTTAAACTCATCACCTGTCGTAACGATAATTGCTGTGAACATTTTGTAAATAAGTTGTTTTAAGATTGTTTTAAATTATGTTACCTTTTATATGATTTTTACTTTAATCGAATAAGAAATAAAATAAATTTAGACAATGATTTGTTTTTCTTTGAAGCCTTGTCGGTGCAGTTATTCAAAATGGTATACGATGGGTAAATAATAGTAATTTGAGTAAGCTGACTTAAATACATTAAATTAATAAAGAAATTAAATTCAAAATTAGTTCAACTTTTCGGCTGCCCAAGCAGTAAACACAAAAGTGATTATCTCTATTTGATAAAAGATTTTAATTCTATAATTAATATTAAGTTTTAAGTTTTAAGTTCGTTACTTTCAACTATAAATGTTTCAGTTTCAAATACTCAGATGCTCATTACTTTCCATTGGCACATAATTTAAATTAAACTTATTGATTTTTGGAAAGTCAGTAAATCAAAATATTCCATGATACTAAAAAATAAATATTTAATGAAAGGCACTTAGTATATTTGAATAAATTTAATTGATGATGTTTGGGTAGGGCTTACTGCACATAACAATAAAATTTATAGCTAACACGTAATAAGCATGAAATTTACCAACTTAAGACTTTTGTTGAAGTTATTACATTTTCCAAGTCTTTTTATTACATTAACAAAAATTAGCAGGAGTTCTCAAACATAAATGTTTTACATAAAAAAAATAAACCAGTAGCCGCAGTAGAAGGGGACTGACTTAAATCTCTCTGGGTCAACTAATTATTTTTAAAATGTTCTTAATCCACGATACAATAGAAAACTGACTAAATAAGTTTGATAGAATGATATTAATTAGGGAAATATTAATATGCCACATATGTTACAACTCTATTTGATTTTTGGAACTAGGTAGGTAAATAGAAATAAGTAATTCATATTAAGCCTATACGGCCTTACGCAATTTTTTCAAACATATCATAAATTTACCCAAAATATTATTTTTTGCTTTACACGTTTTTGCTTAATTAAATTTTAGAGATTTAAATCGTAACTAAAGATTTAAATAAAATCATTTCGTTCATTAATTTATCCCTCCGGAAATTCATCTCGCCCGATTATAATAATAATTATAATAATTTTATTGGCAAAAGAGTACAAAGACATAGCTGAGGAAAGCCTAGGTGATTTATTATAACATAAAGATTAGGTGTTAAAATGTTATAAAGGTAGCTAACATAGGGCAAAATTAGACTTAACTAAAAAATGTACGATGGTGATGATAATTACTATTAGTATATTCTTCAAATTTTGACAACTGCACTTTTGAAAAGATTCATAAGAGTAGGCGTAGCCTTGTGATAAAATCCTTATTGGTCCTCGCAAAAAGCCCTGTTTTGGCTTCAACTCGTGCAAAAAAAAAGATAAAACAAACAACTCTTTACTTAAAAACTAAAAAACCTTGATCCACAGGAGTTTAATTCACTGACAAGATCTGAGAGGATTATACTCCTGGATGCAGTTATAATTCTTAAATTGTTACTATTGAATACAGCGTGATAAATTAAAACAAGTATTGCAAAAGTAAGATATAACGAAGCTATCTGTGAATGTACAGATATACGTATTTAGAAAATTATGTTATACTAGCTTTTGCACGCGACTTTGGTCGCGCAGAAAACCTTTAACATTCCCTCGGGAATTAATACCCTTTCTCCGTAAAACCTTTCTACCACCGATTCATCTCTACAACATTTGAATTTCATGTTATGTCACCATCTTAGATATTAAAATTGATGGCATACTCCCCGTCCCGAAAAACCTCAGTATCTATACCCATAGGAATTTTTAGGTTTATTTACGTCATTTCACCTCTTAAGGCGTTGATTTTCGAAAAATTGTGTAGTATGTATTTGCTTATTTGTGTTTAAGAGTACTCTTACGAAGTTTAGAGCCGAAATGTTAAATAGACATTGTTTCTCCATTCAAATTTGAGGAGTTGAATTTCCAAATATTCTTTCTTATTCCTTGTATTCTCACTTTACCAACTATACTAGTCAGTTTTCTATATAAGAGAAAGCTTAATTTAATACTTTACATTCACAAATTAAGCTTTAAATAACCAAAAGCAAAATCAAAACGAGTTTGAAGACGCATACATAACCGCAAACGGAAATTTATTAATTTGGGAAAAGGCCATGAATGATTTAAAATAAGTAATCTGTGTATACTAAATTATTATTAATAAAATTCGTAGCGGCATATAGTAACATATGTGTTATACTGTTATATCTGTAATTACATAAATAAATTATAATTCCGAAGAAACTCCCAACGACTAAAACTAATTTAGTAATAATTTTAAATATCTAATTTTAGTAGCGTTCTGTAGTAGACTTTTGTTTCATGAAAGCTTGCTCTTTATCATGTATGTTTAAAAGTAATTAATGAAAAGGTTTTTGTAGTTTACTGTATTTATGTTACAATCGTTGTTTAACTTAGACTCAATTAAATTAAAACTTAATCAGGTAAGTTTACATTCAGTATAAGAAAACATTAGAAAATATCACAAAGAATGAATGCTTTAAAAAAAAATAGATGGTAGCCTTTTTAGCAGATATTTTAATTCAACACTAACTTAGTTTGAGAATAAAGTGCAAAAATATTCGCGAATTCAAAGTAGATGGATTAATTTGAAATAAGAATAAACGTTCTATTCAAAAGCAAAGGTTTTTCTCGAAATGATGTGTTTTCAAATGACAAACAGTTATTTTCCAGATCCGCTGAATCAATTTTAATAAATCATGGCACGTTTTGTTTATTAAAATGCAAGACAATTAACCCTTCAATTATCTACAATTTGGGCAAAAAATAAATAATTATAGCAAAGAAAAATTGGTACAAAAACAAAATAGGTTTCAAACATTGGACTCATTTTTGTTTTATCGGTTCCTGTAATACCTAATCTCCATACAAAACCTGACCATCCAGCCAAACTAAAAATATCTGCAACTCATTGATTCGCATTGCAAGTTCATCATCTATCTCGCTTATTTTGGTCATCACCCGCTAGCGTTTTTCTCTGTGTGAGTTAAACCATTTAGCGTTGCCACATCCAATTCAGCGCAGTTAGTACAGGCTGACATTTCACAACTACATTGCTATTATGTGTACAGACTTGATTTGTCAGCAAATGGTTTTTTGGTTTTCTATGGAGATTAGGTATAAGAAGCCTTCCTCTTTATGATGCTTTTTAATTTTTTTTTGTTTCAGATTTGCTAATCCTGAGATTAAATGTCCGCCTTGAGACAAGGATTTATAGAGGACTCCATTTTGTCGCCTTCTATAAATTAGACGAAAAGAAAAAATTAAAAACCGTTTTTTTGTATTCTGTTTTAAAAAGAACTGAGACAAAATTCTTAAAAAGTGTACTAATAGTACCTTAAACAAACAATTTGTTATAATAACGATACATGAGATACAAAACTAATCCTTTAAATCGGTAGTGATGAACAAATCACCGTCTTTTAACAAGCTATAATTAGTGAAAGAAAAGTCTACGCCAGCGTCCACTAAAACGATAAGGAACACCCTAATTGTTGTATTGTCAATCGAGTACAATGACGTCCATGTCCTTCTTTTTCGCACCACTCTGGGACCCACTGGACCCAGCGGTTCTAGCCGAATTCTCGTTTAGGGCGTTGGCTTTTTGCTTTTCAGCTAATTTCTGCTGCAATGTTTTTGTAGGGCTGCTGTGGATAGCAGGAGAAGGTGGAGTCACACTAGGACGGGGAATTGGCGAGATCACAGGTGCAACCGCGACAGGAATTGCAGGAGAAGGATTTGGCGAATGCGCCAAGACCGGTGCTGGTGATTTAGACACCGGAACACTAAAAGGAGGCACAAAAGTTTGCACTTTTGTGCTCGCGGCAGGTTGCGCTGGTACTGGCATCGTTGGGATAGGATTTGGAGCTCCAGATGCAAATGGATTTGGGAATCGTGTTTGGGTTTTTGGTGTTCGCGTTCTTTTTGTATAGGGTCGTTTTTGAAGAGGTCTAGGGAATGTTGCTCCCAGCCCAGATAATTGTGAAAGTATTGCTGAATTAGATGTTCCTCCCATATTTTTAAGTATTTCGGCATAAGCGTTGAGCAAATTCACTTGCTGATTGTAATTTTGTAAACTAAAATTCCCCATATACTGCGGATACTGCCCTAATCCGGGAGTATTACCTCGTGGCGGCGGACTCATTGGAAAAGCACCCGATGTCGACGGTGTTTTGGCGTAAGGTGAAATATTTTGTGATTTCTTTGTCGTCTTCATTTTACCGCCATATTTAGCTAAGTCTTTCTTAGCCTCAGGAAGAAGAGATACTTGTGGAAGCTGTGTTAATTGAGACTTTACCTTTTCAGAAGATGAAGATGGAGCTGGGGTAATAGTCAATGATTTTGGTAAATCGGGTAAGATGGGAATTTGTGAGGGTTGAGAATTGGAAGGCGGTGGTGTAGTTTTTTGTGCGCAAAGTTCCGAAAAAGGCTTCACACTCAAGCTAGGGGAACAAGAGGGAACTTTTGTGACTGATATTGAAGCACATGATTTTGTTGCCGATGCTATGCTGGATAATGTTGCTTGCGGGGAAACACTCTTCACATCCCTGACCGGAGGTATTGCAGACTTTGATGTCGTCGGTGTGATTGTGAGCTGTCCACTACCAATGCTTATAGTCGCTGACTGTGACTGATTTACATTTGTCGATTTTGCGACTTGAGAAGCAGCTGAAGCAATAAGATTCTTAATATCAAATTGGGGAATTTTTGGAGTTTGATTTGGCGACGTTGCAGATGAAGATGCTACCGTTGACGATGCTGTAGTTGGCTTTCCTGTGGATTTTCCAGGATTCAATAACGCGCTTAGGGAAGGCGACATTAAGTTCGGAAGAATTGGTGACATTCCACTGCCCATTGTAGGTGCACTTAATAGCTTATAGTACTCGGCGATAAGTGTCTGAAAATACGCGGGATCCTATAATTAATACTTAGTTAGATACTTTTTATAACAAGACTTTAAAGAAGCATACTTTTGCTATTCCGGCACTTACTGCAGGATTTCCATAGAGAGTCATCAACGCAGTCATTGTAGCTGGATCCATGAAGGAACCCAAACTAGCATTCACAGCAGCTTGAGCTTGCAAACTAGATGCTGAATTGGAATTTTTACTTCCAACCGGTCGACCGCGAGGTCTAGGCAGCCCAGGAATTTGTACAGGCTTAGTCGCCTAGAAAGAAAAACCAATTATAAAAACTTATAGATAACAGCATAAAATTATTTCCCGGAAAATCGACTTTTTGTTGCGCTTTTATGCACACTTAAATTTTGCGACTCTAAAACCTTTTTATGTCGTACGGATGGAAGTCAGACTACTACAGTAAAAGTAATTTTCAATGAAATAAAATAAAATTAGGAAAGCCCATATTCTTTGCAGTGCCCATAATATATATAGAAAAACTTATCCCACCAAAATAATGACTGTAAGTGTTCTATTCATTATCTACCTATGCTCAATTAGCCAAGTACTAAAAACAATAAAAAGATTTTAGAAGTTTGCCAAGAGGACTGACTATTAAGAAATAAAAACTTACAGGTGTAGTCGTAGCAGGAATTGTAACGAATTTTGAAGAAGTAATTGACGATACATCGCTTGTCGCACTAAATGAGTTTCCTTGGGAAGCAGCTAATGCTTGTTTCTCTTGATTCTTTCTAACTGAAATTTCTTGCAAGCACAATTTAATGGCTAAGTCCATCAGATTTGTATTTTCAGGCATTTTAGCAACTTTGTCTTGTATATAAAATTTATATGTATCCACAAGTAATTGGGTGAATAGCATTTCCTTTTGATTCATATGTTTAATGCATTTCTTATGAGCTTTATAAATGTCCACAAGTAAGTTTAAAAGTTGTGTATCATCTCTTTTTTCCATATTCTGTTTTAAAAGATCGCGCATGGTTTGAACACAGAAGGAAACAGCCTGTTGGTAAAGCTCTTTACGTTCCGAGTCTCTGATGTAGCGCCTAAAAAATAAAATGTGTTGTTATGCTCCTAGATATCATATTTCATTTTTGTCATTACTTATCATTATCTGGTGCTCGATGAAGTTGTAGGGCTAAATCAATTAAAACTTTATGATCAGCAGCCTTGCGTAATACTTCTAGTAAAATAACGACACACTTCACTAAGTGAGATGAAAAGCTGCCTGGTCGATCAATTTCGGAGGAAGGTATTCTCCAGATCCCATTAAAAAAATTATTATTCTTCCGATCCGCAAAAAGCCCAATAATTTGATTTCCTAGACTTGTTGTATAAGTTCCTAGCAAAAGTTGCCTGCACTTTTGCACATCTCTTAATTTTTCAGGAGCATGTAAATAATGGTTAACCAGGCGATAAATGGACTTGTAATGTTCTGAAAAGCGCGTAACACATTCTTCCAAATTTTTAATACAACTTTTATATAATGGTTCCAATTCGGACTCCGATAAAGGACTATTCTCGTCGACTTTATCATTTTCATCCTCGCTTGAGCTGCCGCTTTCGGAGTCTGAACTCGAAGAATCTGAACTGCTGGAATCTGAACCACTCGACGACGATGTAGAGCTCGAAGTTCCAGTTGTTGATGTCCCAGTTGTTGCTGTACTTTCCTAAAAACAAAAATATCACTTGATTTAAAAATGTTATCCATTAAAATTGTTTATGGTAGATGTAATTAAAATTGTAAGGCTATGTATTTCCTACTTCATTAGTACCTACTCCAAATAATTACAACACCAAGTAATTGATTTGTAGAAATCAAAACTTGGTTAAATACTAACACTTGTAATTTGTTCCACAGAAACGAAATGTACTTGTTTTGGCTTTAAGTAGGATTAATAAAAAACAATAGACGCTAAATATTTGCATGCTTTTATTTTTTTCACAAAATTGAATAATTTGAAAAATTTGATTGAATACAAGACAGTTACGAGTAGTAAGATATCTAGAATTTACATATCTTGAACATTTTTGATTTCTAATATGGATACTAAGCATTTCTGAAATTTTAAAGAAAATTTGGACATTTTTTCAAGTTCTTATCCCTTGCCTCTTAATATTTTACATAATTTATAATATTAGCGTAAATTCTGTTAAATGACAAAACGCTCTCAGCATATACTTTCCTAAATTATACTAAGAGTGGTGGAAATTTCTTGCTTTGCTTAACGATAATCTTGAATGTGACATCACGCGCTGAATGTCGTCCGATATTTTTAAAACCTGTTTTTTTTTCAAACCCTGTATTCTTTATTTGAATATAGGATGGGGTTTTTAGTACTCACGCTTTGATGCACCCATGATTTTGCGATTACATCATTGCATAAAGAGCAAACTAGTCATAAAAATAATTTATGAAAAATTATGGGTGGTTCCTTACTTACTCTAATATGTGACTTTCCTGAGAAAATAATTTGAATATTATGGATGACAAAATTCTCAATAAAAATTCTGATTTTTCATAAATTTCCTGATCTGCGTAAAAATGTTTTTATAAATAAAACTACCCTGCACTACTCGCTAATCAAAATTGATGTAATTAATGTTTTTTTTAAACAAGCTGCATATTGATGTGAAGTAAATATAAGAATTTATTTATTGTTTTCAGTGGATGGCTTAAGCAGTTGCAGGGTTACGAACGAACTTTTTTTGCGAAGCCGTTTTCGGAATGTCATCAGGAAATAAGATAAATTACAAATAATTTAGCTGTTTATGAGAAGAACCATCCCTTTATTCCAAATGAAACTTTCACCAACAAAAATCAAAAAAAATTAAATTAAATCGATTCCAAAAAATTCCAAGACCTGCAAAGTATAAAATAATTACATTTAAAATCCTCTGCTACTACTTTAAACATTAAATACAAGACTTTCCTAGATTTTTGAAATCGGTGTGAAAATCTGACATGTATTTTAATCCAATACTAAATAATTAGGCAATCAGATTATCTTGGTTAGCTTGTAGGTATTGGATTAAAATCAGTCAAGTGAAAGATTTGTCTGAATAATATATGTAGGAAACCTATTGTCTCAGGAGCCTTTCTAGGTAGGGAGTAGACCAAGGCTGTATTAGAATTAGAGAGGCGCAGAATGCAGGTAGAGAAATAATCTGCACCCTTGTAAAAACTGTGCAACTCGGTTATCAGTGACGACAATAACACCGTTTAGCACCCCGTTAATTCTATACCTGCAATAAGTGAATCTGGTAGGGATTTAAATTAGCTGGAAGAGTGATGAACGATACTTTATTCAGTTACCGATCGCCATGATAATTAAGAAAAATTAAATTTTTAAACTTATGTAGATTTTAATTAGCAAAGGAAACTAAAGATGTTTGGATTAGAATTATTTAATTGATTTGTAAGGAAATGCTTGACAATTCGAAAATGATGGGTTGATACAATTAAATGATTTCGTATCTTGTGTCTAAAATGAGAATCAAAAAGATTTGCCAACGACACGCGGTGTTCCCAGGCGGTCCCCCATCCAAGTACTATCCGCGCCCAATGCTGCTTGACTTCGGTGATCAGACGAGAACCGGTATTTTCAGCGTGGTATGGTCGTTGCCGACGATAGTAGATTTGAAACCGTTTATTTGAGGACAAAATGTCTAGTTTTAGAAATCTAATATTAATTTTTCTGTTAATGGATACCCAGGAACCCTTATCACAGTTTCCGACTAGATTTATAACAATCGTGTAATAGAGTGTCCACAAGTACATAGTAGGCCCGTTTCATGCGAAAACCTTGTTGTAAATGTTGCATTAACACGACTGACGAGAATTTTACGACTTTTATAACCAGCTTAATTTGCGAAAGTTTTAGTAAATCCCGCTAAGAATATTCCCTTTCGTGTGAAGCGGATCTAAACAAAGGCAGAGTGCAGGTAGGGAAATAAACTCACCCTCATAAAAAATGGTTGCCTCACTTATCTGTGGCGGGCAATAATATCACTTAGAATGCCGTAAACTGTATACTAAACCATCTGGCAGGATTTGAATTAGTTAGGCGAATGGCACCGGGTCGATTTATCCCTTATTCAGTTATTAAACATCGGAAATAGTTGGGAAAAGTTAAAGAACCTTGAATTACTTTTGTGCAGAAAACTAGAGTTGTTTCATTTTAGTGATGTGATGATGAATTATAATCGTTTTATTTAATTGGATTGTAAGCAAATAGTTTGATGATGACCAATTGAAATTTAATTAATGAAACATACTCGTAAAGCTGATTTTTCATGTTATCTCATAATACTTAAAACAAAAAAGAGTTGCCAACGACACGCGGTGTTCCCAGGCGGTCCCCCATCCAAGTACTATCCGCGCCCAATGCTGCTTGACTTCGGTGATCAGACGAGAACCGGTATTTTCAGCGTGGTATGGTCTTTGCCGGCAGAACAGCATTGAAAATACCTCAAAATTAACAAATAATGTGAATCTATTGTCAATGTTTGAAAAACTCTTCACTATGGTACCAAAGAGATTTTAATTATAATATTTTTATAGCAATCCGAACCGTCTTAAATATCTTGTTGAAGTTTAATACTAGTAACATAAGACAATGGTAAAGCATATAACTCAAAAAACACGAAGTATTACATAATAAATACTGGTATAAAGAATAACAAGAAGTGGATTAAGGCAATTTTCGTGTGGAATACTAGAATAAGATTGAATAATTTTAGATTAAAAAAGTCATCTAATTGAAAAGAATAGAAATGAAAACCAAGTGTCCGTAATTGTAACTGCCAAAAGACTTACCACTGATAACATGCATACATATTGAAATTTCTTATAGTATCCTGACAAACTCATTTATTCTAAGGATATAAAATGAAAAGCGTTACATGCTAACTGTTAATTTTATTATAACTAACAGAACAACTCGTTTAGGCATTGGTGTTATCTAATATTTGATCGACTACCACTCTAACAAATATTCAGATCTCTGTTTCCTAATATATACATATGTACATATGCATTCATGTATGTATGCATGGAAGTATGTATATAAGTACGATTTTGTTAATATTTATAAAATTGTTTTAACGCTTTTCGTGCAAAGTCATATAGTATTAGCAGTTAATTAGTTTCAAATGCCCTAAGAGTTTGTGGTTTACCTTCGTCATTTCGAATTAAATACCACGTAGATTACCAAAAATTAAGATAAAAATTGAAAACTGTATGCAATACAAATATTCAAAACAGTATTAATACACCAAATTTAAAGGAGAATTCATTCTTTAATTTTTAACCCTTCTTAAGATTTATAATAAATTACCAAAAAAAATTCTTTTTTTCAAGTAGACAATAGAACATGTACCACTATGAAAACAAAAATTATATAATGCAAAGAAAAAATATATTGAGGTAGAATGAAATCATTATAAGTTGCCCCTTCAAAAAATTCATACGATATCTCTTATTCACAGAGAAAATACCAGAAAAATAGCATAGGATCAAGGTCGTAAAGCTCCCTGGAGCAAACCGTAATGGGAAAAATGTAATAGGGGAAAGTCCTTTTTATGAATATCGCACCCGATGCACTGAGCTTGAGATGGGTACAGATTGACTCTTCACGTGGAAATCCCTTAGGCAAGACAAGATTAAAAATTAATCTCGGTAATTATTAAAACAGCGGCTTAAGGGAGCCCTCAAAATATACAAAAGATTTTTCGTTTTTCAGTTGCACGCACGGTTAAATGTGAATTTCTGAAATTTCAAATGTTTATTGTGTATAATACAGAATTAATCATATCCTTCGCCCCTAAGAGGAGATTAAGTATATGTGTGTGCGCATTTTAATGCTATTTTAGCATAATTTTAAACCATAAATGCTTAGAGATTAAGGTATTTTATTTTAAGTAAAGATAAAGAGAATATACGAGTATAATGTGTGCACAATGAATGATAATTCAAATATACAGTGTTACAAATAAGATATATCTTTATTTATTTTGCTATTATATGCAAGAAATTAGTAAGAAAAGTACAAGGTTTAGTGCGTTCCTTAAATGTTTATAGTACCTTATGCATTACTTCAACATTTTATAACGCTTTTCGTTAATATTCACATGTCCGTTTCGAAATTACTTCTCAAATTGTTTATAATAACACATTCAATACCAAAAGATTATGTTCCGTGTGGGCACCAATTACATGCATATGATTTTTTAATCAGTTTTAGGGCATTTGTGCTCTCAACAATTCCCATAGCACATCTTTGTCATTACCTGGTGTCTGGTCTCCGCATATAACATTTATACCATATAATTTATATGAGGAGAATATGAATTAAAATATAAATATATATTCATGAGTAAGACTAATAAATAAGTAATAAGAGCTTTGCAATTTAATTTCAAGGGAAAAGCATACTGGTCAACTGAGTCTGTTTAAGCATCAACTATAAAGATCTTAGCGTCAAAAAATTGTATGCGTGGAAATATTTCAATTCACCCATTCGCCTATACATATTGTTTATTAAAGGCATATATCCTGACATGCAAATTGTGAAATAATGCACCATGTTGACCCATTTATAACAGAATTAATGCCACCGTGGGTGGCGGCGGTGATTCATGGCTAAAGGTGCATAAAAAACCAGGATAACTAGGCAAGCTGCAACGCCACCGAAATTTAGTACCTCCAGTTGGTCATTACTTAACATTCCGTGAAAATAAACAAGGCATACCGCGGCCAAGTGAGATATGAATTCTAGAGACCGACTTTATTCATGGTGAATGCTTATCTTTTTTCTACTCGACAAAAGTAACCTAATACCGCTTAGAACATATGTGTACATATCAATTTGTAAGCATGGTTCCCTTCTTTTTAAAATGTTTGCAGGAATTTCATTTCCACTTAAGAAAGATTCCTTACGAAAATCATTCTAGAAGGAAATGTAAGTTGGTATTTATGTTTCTCTTTTATTTTTATGGTACAAAGCTACTAAGTTTTTGATGTATATTATGAAGATACATACATATTTGTATTCGTACATATACATACATATGTATATTTTATAATATATTTTTATATGATTAGAAAATAAATATATACATTTTTCCATTATTATTTGGGTGAACCCATTTCAAATCTACACTGTTCTTTCAAAATGTAAATTCTTTGCGCTTTTCAAGTTTATGTTTATTATATTTATTTTTGTATTTATATTTTAAATATCCTGAAAACGGGCGAAGATAATGATTATTATCATAAATGTTCAAAAAAGTCAAAATGGCTACAGTACCTAACAAGTTACAAAAATTGCAAAACATAATATTCGCTGAGTTTTTAATTATGTTACGTTTAATCAATGTGAACATGCCCTGAAACGGTCAGATAGTGTTATTTTTTAAGGTAAATCAATATATATTTTTATATAATTAATATATATTTTTTTATTTTTTACTTTATCAATTTATATTATGAATAAGTAAACAAGTGTTTATACCAAAATATATAGACACTTATTTCCGAATGAAATTCCAATAATAATAATAATAATAATCATAGTAATATCTAATAATAAAATGAAACCTTGTTAGCTAAAATACTTAAGTTTTTATATTTGTAATATAGAGCAACTATTTCGTTCAGTTACATTATCATTTTAACTTCAACTGTATGAATTTACATGATAAATGAAATAAGAAAATTATGATTTACATTACTTTATACATCTGCCATCCACTTTTATTTATTGTTTTACTTTTTATATTTAATGAACGATAATTATATACAAAAATACCATTTGTATACTTGATTTGAACTGACCTTTCCATAGTATGAAATAAAATATGTTTTAATGTCTCTCATGTCCTAGTATCATTATTTTTGGGAGGGCTTTCATTAATTCAGCCCAAAATGGCCATATTCTTTTATAATTGGAACATTTATCCTGCGCTCGTCATGCAGTATATTCCTCATTGCTTAATTTTAATTATTCACTCGGTAAGGTTTTTTTAAAAATAAATTTAGGCAATTTACTAGTTAATACAATCCTTGCCTATATGTTTGGCAATAATAGAGTAATAATTACTTATTCATATTGATAGTAATTTCTAGCATTTATTATAGTACGTATTTAGTAGAACTTTTATTTAAGCAAATACTTCTACTCAAACTGTTTGGTGTTAATAAATGTTTGGTTTTTATTTAATTAGTCTTGTGTTTAGTATTTTTGAGTACATTGACATAAATCTGTGGTAGCTTATTCGTTTTCATGCAAATAATATGAGTTAAAGAACACCTTATTTTCTGTCTTTTAATAATAGATTAAGTTCGTATTTCAAACTTTTTAATTATCAAAGGCTTGTTCTGATTGAAATTAATTCCCTTCTTTTTATTCAACCCTGCATTCTTAATGAACATTAGCTTACCGAAGTAATATTTAAAATATCAACTTTAAAATCGTTTCCAAAGTTTGCATAATACAAGGGACTTCAACATGAAATCTTTTTGTAATATTAAAACCCAAAGTCCCACATTAAGAACTTTATCGTCTTATGCTGAGATGAAAGTAAAAATGTGCTTTAATGATGAATATTGTTTGTCTTCTACCTTATATGTAAAACAAACAAACTCGTTTTAATTAAATTACAAGTCAGCATTTCTGGACTCGAGTGTCGTCTTATACACACAAGAGCACAAAGCTCGCTGGGAGGCATTGCAAAATCTTAAATCTCCAAACAATGAACTTTCCGTCGTCATGCCGTCCATGAAGATGCCGAAGAGCATTCCTCAGGCAGAAGAAGTGTAAAATACCTTTAAAGAATGGAATATGTTGTGTGATGGTGAACAACAGAGTTGCCCAGCACGCCATGGTAGCGGTGTGGCATTGATCTCTTCAATCAGATCCACCGAATTCTGGGTGTGCTTAGTGCCAGACAATCGGTCGAGAGGAGTACAACACCCTGGTGGATGGGAATAATGTCGTTTTGTTGAACGCCGCCGCGGCTCTGTTGCTATTTTTACTTAGTTCAGTCCGCCCGAGGAAATTATCCCTGGAACAGAACTCTGCTGGTTCTACGCTCAATTTCCCTCCGCTCGTATGGTTGGGCACAGCCATAAAGCAAGAGGTGAATGTGCCTGCAGTAGCAGCCATAACAGTAGTAGATTCGCGAAGGGAAAAAGTCAACGAGATTTACCCGAAAAACCTCGTAGTAGCACACATGCGTACTGGAGGAACGTGAAACCTAGACCCGCGGACTGGTGTCTTTACCCTCCTAATGCATAGCATACTCCGGGGGTTGCGAGCACGACTTCGACTGTATGGCCAACGGGTGCTCACAATGTTCCAGCTGTGGAAGCCGAGTGGTTGCTGCTTTCTCGGTATCGGTGGAAACGAGAGTTGAGTTTGAATCGCACCTTTCATTCCCTAGTGTGTGTCCCCTCATACAATTAGGAAAAATCTTTGGTGTGGTTATAAAATTAAATGTTTGTAAACTTTCGATTCAATAAGACAATAATCGGGACTAAATTTTGTTTAGAATGATACCGTGAAATCGTTACCAAAGTGTAAAATAGCGCATAGTTGCTAATGAAAGTGATGTACGAGAAAGCCAGTAAATGACCGGGTTATCTATCGTTCTGTGACACAAAATCCAACAACAAAAATCGGCAATGAATCTATCCACCAGGTTTTGGTAACTAAAATTAAATGAAAAGAAAACGAAGCGACCGGTGCGTTTGTTGTTTTGTTGATGAAAATGCATCAAATTAAAATTGTTTTATGGATTCTCATAAGTTTCTGCGGCCACCAGCGAGTATTGTGCGACAATAAGGACAAGGACCCGAGCGGCAACAAACTCTTAGCTCACAATGGGTTGGTGTTCTCCTTTATGAAATCCACATTTAATTTCCAGCATAATAACTTTGGCTACGCGCCGGAAACGAGTTCATTTTCGTTGGCATACAACTCTAAGGAGGAAATTTTAATTAAAAAGGGAAATAAATATCAGTCCAATGAGATGAGTACTTCCTGTGCGCGAAATGGGTCCATGTAAAACATCCTCTTTATTACACACCATTAGTTTGTATAAACTTCATAGTCATAAAGAGACAACCCTTTTGCCGCTTTACTGATATCGGTAGGGGTTGTGCTCTCTTCATATCCGTGAATATGACATTTCATCGAAAAGTGTGATCCATTTATCATAATTACGTTTTTCTTTATTATCTGACGGGTTGACTTTCGTAATCGATTTTGAGTATACTAAATGTAATTGGGGGGATTAAAGGATGTTGTAACATCAGTTTATAGTCTTTAAGAAGACATGGAAGCGGTTGGCTGCGTTTTCATTGCACAACTCTCCTCAACCCTCTTTAACCAAAAGTTATGTCGACAACAGTCATGTTCAATTACTTTATTTCCTCTCCAGCCTTATTTTTATAGCCGTATGTATCTACTTTGTAAAGATATTTAAATCAAAAATCAATTTTTACCCCATGAGTAGAGCACATTTCCATAAATTTCAATAATTACCGTGAGTTAATTGCTGAAATAAGCATTACAGGCTGTGTACTCCTTTTTATTATCAGGCGTGCTAAAGAGCCGCCTTATATGTAAAAAGCTATTGTGTAAAAGTAATTATTGTTCGTACATTGCCATCGTAATATCAAATGACTCTTTTTATTGTGTGCAGGTAATCATGTTTCGCAGTTGCGTTATTAAGCGCATATCCTTTATTACAACGAGACCTATGAACCTCTGAAACTCAATATTGAAGGAACACAGTTTAAATTGCATACTCTGAACAAACTTGAAAGCCCTCCTTTCTCAGTTTTCTTGTTAGAATAATAGATAACGAGCTATCAAATAATTTTAACTTTCAAGAAAAGTATATAAAGTTTCTTGAATTACAGAGTTATAATTTTATAAAAATAGCTTAAATATAACTTATGTTTCATAACTTAAGAAAATATCCTTTTTCACGAGAATTAAATTGGCTTTGTTTTTCTGAAATTACCTTTAGGTTTTTGCAATTACCATAACTTCAAACTTCACAAAAGTTATTCCTTTTCTTTAGAAACTTTAATAGAACAATAATTGTAAGATTATACACTTAAACTTTTATTATTGTTCTGTTCCAAGTTAGCGCAACAGCACCTCGTTTTGCGTCGGTAATTCAGAAATTGTTCCGTAATATAAAATAATGTATCCATAAACTTCCCACTTCTAATAGACACTTTACGTTAAATTATTATAATTGTCTTAAATATCATTTTCGAATTTTGTTTTTGTTTCTTGGAAATCCGCTTTTCTTTCCGCTGATTTTTCGTGAAAACTGCAGCTCAACCCGAAAGTAAACCTGACTTGAGATAAACTCACCCCATGGTATCAATAACCTTTAATTTTTAAATTCCTTTGCTTTAGTGTTTTCAAATTGTTAAATTGTTGTTATAAATTAAATGCAATTTTATATTCACAATAGGAACTCTGATACACAGTACACTTGGTTCAAGCTACATGCAATGTGAATGAAAGCTACGATTGCCTGATTTTCATACGTAAAAACATAATATTATCTTCCTATTATTTACAAAAACTACAGTCGTTGTTTTCATATAAAAAATATGTTTACCATTATTGTCAACTTGTAATAAACTAAAATATTCCATATTTCTTCCAAATAATTAGCAATCTAAAAAATCCTGTGAAGCATATCTTACAACGATAAATATAAAGATTTCTTTAAAACCGCTCCAGTAGTTAAGGAGATTAACTTCTATGTACAAACAAACCACTTGAATCTTTACATAATTATCTTATAAATTCAATAGACAACAACGATCTTGTTAAAAATTGTAATTTAATACAAATAGGAAACAGTGGCGGAGTTGTAGACCCAAAAGTTTGTTAAAGCAAACTGATTTTACAGCAGTTTTGTTGTTATTCCATTTTCTACTTGTAATCTTTTAAGGTCTTTAAAAGTTCCCAAAAATTATTTTACTAATTAATATGGTTTCTTACCCCGAATCTATAGTTAACTAACACATTGTGTAAATCTGATTTGCGTAATTTGGTACTGAAAAAATGACTTGCGATAAAATAATTATTAACCACATATGCATGTATGTAAGACTATTTGGAGCCTTTGAATTCGTCATGAGCAATAATTAATAACACTAAATTTTTTTCCGTGAACATTATATAAGATCAAAATTATGCACTACAGACTTACGTTACAGTAAATCATCTATATTTTTCATAATTATTATTATTATTTTTAAATTTGGATACATGCACATCATAGTCAAATCGTGAAGTCTCTAAGTGATTAGAGAAAATCACTCACAAATAATTATTCCAGTTCACTTGAAAAGTCAACAGATTTCCTTTCAGTTCAGTCAACTAATTGCATGTAAATAATTAAAGCTTAACCATTGTAATGATGCAAAACTTCTAATCCTTAATATAGAAAACAAATAACGAAAGTGCACCGCGGCAAGCTATCTTAAAGTCGATTTTACCCTATTTCATAAAACTTTAAAGGAATTCCTCACTTTGTGCAGCTTTCGAAAAAAGTACAAAGTACAAAGTAAAAATACGCGCGCAACGAACGCGTTGCTAAGTACCTGGAAGTCAAGAGTCTTTGCGACTCCTTTTAACCAAGCAACGTCAGAAATAATTACCTTATGGAGTATTGTTTAAAAAAATTTTTACAGTTTCTTTTCACTTGTTTTAAAAATTTTCTGCTCGAAATAATTACTTGATAAATCCGACCATGTTAAAATAAAATACGGCGGAAACCCTCCACTAAGCTTTGCCTTAGTCCTTCGCATACAAACAAGGAAATTTTAGCCTTGCCGGTGGACTCTCAAGATGAAACATTATGTGAAGTATACTTTCTTTTTAGCACAAAGTTCTAATGATATTAAGTCCGTCCTTGCCGACCTGTTTAGCTCAAATAACAGGCAGAACGCGAAATGTAAAAAATACAAGGGAATTAAGGAGACATGCGAAATACGTTAATGTTCTTCAAAAGTTAACATTTTGTCGGAAACTCTCTCAGAAAAATTTATGGAAAAATCTTCTACCATAATCGCGACCCTTGCGTACATTATTTCGTGAAGCGGTTAAAATGAAATTTTTCTGAATATTTACGACACTTCTTGTTATATCAATTCCACTTAAAGACGGCGAAGTCTATAAATTCATAAAAATTACCAATAAAGGAAAGAATCGCTGTTGTCGTTATGAAAGAAATAACAAGCCACCCAAATAGGTACCAGGTGCGATACCAAGAACAAAATTAGTAAACAAGGATACTTTTGTATGCAACCAACAACAATACATCCGGCAGATTTTATATTTGATCGTAAAAAAAGTAATTTCATTCGCGTTCCTATGAACGTTTTGGCGTATCAAAATCATTTCTCGCCATCAGTTCTGAATTATGTTTTGCCGCTTTGGCTGATACATCTCTCCCTAAATTCAGCACAAAAATAATATTCCTTTCAAAATTGGAATTATTATGCTTCGTCGTTAAAATTGACTTCTATAAAATTTAACGTGATACTAAACGCGATAAGACAGTCAGTCCTTTAGAGAAATTCATGATTCTTTTTTGTTTTCCTATCCCAAAAGGAAACAACGCAGGAATGTCGCCCGTCTTTGTTTCTTTTGTGAAAAGTATGTAGACACGATAACTATAAACCTTTTGGAGTTCCGTCACAGAGTTTATCCTCGTAAACTTCGGAATAAACTTGGTCGCGGCCATAAACTCAAGATAAGGAAAACTTGAAAATATAAGAATGTTCGGATATCTCAGTCAAGTTATCTTTTTTAAAGTTTTTTATGTTTCTTGTAGGCACTTCGTATTTTCTGTAAGGAAATACAAAACGTGCGTGATTTAGGTCAGCCAATTATATGGAAAAAAATGTGTCCTTTTTTCTAGTTGGAAAATGCCACATTTTACATTTTCTTCTATTCAATTATTTTGATAAGAAAAATGGATTCAGTAGGGAAAAGGTATACATACAATGTTGCTCTTGGAAACAGAGGCGGATATTCGTCTTTAAATTTTATGTTTAAAGTTTTAAAGATTTATATAGCCATAAAAATAGAGCTTGGTCTATTGTATTAACTTGAAGTATATGGGAGGGATGTATAAACTTGTAATGCTCAGTCTAAATGTAGATATTACTCTTAATTTCGTAATTGAATTACTAAATAGACCAATCTCCTCCTAATTAATATTACTAGTGTTTCCCTGCACCCTATATATTACAAAAGAATAAACAAATGGAAGGATTCCAAAATTTCGTTGCTAAACATATAATGATGTCCAAAAGGTATTGCCCTTGTTGAACCATTATTTGACCAATCATAGCTGACACAAGTGTCGCCACACAAAAAACAATTTTATTAGCGGAGAAATATTGTACCAAATCGATTTCCTGTTCGATCATTCACCTGATGGCAGAAGTTTTTTAAATTAAAGGTGAATTCATATGGGAAAATTAAATTCTTTATGCAATCATTGGACAAGGTAAAACAAATACATAAATTGATCAATACAGCGTGAAAAAAAATGTCGCTGGAATTGCGTGCAAAGAATGAGTTTTCCGAGTTTGCGGTGAATAGTGAAATAAATACCCAAAATTGCTTCATTAAAAGGGCATTTGCGACTTGAATTAATTAATTTTGGGTTATTGAAATTGTACGCCCTTCTTAAATGTTCAGGAGGAACATAAGGATAAGCGTACAATAATTTTATGTATAATACATATGTACGTACATTTTATAGGCTTACGATAAGTATCTTTCATTTCTGTTAAACATCCTTTAATTTAAAATTAACTAGAAAACATAAAGACTTACATATGTTAAGTGCATATTAATTGTCTTTGAAACTGTATGATGTACACAAATAATATATTTATTTCTACATATAGCACAGTCGAAAATTGACTCGATAAATTTTTTGTTGCAGTTAATTTAGTAGAAGTGTCCATTAAGAACGAATTTTTAAGTTTTTATAGATGTATTCCACGGTGTTTTGCTAGGGTCTGGACAGAGATATACCAATCAATTTTATGCTCCTCATCAGCTTTTGCTTGCCCCCCATTTCGCAATTGAAAATTTAGAGGGGGTGAAACTAGGAAAAGTTTTATAAGTTCTTTCAGAGACAAACGTATGATCAGGAGACCACGTAGAACAGATTTACATATCCCTGTTCAGCCCCTAGCAAAACAACTTGTTTATGTAAAACGGAATATATCATTTTTTTACGCTATTAGTCGAATAACATTTTTTAAATAAAAATTTAATTTAGTTATATTAAAATTCGAACAGCACATGATATTACTAACACATTATTCTTGCAACTTTTGAATCTTTCAATTCATTTTTCTTCAAACAGTTTCTCCAGAACATCTAGAATTACCAATTATTATTAATTAGGGCTTCAAATGTGCAGATATATCTTGGTAATGCTAACTTTTAATTACAATTAAAAAAATATATGAAGGACCTATTAAATAACCAAATCTTAAAGCTGAAATCTTCAAATCAATATATAATTTAAAGAAATAAAACAATAAGATCTAAGAAAATAGCAGATTTTAAAATTTTAAATGTAGGTTGTTAGTAGGAGATACGAATATGCAATTTAAATCAAACAAAAAATAAGTAAGGTTTTCAGGGTGGGTTCAAATTAGCGTCAGTTTTCTCGAGTTATGTTAATTTAGCCGGGTTGCGATTAGTGAAAATTAATAATTAATAACATTTTAACGCTCTTCTTATAGCTAAGGAACCTTTTTATATATTCGTATTACTTATTTAAAATATTGCGGTAATTCCTTTTAATCTTCATTATCTTTTTGTACAATGTATGGCCGGATTTTGCTAATTCTACAGACTTAAAAGTGGAATCAGAGGGAGAACTCTACAGAAATAATTAATTAGCATGCTTCAAGAACATTTTCGAGTATGCTTAAAATGAATATGGCATCAAAGAGCACCCACATTATAAATTTTCATTGAAGTATGACTCATTAATTTGTTATTAACATTGAATCTTCTTATTTGAACTGTAAGCTTACTTCTGAATAGTTCACTAATTGGGGATAATTTAAGAAATTTAGCATTAGAAGACTGAGTGCTTCACCTACATGTCAAGTAATTCTTTAACATATTAAAAATCTTACTAAAATGGAAGAAAATACAAATTTGACAGTAACATTTTTCGTTTTTATTTACATATTTTATGTTTTGTATTTATACTTTAAATTTTTGAATTACTAGAAAACATTAAAATGATATTTCCGAAAAATACTCGAGTACATTAAAACATTTTCGCAGGTAAATGTGTGAAAAACGTTCACCCGCAATTAAAGAAGACTTCTCCCGGCTAAGAACCTGATAGTAACTACCCTTAAGGCTCTTAAGGGTCAACGAAGTCATAAACTTAGGACTCTCATTAGCAGAATAAAAAGGGACTTTTTATTGCACTTTTATAGCTCTCAACATGAAGCATACCACTCCGACTATGCTCTTACTGAGCTTCTTATCGTATATAAAATAACCTTTTTGTTCATGTCTTGCCTTAATTCGATGTTAAATAGAAAGCAGTTGATGGTGATGGCCATTCAATATCAACACAAACATTTTTTACTTATCAATCATGCATGCCTGGCATCGAAAATTATGAGCATATTGATTTTCTGTAGTTTCAATACGCGAAAAATTTTCCCTTTACTCTTTGTATGTAACATTTTCCATTTGCTCGTTTCGTTAATCCTAAAAACAGGTTTTTGTTCATTACGTCTAAATATTAATATTTATGAAATAAATATGTAATTTTATTGTGTTTGTACAATAAATGATTATAACACAATTGAAATGAAAATTGCTAACAAGGAACGCAAATTACCTCTGAATTATATATTTGATATGTATATGACAGCAAGAATATTTTACCATTCATGTCACATCGTTTTATGTTTGGGTCCAATAAATATTAACTTGTAAAGTTTAATGAAATGTTTTGGCAGCTTGGCAGGAGCTCAGACAAACCATTAAAATAATTCAGGAAAAATTATATTTTTTTGAACTTTTCAATACTAATGAAGAGCGAAAGGATAGTCAAACTATTTGTATGATACTTAAGTTTGCTAACAATATTACAGGAACATCAAATATGCTTAAAATGCGATAAGTATTGAATGATAAATCTTAAAAACGGAGATCAAAAACTTTAATTAGTTATCTTTAGCATATGAGTCTCCGACATAGAAATTTCCTTGATGTTCCTTGTGCATAATACTAATCTTTAATGCCTGTACCTACTCCTATATTTTATCACAAACTGTACAGACAAGACAATGACTTCATCAAGGCTATGAAATGAAAATAATTACTCAGTCTACTTGCGACATTCACCAGACCAGTACAATTCTATTCCACTCATGTAGCAATTAAAGCTACATTTAACAATATAATTTGCATATGTTGTATGTTAGGAACTCTACTAATTATTAATTCCATCTCAAGTTACCCATAAAAAATCAAGGACAAAAGCATCATCAAAGGAAATAATTTAAATTTGCAACAAACAAGAGCCCTTTTCAATAATTCATACACCTGTTGATAGTACTTCTAAATGAATGTGAAATGAATTTCTTCCATCAGTTATGCATTCATTCATACACTTATATGATGTATGAAATTCTTCCTTGCAATAACTGAAATACTACGAATGTACGAATGAGAAAAAGTATCAAGAATTCATAAAGCAAGCTGGATACAAGGACATGCTTCGATTTATTTTTATTTTTTTACCAACAGCCGTACGTGTGGAAAACGATAAGACATTTCGGAAAGTTTTCTCTGATGTTGCTGCAGGCCATATTCATTTCGAAGGCAACAACAGAGTCAATATGTTCAACTTTTTCACAAAAATTATTGGCTCCGAAGTAGTTTCCACTCTTTTTTATGCACCTCACATAAAATGAAGGCAAAAACAATTTTCATCGGAGAATTGAAGAATTACAAAAACCTTTCAAAGGTAACATTGCTTCGTAACAAAGCAACAAAAGAGTCATTTCGTATAACATTAAGTATATTTCCTGAGTAAAGGGACAGACAAGGTATAATATTTTCGAGTTATCCTTCACAGGCAAGTCATTTATTTAGAAAGTTTTCAAAGAAACTGTGATGCATTTTTTTTGTATTTGTTCTTTTTTCTAGCAATAAATTTTTAATGGAAAACATTTTTTCTTCTTCAACAAAAGACTTTTTCGTGAATTAAAAGTACTTTAACAAGAGTACGAGGCTAACTAATTACGACTACTAAGCTAAAAATAGATAAGTAAAACTAAAGGTCATAAAAATTTCAAATTAAGCTTGATTTACTGCGCGAAAAATAATTTTAAACAATTTAAAACTTTCCCCGTGGTTAGGGACTTAATAGAAAATATTATGGGAACAGAGGGACACTATTAAAACTTATATATAAATTACCAAAGGAATTCTTTCATTAAACAATACATTACGGAAGGCTAGAAATAAAAACGGGAAAAAAGGATAAAGGAGAAAACAAACACTCCAACGTTCCTCCGAAGGAATTTGTCTGGTAAGGCGTACAAAAGGAAAACTTATCAAAGGAGGAAACCATCTTGGAAATAGTGACCCAAAGCATAAGCGAAACAAAAACACAGTACTTAACACTACAAGTATAAATAACAAAGGGATCCCTTGAATAAAAGCATTCTCAGCTTGGAAATATGCAGCCAGCGCTACCGAGAATAATCATAAAAAACTTTCTCTGCAAAAATTTTGTGGGTGAAGTATTTATTCTCAAGTGCATTAAGTACATACGGTGTAAAGTTCTTCGTTCATATTTTATTTATTATATGTCACAAGGAAGACTTTTCAAAGTGTTGAAATTTTAAAGTGGTAAAATTTCTCCTGGGCGAAACTGTTTAGAAACTTTCCGCTTCTCTTGTTCAGAAAAGTAATGGAGCTGCAATTAGTACTGCAAATAACAATGTCTCACTGGAAATCTTGTTGAGGATTATTAGTTCTTTTCTTTATGAAATTATATTGATTTTATTTTCGCAAGTGTTTTCACGTTATATAGAATTTCTATATCAGATAAGTCATTCAAATAAAATTTGTTCTTATAAAACTCTTATAACTTAATAGTAAGATAATAATAATTAAGAAATTTTTCCATGTCAATCTCTAGTAGCACAAAATTAGACACTTATCACTTGTTCACTGCTGTAAAAAGATGCTGCGTTATTTCTGATTGAATTTCTTAACCTGAGTTTTCATAATGTAAATTCTTGTATTAAGGACGAAGAAGCAATCCCTATCTAATTCCCATTCCTTTGTATTTAACATTCTTATAGTCACATATATTATAAGCTTGAGTTTTATCCTTTTTTAAATAACATATTATGTTCGTTTTTAAATTATTTTAAATTTATTAATATTATTTTTAAAAAAATTTTAAATTTGGAATAAGAAAATCTGTTAAATACTGAATGCTTACTTTAAAAAACTTAAATGAAACAGTGATAATCCATTTTTTTGATGTATTGTGAACCAGAATTATATATAGACTTTAGTCCAATATCTTATTTTATTCTCTCCCATTTGCTTTTTATGCAAAATCCGATTAAATCAAATTAAAAACATTGAAGATTATCTATTTCATACATGTTATATTCTTGTGGCATTTCGTAGAAGTTATCTCAACTTTCTGCTAATAAATAATTCTAAAGCTTTCGTTGTGAGTTCTTGAAGTTGTGGACTGTCTTAAATATTGTCAACCCCCATTTGAGGAGATTATGATGCTGTTACTTTGATATACAGTTTTGTGATAGTTTGGATAAAACCTTCACTTTCTGCTCATCTTTTATGTAAACCTTTTATGATTACTGAGTTTAATATTTATAAGCATATGTACCTACAGGACTAAGTTAGACAGAATTATTTTAATACCTTTTACCCGAAATATACACATCATAAAATTATCACTTTCAAACACTTATGTTTCTGGAGGCAATAAACATTTCATTAGGTGTAGACTTTGTACAACGATTTTGTTAGAAGGGCGAATGTGACGCTCGTTTAATGTTAAGACAGAGGCAGTTAAATATAGTAATGGACCCTATTAAGGATATCGCGTTGCGTCCAAAGCATGCGGTGAGTGGAAAGGCGCAATACTTTCTCTCTAAAGTTGTTTTACTTTCTGACTTTCTGTTCGCATTTCATACGTACAAACAGATATCGAACTTAAAGATTAATGTATTAACATTCTGCTTAACTTTTACCCAACAACTTTTTTGTTTGCAACAGTATTCTTAGAAAATTCTTCAAAAAATTTTGAAAAAGTAATTATGAGGACTAAGAGCTTTTGCTCAACATTACCACCCAAATTAGTTCATTAATTCAAGCTAAAAGCCTTCTTTTGTACCTATTAAGCATATAAGCCTGCATTATATAATACGGAAGTTAGCGGTTTTTTCAAGAAAACATTTTTGTATGCACACATATAAAAGCGGATGTCGTGTCAAGAAACTAACAATTAAAAAATAAAGCTTCCGACCAACTGTAAGAGGGATTTCCTGGTGCGTGTCCTCGAGGAAATCAATATATGTACCAGCCGCAGATTTAATTTTATATTATCAGCAATACCACAGTTATGACCACAATATACTTAAATATGGGCAGATACTATATTCTAAGACTAGCTCAAAAATTGGTAATTATTTAGCCACACATTATCATGACTGAAAGTTCGCAGGCAAATAAACCTTAATTAATGGTGTGACAGGCAAACCCAAGTCACGCAAAGATTTACTGTGATTATTCGGGCGACAGTCGTAATCATAAAGACGACTATAGCAGCTAACTCACTTTTATTTGACTATTTAGAGCGTAAATTTTGTTTATGTATGAACTGCTCCTTAAAAATTCCCTTCTTCTTCTCTTTTTTTCCCTTCAATGCACAAACAGAGCAACTATACCGGAATCGGATCGTGCGAAGAATACATATAACGAAGAGGTAAGCTCGATTAAGATTTCTCGTCGGGATAAGGCACATAATTTGCATGTTTTCATTTAGTTACCAGTTGGAATATGCCAAGTCTACAATGGAACTACGTGTGACAAATTTCTTAAGGATAAGTCAGTCTTCGTTCCACCCAACCTGACAATGGTAGATATTGAAGAACGACTAAAGGCCGCTTACGGCGTTATAAAGGAGTCCAAGTGGGTTATTTACATAAGCATACTTTCTAAAGTGTTCCTCATTTTATATGATTCAATTATTTTTTATAGAGATATGAACGCGAATTGCCGCATTTATGCCTTACCGAGTCTCTGTTACAGCACTCTTCCAATCTGTAGAACACCTGAGCGCACAAATTATTTATATTTTGCGAATAGAGCAGCTTACAATGATAGGAAAATTAAAAAAAATCGTCACCTAGTCACAACTAAATCTCCATCCAATGATATTGCTGAGTTTACTAGGAGCAAACGTTTCCTCGACAGGAATACAATCTTATTTCTTAAGAAAAAGCACTCAGTGCTTTATGATGAAATGTTCTCAGCCGAGATATCCAGCGAATACCCACCGACAAGAGACTCTGAAAACTTAAGACGAATTTGCAGAGACGAGTGCGAACTCCTTGAAAATGAACTTTGTCAGAAAGAATACGCTATTGCAAAGAGACATCCAACCATTGGACAAAAGCTACCCCTTGAAGATTGTCACAATTTACCTAGCGACAATGACTGCTCATCATTTGGTATTGCAATTGATGTTTCACCCGATGAGGACTGCTACTGGGAAAATGGTTCGGGATATCGGGGAACAGTTGCTGTTTCAGCATCAGGAAAACCTTGTCTCAAGTGGTCGTGGCTAATGAAGGAAATCGCAGACTATCCAGAACTGGCAGGACAAAACTACTGCAGGTACTATAAACTCATTAAGGAATTTTACATACACATCTCATTACATTTATGATTGAACAGAAATCCAGGCAATACCGAAGATCGACCGTGGTGTTTTGTTGACGATAGATCATTTGAAAAAATCATTGAGCATTGCAATATCCCCAAATGTGCTGATCAAATGTGGTTGTATATCATCATATCATTTGTCCTTATTTTAGGATTTATTATGACTAGCGTCTTTTATATTTGCTACAAGAAAAGTAAAAAACAGGGGATGACCAATATACAAAACGTAAGTTTTTGAGCAGCATAATGATAATTAACAATTACGACTTGTGTATTTCCTCAGATAAGTCTTCCAAACGCTGATAAAAATATTTATGGTAATTCTCAAGTGAATTCATCTTTTGAAATGACTAGATTTTTTGGAAATAATCAAAACAATACACCTAATGGACAACAGAGCTCAAGTAGGGGAAATTCTTCTTTGAGGGTGCCACAGTATACATTGCAGGATGTTGAATTTGTTGAAGAATTAGGAGAAGGAGCCTTTGGTGAGTAAAATTGGAGCAAATTCCATTTCCTTGCTAATTACTTGAAACAAATAACTTATTTTACAGATTTATCTAAATCTGTTTTCATAAATTTTTTTTCTGGAGTTTAAAAGTGCCATAGTTACTCGACTTTTAAGTTTTTAATCTATTTTGAATATTTCAATTTCCAAAGATAATTTTCGATTATTTGAACGCGTTTAAACACTGCTAATTTTTCGAAATCCATATATGAAAATGTTAAAAAAATCGGTTGAAGTATCATAACAAATATAATTAAATGTTCGTTTGTCAAGTAAACATACATCAATATGATTATTTTAATGGATATATTGTATAACATTCACGATAGGTATATTGTGAAAATATAACTAGTAATTTAATTCGATACAAAAATTATAAAACTATACTTTTCTAAAGATAGCAAGATGAATCAAATGGATGCAATAATTAATTTATTTGATTTGTTTAATGTAATAATAATCACTTTTGAATCAACGAAAAATCGGTTATTTTGAGAAACTTTAAATGAATACTTTGTATATTTTGTGAGGACGTTCATCCCACATGTGGGCGGAAAGGCCACCAGTGAGCCCATTATCAGGTTCAGGTGTAATTAATGCACCTAAAGCCAGCCCTCCTCTATCATAAATAAATAAATATATTCCAAATCGCTGATCGTAAAAAACTAAAAATTCTACTTACTACTATTGGCGGAAAATACTTTTTAGCAATACATATATCGATTTTGTACTTAAATCGAAACTCACTTTGTAATCCCTTAATTTCCTTAAACATTTAAGTAATTAACTAATACAACTGCTCGGAAATTATGATAAAAAACTTCTAACATATAAAAAATAAATATATAATACAATTGATTTCATATTCCGTACCTTATTTATTCGCATTCAAATTATGCCTACACAGGCAAAGTAAACTTCACAAATAAAATTAACACCGCAAAAACAAAAATATTTTTGCAGGGAAAGTTTATAAGGGGCAACTAACGCAAGCGAATGGGGAGAAAATTTTTGTAGCAGTCAAAGCGCTTAAGGAGAATGCTTCAGCTAAAACTCAAACTGATTTCAAGCGTGAAATCGAACTAATCTCGGATTTGAAGCATGACAACATCGTTTGCATACTCGGTGTTGTACTCAATAAAGAGCCGCTTTGTATGCTATTCGAGTACATGGCCCACGGGGATTTGCATGAGTTTCTAATAGCAAATTCACCAAATGAGGGAAAATCACTTACACAGTTGCAGTTCTTGCATATTGCCCTACAAATTAGCGAAGGAATGGAATATCTTTCAGGACATCATTACGTACATAGGGATTTGGCTGCCCGTAACTGTCTGGTTGGAGAAAATCTTACTGTAAAGATTTCCGATTTTGGCCTTTCCAGGGATATTTATAGCTCGGATTACTATCGGTAGATTTAATAAATTCTATTCAAAGGTTTTAGCTAATGCTCACAATATTTGCAGAGTGCAGTCTAAGTCCCTGTTGCCGGTACGTTGGATGCCATCGGAATCAATATTGTACGGAAAATTCACAACCGAAAGCGACGTCTGGTCCTTTGGAGTAGTATTATGGGAAATATACAGTTACGGGTTGCAGGTGCTTATGCTACTTTGAAAGTACATACTATATATTTAAATCAACCTTACATTTCAGCCCTACTACGGATACAGTAACCAAGAAGTCATAAATATGGTTCGAGCACGACAACTTTTACCTTGTCCAGAGGCATGTCCTACGGCAGTATACTCGCTGATGATTGAATGTTGGCACGAACAAGCCGTAAGGAGACCGTCATTTTCGGAAATAAGCCATCGGCTTAAGATTTGGTACCAATCTCAGAAGAAAAGCAATCCTCCTGTTACCCACAACCTCTGCAACTCTTCCTCATAATAATCGCATTTATAAAACCACTTAAAATGTATGTTGGAAGTGTTTACCTCCGGCTACAACTTAATAAGCCAAAACAAAGCCAGAGTATAATAATATTAGGAAATCTCGAGTATTAAATGCAGGAACTATTTATCCGGCTTATGCCTAGTCATTAATTCATTATTATATTGCATAATAACATAGTTCACAAATGGTACATACTTTGACTATGATTGAGGAAGCATTTTTGTAAGAGAAATTTATGTAATATTTTTAGCCTTTTAAGGATGAGGTAAGAATCCAAAGCAAAATAAAAGAATATGATTTATGTGTCTACTTTGATTTATGTCTGCAGATTTACTACCATAAAATTCAGCCTCTGTTTCAAAATTAATGCTGCATTATATACAATTAAGATAGAATAATCCTTTAATGTCCTTTTTATTTATGCTGCAGAGCATGAAAATACCCCTGTAAAATAATCAAACTACCAGTTTCTAGGTAAGTTCAATTATCAAAAATTATCTAATAAACCTAATCAAAAACTCTAGTATAACGATTTCACAAACAAAATGTTTCTTTAAAATGGTAAGAAAAATTTAAAGATAAAAGAATATCAGCTCAATTTGTTTCGTTACAACACAGGTTTATATCCTATTGTATTTTTACTTGTTTAGAGCACTACCTCCGGCTTAAACACGATTTCAAATTTGATCATTTTAGTAGTGGGATTTCCAACTTATGCCAGCTTCATCAAAAGCACATGCATTTGTATACACATTTATAATATTAACATTATTAAGTATAACACTATTAATAGGTGGCTCTACTGAAAAAATGTTGAGTAAAATATATGCTTTGTTTGTCCAAACTCATTCAATAGGCCCTGTTCTAATGTTCGTATTCATACGAAATGCATTTTTACATGAAAATGATTTAAGTGCTTTTAACTCTATTGGCGCAAGTTGGTTTTTAAAGTGTCGATTCTGCATGAGATTTAGCAAACATCATGACTAATCATACTCATAGCTATTAGAATTTTATTGATGTAGTGTAGGAGAATAGAAAAATTTCGCTATCGTACGAATTCTGTGTCAAACGAAAATGGGAACAGAAGCAAATAGCTTATTGAAATACGTAAATTACTCTCTATACATATATACCAGTAAAGCAACACAAGCATCACCCTGCAAAGAATTATGTGTTTTAATAGACATTTTTTCGGCTCCAACCTTGGATGGCATGAAGGTAAGTTTTATAACATTTTAGAAAACCTAATGGAATTTTTTTTAAATTCATGGTAGGATAACTAAAAATAAAAACAATTTGCTTTTATATATACCGGCAAAACATTAGGGTAAGAAAACTCTAAGCAGTGAGTATTTTTAGAAATATGCAGCAACCATAATGTTGCACTCAAAAATGTGTAAAACCTGCAAAACGTTTTACTTGAAATTGTCTATTAACTTCAAGAACAGACAAAATTGAGAGCGTAACAGCACTAAGGAGGTACAAAATTTAAAGAAGTTTTTGTTGTTTCCTGTGTTAAATCAATATTTTAGGAAGAACCAATATTCTATTTTTGTGATAAAAAATCGCCTACACCCAGGTTCTTAGAATTTAATAAGCAAAGCAACTGTATTAAAAAATGTGAAAAAAGGCACTTACTTGGGAACCTCTTCTAGATGGGCTTGTTGCTTTACTTCCTGCAACATTGCAAGGAGTCTCGGATCTACTTGTTGTAGTTTTATCATCACCTGATGGGGGTACATTTTCCTCCGAAACCTTTTCGCACGGTTTTTCATCAGTTTTAACTTCCTCCACAACTGGTTCAAAATTATCCATTCTAGGCTGCTTGTTTATAATGAGTTCCGCTTTTTCAGCTGCCAATTTCCGCTTGAGAGCATTTATGCTACTATCTGTGAATATTACTGCTACAAATTCCTGTTAAAGGTCATTAAGAATTTTCTTACCATCAATTTTGGCTTGATTGTATGCAAATGGACTATTTGACAAATCTTTAAGAACCTGAGAAAATAGTCGTCCAATGTCTCGACTTATTTCACTGTGTTGTTCTAAATATTTTATAATAGCTGATGATGTACGATAAAATATTTCAAGCGCTTCAATTGATAGTGTGGACGGATTGTTATGATTTATTTTAATTGGATATGTCGCGTTATTTTCATACAAAAAATTGGCAGCCTAAGGTATACAAAATGAAATAAAATGTTTTATGTTTTTATTATTAATCTCTTACCAGTAAATAGTGGTCCAGAAACACTTTTGGGTGTTCTTTTCTTTTCTCAGCAATCTTTCCAAGCATATAATGATGTAACCACTTCTCATCATGGGAATCAGTTTCTTCGTTGGCCAAATCATCGTGCTGATTTTTCATGGTTTTATCAGCCACCGAAAAGCAATCATGGGATATTTTCAAAAATTGTTCCTTCCTTGTTTCGATAATTGCGAACCTTAAATAAAACAAAAAAATATTTTTTATATTAGTTGTTTACCATTAATTGCTCTAAAAACCTAGTAAAATATCGTATTAAAGTCTTATAGAAATAATTTTTCTTACATTTCCATTGACAAGGTATCAGCAGAATGCTTCAAATTTCGAGAGCAGAAAGAATGGATAGTGTATGCAAAGGAGCCATACTCAATCCACAGAAGAGTATTCTCCTTATTCAACTTGATGCACTGCTCAAAGCACTTAATAGCGTCCTCACTGTTCTTCAGGAATTCTTTTACACTATAAAAATATAGATTAACATATTAAATTATCGGGCATTAAAAAAATTGTAATGCCTTACTCTAAGACTGTGCACGAATTAAGCCTAGTTTCCAATTTGCTAGCCTTTGAAAGCGCTAGACCTGCCCAAGAATCAAATCTGGATGGTTCACAAGTTAAATCCAAAACATAATATTTTATGGTCTTGGAAAAGTCGCGATTTTTAAAATAATAATCAGCTAGCAAGTAGTAAATGCAAGATATTCGATGTGGAAGTAAAACGCACTCCTGGGGAAGATCATCTCGTACACCATTAATGTAATCTTTTAGCTGCGAAGTAAATGGTGTTGGATCTATTTCTTTTGGTATTAGAGGTAAAATTTTTAAAAGTAATTGTTCCATATCTGCAGAAATTGACTCCAATCTAAAATAATTGTTTAAATAATTATAATGTTTTCAGGATAACAGAAAAGTTTATTACTTGTAGGAGTTGAATTCCGGTAGATTTTCTGGTCTATACAAATCGAAAAGCTGAATTGCTCTTGGCCAAGTTAATTCTACCGGAATTGAATCATGCTCCTCAATATGCCGTGATCGTGCTTTTTTAGGCGGATATCCATATAGACAATAAGTAATCTGATATATTTGAATACTGTTACTGTGAGTCCTTGCATTTCATAATAAAAACACACCTGTTCTAAATATTCCGCCACTAGATCTCTGTAAGCGTCCATATAAGGAGCGCGAATTTTTGGACCGACAACTTCCAACGTATACAAAAGAAGTTGTCCGTTGTCTCTTGTGCACCACTGTCGTCTACATTAAGAAAGGAGAAATTGCATTATTTGCATAATAAAATATGTTTATGATTGGTATAACCAAATAAATCTAATCTATTATATTCCTTTTAAAAATTCTAAACATCTGTTACCTTCCCAAGAACTCATGTGCAGTGAATAATACCAGCAGAGTATGAGGTAGCAATTCCTCGATATCTTCAGTTTCCGTTGTTGCTTCCAAGGACTTTACTTTTATCACTACAGGACTGTTATCTTCAATTCTAAATGTAGAAAACCATATTAAATATTTTACAGTACATTTAAAGAATCACGGTACCTCTGTAGAATTTTATGTAAAATAATCCAAGGCCGTTTTGAATTTACCGGATGATTTGGATTGTTGTTCTTATCAAATGTTGAATCCAACTGATGTGAAAGAATCTTTCCCAAACTCTGAACCAAACGGGACAAATATTTGTCCAAACATATAACTAGAAAAATATTTAATATATATTACATTCCTTTTATATATATAAAAACAACACGCGACTACTGCTTCAGAGTATATGAATTTTTTGTTCAATTCTTAGACATTTTATTTTAAAACGCAACGGACATAATTTTTAAAAACTTTTGATATTTATATTGTAAAATATAAAAAGCTGCTAATTTCCTAGCAATATGGGATGAAATTATGAATAAGAAATTATCACAATATTCATTTTAAAAAGCATATTTGGCATAGTTAATGTATTACTTGTATTACAAAACTTGTTCTTCCGTAAACCCTTATATCATCTATCGACATTAAAAATTAAAATTAAGCATAGTATAAAACTTCCTGATCAACATATTTTCAAATAATTAAAAATCAATAATTTTTTTTTATAAATTCATTTAAAAGAGCTAATTATGATAATTTAAAATGTATCTTCTCCAAAATTTTATGTTTCTAGAGATATTCCACTCCAATATAATAATATAAGCTACAATATGTGCATAATACTAAGGAATGGTAAGAAAAGGAAAAAAATAGATAAAATTTCTATATCAGAAGCTTCAAATATGAAGACCTTTTTTCATTCCCGCAAAACTAATTCTAATATTTAAAATTAAAACGACAAGTAAAAATATAGTTGTATATATATATCAAAGAAACTTACGAATGTTATAAGACTGCTGCAAAATTAGCTCTTCAATATATATCAAGATGAAATTAATCGACTCAGCCCATTCTTTATATCTGTAAGTATCTGTTGGAGCTTTTAACAAGTTATCGACAGCATGCTTCAAACATCTTTCAGACCAAATTAGACATTCCTAAATTTATTTTTTTAATCCATATCACAGAGAAACTTTAACTTATTGTGGGAACTTACCTCATATTTTTCCAAGTTCCACAATGATTCTAGAAGCACCTCGAACTGCGTCTGAATTTTCATTAGAGTATTATCTGAGTTTTTAATCTCAGTACAGTTAATCAAACTATCCTTTAAAATATCTACTAAATCTTGAAACTCTTCGTTATCGTATAAGGTTTTCACATTGCTCAAACTTATTTTGCTGTAAGAAATGGAACCATTAAGTTATTCATTTTATATTAAATAATTTTTGAAATACCGCTGCAAATTTATTCTTGTACTTTTCACTGTTTCCAACTCCACAAAGTTATTATCTCTTAAGTTTGGGAACTCGATTTTAAATCCTTCAATCTGTTTAGCCAGAAGAGATTCTAAATGCAACAAACATTCCACAGATCTGTTCATATCGTTTTCAAATTTAGCTGAACAATAGTCAAGCCAGATCAATCGAATTATATTCTTTTCATGTAAATCATCAGAAATTACGAAAGCACAACCAGAATTGAACACTAGATGATAATAGAGCATTTTCCACTGAGGATCTATTTCACTGTAACAAATTAAAGCACATTTATAAACAAATTCATCCAAAACGTTATGCAAATACAGACTTCAATTGCCCTCCTTTTAAACTATCTGTGGCCTTTTCGTGATCCAACTCCATAAAAAAGAGTGTCATTCTGAACGAAGCATTAAAGTCATCGTTTGATAACTGGTTCCATGTAGCCAAATCAAAATGGTTTCTATATCATAAAAGGAATGAGTAAATATTTACAAAACTAATTATAAATTAAAAAGCAATATAGTATGATATAAGACGGTGAAACTAACAGATAATATCCATAAATTTTGTGATAACATTCCTTCATATCTTCTGTAATTGATTGATCCCAATACTTTGAAACATACTTTAACCATATAAAAATAATAGCCATAAGATCAAAATTTTGCGACTGAAAAAGAAATTATTAAGTTATTTCCTTTTTTTTGTCATTAAACTAATGAAAATGCTACCTTAAGTTCTTTTAAAAATGACTCAAAATCATTAGCGGTTTTCCTCTGAAACTCCTCATAACACACTTGAACTTCTTCGTACTTTTCTTGCATCTGCTCCTTTCGTTTAGTGATATCATGTTCAGTTTGGACATCATATAAAAATGGCGATTGATTATCAAAGTTTTCACTAAAATGAAGCCATTATATTTAAACATAAAGAAACTAATAGTAGTTGTAATATAGTTACATAAAGAACTTCGAAAAAATTCTTCTAAGAAACCCATTCAGAGTAGTGTCAACCTCAACTCGGTCCTGTTGACTTTTCTTACGAGATGAGTATCTGCGATTTTTGTGCCATCCCCACTGTTCCAGAAAGCTTAAATCACTGCATCGCCTCCTCGGTTTTTTTACCACTTCAGCTTCCAGTTTTGGATTATCAGAATCTTCAGCATTCGAATCCGATTGCTGAGGAGTTTGGGACCCTAAAGCATCCGTACTAGGGGCGATAAAAATTGCATCGCCTTCAGGAATGTTTTCATCACCTTTGACTAAAAGTAAATTATATTTTAAAACATTCCATAAATAACTAATTATCTACCTTCAGTTGATTGAGTTACTTTCTCTGCTTGATCATCCAATTCCGGTTCGTTTAAAATATCAGTCTTATTAATTTCATCGTTTTCGTTTTCTTCCTTTAAATCTTCCTTAAGCATATCTTCAACAGTGAAAACGAATATAATAGACTGACCAGTACTCGTCAAATAGTCATAAACTGATGTTATGAATTGTCCTACGGTTACCCAAGTTAACTTTTCCACTCGAAAATCATCAAGATTAGGTTTAATTGGTCGAACAACAACATCTTCTATACTAGTCGTGCGTTGAGGGAATACGCTAGTTTTTCCTTTAGATATATGTTCAGGTTGTAATTTAAACGAACTTTTAAATACTCTGAAATCAAATAATCAAAAATGATATGTGCGTTCTTTAAAACAAGTATACTTACGTTTCAAAAAACGGAATAATGTTTGGAAACTTTTCAGTTATTTCCGTCAGTACATCAACCGCTCGCTGATAGTTTTCGTCCTTTTGATACCACTTTAATGCCCACCCATAGGCGCCAATAATGTTTTCAGTAGAACAAAGTGCTTGCAATGTTCCGTCGGCGGAAGGCCAATGGTTTGGATTTTTTGCTAGACATTTTTGAAAGGCATATTCGGCTAATTGCCACTTTCCTAATTTTAATGCTAACTGTCCTAGCCGGTGCATTGTATAGACTTCGGTATCGTCCAAGTCCATAGCCTAATTACAATAAGACAGAAAAATACGAAAATGTTTTGTTATAATTAATTTACAAAATATGCAATTTTAATAAGCATTTGGATTGGAGCAAGCGCTCTTTTCGACTAGTAGATAATTTCTTCGTTTTATTTTTCTAAAAAAGTGGCAATGGTGCGGAAATTAGAGTGACCATTCTTCTAAAACCACCCCTATAAAACGTGGCCCTCCAGGCTATGCGTTAGGATTTTAGGTTTGAAACTAAACTGCTAACGTATAGTTTGTGAGATACGAAATGATGCTAATTGATTGCGAAACCTCTAAATTTTCAGGATTATTACCATAAAAAGTACCCGGTAATAAAAAACTAGGGCGGATATATTTTTATGGTAACAACTCACCTGTAAAAAATGCTCTAAAGCTGCCTCATCTTCTCCTGTCTCTTCATATATTAAGGCAATATTCTTGTGGCAGTTATAGCGGACGCAGAATAGTTTGTCATTTTTATCTTCAAGGGAAATCTAGAAACACAAAATATTTATTATTGGGAATTGTCGCTCAACTCTGTCTCTGCAAGATTAAGTGATATTCAATTTAAAATCTTGGTTTGATCTCAAATTTCAAAACTAGTAAACCTAAAATCTTAGATATTTCTTTATATAGAGCTCCAAAATTATCAAATTCGCAAAATAAGGCAGGTAAGTTTTTGTGGAAAGTCAACAGAAGATAAATCCAAAAACAATTTCCCCTTGCAGAGTTAGAAATTAGCTCCCTGTTAAGGGACTTACCTCATTAAGGACGCGAGTTTCCAAAAGCTCTTTAAGCAATGTTAATGCAATTTCTTTATTTCCCTTAGATTTTAATGACAGAGCTCGCATATACTCCGAGACAGCAATAGTTTCCTAGAAAATAAATTTTTAAAAAATGGGTTTAATTTATGATCACCATACGATGGGCTAATTTTACTTCCGCTTCCTTAGTGACTTGAACTTCATCTTCATTGTTTTCATCGCTGTTGACTTCCTCATTTAATGCCACTATTCTTATCATTTTAAATTAAGTAAAGGCTTCTCAAATTCACGAAAATACGGTAGCTTCTCATTGCAACAATATAAAGAAAACAAGCCGCTAGTCCATGCTGTAAAATGTCAAAACAAATTTGAGTACGGTACTTTGTAGGGGTGTCCATGCGCTGTACAGTTGAAGCTAAAATTTACTGGTCTATAGTATAAGGAGTTGTTTATGGTTGCGAAGCAGCAACTTTTCTTATATGTTTTCAAGAAGCCAAAGGAGAGATTACTTCAAAAATCAACTAAAATTAAAATCAACTCTTTTAAATTATATTTCCGTATTCCAGTTGTGGCAGTCGCGTTTTATCTTCGATTACTTTAAGTGCAAACTTTGAATTTAAACTATTGTGAATATTTTATTTAGAAATTGACGTAGCCTGAATTGGTATTTCAGTCGCCATTTTTTATGTTCGTAGTGAAAAACTTCAGTGGTTTGTTCTGAACTAAAGAGTGCGAAAACGGGAAGGGCAAATACCTTCGTTTCGTTGTTGTAAAAAAAGACATTTTACAGTTCCAGGAATTTGACGGAGTGAATATAAAAACAATTTTTGATGGGAATGCCACGAACTGTTTCTGTTATACGGGACGCATAAAGACGATTGCCTCAAGAAATGAAACTATAGTTGGAAATTGGGGACAGGAGGGGGAATCTCGGTCCCTTAAGTAGCCAGTCCGAATGTTGTGATAATTTTGGCTCTTCTGTGCACTGTGAAACGCCGATTCTACTAGCTTGACGACCAGATTAAAGAATCTAGGGATCGCTTCAGTTACTGGTACGCAAAAGGTATTTTTTATGTAATGCAATTTCTATTAATTGCGCTTGGCTTGACTGCTGAATAGCGTTTTAAAAATATTCTACGATTTTCAAGATTTTTCCTTTTGAAAACTGTTTCTAAAGCGTCTTGTCATAGAGAAGAAGGCAAACCTTTATCTTGATTCGATATCTCAATCCCAAGTATGCGTAGTAAATGTTTTCGAATATTCATAAAAGATACTGTTCCATTAACAACAGCCAAGTGCAAACCAAATGTCATTTGAAGGAAGATTTATTTTTTACAAGATATTCCTACAGACTACAAAATTATGTAAACATGTTGTAATAAGTAGTTTAAATTGATTTCCATATTGTTTTTTTTTCAAAAACGGACCATTCTTAAATTGTAAATCCTCGGAAAACGTGCTCGTTTTACCCTAAAATAATTTCAAGGCCCGGGATCAATTTGACCTGGGGATCGGGTGATGCGATAAGCAGTCCCAATTTCGCTTTTTGGGCTAAATCATACTTATTAATTCTAATCGTAAGGCATTTTCTACAAAATGTATGGTATCTCTAATTTTCCTTAAAAACCATATTTACTTTGATTAATATTATTAACATTAAAGACCCTTAAAAATGCGGTCACCTGCATGTTTCTCGCTTCAATCGATTTGATTTTACTAAGGCTATTGCATTCTCTTATGGGGACTCCTTCTGTTTTGCTGTTTTAAGTGACGATTTAAGAGTGTCATATTCATTATGTTAATCAGATTATATTGCAGTAATATATTATAATCGTAAAATGAAGTAAATTAAGACAATATACCTTTTACAAATTTCCCCGCTCTTTTGGATCCTTTGAAGCTTGCCTCAACACTATGCCGCCCGATCGGAGAGATCTCCACGCAATTTCATTAGTTGTAGCTATTAATTTAACTTAATTCTAGTAATTTTTAATTCATTTAAATTTGTAGCTTGTATTAAGCGACATAAGAAAGGAATGCGCAATTCGTTTGGTAATGCCCTTATTCCGGTGTGCGGACCATTCAACCACGAACTACCCAACCAAAGTGCTGAACTGACGGAATTCTCTTGTATAACACATATCCTTGTCCTGTAGTTGTGCTAAAATGTGCCACAAAATCACCTCACAAGTCCTTCAAGGTATGATGATCCTTTTTTTCACCAGCGCCATTTTAGTTTCGATGCGTGTAATACCTTAGGTTTCACTTGGTTTTCATTTCTCAATAGTAAAGTCGAATACAGGTCAATCATTAAATAGCTACGAAATATGTACTGTAAGTATTTGATTAAATAATTGTTCATAGAATCATTATACCTTGTTGTGATATCTGAAATTGTAAGGGCGGGATCCCAATGTATCCGCATCGTTCCGGTCCGCTCCGTTTCGGCACGATTTTGGTTCGTTTTTGATTGGGTGGTCCACGCATTGGAGTGGACCGAAATTTAAAGTGTCAACCAACTAACTTTAAGCCATTCTTTTAATTATCATCACTTAGTTACTTTAGAGTAAAGTATGCGACACAACGTGTAAAAGCCTTGCACGTGAGCGACCAAATTTTTTCTGATATTGCGAGGGGGGAAGTGTTTACTACATTAGAGAAACGGCACCAGACGGGAGCGTTAATGTATGTAGTCTTAAACATGTTTTTGAAGGCGCTACAGGACTTTATAAATGTTTGCATTAAGTGTTTTTTTTTTAATATTGTTTTATTTGAATTTCTTGTCAAAAGAAAACCTTTTATAAAAGTTGATTATTGAAGTTTCCCTTCGCCCATGTAATACCTGTTTGCTCCAAGAAGTTGCGAATATTGTATTTGCTCCGCATCTTATGATTGATAAAATTAACTCCCAATTTATAAAATAGACTTGCAATCTCTTAAAACGAAATTCGTTTTAAACGCCCGCAGCTTTAGAAATTATACTTTTCTTGAATCCAAGTGTGCTGATGCCTCGAAACCCCATAAATTGTAGCAAGCTCTGGATTGTTTAAAATTTTAATAATCTAGTTACTTATGTATATACTTACACACATGTCGAAAAAAACAAAATTGTTTAATGACAGTAAAATTTCCCGGGCAATCCTTAATTAAAGCTATTATTAAGCTATTACACGAAAAGATCACAGTAATATCAAAATGCAAACAATCCTCTGCCGTAAAAGAATTAAGAAGCTTTTTAGGTGTGGTAAGTTTCTATCGAAATGGTGGTTTTTCAACGCTTCGGATAACCAAATTTGCGCAGTACTGAAACAGTAAGTAACAATTCTTGGCAACCTTTCGGATTTGACTCAATAAAACTAAATTCCGCTCAAATTAGTAAATTGCTTATGACCCCGAATTATTAGCGGTCTATAAATCACCTAGAAGGAAAGAATTAGTCTTTTTCCATCAACCCTTAATTTTTTCAGAGGACAATTCAGTTTATTCGCCATTCTGAGGATAAATCTATTAAGATTGGGATTTCACTTTTAAATTAGACTTTACGAAAGATATACAGATCTTAAGATTTGTGAAAATTTATTTCTTAAACGAATAAAATAGCAGATGAAAGTGTATATGGCATTTTCTTTATTTTTATAGTTAAGCGAATTAGAATGAGTATTTAGCTCTTTGGTTGGAAATTATCAATAACCTGCTTCAAAATATAAAAATCACATCATAAAATATCACAGTTTTCCCAAAAACAGTCGCTACAGCTGTTAAAAGTTTATGCTAGCAAGGAATATGCTTCCTACAAGTACATAAACAGTAAAGCAACTCAGATGACTCTTAGAAAAATGCACTTCCCTCACGTTTCATGGTAGGAAAATCCAATAAGCCACCAAACAGATTTCATGAGAGCCTTGCAATATCTTACTTGGTTACTTTTGATTCATGACTCTTTTCACGCCTTATTTCAAAATCCCTTTTCCTTCAAGCCTTCCACTGCTCTGCTGATGCGGGTCTCGACCAAATCTGCTGAAATTGCAAAATGTTTGCTAAGGTTCTTCTTAACAAGTTGTGGTACCTACTGGTACGTACCATAGCAGCTGAAAAGTGCGAACATTTTTAAGCCAGTGAACGCTACATATTGATATTTTAGACTTACCTTTCTGCCATTTCTTTGAGCGGACCCTCTTTATGGCAACTATCTAAAGGAACAGTCTGTGCTAAATTTGTACACATAGGTGCAGATTAGAGTAGCAGAGCAGGCTACTTTAAGCCAACAATATAATTAACATAATATATATATTTTCGTTTTTGTTAAAATAAATTATAAGAATTAGGGAACAGCTTGTCTCTTTCTGTTTACTCTCCAAATATTACAAAATCGTAATGTAATTAAGTTATTTTCATTTGGTTTTCATATATCATAAAAAATCAGAATTACAACAGATTTGGCAAATTGCAAATTAATATCTATCCTAGCCTTTTTGCATTGAATTTCCCGGAGTCATTTTCTACGTAATGAAGTCGTATGTAAAAATTTGGCCATCTGATAAAAGAAGAAAAAGCTATTTAGCAAGCTCGGAAATTTGCTGAATGGAAATAAACTAGAATTAGATAGCATTTAGGCAAAACAATTACGCCAATGCCCAAATCTCAACTCTTCTAAAACCATAGATTACTGATATTGTTTAGCATTTATTATGAGACTGCTCGTTGAATTATTTCACGTTACTGTTGATTTACTGACTAAGCTAACAGACCGGTTCTGAATTTTAAAGTTTGATAGGTTTACTGATTAAATTTGCGTCGATAGTGCTAATAATTGCACGAAATTCAGTACGTTAAATCTTATCTAAATTACTTTCTTTAGCTTTAACGTCATGGATGACACAGATGAACCCCAACAAAATATGGTATCAAATCTCCCACTACTTTTTGCTAACGGGTACCCCACATCGCTGGAGAAGATAACTGAGGCGCAATTGGAAAATTTCATTCCTTTTATGGTGCAATGTTCCCTAGGACACATAAATCTTCAGGGTAAATTAGATTATAGTGAACCTGAGTGGTGGCCCGAAAATGTTCCTTTCACTATTCCAATAGTAAAACCCAAAAAATTTAATGGGGTAAGTAGAAGAATGTATGTACCGATGGGATATTGACTTAAGAGGAGGATAAATTTCAGAACTGGTTGGACAAAATGAAGGAGATTGTAATCATATGTTATCAATTCCACAAATGCTATTTCCTTTTAAAGTTTTGTAACGAGTTGGCAACGTATCAACCCGCCCGTTTGCGTTTCATAAATAATTATAATTCAACCACTTCACTATACGATAGGCGGAGTAATAAACTGCTGGTAACATTCCGGAACGAGAATATGGTAAGCAATCTTAGGAGTGAATAATATGATGTCACGTGGATTTTACACATGTATTTTTTTTCAGTCTTATGATCAACCTCAGAGGAATCGAAAATGCTTACTGCTGCAGAAATCCCGCTCTCAGGTTACAGAGCAGCAGCAAATGGTAGAACCGGCACTTTTCGACATATATCTTTGTGATAATTGTGACGCTGAACTTTACTCTTTAGAAGCAATTACGGTATGTTTACATTAAAACGTAGAAAGTTTACATTCTATATCGCTACATATTTTTTACTTTGAATCAAGTATGCTATTGACTTTTATTATCACTTTACCTATATGTAAATAAATAATAAATAATAGACTTCTATTATAAGTAGCTTAGTAAATAAAAAATGTGCTTTCTGTGATAATATATCTTTTGAACATGAATTGGAACTATACCAAAAATATTCTGATAATGGGCATTATTGTGACTAGAAATAATATTGTGCTTTCTTTTGAAAAGTATCTAAAATACACGCAAAATTTTAAAAGGAACGTTTTTATTACATATTTATATTAAATATGTTTCGTTTGTATAACGTAAAAGAAAAAAACAACGATTGTTGATAAAATCAATTTAATTTTCGTCCATAATTAATTACAATTATTGGAATTTTGGGAGGTATCTATTTAAAAAATTCGCAGATTAATGCCCGAATTTACAGTGCGAGCTTAAGTTCTGATCGTCACTTAAGCTCCCGTTTAATCATTTTTCGGTTTCACAGTAGGAGTTTAAGTGTAAGTTACGACTTAAGTGGTCATCAGATTTAAGATTCCAAAATCGGCCACTTATGGAATAAATTCTTACATTACCTGTGGAACATTCAACAAGTGGTTCTTGATTTCCGCTGGTGTAAAATGACGATGCATTTAACTTCCTTTATAATTATTTATATTAATTTAACTTAATTACCACTTTTTCAGATTATTATTTTTAAATAATTTTCCCCTGAACTTTTTTTAATTGAAACTTGCTTTTTTATTTATTTATTTATTAAACCTAACCAGCACAAGAATACCATAAGGATTTTTTTCCAATATGTTTGGTGATTATTAAACAAACAAACAAATTAATTGTATAAAACAAAGAATAATAAAATAATTTTTACAACAAATAAAACAAAATGAATTTCAAAACTTTGCCTGTATATATAAACTTTGGTGGCATGAACCACCACACAGTTTTGCAACTTATGGAAGCGCGGACCAGCGCCGGCCAATCGTGAAGAGTATAAAAAAGATCGCCTGGCGAAACGTTTTAAAGAAAATTCAAGGAAAATGTACAAAATTATAGATATTTAAATATTTAGGATGTATAATCAATTATTTTATTATTAATTTTGTTTTGTTTTTCTTACCACCAATATTGTAAATGTTGATATTTTCTTTGATTTAACGAAAGAGAGCTTTCAAACGCCGGTCACGAATCCCCACGTCATTTATTGTATGAAATAATTTAATCAAAGAAAGTGTTCCATAAAGTACTTGCAAGAATCATAAGAAATGTTGTATAAATATATATATATATATAAAAGAACCCCGGAGGTGCAACTCACATTTCTGCACACCGTAAGCCGACCCCATAGAACTCCGGTCGTGATGCGAGCTGCTTTACACTTGTTCAAGTTCTTGGATCAGTCTAAGTTCTCTGAAATTAGTGCACATACTCAGCTGGCTGAACATTCCTAGAACGCGGGCGGAATATGTGCGGCGATAGTCGCCATGCTTGCGCTCACTGTTCGTTGGCTTGGTCTGCGTCCCACGTCCCGTTCCCGGAATTTTTCAAGCATTTATGGTCTAATGGGCGGATCGGGGTAAAGACAGGGGCCACTCCTCTCAATCAACAAAGACTCAGCTATTGCGTTGTTATTCAGCTTAACATATCTTTTCCTCATAATAATTCCTTTGCGAACACCTCATAAGACGGGACTTGGTACAAGTTCTTTATAGCTGCGTTCCATTGGGCTATGTAGAGTATGCCGGAGTAGTCACGCCGACTTTTCCCGCTAGGGGTTTTTGTGTTTTATAAATGTTCAAAGTGGTAAATAAAAATTAACTATGATTTTATACCGTGGTTTCTTTTAACTCGAATAAGTCTTTCACATTTTAGTAAAACATTGATAATTAAGGCGAAAAATATGGATGAACGATTGGTAGGTGCTAAAATATGACATGATGAAAATACACTTAATGCATAATTTTATCAATGTTTCACCCGTAAGTTATATCTATAGTCAAATTGACAGCATCTTGAAGTAATCGGGAAGAGAAAACGGCGTTCCATTGGCGAACTACGCCAGATTACCCCGGCATACTCTGCGTGGCCCAATGCAAAGCTTATGTTATATGTTTTTGGATTTAATTTATTTAAGTTATGTAAAGCATCTTTTTTATTTAAATATTTTTTCTTTTTCCAAAAATTTTTTTTTTGTGAGCTGAAATTCAGTTTCTTTATTTAGAATAATTATAAAACAAATTATAATTATTAAAATAATATGTGAAAAAAGCACATATTTGAGAAGATAGATATAATATATTTATGTAAAGTATACTAAAATTTTAAAAACTAAAGCTCGATTACGTGAAAGATTAAAACAAAGGCATAACATTTTATAAAGGAAGGTTAACCTGATTCAAATCAAAAGGTCTATGTTTAAAAGTCGTTGTAGTTGGAAGCTTTTCTTTAGATTCGTAAATTTGTTGGTCACAGACATGAACTGCTGAAGTTATAACCATCATTTGGCGTTGCTATATTTGGGTAAAAAATAGCGATGGTCTCAAAATTGCAATTAAAACTATTATAGTGAAATAAAACACAGATTAGCAAAATAACAAAGGTTTACTAAAAATATATTTTTTGAAAACAACATTTCCTCTAAAGGACTTAGTTCTTACTTTAGCCCGTTTTTGTTTTTATAGAAAAAACTTTTTTTTTATTCTTCCAGCGTGAATATTTTGGTTTAATTCAGTTTAATTTTTAGTCATAATTCTCTGCCAAGATTGACTTTGTATAATTTCAAAATACTTATTCGTATTGTTGTTCTTTTCCAGGAGCACGAAAAGACTTGCACATCAGACGATGATGTGATTATATGCGATTCTCCATCGCCGGCATCATCGCCACTTACAATTGATTTAAATGAAAATCCTGACGATGAGCTTCGACAAGCTTTTCTCTTAAATTTTCAATTGCAAAGCATAAACTCATCTGGTACATCGCCAAGTAAAGCCAAAGCAATTATCAATCGAAGTTTAATTAACAATTCAAAAGAAGATAATGAGCCGACTAAATTGGAAAAACTTAAGCGGCTACCACGACGAAACAGAGGCGTTTATGCACTTTCCCGGTGTCCGACAATACCTTTGTCTTCGCCAGCGGGGCAGTTAATGATAAGAAATACTAAAACGGTAATGACTGAAGAATATCTCCACGAACGTCTCGATAGGATGGAGCGATTTTGTCATGCTCCCGTTCTTACACCATGCATTTTACGCCCAAAATTCCTGGAGAAGAAGTTTAGCGCTCTTCATATGCCATGTACGTTTAAGAAACCAGCAGGCTATTATTATCATACATATATACCTCCACGTCGGCAATTTTCAAATGCGCAGCGCTTAAAAGCATTCATGTTCCTGAATTCACTCTTAATTAAGGGATGTCGCCCTATATACATTCGTCTTAAAAGATTAAAGGAAAATGACATAAAGCGGTTGAAAATGAGTCACAAAAGTACGAAGTCTAAACGTGGGAATAACACCTCTGGCGTACAAAAATCATCAGACAAACTAATAGTAATAGACACTATAGATTTATGCTCTTCGGATGAAGAAGATTTAAAAACTACAACGCACAGTCACCGTATAGCGCCGGATGTTACTTTAACATCTGTGTCTAGAGAATTGGATAAAAGCCTAGAGGAGATTCGAAAAAGGAACAAATTTGAGGGGAATTTTTTACTTTCACAAGCAATAGCTAATCAGCCTAAACCACTTCAACCGTCGGTTTTTCTATTTTCTAATTATACTACTGAAAGTGTTCACTTTCATCGATTTCCAAGTCCTAATAATAATACTTCTCAAATAACTGAGATTAATTTCCAAAATCAGGAGAATTTGGAGAATAGTATCAAAAAATCATCCGAGGAATGGCCCTTGTCCCAAAACGGAAGATCAGATCGGAATTCAAAAGTATATCATCTTATGTCGTTTATGGACAATGATGTCGGTATCAGCAAAATTAGTTCGCCAAATCGCACTATATCGATTGATTTAACGTCCTAATTTTTACTTATCTAAAACTGTGAATATTTAAGTTATTTACATATGTATGTAGAACATATAGTGAGAAGAGGAACATTTATTTGCAGTGAAAAGATGTTCTGAATTATTTATTTTAGCTTTAAAAATGAAAAAAATAAAAGCAATAGACTATAATTCGTGTTCTTCAGAGAATTTCTGTTTTCGTTAATTTTATTAATAATTTCCATTTTATATATACGTATAATAGAAAAAGGAGTTATGCTGATAGACTGCGTTATAATTGTAAATAAGGATGTTCGTTTTCAATTTTTTTATCCGTTAATTTTTCTTGAATTCAAAGACAAAGCCTCATTTCTACGTTGCTATGGTTAGCATACATTTTATTAATTAACTTTAAAATAAAATATCCTATTATTTGATACAGATACATTGTAACTGGCTAATTGTATAAGATGTTTAAAAATGTGAAATATCTTTACAATGACCACTGTCAAATTTTATAAACTAGGAGTATGATTATTGAAACTGCTTCATATGGTTACACCAGTTACAAAGGCAGTTTGAAATTCTAACAGCTTTATATAATTAGTATCTACAATTCAACTGTACTGTATGAAAGAACATAAAGAAAATTAGAAAAGCGTAAAGTTTTATTTGGATGATTAAAAAATATGTCTTAACAATTTTTCTTTCAACATACACGAAGTTACTCCATTAGGTATTGAAGAAAGACATAACAGTCGCTATGTAGAAATCTACTGATGATCTTCGTAGCCATATACAACAAGTGATATCACTTAACTAAGGCTCTTTTTTGGGTTCAATCAACATACATTTCGATCCAAATTAATTTGGAACTAATATCACATTTTTGTTTTAAGTGGATTTAGCAATTTTAAGAGGACATCAATTTATAGTTTTGTGATTTTAATTCATAATTACATATTTCGCCCATAACTTAGAAATGGAGAATGTGGTGTAATAATTTGTCTGCTCGAATATAATTCTTTTAATTGATTTCTGATTTATACATGTAAGCATATAAATAAGTCGGAAATAAATGCGGACTGTTTAGTATTGTAGTGTTCTTCTGAAACACTGACATCTCTGTGTTCCGAATAAGTTTTTTGTTTTTGGAAAATTGCTTAACCAAAAGCTCTTTCGTAGATTTTATATTAACCTATTCAAGACTACATAGATTTTAGAGACAATCCCCAGGAGCAGACAAGTTTTTTTTATATTGTACCCTATTTTAATGTAATCTTGCTTCCTTACTAATTATCTAATTTCTGCTAATGCAAGTTCCTGATCTGTAACAGACACGGTGTATAACTATTCTTTTGGCTAGGAAATGGTTTAAAAGTTTACTACTAAGCGAATCTTATTTTCAATATGAATCTCCTCTGCCATGTTACTGGGTTTTGAAAAAGTGTAAATGTTTGCTTTTTTAACGTTCTAAAGTTTTTTTTTCATACATGTATAGGGCGTGTATAAAATATTTCGCAAAGTACATATCGAACACACATCGAACTAGAAAAGAAGAAAACACAAATCAAACATTTTTTAAAAAATTATCCAATGATCTCAAATTCAACTCCCAATGAAATATGTATCAACTCAGTCCAAAAGTTTCTTACGCATTTTTGGGAAATGTTTAAATAGCGTAAATAAAATGCAATTTAACATTGTAACCAATCATAATTCCTCCACTAGCTTTTTAACACCATTGCAGTAGAAAGACCCTTGTTTTAATGCAAAGAAAAATTGAAAGTTAATTTTGTACACCCTGTTTTGAATTTAACTTTTTCCCTAGTAAAAGAATTTGTAGGGCACGAAATAAGTGAAAATCATTTGGTGTAATATCCGCGGGTGAGTAGGATACGACAAAAGCAATGGCTCAAGTTATTTTCACTTATTTCGACCCTTACAAATTTTTTTCCTAGGAAAAAAGTAAAATTGTAACAGGGTGTGCAAAATGAACTTTCGAGTTTTTTAGTTAGGAAAAATGTAAGATTTTAACGAGGTGTGCAAAATGAACTTTGGAGTTTTTTAGTTTTTTGGACTGACCTGATATGTAGATTTCATTTAACTTTTCAACTTTCCTCCCAGCGCGGTGATCTGAAACTGGGTGCCTACAAAATGTAGCTAATGATTCATCTCATTGAGTTTTATGTTAACTGGTTCTTATATGTAACCTAGAATTTATTCAAGTTGTTTTTGGTAATTTAGTTGATATAATTTAACTTTTAGTTAACTAAGTATAAAGGCTTTGAAATCTTGCGTCAACATTATGTACATTATCATTTTTGCTCTGTTATTTTGTTTGGTTGGTAAAATAATTTTATAATCAATTGGATTTATTTTATTATATTACAATGATGTAAGATTTTATTTTTATAATACAAGTATTTGAATTTTATTTTATGAATATCATGCTGTTTGTAAAAAAACTTATTTCCGTGTATAGAATATTAAAAGAATGGTTAATTGATAAAAGCCATTTTCGACCCAAATAGGAATATTAACGATGTTGTGGCGGTGATTTAAGTAAAATTCATGGAAATCATTTGATGAGGAGGTAAACAAATTCAACACATTACATAATTGAATATTTTGAATTGAATGAATAAATGAATGTATATTTATGTAAGAAATTAGTAAAAAAAGAAGTTTATAATTTAATTATTATTACTTGCATTTACAAATATCTTTACTTTTATCTTCCTCCAATATTATCTAAAGAATTTTTTAATTTATAAAAAAATATTGAATGTAAATTAGGCAAATCTTAATATCTTTACAACATGTTGAAAAAAAATGCAATCTCCCATAAGGCATTTGAGTACTTTTAATAATTAAACAATGATCATTTTTTAAAATAAAAAAATTTATTACATAAAATTTAATTTTTTCTTTACGTTTTTAAATAATTAAAAAAACCTTTTTTGTTTTTTGCAACTGACCAGTTTATACATCTAGCACAGTTATTTTGCACAATCTTGTGGAATTCATACTCTGATTTCTTTTGTACGTCTAAGTTTATTTATGCATTAAGAACTTTAAGAAAACAAATGGAATAGTTGAACTAATCGATCGATATGTTACCATGGTTCGATGTACATATTTAAACTATGCACATTTATACAAATACAGATTTTTCATGCGAACTGATCCGATAAATATTTTAATTCTTCAAGGAAATTATTTTAAATTGCCAAAAAGTGAGATCATGCTTTGTAACTTGAGCTTTAGACAAATAATTCTTAAAAGGCACCAAGTATTATAAAATAAATTTGGGAGTGTTTGACACATTTAATATGTGCTGTAGGAGACAGGCACCAAGTAATTGTTCACATACAATGCGAAATTTATTTCAATCTCGCTTCTTCCAAATGAGATGCAGAGTAATGGTTGCACAATTATAAGTATGCTTTATTCTTCTGATATCTCCCAATAATTTTTGTTTTGATTTATTATAAGCAGAAGTAAAATGGAATGATATGAATATTTGAACAAAAAGTTAAGTAACTGTAAACAGTCAGTATAAGTCATTGTTCGACGTTCCCAACTTTACTACTCACTCTGCTTAGGAGCCAAATTACACCAGAATGCCTGCTATCAGCACTGATAACGGAAAACGAGTGCTATACAAATATTGCCTTTTGAACCACCTACGGATTACTTTTCCAATATGTACTCTCTCACCGAAGACTTCAATCTCTAATTAGGAATTATTATGTCATACAAAATTAAATATTTAACAACGTCGTAAGCCAATCAGTTTGGCGGAGAACGACGAGCGAGAAATTTTGTTTAGTGCTCCATAAACTTCTACAACTTGGTTATAATTTCATTGGTTCCACACTTTTAACTATCAAAAACAAATAAAGAAGTAACTAGTGCTGTTTGAAGTACAGCTGAGTTATTTGCAATTATTATTTATCCAATTAATTCAAACATTATTACGCTAATAACTTTATAAACCTAGCTGAGCAAATTTATTTAGCACCAGTTGATATCGGAAACAACGCTATTGTTGTGCGTCGTGTTTACAATTTCTTAAATAGTTATTTTTTTTTATATTTTATTCACTAGCACATATTATAAATAATAACAAAACTTGAGTTTTATGTATGTAGCTGCTAAAAAAACGTTTTTTATTTTATGTTAAATTTTGTAGGAACTCAAAAGACTAAATATTTTTGTTTCATAGAGCTTACATAAGATCTCTCAACTTTTATTCCGCAACTGGACTCTAATTTTGTTAAAGTATTTGTGAAGTAGAAAACATTCCATTCCTTTACACAGAAGTTGATTGAAGAGGGCTTGAAGAAAAATTATAAGATATTTAAATTTTCTCAAATTTCAAAACTTCTATACCTACGCTAATATCCTAATATACCTAGTACATATATGTATAATAACAGGAGGCGAGTTGTCCATAATATACACAACAGAGGAACAGAAAGTAATAATAAAAGTTCATCACTTAAAGTTTTATAATCCATGTAAATAAAGTTAAGCTTTGTTTAGTACTTAATTGTATACAAAAAGAATAAAAGACGTAAATCGCAATATTTCTTTCAAGAACTGCTAAAATATCGTTATAGTTAACATTTGAGAAAAATTATCTTTCATTAAAGACCCAGATGTTATATTTTATCTTTTCCAATGTTCAAGGTAACCAAAAAATCAATTTCAATATCGACTTAACTCTGAGTTTTCTCCACGCTGTTTTAATTTTTCGCTACCCATAGTCGGAAAAGATTTGTTTTTTTTCAGAAATTTCAACAACTAAGTTCTTAATATTTCCGTACTTTTGTGTTTAACACTTCTTATTAAGTTTCTACGTATTGCAAAGAGGGATTCAATTTTGAAACCTAAAACAAATAAAATGTTTGACTATAAACTGGCAATGGCTACTTTTTACATCAAACGAAATTTGGCTTTGGTCTGTTTTATTTTAGTTAAGTTTTTTTTAAAGATTTATAGATTACCATACGTTTATCATTTTGTATTTTATATTAGTCTATAAATACATGTATTTATTTTCATAAGAAGGCTCTCTAAAATGTAATTTATAGCAAAAATTGTGTCTCTGAAAAACACTAAATTAAGATTGTATAAATATAAATTAGGCAAAATTAAGGATCCTCAGGTTAGATTATCTTGATATTACAAATGCAATTTGAATCGAAAAAGTGTTCTAGAATGAAATTAATATTTTGCAACTAATTATAATATAGAGACAATTATTTAGGTTAACAGTAAACGTGTATTATGTATATAGTATATTATGGCCGAATTCAACGAAAACGAATGCAGAGAAGATAATTGCCTGTAATTTGCAAAGTAATAGTATTTTCACTTCTTTTAGATTGACATTTAATATTTCATTAGTGTGTATTTTCTGTATAAAGTATTCGATGTTTGAAGGCGCAACAGTGTTCAAGCATGGCTAAATAATGTGTTTTTTAACATAAGAATTAATAAAACTGCAGAAAGAGAAAAACGACTTATATATTTGACATTATTTTGTTTGTTACTTACTTACTACTTATAGTAACCAAACAACGTGGAACTTCTTTACTAAGCATACTGCAAGCGTAAGTTTTTGTATACATCGAAGTACTCTGTCTAAAGTGTAGCTATAAGTTCTAACTCAAATGTTATAAAGAGTTATAGACATGTACATGCAACGAACGATTACGATTGGTATTCCGTTTGCCATTTAAGAAGTCTTTTAAAGTTTAAACATTTAAACACAGTTGAGAAAAGAGCAAATCAAATTTTAACAAAAGTAGTACATTTCACAATAGATGACCAGCTCATTTTAAGTAAGTGTTGAATTAATACTATTTCAATTCTGAGAAGCAAAATAAATAAAGATTCTTGCATGTTCTATTCTTATATCATTATCATCATAGAACATTTGGCTCTACCTAACTAAATTAGCTTGCTTCACTTAGAAATAAAACAGTACTCCTATTCGAAATTGGAAAACGCAGCACGATCAAGAATTTTTGTCTAACTTGTACAGATCTGAAGCTTGGCTCAAATCAACCTCAAATATAGAAATTCATTTTTCCAATTATATGATTTCCTTTGAATAATATTTTGAAAACAAAAAGAGTTACAAATGATCGTAGGTTATACCCATATGACTAGAGATAAAAGTAAATAAAAATCCAAAGATTTAGGCCATATTTTATGAACCATGCAAGATAAAACATACCCCGTCAATAATACCTTTCATGGTATTTTTTGGCGCTAATTATTCGTGAATTTAAAGAACTTAGAGGGGAGGTGTTTCATTTGTACATATGATATATGAAACTCAGGAAGGGAAAAATACATACAAAAGAACATGTAAAAGTAAGTAAAACTTAAAATATAATTGAAAATTAATTTCGGTGATGACTGCATCCAACTTCGGATAAACAACCAAATCCTGAATAAGCTGTTCGGTCCAAAACAGGCGTATTCCTGTTCACCAATCGAGAAAAGCTACGTGGCTTGTTTGATTTTTGTTTTCATAATTGTGGAACTCTAAATATTTTAAGGAAAGTATAGATCCCGGGCTTTATTTAATTAAGCTGATTATTACTTCAAAATACCACAAAAAAGTTATAGGTACTGCGGCATATATTTTTTTGATTTCAATTTTTATAAAAAAAAAAAACCCTAGTAGTGCAATAGATATTTGTATAACTTTATACAAGACCAATATTTCCCTTTTCAAGGTTTTCCGGCGTCTGAATTTAAAAAAATAAAACAACACACCAAATAAGTATTATATGAAAAAAACAGACATAAAATCACAGAAATTCCTTTTTTATATGTAAAACCACCAGTAAATATTATCGGAAATCTGCAAATGAAATAAACCAAAGTTAAAAAACAACGCTTTTTTTGTTTTTATATAGTTTTTCGTTATATATCAACATAGCACAACAGTAACAACGGAGAAAAAGAACCCGAAAACCCTGCGAAAACTGAGAAACCAGTACGCGGGATATTATAATAATCGTTATTAATTATTAAACAGTATTTTCGTATAATAAAAGTTATGCATACATATAATGGTACATGACAATTTTTACAAACTCACAAAGAAAAAAAGTGTTTTCCACATTAATAGTGAACGAAATTTTTTTTAATGATAACAATATGTATTTATAATAAATAATTATTTACAAAAATCATACTTGCCATTTGTTTAAAAACAAAAAAAAAGGTTCTAATATTTCACAATTATTTCAAATTTGGCCTAAGAACATTGCTGGCGCCAGTGCAGACTGGAAATAAAAAATTCGACTCCCCCGCATTTGAAAGTTTTCAGTTTTGTTGAATTCCGATTTTTGCTTAAATTGAAAATCAAAGATCAAAAAATCGTTTATACGCCAAATTACATTAAATACGTAGCCGTTTTTAAACCGGCGCCCCAACATTTCGAATTTTCAAAAATGTCGCAGAAACCGACATCCAACTAAAAATGTTGCAGATCCCTCTACGAAACATGATGCTGGAAAATGTGTATGGCAGCCCAAAAAGAATCTCATCCGTTCCATATAACCGACTGGGCAGCTCAGTGGCCTGCAGACATGCAATCATCTGACAAGTGCGATTTTATTTGGTGTCCGTCGTTGTTTTGTGTACAGAGGATTTTTTATTCGAAAAAAGTAAATGCGTCGGGTAGGAGATACATTTCGTGAGTAAACATCTTCCGTAGTTAGCGAGAAACAATGATTTCAATTTGGAGTGCGTAGTGAAGAAGAATTTTAGCAGAGAACATGTATCACCTAACTGTTAACTTTGACATATCGTGACGTTTTTATCAGCCCGACCAAATCAAATTATCAAATCTCTCAAGAGATTCTGTGATGCATATAAATTCAATCAATTTCTTTTGTCCCTAAGAGTGTTTTTGTGTACGTAGCGGCCAATTATACTTACTTTAGTTTATCGAGAATGGGTGTTTGCCTCTGTAAAGATAAAGTCGAAGACGGCATTCCGCAGTCCGACCAGTCAGTGGATGCTACACCAGCCGTTCCCTGCAACGATATTTGCGGTGGAATGGGAATTTACGACCTGAGGCAGGACGTGAAGGGTCTCTCGGAGACCGTCGACGGTCTGGTGAAGGAGACGCTGGAGGTGATCGGGACGATAGTGGACAAGTAAGCTTCGATAAGTGTCTCTTTTATATAATGTTCATTTGGTTTCTTTCAGTGAGCCGGAGCCTCCCGCCTCTATGGCCCTGTTGCACGTGATTACAGACAAGCCCTCCGGATGGATTGAGCTAGTGAAGTCGCTTATCAGGGTTGTTCCTGTCGAACACCCAATGGGCCCAAGTGTTATAGCGCTTCTGCTCGATGATAGCCCTCTTCCTGCGAAAGACTCAGTGCTGGAAGTCGCCGATATGATAACTCATTCACTCAAAAGGACCCCAAGAAGGGAGAGAAATCTTTGCGTAATACTTGGCTGCTTAGCAGAGAAATTAGCCGGGCCAAGTAGCATTGCAATGCTGTCCAAATCAACGCTGTCGTACCTGATTGAGAACCTTGAGGAGGGCGTCAACCAAGATGTGACCTTATTATCACTTATTGCCCTTGAAAAATTTGCACAGACGAGTGAGAATAAAGCTACAATCAAGGTAACTTATTCTTATCAATTAGTATAGTGATTTTGTGATTTCTTTACATTTGCAGAAAACGCTTTCCGAACACCCGAGGAATCCACTGCTCAATTTGGAGAAGTATGCTAACGATTCCGATTTTATAATGCGCCAGATCGGTTTCTGTGCTCGATGGTGTTTAGACAATTACTGTAAGTTAATCGGTAGTATATATATAAATTGAACAGGGAATAGCCGGTTTCAATTGGCTGACTATTTAGATAATAGGCCAAGATACGTCTTAGTCTTCTGAATCTTTTATAACCTGCCCAAAATACATGTTTATTTGAAGGATTGGCGTAGATTAGCGTAGTACATTCAGGGTTAAGACTGGCTTTATGTTCTCAAAGCTTAGCTTAATCAAAAAACATACGAATTATTTCTCCCACGGATACAGTTCCGCTGTAAAAGTAGCAGAATAAGGATTAAAGGTTTTGCTCTAAAATAATACTGGAAGATGTTGATCTGAAATACCAACTTTTTAACTAAGGAGGTTCGTTTCGGCACCTTGAAGCGAAGATTCGTTAAAATATTTATAGATCTTAAAGTAAGAAAAAGAGAACCTCTCAGACTGGTAGCTTTAGAAATAAAAGTTTACCGGGGTTACTTTTTTTAAAAAAGTAAAAATAAGGCAGATGTACTATGTGGAATCCGTGCAACTGTGTAGTTTGCGTGCCATGCCACTGTTACATTTTTTCGAATAAATATTTGCCTAAATCTCGACCGTAGCCTGATTTTCATGTGTGGGTGCAAACGATTGTAAGTTTTGCATTAATTTCTTGCAGTTACTGTAGCGAACAGGAAATATTCATACGAGACATTGGATTTGTCTAACGTGAATATAATGTTAAATACAAAAGATGTCAGTGAGTACCTAAAGATCTCCCCAGACGGCCTTGAAGCTAGATGTGATGCATACACATTCGAAAGTGTACGATGTACATACCAAGTAAGAAAACTTGTAAATATTGTTATATTATAATCTAAATATTCTTATGTTTAATAGGTTAATTCTGGTTGTTGGTACTACGAAGTTTTGGTTATAACTCCAGGAGTAATGCAAATAGGTTGGGCAACTAAAAATTCAAACTTCCTTAGCGACGACGGTTATGGAATTGGTGATGACAAATTTTCGATAGCATTTGATGGCTGCAGAAAATTAATTTGGTACAATGCAACCTCACTCAGTCATGGCTTACCTGTTTGGCGGGGGGGTTCCATTTTAGGTTGTTTAATAGATATAGATGCCCAAGAAGTGATTTTTAGCTTAGACGGCGTAGAAAGTAGTGTCTACAAGCAAGTTTTTAAGCATGCAAAGTAAGTACACATTTCATATACAATAGTGTTATAACAAATGGAAACGTTGTTTTAGAGAGGGATTCTTTGCTGCCGCTAGTTTTATGTCCTTTCAACAATGTAGATTTAATTTTGGTGCTGCGCCATTTAAGCATCCTCCGAAAAATAAGTCCTTTAGAAATTTTAATGACAATGCTTCTTTAAAACCTCAAGATAAGGTATAAATGTTTTTATACAACTATTTAGAAGAAAGTGTTTTCAAACTATTAATTGCAGGTTGTTCTTCCACGACATATCTATTTAGAAAAGCTGCGAAGATTGAGTGTACGTGACGATTCATGCACGCTTTGCTTCGACAAAAAGGCCACCACTAGACTAGATCCATGCAAGCATAGGTAAGGCAACACATTTGTTAAAAGGTAAGGGAAATTATTTTCGTTTTCACAGGGGTTTTTGCGCCAATTGCACTAAGAAGCTTCAATATTGCCCAATTTGTCGGGCAGACATTGAATCCACGTTCCTTGAGGATCCTGAAAGCCCCGTAAGTGAAGAGTTTGGGACATGATGCTGACCAGAAGAAATTCTGATGATATGCGGCTTTACGAAAACAAGAAAAAGTTATAAGAAATATATGTTTTTTATGAAACCTACATTATAGTTAATAATAATGAAAATTTATTATACTACTGAAAACGAACCAGAATAAAGAATAAATCTATTTTAGGTTACTACTGTACATGGTAAATGTAACGTTAAAGGCTTAATTTGTGTCATATAATGACTTTAATCAAGTTTATTTTTCTCTAGAGTAAAACAACTGGGAGACTGCGACTAATCATTATTTTTTTTTTATATATAATTTTGTTAATTTTTACAGCATAATAGGAATAAAAATGTAAATATTGTTGCAAACATATTTTGGTTTGTCTGAAATGTAGATAATATTATTTGAATTTAATTCCTGCGAAGCAGTTTATATATGGTATGAGCCCTTGAGAATCATGGTGGCATTCCAGGTTTCACCAACATGAGTTGAGAATAAAATAATATCACTTACCGACGTTTGCAGTATTCAATCAGTTCTCAGGTCCAGCCGCAGAATAAAGAAAAATGGTATGATTATGCTAGTATGATGCGATGTACGCCGTTAATACAGGGTATATTATTAATTTGTGGCTAATACTAATCAACCCCGAAACGAACTCAGAGTGAGCCACTTTTGTAATTTTGAATGAGCTCAAATAGTACGTTTTCCAAATCTAAAAGTATTCGTATGGAGAAATTCTATTAAAATAATAAAACTCAGCGGTTTTAACTTTGATCAGGAGACCCTGAAGGATCGATTGGCATATCCTAGTTCCAACGTTTTCAAACGCATACTGCGCATTCCTTAAACTATTTAAAGCCAGTACCAGAATAAACATCATTTTATAAGTACCATCCTGAGCTGGAAAATGCTAGCCTCTCTTTTACCCACACTAGCCTTCTCCGACATGAGGATTACAAAGGTTAAGGCCTTGGGTACTACTCACCTTCATGACCACGAAATCTTCAGTCCGTGATTGCTAAATCAAATTTACACAATAATTGGTACGTTTACCCACTCCTAGAAGCTCTCTAATCTTCGCTTACAATTGAAATTGACAAGGTTCTGAAATATGAGGAAAAGATATAAAACCTATGCAGTTTTTGTAAAAAAAGCACTGGTTTCGTTTTGAAAAACTCCAACTTCAAGATCAAATAAATTTTCCGTTGGAATTTTTCTAGTACCACAATCATTGAAAAGCTGCCAATGAGAAGTTCGCATCTAGTTGACACTGAACTCAATTTCAACTGATAACAGGTGAAATGAACAGAAATCGAAATTTTTAACGATTATTTTTCGAAATCAAAATTTTGATATGGACAACGAGCTTATGCAGGAACATTTTAATAGCAGACACATGGGTCGGATTTTGATGAAATTTGGCCTGCGTGCTTCGTTCGCCTCAAAACGAAAGGATCTGAACGCCTGTAGTAATTGTAGCAATTTTGTGGAAAATTAAAGAACAAAATCTATTCTGAAGTGCTTTTGAGATATGCAAGAGAAAACACTAGTTAATTTTTCCGTGCCAATCGGAAGGGTACAAGTAATACACTGAACGGAATCCAAAGGAACTACGTTACGATGTTGGTTTCCTGTTTATAAAAAAATCATTAAGAGTTTGAAAATGTTGAATAAAAACATAATTTTAAGTACGAGCTTCTTGAAGATCTCGTAATTCCAAAAAAAAAATCATTTTTCATTCATTAGGTCATAAATTCCATAAAATTTAAACATCTTCATACTATACGCAGCGCCATCATTCATTGCGAATTTGACGAGAACTATAAGATATTTTTGAACGGCTGTTTAACATCAATTTGACATTAGACAACGTGGGAGTCCTGTCTGGTATCTCTTTTAGAAGTATTTCGCAAAATAACTCTAAAAGAAATGGGTAAAACGCGGAAAGTGCGAGTTCGTACCAAAAAGGTTAATCCCCTGGGCATACCGAGTTTAAAGGAAATCGAAAATGAGGAGGTATTGGATTTGGACGGCCATCCAGAGGGGCCAATTCAGGCTATCACGGAGCAACTCCAGTCCCCCAGCACCGAGGAGAAGCTGAACGGCCTGCAATCCCTTGCTATCTTGTCTATTAATAAGTCGAAAGTGACTGAGATTTGCACTAGTGACATCATTCGCATCGCAGCGCCGCTCATCATGGACCCAAGCCACGCTGTTCGGAATGCGGCCGCAGGAGCTCTCCGGAACTTGTCAGTCACCGGGGTGGACGTGTGTGAATATCTAGTGGAGCAGGACGTTATTACACCACTGCTGGTGCTGCTCACGGAGTACGCAAACGACCCCACTTGGGTGCCCGTTTTCAACGCGACCATGAACAATCAATTGGATGAGCGGTCGGACACCTTCCTTCAGGTAATTAACGTTTAATCGAAAATCTAGTGCAGCAATTCAATGCCCTAAATTACAGTCAATCAACTTACTGTGGAATTTGTGCGAAAGTACTTCTATCGCTTTGGATAATTTTAATCAGTCCCAGATCCTAAGGAGCTTCATCCGCTGTTTGGATTATAAAGTTTTCGGTATCGAAATTGCAATTGCCGTTGCTCAATGCTTGTTGATTATATCCGAAGACAACCCCACTGCTTGGGTTATTCTAAACAATTTCATCCCTGAATTTATTTGTCTCTTAAATATTGACGGCGACCATTCTAACGCTTTTTTAAGGACTTTGGTAGCAGGCAAGTGGTGATGTGGCTTTAGTTCGGTGCTGGATGTATAAATTTTTCTTTGTAGCTATTATAACAAATGCTCCAGCTTTGGCAGCCGCTCATTCCAGTCAAATTTTCAATGCCGTCTCCAAAACCTTGGAGGTAAATCACAGAGAAGTTCTAGGGAAAATAACTAGTAAGCTCCCTTTGCTGGGTAAGGATGGTCCGGATATTGAAGTAACGGACAGCAGCATTAGTGTTCTAGAAGGTAGGTGTATTTAATAAATAATGGTTTTGTTTAGAGTATATTAATAGCGTAGCTAACAAACCGACGATAACCTTTTCGTTACTGACTGATCAAGTAGATTAAAATAATGTTCATTTGAAGGCAAGTAGGTACTATATTTTGGCCGGTTTTGGTTTTTCCAAATATAATACTAAAAGATAGTACTATCAATACTATCCAAAGATATGTTTATTATTACTACGGTTTTTACAAAAAGAAATATGTATTTTCTTATTTTCATAAAGAGATATTTAGGCTTCATATTAAAGTATCATAAATTATAATATTTTTTCAGATGAATCTGAAGAAGCGGCATCTCTTCGTAGACGAAAAGAAGATCTACCTTCTGAGGTCGAGGTAGAAGTTATGCATGTTGGATTTCTTCTTGAATCTCAGAGAGTTGCGGCGGAAATAATAACAAATTTAAGCTCCCCTGACGAAGAAGGTATAATTATTTAAGAAGGAATATTTCAAGGCTTACAATTATATGGTGTTGCAGAGTGGAAAGACGAAGACGCCCAGGATCTTTCTGATAACGAATCCGTACATGATTATGATGTATCAAATCATAGTAGCACATCAAATTTGCAAAATACCGACAAACTTCCTGTCGAGATTTTAGAGGCAATTAAATCTTTAGGATTAGTTGAAAAGGTAAATATTTTAAGACTTGTGATATATTTATGAATATAAATCCGTGTTAATTCCAGTTGTGGCAGAGAGCACAGCCTATCCCCGACAATGTTCACCAAATACTCCGTGAAAGTAGTATTTCTTTACTTAAAAAGTGAATTATCTATAATGCTCATTTTAGTAAAAGTCTTATAATTTTAATCTTTTAGATCTAAGAGTCTACGCATTTCTTCTTTAATTTGTCTACAAAACTTGTGCAATACAATGTCAACTGAAGATCTTGGAGGTCCAGACGCAATTTACAGTGTCTGGTTAGATATTGGACAACAGGTTTTCCAGGGGCCACAAGATCCAACTTTGCTTGAACCTTGTACATCATTGATGCGAGCCGCTGTTGAACATCTAAAGAACAGCCCAAATTTGTTTAAGCAAATGACGGAAAATGATTTGACGGTAAATTATAATATACTGCTTGCAAACTTTTCTAATTTCCTTTTTGCAGTTGATGCTGAATGGGGTTCGAAATTGTTCTGTAGCAGAAATCCGAGCGAATTGGCTCCGCATGCTAGGAATTATGGGTTGTCTGGTACCAGAACCTTTAGTCCGAATAATAATGGCATTTATTCTAGAAATAAGTTCTCAGGTAAAAATTGTGTGATAACATACTGTGGAAACTTATCTGAGCAAAAATATTCATTGTCTTTAGGAACAGGACGTTTGGACTTTATCTGAAGCCATGGATGCTTTAATGGATATGTTTTCCGATAATGATTGGCATGCAATTGCTTACGAATTAAATTTACCACAAAAATCAAAAGAATTGGAGAAAGCGTTTAAAAATAAGGTAATACATTTTTTTAATGAAAAAGTTAAGATTTCTGAATTCGTTTTGCGCAGCTTCGTCAACAGAAACGAGAACTTAAGGATCGTTATCCAGCTGTACTGACAGTGCGAACAAACCTATCCCGATTTACGAAGTATATTGAAGCTGAATTGAAGAACTTTTCACCAACTAGTGTAAGATAAAAGATCTGCCTATTAAATATGCTCACAATTTTTACATGTGTTTTATATTGTATATATATAATAAATATTTCGGACTGAAACAATGTTTTTAAACTGTAGGGGAAATTTATGTTATTCTGTTCTGCCGAATTTTTTCTTCCTCATCCAGTCTAATCCAACGATGGTCTTAACAAAATAGCGCCCTTTAGTTCTTATCGTCTTTGCTGCACAGATTCCTACTCTTCATTGGTTAGTTTATTCAATAAGTTTTCAACAAAAAGGACAAGGAATTTTCTCAGCGATATACATATGTGTTATCCAATGAAATAAGCATATATGCGGTTTAATATATTGTTTAAAATAATAAGTAGTGATGTTGGAATCAAAACAAGGCCATTTTTCAATTGTTTAGTGCTATAATTTACTTTCAATAGCTTTAGAACAAAATAGTCAATTAAATATCAAAACAAAGATATCAAATATAAAACCTGACAAATGTTTTACAACGTTAAAGTATAAATAACCACTTTGAACCCTAGCAGGGTTGTTAAAAAATATATTGCTGAATTATTGCTCTAGATTGTGTCGTCGTGCCTAAGATCCTCTCGGAGAACTTTTGCCTTCGTGAGCTCAGGAGAAAGGTTTTTTGTCCTTTTCGGCTTGGGAACAGGATTCCAATCGAGATTTGAAGAAGTTGGGGAACATTCGCGATTAATTTCTTTTTTGTTGGTAGTGCACTTCTTAAAAATCTCATCACAATCATTTTCATTATTATTCAGTTTATCAGCGATTTTATCGATTAATTCATCCACTTCAGCTTCTTCGATGTTTTCATTCTGACCAATTTTAATAGATTTCTCCATTTCGTCGATCATTCGATTTATTTCACTTTCGCTTTGAACAACGTCGTCAAAATTGTGCGCTAAATTTTCCTTAGCTTCATGTTTTTTTCTAGGAGGTGCTTTAATAATTGGATCATTCAAATTATTAACCGGGTGATTAATTTTCGATTGTGCCACTTGTTCTTGACTTACTCGAAGGAGGCTTTGGCTTCGATTGATTGATTCAATAATTTCCTTAACCGACCTTCTCCTCTCGAATGTGACGACTCCATTCGATTCGATCGATTCGTTTGATCGAGTGCTCGCCCGTAATTCGGGTTCTGTTTCAGGAGAGCTGTCCTTCAGGGGGACGTACTTAATTTGAAATCTACTGCCGCCGTTGCTGACTGTCGTCTCATTCGAAGTTTCTGATTTAATTGAGAGATCTTCTTTTGACTCGGTAATTTTTAGTTCAACATTTGATATATCGGGCTCGTCCTTCCTTGTCTCTTGCATATTTGAGGAAACATTTTCAATAGACAGATTTTTCTGAGTTTCATTTTTAACGTTCTCTTCTTCAACTGAAGATTCTCTAGTATCTTTCAAAGTAGTTTTTAATTCCACTATTTTATCAATTTCTAAATTGTCTTCCAAAGAAATTTGTTCAGGAGATACCTCAGAAGAATTATTGCTTTCTGGACTTTCTTCTTTCTTTTGTGGTGGTGATTCCTTTTCCGGTGAAATATCTTTGGATTCAGTCGATGATTCTTTTTCTACCACAGTTGTCTGCACTTCAACTGAAATATCACCGGCATTGTTCGATGTTTCCTTATTATTTGCTTCTTTAATTATTAATTCGTCCTCCGCGGAATTGGTTGTCGTTTTTACGAAGTTCTCAATTTCGGCTGTTAGATGAGTTATTTCGATGTTTTCCCTCGTTTCATTTTGGTTTTGATGACTAGTAGAAGGCGTTGCCGGATTGTTGGATGCTTCCTCAATTATGACTTTAGGAACCTTTGGAAACACAGAAAATTATTTTTTTTAGATCAATTTAACATTAAAAGAAGCACATCGTCTAATTAAATATAATGTCTATATGTGCTATTTCCTGCCTTTTATTTTTCATATAGTGTAAACTTGCATTAAAGTCATATTTTATTAAGAATTCATCCAGCCGCAAAGATTAGTAAATCGCATTTTTGCTTACTGCTTTTTGTTTTTATGTATACTTTCATCATAATTTAACATTTTTATTTCAGTTTTGAATGGATAGTTACTTAGAAAAAGACAATCAAGGTGTAGTTTTGTAATAAAATAACTAATAATAATAATGGAATAAAGCTTAATATTTGAAATATGTATTGAATAAGCTAAATTGCAAATATGGTATTTGTCATTGAAAAAAAATAGGAATAATAAAATCAAGGTAAAAATAAGGAGTATAGTGCGCCGAATATAACTGAGTGACAACTTCGTATATACCTTAAAATTTTTTTTGCAAATCCTTCTTTTTCCTCCCAACACTAGCAAGCATGCAAGCAACAAAGAAGTAAAATAATTTTTAGTGTAATCATTTATATTACTTACAGGCACAGGGGGTGGTGGAGCTCTTCTTTTCTTTCGAGGTGGACGCTTAGAAGGTGTTTGTTTGCCATCTTGGCTATCTCCAGTCCCCATTCTGGCAAGAACGACATCCGCGTCGTCATCTTCATCGAATGGATTCGTACTCGCTACACTCAACTGTGACGATCTAAAGTAGAATAAAATCCATTAGGCCATAATAAATTAGTGGGTATATTAAAGTTACTACAGAGACTAGAGAAGGTATGAAAAACGAACACACTAAACCGTTGATTTTCTATTTTCTTCTAAGGTTTTCTAAGAGTTTCAGCAATCGTACTTACAATAAATCTCCCCTTTCAATATACAAGCAGAAGGTCTTCAAAGTATGTTAAGAGCATTTGGTTTTTTAATTTAATGAGGGACATCACAAATTGATGAGGATTAGATATCATGTGGCGTGCTACTCACCCTCTACTAATTCCTCTATAATCGTCACTAAAGTTAGACCGATTGATTGGCTGGGGAGTTATAGAGCCGCCGTAAACGTACCTTCTCGCTGGTACCCTTGGGGATAGTCCTAGAGCTTCACTCCTTGGAGTCTGTATTGTGTTTCTGTACATATCATTGCGGACAAATCCAATGCCACTATATCCGTTCCTATCAATAGTCTGTGGATGTTTTTCATGTTTATTTATGTTTTTATTTACAAAATTTTAATAACTTTTTACCTGGCTACTTCTCATGTCTTGCAAAGAACTTCTATAGGGAGCGTTCCTTTCAAAATGCCCGTTTATCCCCATGCTTTGTCGCATTCTAGGGTCATATGTGCCATAATTTAATTCACTGGGGTCTAGAGTTCGTCGTAGCGGTGGTGGACTTTCAGAAGTTTTGTTGATTCCTAAGCTAGATGATTTCTTTTTTAATCGAAATGATTTGAAGGCCCTGAAAGTAAAATCTTGAATTAAAGCTTTCAATTTGATGTATGATAGTATTAAAATATACTAAATTAATTAACTAATGCTATAACACTCATGTTTACACTCCTATAATCCACGTGGATTTGCAAATATTAAATAACAATTTATACTAAACATATTTCATTCTTCAATGATGAGGCAAACTTTCAGACAAAGCTACAAACAGAGAGACAAAAGAAGAATTGCATTTCTTTGTTGCAGATGCAATCTAGTCAAAAATATTACGCGGCAATTTTCAAGGTCCTTGATGTAGAATTCATCTGTGTCAAAGTGTTATTATTTAAAAATACCGACTTGAAAAAATATGTGTTTTCGTTTTCATTTAAGTATTTAATTTTATTGCCATTGGTTTCAGAACCCAGGTGGGTTCTGAAACGCCTGGGATTAAAGAAAATGTTTTCATATCAATTTGACTTTTCATATTCAAAGAATGTTTTAATTTTTTTTTTATTTTATTCACAGACCTGATTAAAGTCTTAAGAAAATTTGAATCATCTTTCTCATTTAAATTTAAGGTCTTTTAATGGAGTTTTCATTTTCTTCTTCAGTAAGTTACAATTCCCAAATTCTTATTTATGGAATTTTATGTAGTATTAGTATATTAAGATATATTACTCTGAATCATTACAAAAAAACAATATTGCCGGAAATTCGATATGTGGAGGTTTTTGTGGTACATGATACCTAATCCGATGTCGAAATATGCAAAATACTTTTGTCAGTTGGTTGTATTTCCCAAACAATATACTTTTGAAATTTCGAAAAGAGATAATTCCCTGTTCCAGTTTTCTGCATATCCTCTTATAAAATATAGTTGAAAGAAAACTTTCAATTTCTTCGATTTATCGTTTCATATGTACATATATACCTACACATATGTGCTTGTTCTCGTTGATAAGTCGAATAAATAATTTGACTTGAATAGGCTTTGTTGAGGATATGTTCTGCGAGTTGGTTGAGGAAATGGCTAAATTCCTTATAAAATATATATATGCGATCGATTTTACAATTTGAATTAATTGCTTAGATACAGGACATTGCCCCAATCTCATGCGTATTGCCAAGATTCTCGAAATGTAATTGCCAGCAAGTAAATTTTGTCTACATACCTGAATACAATGACTTTAAAGTGTTTCTGGGATGAATAGATGCAATCGTACTGCAATAATGTGGATGCAGTATACAAGTACGTACAAGCCAACAGCATTTAAAACAAAATCAATTTCCCATGGGAATATTTTCAGTGACCCTTTAACTGCGTATACAGTACAAATTCAAAGTACACAAGTATTAGAACTCAATAAAACGAACATAGCCCCTTGAATCGCATCATCGGGGAAAACATCTCAGACGTGACGGTTTCGTTGACACTGATACATGATTCGTTCAGGCTTCTTTTCCACTCAGCTTGAATTAATTCCTAAGTGAATTTGAATGCAAACATTTAGAGACGGTATTTCATGTTGCCGCAAATTAAGAATCAATCAACTGTGATGTCGTCGACTTTATAATAGTATCGGTCTTTTCTGTTCCAGACACAATTTACGCCGATGCGTCTATATAGAAGACATTTACAGTCTCAGAAAAAGTAGTTAATTGTATAGTTGGCCTCGCTTGTCGGTTCATTTTAAATACGCAGTGTGCCAGTAAAAGCAGGACATATACTAGACTAGATTAAAAATGCAGACCTTTCGTGTTTCTATTATTCATGCGGCACGGTTAAAAAAACTAAGGAAAATGATACAATACGGATATTAAGGTATAATACACTTTTTGTTCGTTTTAATTTAAAGCTAAAGATTGTTACACACGCATGATAGTTAAAAATGAAATACCCTAATTTGTACTCAGTAGTTCGCTGACAATTTGAAGTGAAATAAAAAGGGTTAGTATCTTAGGGTGTGGGATTGCAAATTATGTTTTGGAGGAAGTAATATTCTATTAAAAGTTATTCGGCGATACTCATAGTTTTGGTTATGTCTTGTTACATAGATAAATTTTGCTTGTTATGTCTTCTGTTTAAAAATTAATATATAATCAGTGGCGATTGGAAAAACAATAGGCCCCACTCTAAATTTTTAGAAAATCTAAATAGTTGTAAAGTTATTTAAGCAAATTAAAAAGTGGATACCTATACGCGCCTACTAATTTATATCAAAATATATTTATAATTTACTACGCAATGTTTTTTAAAAATTATAATGCTTAGTGGATAATTGCAGAACTAATTCCAACACATCCGAGACAAAGTCGTAAATTGTAAGGTCCTCCTCTTTATGTTAATAATATATTAGGATACATGATGCTTCTTTACTTCAGAATTAAAGCAGAAGTCTCAGAAAGAGAATTTATTTATTTTTTCGGTATTATAAATATAATTTATTGATTTATTGGAATTAAATGAAATGTACGAATGTTACAATGCAGCAAAAAAGCGTTGTTTTATTCGTCGTAGATTATGATGGTAATTTAAAAATTTTTAGATAATTAGTTTACGTTTCTCTAAAATTTCGATTGATATCGCAAGCTGAAAGTACTTGATTAATCGATTTTAAAGTACACCACCTGGTTAATCTATACTAAGAAGTATTCGATGTAGAAATATTTACCTTAAAATAACTTTAGTAAAATTCCCAGAATCCTTTAGATAAAATACTATCAGGTTTTATGCGAAATCGATATGACGTAAGTATACAAGTGCATAGATGTAAACAGGAAAGTTCGGTATAAATTAGAGAATGAATATTATTTTTGTATTTTTGTATTTATTGATGAATTGTTTCACTGAAAACTATAAAATGCCATGAATACATATATGTACATAAACACATTTTTAAGTAAAAGTTTAAGTTTTAAACCCAGATTGATCCTAGTTAAGATATCAGGAAATTGTTTTTCTTGGATATACTTACACACATGTGTAGATATGTATACAGTTACTTTCCATTTCTGGTATTTTTAATTATAAAATCTAAATAATCATAACTTAAATCTTAAATAATCATCCGCGTTCGTTATGATCTCTTTTATGTGTATATTTAAATAAATTTTAAAAGGAAGCTTTGGACGAAAAGGATATCAGATTGAGCGGTAAGATTTAATTTATAAATTAAAGAAGAAGTTGGGTTAAGTTTAAATCACTGACTGTAATTATGGTTCAAAATGCAGTGCGCAAAAAACTACGACGACGAGTACGTCATATGTTGAACAATAATGGAATGGAAGGACCCGCTCTGTACCACTTCTAAATCGCTATCGTTTTGAATTTTTATGACAATAGACTAATTAACACTTTTGCTACCATCGATTTGGTTTATACCTCTCGCATAAACATTTACCAAATTCAGCTAATTTGTTGTTTCAAGCAATTATGATTATCAAGTACAGAATCACCTGTGTGATTTACGCCGACCTGATAACTTAATTATTCCCACAAAGGAGCAATGTGAAATCGGCGCTCCCGGACACGTGAAAGATAAACCTTGCACTTGAGCTAACGCAGGCTTATTTACAATCTGCGCAGGCAGCATAAATTAAAGTGCTGTCGACGTCGCGGCGGCAGCAATTAGACCATCTTTCAGCAAGTCGTCGAGATTCGCTGACCAGCGGGCAGCGGCCAGCGCGACGGTCACTTTTCCAACTAATTGGCCTGGTCGACGGGTTCTCAAACTACTTACCACATCTCCTTGAGTCCTGCCATTGAAAAACTTCCCCGGCGACTTTCTCCATTCTTTTTGCCCAGCTTCCAGAACCGGAGCCGCTTGTGGTTCTCATCCTCGTAGAAAGGGTTCAGGTGCTCTGGATAGTCGTAGATGGACACCTGACTGGTGGATCGGCCATTTCGTTTCACCACTGGATCGCTGCTCATTTTTACTCATTTGCTAACACTTCACAGCCATAAATCGCTTTCCTTGATTTATTTATTCGCCTAAAACGAGAAAGAAAAATATGTTTCGTTAGCATCGGCGCATCGGAATTAATTTGTTACATAAGAGCTCTACTAAAAGTAATGGGAGGCAGACGCGTTTTTAATTCGGCCTAGCGAGACTCAGACGGATCCACTTTTATCGAGCTCTGGGGGCTTGATATAACCGACTTACACCTCTAAACAAGTTGGTTGCAAGCAAGATGATTAAAATTAGTTATGAGTTGATTGTTAGATGCAAATATGCAACTCCAGCGGTCATATTCGTTAGTTTTTCTTGCCCACTGCAGAGACGTTTCCTTGGGTTCAATTAGCGACGAAACTGAGTGCGATTATACCCGATGCAATTCAACTATCTCCGGCACAAACGGCCCACACCGACTATCTCGGCTTGTGATAATTGATAGCAATTTTTCTACCTTCATATTTACTTTTGATAAGCGGCAAGGTATCTACGATGCGTGCCCACTTTCCTCCGCAGCGGTGTAATTGGATGCGTTTGTTCCCAGTTTATCTCTTATCACCAGGCTCACAGGTGGCGATAGAAGGGAAATTCTGGAATGTAATATGATCCGAGTGGGGAAATAATATTAATCACGCCGATTCATCTGTTTTGAGATTGCTGAAGTGGCATGTCGGCAAGTACACAGACCGCAAAAAGATTAATCTGTAACGCTTGGTCGAGGCACCTTCATCTGCACCTTGGCCAAGAGAGCGATAAATGTCGAACGCCAGATAACTGAAGCATTGAATAACTCTTTTTGAAAAAGTTGATATTTTACGGAGAAATACCTGAAATTCTTGTGGATATTTCAACGTTCTACTAATCTATAGTAGTATGTAGAAGGAAAGTTTAATATTTATTAAGTGAAGAAGTATAGGTACTACACCAATCTGCCTGGGTAGAAAATTTAGGTCATTTAGTATTTTAAATTGTATCGGTATTATAAATACAAATTTAATTATAACTTTATAAAAACCACAAAATACTGTATAAATTATTAAATTCGGCTACTACTTTTTTTGCTAAGTTTGTTAGAATTTGAATTCACTTTGTAAAAAAGTCATTTTGGACCTTTACATAAATTCTTATTATTAATTCTGCATGAAAATGTTCTTTAATATTATAAAATTTATAGTGATTTTAGCTTTTTAAATAAAAAGCTCCAGGCAAAATTGTTGTGAAATCCACCATTAAAGAGATATAATTAAACATCTGGTTATATCTTTTTTTAAAACTTAACGAAAAATTAAATTGCTGCATAGCAAAAATGCATTTGTCTATTTGACTGGATGGAATCATATGTACATACATGTGTTAGTTATGTGTAGAAAAGCATTTTTTAGTAAATTTTCAGAATTTTAAATTTTAATTCCGAGTTCATTTTCATAACTCGAACTTCCTTTTAAAAAACGTTTAATGGTGTAGGTGTTCTTGGATCATATTTGCCACATATTTGAGTTAACAACACATAAATGTATTATTTTCTCTGTTCCTCTTTCTTTTCATTTAACACAATTCAATTCAACAGCTTGTTCTTAAAAACCTAATTCGTAATTTGTGTGTAAATTATATTGGGGACAAAATGAGTCGTTGACAGTCACCAAAAACCGAGTTAAGACTACAATCATAACACTTATGCCCATCACGCTGTTAATATAGCATGCTCATCTAAAAACTTAACTTACATCAATATGATTCTGAATGGTTACAAAGTCTCTAATTTTTAAGACAAGTAATTTTGGGTAAATTTTGTTAAATTGAGTGTCTGTTGTATTACAAAATCGATTAAATACAACGTCGTAATTAACTTTTTTTTTAATTGTAACACTGATCATTTTAGCAAATAGGTCAGGCGCGATAAGAGCAGACTTTTTAGCAAAACAAAACGATGAGCTCATGAAATTATCTTCTCAGTGTGAAAAATTGTTCTTTGGAAAATTACAAAATCGAAATGTGATTTTACACCGAAAGCAACCGCAACGAAAAGAGTTAAATGAATTAGCATAACGGCAATTATGCATATCAGGTACGCACGCACTTTGCGGGGGCTGGGGCTATGTAGGTACGTCTCTGCATGCATATTTATGTCGAGTCGCGACTTATCCGATATGTTATGTTGTGACTTCAGAAGTGCTGACTAACCAGACAGCGCCTTGATCTTGTAATGTTGAGGGCCTTAAACTGGTTTCAATCTGGCGTGGTTGCTTTTCGTCTCCATTAATAACTACAAATCGGTAAAATTGCTACTTAAAAAAAGGTTAAAATGACACTTAGTAATGCATCTGTATTTAATTCTTAATTAAAGGTATTAAAGCCAGTGGGGGGCAATATTTATTTCAGATAATGTTTTTAGAAACCTGCAAACTTGGGTTTTTTTGCCCTTGAATTTAATGGCTTCGTGCAGTAATTTAATGATGATTTGTCGATGACGAGGAGAGAAATTAAGACTTAATAGGTTTGTTTCACTCGACCCCAGTGTTCCGTTCCCCTATCGCAACAATATCAAACTGTTGATTTCGCATGCAAGAAAAGCATTTAATTGTTTATATATTGCTTTTTTTCCTGATAAATTGAATTTCACTGGCTTTGATTAAGTCCGCATCATTTAAAAGGAGTCTGTTCTGATAGCATTTAATTTCCCCTCGAACGTTGAAAACGATTTACAAGAAAATTACGAAACAAAAACGAATTGTGAAAGCCGGAGGCTTTTAATAGACAAGTCTATTTCAGAGGCCGACTGATATGGCAGCAAGTCGCTTTCAAGTAGTAAAATTACTTTGCACGGCAACGAGTTTTGTCGTTATCACTGAAAGAAGCAAGACAACAAGGCGTGTTTTGCGCAAATTTCACTGCTTCGGAACCTACTGATCGTTCATTAAATAGTCTGTATCGAATTGATCGATTTTCAACGTTCATTAGATCCACTCATGCTATCGCAAAGCAATTGGACGCGTCCACTTTGACCTCAAGCAACGAAAGGCAAAGTTGAAATCTCTTCAGTCGTATCAAGCTCCAAAAGTCTGAAGATGGCACACTTTACCTTTATATGTACCATATATGCAGCATGATTTCAGATGTTTTCTAAATTTGCTTCAACATTGCTTCAACGATTAATTATTTTAGAGTAGTGTGAGATATATGTATGCTGACCCCAATCGGTTCTATTTGGACTTAAGCACTTGGAGCGCTATAGACGGGAAAATGGCAGTTCCAGACGAAAATAGTAAACATATCACGCGAACTAATCAGTCCCGAAATACTCCGCGTAATTTCATTTTCTAAATCGACTAAGTGAAGCGTCGCACATCACAGCTCGAAATTACTCTCAAGTGCGCACTTGAGCCGACCTAAACGCAAGACCAGCTCATGGAAATTAAACATTATCCGTACTTTGGCACCTTGAACAAAAAAATATATATGCATAAACAGGTTTCATGCAGTTTAAGAAAATGTGTTTTTTATATAAAATTTTACATAAGGCATTGAAATTCGCATCGTTTATTTAAGTGTTTAAGCGAATTAACATTTTTGGCAAATTTGCCTTTAAAGCGGTTTAAATTCAAACTTTCAAGGCATATTAATTAAAGTGTATCGTATAACCCAGTAGCATTGTGCTATAAAAGAGGAAAATTATTAAAAACTTCTTTGCAAGTTTCAACACAATGCCAAGGATAAAAGGAAGTAAACATTTTCACATTTATTTTAAAATATATTTAATTTCAAAGAAAACGGCCAAGTGCGAGGCGAAGTTGTACTCCGAGGATTCCGCAGCTGGGAAAGAAAAAGGAATAAGACCTAGAATTAATCGTTTTCTTAGACAATATCACTAAATATCTAATAAACCTTTTTTTATAGTTTTAGTTTCTATAGTTTCAGAAAGAAAGAGTTTGGGAGTTTAGTTAGGGTAAAAGATTTGAAATATTGCGATGATGTGTATGACTACGACAATATATCATTTCCTTGCATGCGATTAAATTACAAACTGTGAATATTTATACGTATAATGTATGTATATAAGCGGCATCCGATGCGGCATCCAATGTCGGCATCCAATGCGGCATTCGCTGTGGTACTCGATGCGGCATTCGATGCCGGCATCCAATCCGGCTGCCCCGGTCCAAATTCGGCTAAACTGCTGCCCGTGGGGAGCCCAGCCAAGCCACCCTTCCCCGACGGAGTCCCTGAAAAGAATGAACGCAGAAACTGGCTGCTCCCCTATTTATAAGCCGACCGCTCACAGCCAGGAAAGAGATCCGGTCCAGGCTCGGGTCAACTCCTGCCCGTGGGGAGCAAATTCAAATCTCCCGAGGGCTAGAGACGAACGGCTGCTGTACTGCCGACCTGCTCCCAGCTGGGGAGAGCTGCCCAGCACAGGATGATTTGTTTAAATCTTACGCGGCGGCCACTCGCTGGTTATATTATACACCGATCCTGTTCATAGATTTATTTTCCCTGGTTCTTCTAGACCTAGCGCTTTCGCATGTCAGATTCTTAATAACTTAATACCTAATTTGTTTTATATTATTATTAATTTTTATATTTTTCATCTTTATTAAAAATAGGTATACAAATTAAAGCTATGAAATCTACTTGTTTTGCGATTGCTAGTACGTATATTTAAAAAAAAAGGCTATTCAAAATCAATATTTTTTTTCAATCGTAGCTGTTCTTGATTTAAATTATTTAAAGTCGTTTATCAGCTCAATGAACTTTGTAAAAGCACGACTTGTTTTTTTGTAAAATTGTTAATAAAATGTTTATTTCATTCATTCAAAGAAAATGTGTGTATAAATTTAAAATTTGATTTTGTAATCCTTATAGCTACATTGCTAAATTTCTCCAAAGGAAAATTTCGTTTTAGTAAAGTGCAGTCCGTGGCACAAGTTTGCGGGAAATAAATTTTATTTGCAATTAATTCTCTGATCCCAAAATCAAACGCAGCTGCAACTGGCAACTGGAGTGCATCTTTCTTTTTTTATTATATTTATCCGATTATTAACTTTTCCGAGTGCTGACTAAATCAACTTACAATAAAAAGTTTTTTCTACTAAGCGAATTGAATTTAAAATCATCGGGCTTGGGTGCCGCCTTCGAAATAAGGAAACCGAAAAATCCTTAAAATACCAACTTTCATACGAATCCCTTGATATTTACAATTTTTGGCCGTCATTTTGGTTCCGCCATTTTCAGAATCGCATATAAAAAGTAGCCTATATGCTGGGTCGGAATATGTAGAACCTTCACCCAGGTAATGAAACTAATCAGATCCAGCGTTTAGGCGTGATTGAGCTACAAAAAAACAAAAACTTTCGATTGCATATAATAGGTATATGTATATTCAATATACATGCTGAAGATCAAGACTCAGACTTTTTTTATAGTTGTTTTGAACGAGCCATTTCCGTCTTGTACTGAATATTTTCTTTCAGATTTCATTCAGTATACATAGTTGTAGTTTCTGAGGTAAATACGAAAAACTAAAATTAACCTCTTTCAATTCCTATGAAACCCTTTTCAGGGGCTCATTGGTTGAAATGTTGAAGTTTTGCTTAAGAACATGCAAGGAAAAGTCAAAATCGGGTTGTATGATGTTTTAGAAAGATTTAACGTTTTCTTAAATCTTTCCAATAGTTGCAAACGTTTTCCGATCCATTTGCATGCCACTATTTATTTTCATTAAAGTAAATATAGTATGAAAATTATTTCAGAATAAAAAGCATTTGTCAGATTTCCAGTGCTAGTGTCAGTAGTATAAAAGAACTGCCGACTGCACCTACTATAAGTTGTTTATCTCCACATTTTGTCATTCGCCTTCATTACTTATTCTTAATAAGATTCATATTATATTTATTTTCACTGTAAACTCATTGTAATCAATTGTTGATGTGAATATTGATTACCTAATTACTTCAGACCGCCGTGTGTTTGTTTAGCTAGCCACTTTGGCGAGTGGTACCCTTGGCTTAAAGCCAAATTTTTATCCGCACGGGCTTCGTGTATTTCTATATTTAAGCATTCACCGCAACCCATTTCATTCAATATTTATAAGAATTTTGTAAAAATGTTGTCAGCAGTTGAACTAATTTAACAGGTTATTGAGTTTTCTTTAATATTGTTCTGGTTAGGCCAGTGAAAGTAGTTCTATTTGTATTGGTTAATTAGAGTACATATGAGTATATGAAAATTATTTAGGGAATAAATAAATTTTGTAAAATGTTTATGAGCATTCTTCTTATGTTACAAATAACATGCTAGTGTGAATAATTGGGTCAAGTAGATTGCACATGTACACATTTATTTTATTTATATGGTATAATAATTTATTAAAATATCTGACTGCAAGCCCTCTATCTGCATAGATATGTATGTTACATATATGAATTTTTTGGCAGCCTATCTCGACCAATTGCGGAATAATTTTATAATTTGATCAGATATTCAATTACTTAGAGCAATTTGTAATTAGGAAATTATTTTTTTACCTTTTTTAATGCCCTCATTACCTATTTCAAGGAAGTAGGCGGAGCAGGTAGCTATACACACAGACTTTTAACATTACCCACCCGTATTTTAGTTTACAATTTTTAGGACTGCATATATAAAAGTAATAAATCTGCTTATAATGTACGTAGCATCAATCTTTGCAGATAGAGAACAAGATAGCACCTAAAAGAATCTTTATCTTTAATTTATCACCATCTGATCCGACCAACAATTTTTTAATCCATTTTTGGTACCAGCTTAAAGAAAACCCATTCACAAGTCCAAACATGTAAAAATAGCGCAGGAGAATAGTAGTCACATTTCCGTGCCCACTTTCAAATTTTTTGGCGGTGAGAGCGCAAAACTTTATTTTTTTAGCGGCTAGCGGCAGTTCGGCGGTGCAGTTAATTGAGCAAGTTGGCTTATTTGGAAAGCGTGCGGTTTTGCTAATCTCAGTGGTATTGTTCATGTTTATCGTAATCCGGAAATTGATTTTAATGCAGAGGAAAATTTATGGAAAACTATTCTACCGGATGTTTTTCCAGCAGGATTCGTTGCGAAGTTTATTTTAGTCCCCGCCATACCAGCTATGAAAATTCGTTTCTGCCTATTTTAGACAAATGAGTTCTTCGTGCCTAGTTCCAAGTCTAGAATAACCGAATGGAGCGAATACTTGATGAAACATTAAATTTTTCGATTTTATGGTCTCATTTTCAATTTATTGCTATTTTATTTTCAAGAACATCTAAAAACGGAATTTGTTGTTGCAAATTATTGGGAGAGCATTCAACCATACAACTAAAGACCTTCAACCCTGGAGTGGTATCGTACAGTATTGGTGTTAATGAGCTAAATTAACACAAAATGGATTAAGGAGAGTTGAAAGTATAAACTTGGTATTTTATTGAAGATATCATAGTACTTAACAGACAAAGCGCTTATTTAGTTATGAACGATTTTATTTTTCAAATTTGAAAATCACTATGTATTTAGAATGGTTATTTTTAACAATGGTATAATTCCACCTTTACACTTACCATTTTAGTTTGAATAAATACATATGTAAATATGAAGTGAAATGAAAGCAAAATATGCAATTAATTTCCTATTCAAATTATTGACTCAATATTACGCATGAATATCTTCCGATTGACAACAAATTTTGTATACAATTGTTTATTTTATTTCACTTTGAAGACATTTTTAGAGGACAAAATTGGTTGAAATGCGTAACATCTATTAAAAATATTAGAAATAGAGGTAGAATATTTCCTATCATACAATCGCATTAAAATTTCATACTTTAACTCATTCTCTTTCCCGAAAAAGATATTTTGGATTCCCTAATGAATTTAAAATATGTACAATTAAATGAAAAAATATATATAAACAGGGATTCAAGATATGCATGTGAGCCTATTAGTTATTATCTAAGTTTACAGAATAAATTATGAGTTGAGAGTTATTAATTGATATTTCTTATCATTTTTATAATTTTTGAGAAAATTAATCTAAAACAAACCTACTTATAAATAACTTTGTATATACGATAATTAATAAGTAATATTAATGTGGTTGACAATATATTTGGAACAGTAAAAATAAACAGCAATGAATGACAATGAATTATAATTTCTTCTAGCTGCGGTATTTTATTTAAATGAACTCCATTAAAACAAGTTGGTATAAAAAAAAAAGGGATTTAGAACGAAATAACTCATTTTAAAACTCGAAATTGGGTTGTTTAATTGCCCACATGTTTTAGTTCCAGACCCTATTCACTATCAGTACAATTTTTATGTCAGAACTGAAAACGCACTTTTCAAAATTTCTTTAAAAAGGTGTATTGCAGGATTGGAATATAAAATTATAAATTGTAGTGATAACGGCTAAAGCCGAAGTTAGAGTTCTGCGAGGGCGGTGAAGTTTTTTAAATGTTTAACGTTTTAAGTCAGAACGGAAATAACTAACAATATTTTTGATTCTAATTAATAATAAGTTCTTTAAAAAATTAATTTATTGTTTTCGAGCATTATCTCATCTCTCTTCTCGAATGTTTTATCTAACTATATGCTTATACAGATTCCTGATAATGCAATATCTAAGAAACCTTCGTTTACTTGTAGTGTGTTCTGACACCCTCTTGACAGTTTTATTATTGTAAAACCCTGTAGTAAATATGTGTTTGAAAAAGTTTTGTGTTTTTGGAATCAATTTTTGATAATTTTGTATGCTTTAAATTTAAAACATAGTTCTAAAATAAATTGTTTAGATAACATCATCAATATTTTTTTCAAAAGATCGTAACGTATTCTATTTTGTTGTTTATTTATAGCTAAATTAAACAATTGTTATTTTATAAATTGTACTTTATACCTCTTATCGGAGCTTTCATATTATTAGTGAATTTAATATAATTAAACTTAGGAAAGCATGAATTTAATGTGGATTTATATTTTCTCTATTTTCTTTTATTATCTACTAAATGCTTTAACCGAGCGAATTTTATTTAACTTTAAGGTATATTTCTTGGGTAATCGAGTAGATAAAAATAATAAACACAGTAAAGTAAAGTCCATTAATGAAATGAAAAACCGGTTGCATGCAGGCATGCCTGCAAGTGCGGGACCTTAGCTCAAGCAAGTCTTCATAATAAAAACCTTCAATGACGATTTCTAAAGAAAACTAAATGGTGACATGGGGAAAAACTGCTCAGTTTATAACCTTTGGTCAATTATAGAAAACAAGAAATCACGTACGATGGAAGGAATGGTGAGGAGTCCGAGTATATGTGAAGATTTATTACTGTGCTAAAAGATAAACCCTGAAACCCGCAGATAATTACGTAGCACACACTCACGTTCCTATATCTAATCGACTAAAGAGTTTACTCGAACCAAATTCTTATCACAACCAAATATTTAATCCCAGAACTAGATTGCTCCAATTTTTGCTCTTTAAGGAATTTTTTTAATGAAGTTCAATGCAAATTTCCTCTGGCCGAGCAATAGGCGCAATAGTCGCCAGATTAATTTTAAGTAATGATCAAGAGCCGCCACAACAGACGATACCGCAGATTTAAAATTACTGATGAATAATGTGGTGAAGTCATTAGCCACTCTGTAGCCGGTGACTTGTTAGTTTCGAAATTATCTCTTTTTTTAATTTCAGGGTAAGGCACTCCGAGGCGTTGTGTTTTAACTGGTACAGTGCCACGGTGTGTTATTAACATGACAATAAAACGAAAGCCGCTGGTGTCCTTCGAAGAGATTTTTTTTCGAATTTCGACACCAACAAGCAGCGAAAAACGAATTTTTAAAAGTGCACGACTGCGCGATTCTATCTGGCCAAGTATCTTTTTGTCTTAAAATCTTAAGGCGCCGAATCAGAGGGGTTAAGACGGCTCCATTGTTTACTAATGTAATGCGACGGAAAGATCGGTAACCGATTACTCACCGACTGGTTGATCTTCTTCCCGAACTGCATGCAGGCGATGTCCAGTCACTAATAATTGTACTCACTATCAAAATCACTGTCACACTTGCAATTTATAAATAGCGATCGAATGCGACTTTCGTCACAATTAGCACCACTGAGCACAAATTAAGAAAAACTATGCTATTTTTAGCAATTACGACGTTCAACGCGATTTTTCCACAGGTATACGCGGTGAGCCCAAAAACACTGCCAAGAGAAATGTAACGTTTATTTCGCGACTGGTGACGAAAATTTTCAGCCAACGACTGTAGCTGTACAGCCGCGAAAGGTTCTCTTTGGTGGGCGCCTGCAGCGAAATATTTCAATAAAAATGTTCAAGACAAAGCCGCCCGGTTCCCGTCTCGCCCGATTTCGCGATTTGCTTCGAAAGACACTGGTGTAAGATTTTCGCTGCAGAGACTCGCTCCGCTGGGATTCACCAAACGAGGAAAACGCCCTCCATCGACATCACTGCCCAGACGATTCGACTAAGACTAGCTCTAGAAGCTGCTCAAGCACTAGACAAACTTTTTGTTTGCTTGCTCAGCTGGACGCCGATCTAGACGGCGACGGCGACGGCGACGGCGGCCCGCTCTCGGGCGGAGCCCCGTGCCCCCGCACCGGGGCTGAGCACGGGAATTCGGGGCTCCGTGGGGCACTGCTGCAACTTTCTTCGGGAGTCTTGGGGAGTCGCGGTCTTGCGGCCCCGCGTAATCGGGCTTGACGTAAGGTGCAAATTCTCGCGAGCCGCTCTTCAATCAAAACTCACGGAAAACAGTCAGCTGCTGCTTTATTGATCCACTTCGAACTTGGAAGCGTTTTCTGTTCAGACCCCATGCCGGTGTTGCCTTCGTTTGGGCAATTTGTGGCAGCAAGGAAACCTCCCGGATATAAATAAATATTTAAACACCTTACAATGGACATCTACGCATAAATACGCATCTTGGATAGAAATCTATTTGTAGTCTACTTGCTATCGGGAGGCTACTCTGGGCAATTGACACTTAAATAGCATAATCTTTAATTGCCGTTTCACACACTATTGATGCAATACAAATATCCAACACTTTAGTGACACTAATGGTTTGTTTCACTACTTCCATTACATTACTAAAGACTTTATTTTTACTCTGTTCATGTCAAGCTATTTAGTTTCTTCTCCGAGTAACCATTTTAATTGATGTTTTATTTTTAAATTCTTGCCAGGATGTACATAATTAGGGAAGATACGAAATTGTTATTAGAATGACAACGAGCATCTTAATCAAATATATCATACAAAAGCAGTTAAAAATAAAGTACGAACCTCTCTCATTTCCTTCCCTTCCCCAAAATAAAAGTAAAAGTACCAAACATAAAAATATTCAAGGTGAATTATATCCGGAAAGGTACTTCATGGTTTCTTAGGAATTTTATTCTTAGAGTGAAGATCAAAAAATACTTAATAAAACGACTGTCCTTAATCAACAAATCCTATGTACGAGTAACTAAAAAATACTTTGTACTACATATGTACATACATATATGTATGTTGGTATAATTAAAATACAGCATCATCACCAAAGTTATCCAATTTTTCTAGAATGCTTTACATACATAACTATAGGTGTGCGTTTTCATCCGACATGTTTTTCTGAAATGATTTAAAATTCCAGATTGGCATGAACATAGGTTCAAAGAGTTCAGAATCATCGTCTGCTTGGTGTAGATGGGAATAATGAGAATATATGGACATGTATATTTGAAAACTATGTACATCGAGTAAACATACATATAATGTTTATATGCTCGGTTTTAGTTTTCTAATAATTTACCATATATAAAAGATTCTACTTCAACAACGAAAGTAATGTCCTGTATTCTAAATTGAATTTTAAATGTTCCCCCTTAGGTCCACCAAAGTTCATCCATCTACAATGTTAATACACTTTTGTTAGCTTGACCTGACTAACTTTTTATATTCTTTTGACTGTTATGTTTAGTTGAAACTTATGTAATTTCGATTGCAATTAAACAATATATATACATATGTATGTACATATGTATATTGAGTGTTTAACTTAGTTTAGATTTTTACGTGTAACTATATTTTTGTGTTAGGTTAAAAATAGGCTAATTTTCAAGCCTGCAAGGTGGAAACAAGCCTTAACTTTAAAATTCAAATAAAAAACTCTGGAACAACTTTATAAATAAATAAAAATAACTAAATAAAACATATTTACATTAATAAATTATTTAGGTCTCAATATGACGTATTCAGAATTATTCTGAAATTTGTTAACTTTGTATCAGATATTTTATAGAGGTCAGTGCATGATTTCGTTTTTAGTTAATCAAGGAAGCCCTAGTTTTTTTCGCATATCCTAATCATTTTAGAAAGTAGCTCACCTAGGTGAACCAGAATTGATCTTAATAACCAAATAAGATGCAGTCTTCCATAATAAATCAAGCCAAATGCAAATTGCGATAAATGGCTCAATGAAAATATGTATACCATAAATCACTGCCCACCAAATTAAATACATCAACCTATTTCTGCATCCATCTTGGATGTGGCCTTAAGAAATGTATAAACAATTTGCAGTCCATTTCCATAATTCACACGCAAAAGCGGCCACAATAGAAATTTCCTCTTGGGTCGACACTCTGGTCTGGCCACTGATTCAAGAAGCTGCTTCTTTCTTGCGAGACACGATCGGACACTGGCGACAATAATTCGAGCGCTATGCGCGATGATATAAAAGGCGGATGCAAACGTATTGACCATTTGACCTCTTGCTACATTTTAACAAATTTATTGTGACCAACCGCAATAATTTCCATTCATTGAATTTTAAATGCCCACATGATCATTTACCCACTGCCCACAGCCTGAACTGACGATTCCTCGGGCGTGAAGTCTCGCACTTATTCCACTTGAAATTCTTGCGAGCTACGAATTGTGATTTGTTCTCATCACCATTGATTTCGGAAGTCCCATACAATTGCAATCGGAACAGACATGTTTTCAGTTTTTACAGGCAGAATACATTTCTACTACTACAGCAAACATATCACTGGTATGATATAAATAGTTTCAAATTTTATAACATGAATATTTTATTACTATTTAATAGTTAATACTCTACAGTAATACTTACAGTATTTGAAAAAATAAAATACTTTCATAAAGCACAATAATAATGAAAAGAATTTAATAATTACCAAAAATTATTTTCGTAAACTCCAATATGGTACTTGGATCTTTTGTTAAGAGTCCTACGCAGTAATAAACAGTTTGAAATATATTCATCACCTTGTTAAACCGCCAACGACAGCACTTTTCTGGTATGAAAACTTAATAAAAAGTATTTTCCATTGTAAAAAACTGCTTAAGACTATTTCAAATTCACAACTCCACAAACCCTTCTATTTTTATTTTTTGTAAATACCAGCTTTTAATAATTGTGGAGTTTCAATCCAATTCAATTTCGGATGCCAAAATTTGGGATCACCCAAAACCAAAAAGCTGGAAATTTTTCAAATTTTCAAACTCAGCTTGTAGTGTTCCTTTGTGGAGAAAATGAATCATTTCAAGTACTGAAAAAGATGTTTAATGTGAATGTCAATTGTTGAGCCAAGCCAACTTCCCCCGGCGGAGTCCCTGAAAAGAATAAAGGCAGAAGCTTCCTGCTCTTATATTTATGTGTAAAGTGGTTAGGATACCGCATCGGATACCGCGCTGGATGCCCCATTGTACGCCGCATCGGATGCCGTATTGGATGCCGTATCCGAAGCCGATGCTGCTGCTGCTGCTACTACTACTACCGCCATCTTGATTTCCAAATTTAGAACACATGTACATTCGCAGTAAGGAAACCGAAAAACACTCAAAATACCAACGTTCATGCGAATCCCGTGATATTTTCAATTTTTGGGGGTCATTTTGGATCCACCGTTTTCAAATTCGCGTATAAAAAGTAGCCTATATGTTGGGTCGGAATATGTGGAACCTTCACCCAAAAAATAAAACTAATGAGATCCAGCGTTATAGGCGTGATTCAGCAACAAACAAACAAACAAACAAACAAGCCAAGCTTTCGATTTTATATTTGTATATACATGATAAGCTAAGCAGTATTTATTTATTTGAATTTCTGATATCAGAAAATTTTCGTCTTTTTATTGATATCCAAATTACGTAAAGTATATATATATATAGTATAGTTGGTTCGTTTGCGTATAATTCTTCGAAAAAATTAAAGCCATTCATTTTGAAAGTGACTTAAGTTACTTTTTTTAAAAAATGCAGTTAATGCCAACATTAATCTTGATATTAAATAATTTGCCGTCAATATGCTTAAAACTAGAAGATTGTGTTCAAGAAAATGTTTACTATATAATTAAAGGTAAGTAAGCACATTTTAAAAAAATTGTCTATTGCCTCCTCACGGGCTCAGCCCGATTCGACTTGATGTAACCGTCAGTAATTCAAATTCTTACCGTTTGTAAGCAAAATTTCCCAAAATTTAATCCATAAGAAGAATACTCAAATCAAGATCTTATCTTAAACAACAATGACAATTAAGTGAAGATATTCGCGCAAACAATTTTTGTTTATCCTTAAATGTTTAGTTTTTTAATTCTAGACGAACATGGATTGAAAAGGGACAAACTATTTTTGTTTGTAGAGTCTTTAAAGAAGGTTGAAGAAAATCATATTATTGAAGATTCTTTTTAAAGAAATAATAATAAACATATGTATAATTCGTACATCGAATACATATAATTTATAAAATGGTGTGTTACTATCCCTTGTACTGTTTTTCGATCCGAATGATATTACAGAAATAATAATTCCGTCTACGAATAATATCAGCCAGTTTTTCATTGCAATTTTAAAGCTAATTAACTTACAACGGAAGCATCTGAAGTGTCCTTCGGATTTGTTCTTCTTTTAATCTTTAGTTGAAATTCTGAGGTACAAGAAGTCCTCCCAATTTTTGTTCCAGGTTAACTGGCTTAAATTTTGAAAATGGTAGTTATGGTGAAACGATTTTTGATCGTTAGATTCTAAAAGGGCCATATAGCTTTGGACACAACGAGAGTTGGCTGGTGCCTTTGCAATGTAGTTCCAAAATACTTATTTTGAATGTTTTCATAGTTTAATAAATCATTAAGAGCTTAGACGTACTCGTAAAACAGTGGCTGGAGTGATATGAAATAACTTTGGTAGTTGAAATGTCATGTTTTAAGACGACACGAACAGTTTGTGAAGTTACCACGTTTACGATAAAATTTCGTTTTAACCGGCTACCAAAAAACTTACTTAAAATAGGATTTCTTGAAGGTTAAAAATGTTAGTTTTCATCTTGAAAGAAAATTCGTTTAGCGGATTTTAATCAGTATTATTGTAAATTAGACGAATTTAATCTGTTCAAATTTTTATTAAGTCGATGTTTTTATTTACATATAAGTTAAATGTAACTTGGATCAACCTTGAAAGAGGGACCTGAATTGATCTTAGGCAAATTCGAACCAAAACAAATTTAAGCAAGATTTTAGTTTTGTGCAGATTAAAAAGCGCCATTTCCTAAGAAGTTCATTAAACTGATTTCTGGATTACTAAAAAGTTTTATCAATTAGATATCTTTGCTTACTAGGCGGTGGCTTGGCAATAGTACTGCGAGTTTTTCATAGTCAGACCCGGATCAGATTAGTTAGCAATTTTTTCACTGATTTGGATTTTTTAAGCCGAATCCGATAGTGATGTAATTTTAAACAATTTACGTATAAAAATAATGTTTTGTGTAATCTTGTTTTATGTGACATCCTCTTGTTCTTATTCCGATGCATTCTCCGGACCTTGTTCACCTGTAATTATTTGCAGACGGTTTGAGGTAGACAGTAAATTTTTTTAGGACATCCCGTAGACCTGAGATAAGACAAAAATTTTGCCATTTTTTTCTATAAATATGTTTAATACACAGCAACAAGTCACACAAAGCAAATGTTTACAGAACTCAATGCAAATAACGTTGCAACAACAAGAATTGCCGCAGGTTCAGATAATTTCGTTGAAAGGGCGCTGCTCTTCTTGTTTGAATCTACGCAAAAAGATTTATTGAAATTTGTTGCCAGATAAATATGCAATGGACTTACGCGGTGGAGGTGAGGTCATTGGAATGAATCCCGAAGCTGGAGGGTTGAATGCCGGCGCCGGTCGTACAAAAGGGGGTGCTACGAAATGCTCGGTTTGGGACGGCAGTTTTGGACCCTTCGCTTTAATGTACTCATAAATCCACCCTAAATGAGGTGCAACTCTGGTATAATAAGCATTTAGCACCCTCGGCTGGTTGCAACTAGCAGTATAATTTTCTCCAGGGTAAATGATCTTCGACAGAACACCAAAGAGTTTGCTGTCGCAAACCAAAGCACTTCCACGATCAGGAGAAATATCTAAATCATCTTTGGTGAACTAAAAGAAAGGTACTTCCTGTAAAACAACCATGAGTTATAACTATTTTTGATACTTACATTGCACATAACTCCCGGATGCATAACGTAAGATGAGCAAATATCGCGTGTTCGATATCCCGGAATTTTGGTTGCGTTCCCACAGATTTTGTTATCCATGATAAAAATAGGTCGTGTAGGGCCTATTATGTGCATGGAGGACTGAAATAAAAATTATGAAATTCACTTATCGTTTATTGCAAAAGCGAATGATTTTAATTTTCTTTTTCAGTCGATAGTGGATTCACACTTTATCATTGCAGCTTAATCAAAAGTCGGCTTTGCTATTTTTGGAGCTGCGATATGAACAACTTTGATGAGCTTAAGCCGTTTTGTTGGTGTGCTTTAAAATAGAAACAGCGGAATCTTTTAAGTCAGATCTGAGTCAAACAATTTGAATATTATATTGAGGGTCATTACATACGTATATTTTTTATTACCGTAGAGGTCAAGGATGACGGAGAGATCAATTGGATGATAAGGCTTGTACTATTGCCTTTTTCGATATGAAATAACTTATTATGTGGGAAATATGAATAAAGTTGATCTCATATGCTAATTGTGTTATCACTCCTTAAGTTTAAAAATAGGGGTAATACCTCACAAATAAAATCATTCAGACAGTGATACTTTAAAGAAAATTGCCTTTTAAAATCTAATGTGATTAATTGAAGTTTTGAATTTCATTTTGTTGAAAAGTTCCTCTTTAAACTTGAAATACAATGTTTTGTTGTAAAGATGGAGCTCAATTTATTGGCACAACTGAAATTTCCAAAGTGAAACCATTCAATTTTGGACTTGAAGTTTCTTCTGTAAGTGTATTTAATTGGCAACTAGCAAGTTTCTGCAAAACGAAAAAAAATATAGGGTCAAGCACATTAGAAATTTTAAATTGCTAGTATTAGCAGTATCAGTTTTAGAAACGTGAGCACATTTTTAACCCCGCCAGTGAAAAGAGAAGTTTAATTCTGATCATTGAAGTAAAACGCATCTCCAATCTGAATATTCTAATTTCTGCAGCAGAAACTACAAATTGCGGAAAAGATGGAAAAAAGCCAAAAGGACCGATAGGACAATTTTTGCAAAATATTGAAGATGTTTTAATTAATGATTAAGGGCTGAAAGGCGTATATAGTAAGTATTCCCGGAAGTATTCGCAATTTAATTTTAATGAATTAGTTGTATATTAATTATCACCACCCTATCTAATAATTCAAACTATTTGCATTAGTATCTTTTTCACTTTATTCTCCATGTGTGTGTAACTTTTTGAACAGATTAGTGGATGAAAACTCTTAGCATAAATGTGCTCAATTTTGTAATTAAAATGAAAATAAAATTAGAGACCTATTTTTATTGGAACTAGCAACGACACGCGTAGTACTTACTCCATCCTTTGGGGCATTGTCGAAAAAGAAATTTAAAATCATGATTAGTCTTTTTAAACCATTTTTCAAAGTTATCTCCAATTTTTTAAGCATTAGACTGCAAATTTAAAATGGCTATTTTTGATTAGGTTTGATATAACCCGGAAGGAAATTTCGACAAAATCTGAAAAAAGTATAAAATACAGGGCATAAAAAAAAAACCTCGAAATTAATTTTTTGATGGAAACTAACAAAACGCTGTTGTTTGGTTTTGGTGATAAATCGTTAGCACTTCCTTGAATTATTTAATTATTTGGAAGAAAATACATATTGTTGATGTACTATTAAAATTGCATTAATAAAACACACTTTGTCGATCAAATTTATAGTTGTAAAGGCGAAACTTTTTAACATCGGAATTGTTGAAAATTCGATTTGAATTGTATATTTATGCTATTCATTTATCTTCATGATGGAACTTATTTATTTTGAGACCTAGAACTAAAAAGAGAGTTGCCAACGACACGCGGTGTTCCCAGGCGGTCCCCCATCCAAGTACTATCCGCGCCCAATGCTGCTTGACTTCGGTGATCAGACGAGAACCGGTATTTTCAGCGTGGTATGGTCGTTGCCAATGATTGAAGATTTCAAAAACCATTTTGAGAATTTATTATTCTATTTAATTGAAAAGATAAATCCTAACTCACGAACCCTTAAAGGCGTAAAATAGAGGAAACAATATTATATAGAAATTTCGACTCGAAACTGCGTAGGAGTGCTGCTAAATATAAGTACGCAAATACGCTTTTCGCGATTTGTCAAAAATCAACCCTCTTAGGGTTTTAGGTAAATACACCCAAAAATCGATATGGGTGTCATTATTGAAATTTTTTGGGACTTTGATTACAAAAATTGTATTAATTTTGAAATTTAAGGTGATTTAGAATATGAATATATAGTTTGATATTGTTTGAGAATAACGAATGGATAGTCTTTTTGCATAAGGGAATGTAACTCTTATCGTCCTCTACTGCCATGACAGATTCACTTCATTTATAAGCTTACAATTTTGAACTGAAGATGTAGGTTTTTTTAAAATTTAGTTCAGTAAATTTTGCATTAAACTATGTTCAAGAATGAAATTTATCTAATGATCAGTTTTATCAGACGGCATACATAATATTTAAAAATGCCTATAAACTAATAAGAGCATTCAAAAATAATGTTATTCTACAAATAAGAAATTCGACCAATAATTTTGTAAGAAAAACCTCTTTAAAACAAGGAATATATATACTTACAGAGGAATTATAAAAATTAGCCATGCACGTATGATTCAAGTGATCATGATCGTCCAAAATAATCCACTTAATATCCGATCGTGCCAACGGGAGAGACTCATTGACCTCAAGCATGGCCAAGTCGTTTTCCCATGTGAAATTGTTGAATCCTGGCGCAAATTTTATATCCACAACACTTTTAATAATTGTAGCATAATTGAAAGTGAGATCTCCTGCCACCACAGCCAGCTGGAAGGGGGCGATAGGGTGCGGCATTAAAGATTTAGGAATTTGAAAGAGCATGCAGCTCGCCGCTGTTAAAATCACGCGTTCATCCACTATGGCGCCATTGCACAAATGTTGCGCCCTTACGGATCCGTGGCCAGGCTTCAGCCAGAGTGACACTTGGTATGGTGCCTCTAGCGCAGCCGCAACAGGGTATAAACTTAAAACTAAAACTAAAAACTGCGGCAAAAATTTCATCCTTAAAAATTGCGGAAAATACTTTACTTGTCGGAGACTTTAACTCGACTACACCTTGAGAGAGCTTTCGATAACTAAGATCCGGAAAATTGTTGCTTCACTTTTATCCAGCATGACCCATTCAGGTGTATGTAAGTTTTGTTTTGCAGGTATCTTTAAAGATAGCGTCAGACTGAGCCTTTCATCTGCTGTTTACCTGACTGTGATAACAATTATCATCTTGGCCGGTGATAATTATGAGCCATACTTGCTCCGCCGATCTTGGACTAAGTTCTCCCAACAAAACGATTCCGTCCAAGTTCCCACCAATAAACACCTATTTCATATTTTGTTGCATTTTTGCTGTTGGCAAGCGGGGTGCGATGCAAATGAAAACGACCCTGGGAGTGGTGAGTTTTACAGCATTTACCCTCCTGTTTTGTGTTTGTTGTGACGCGGTTTAATATTGTGGAGTCCCGGAGTTCTATTGACATATTTCTTTAGTTGACTCAGATGAATTGAAAGAGATAATACTATAAATTTTAATCAGATAAAGCTAAAGGTGCATTGCAAACAAAATATGGTGCTCCGAATTTTTGAATCGGGTGCACAGAGTAGAATTACAATTTTTGTGAATGTATTAAAATGATTAACCAATAGTAGCGTATTTAATAAAAATGTTATGACTGATGATTCACGTCTGTAAATGTGACACAATGCATCCACAAATATTTCTAAAACTTAATTGAAATGCTGAATATGAACAAACTGAGCTATAGTTATTTCTTAACATTTGTAAAGTTCAGATTAAGTAATAGCATTTTGTTGGCTTCAGATACTTTCAGTTTATGAATCATCTGGCGGAAAAAGATACTTTCATATCAAAAATTTCAAACACATTCTAAAGCTATGCAAAAATATTCATGTAAGAGGTCTTATTTTTGAAGTGGATAGACCTCAAATAGTGTTCTGTTTTCTCAGAACGTAAATTGTTTGCTGCTCATTTACCTTTGCAAACCTTTTATTTATTGTTGAATTTATTATCATTTAAGGTATGCGGTGAAATTTAGTTTGCATATTTGTTTTTAGATAGTGTCGTAAAAATATCCTTATCTCTTGTGTAATGCATGTGGGGCCTGCACGTGAGATGTAGTGAATCTATTTTTTAACCAGCTTAATGGGGTTACACCAGAGGCTAAATATAATGATAATTTCTTTTAGAGATGTTAAAAGTTTTTTGCATTTTTGAAAATAAGCTTATTTAGTGTATATATAGTGGTTACCGACCGACCAGAAAAGAACTGACCAAAACCATGTTAGACAACCAACTACAAGACAACGTTCGCCACCTCCTGTTGAAAAAAACGAATAGGTACTTATAAATTTAACGTAAACTGTTCTTGCTGCAGCTTTCGTTGTCAATTGCATTGAAAGTTCGAATTAAAGTTTAAACTATTCGACAAATCATTCCAAAAATGTATACAAATAATATCATCGAGAATGAAATTGCTGTCACATATGTACAAGCAGACCGAAACTATAAGGGTTCCTAATTGCCTATAGAATTATAAAATGTATGCGCCTTACATTTTAAATCACAAATTAAGTACTATAATTGGAAAAAACAATTGATATCAAAAACAGATTTGGTGAGTAAAATGTTTGAGTACATTTGTTGATTAGTTTCATTGTAAGAAACTAGAATTTTGGTAATGTCGGCGTCCGCACTACGAGATACTCTTTTAGTTTCCGTCTGTTCATATGTCATAGTTATTTAATTCGAAGACTATTAAGACTATATAGCGTGAAAATTATTTATAAGTATAGGTATAATTAAATCTGTTATAAAGATATATATTAACATTTCGGGAATAATATTTAAGACAAGATGAAAAGTGGGAATGAAAAGAAATACAACAAATTGACTTATACTGCATCAAGTGGGTACGTACGTACGCCTATCAAGGATAATGCCGATCATTTTCATTTCATTTGATCTCTTTTTGTAGGTGCTTTTTGTACCTCCAGGTTTTTCATATTATTATAATTACATATCTACCTTTTGACGTAAGATTTTCAATAAAGAAACATCGTCGAAATCGGTTAAAGCACTTCAAATCTGTGCGAAGGGCGTAGATTACTAAGAATAATTTTAGTACTTATGCACATTTAATAAAAACGATTATTTAATGTCATCATAAAGAGCTTCAAATTATAAATTTCAAACCATTTTCATGAAAAATTATGCATCATATCTCTTCGACTATTGCAAAGTCGATGTTATTGACGGCACTGTTGGCATTGTCTGGAAGTTTCAACTTTGTGATGTCCCAAAACTCTATTGACACATTTCTTCAGTTGACTTTAGGATAAACTAAAGAAGATAACATTTAAATTTATTTAGACAAAGCTAAAGTTGCATTCCAAACAAAATGTGCTCTAAATTTACCAAAAAGGAGTTGTTTTGACTGTATTTAAAAGATTAACCGATAATACTTTTGCAAATTACTTGCATTTTTGGCAAGAATTTTTATAAATGGTGAATCATATCTGCAAATGTAAATGCTCTCAATTGCCTCTTGGAGATAAGAAAAACCAAAACAACTCATTCACAAACATTTTTGAAAACAATTTGAATTGCGGAATAAACTACATTGTTTATTTCTCAACACTTGCAAAACTCAAAAATGAACTTTTCCAGACTCAAGATACTTAATGAAGACGTTAATCATCACTGATCATTCTACAGTATGAATCACCCCGCTATAAAAGAAATTATCGTATCGATAGCTTTTAAAAATTTCACATTTCGCTAAATACGAAAATATTTGTGGCAAGTGAGGATTTTCACTTCTTCGAAGTGGACTATTTGACGTTTAATATTTTCTTAGAACGTAAATTGTTTCTTGCTCATTTACTTTTCTAAACTTTTTATTTATTACTGAATTTATGATCATATACGGGTACCTCCTGGAATTTACTTTGCGCGTTTGTCTTTGGAGAGCGCCATAAAAATTACTCGTGTCAGCTGTGTAATGCATGTGGGGATTACACAGTAGATGTGGTAATTCATATTTCACCTGCTTCGTTCTATCCGCTTCTGTTTATAGCGAAGCGGTCAGATGATTCAATCATAACTTTTATATGTTAGATGGTGTTAGTTTTGATTGACTGTGTTTTAAAAGCTAACTCAAACTATAACTGCTTCTTACAGATGTATATCAGATCTTAGGAAAATAGGTCATACATGTATGAGACGGAATATAATAGTTTTTTGAATTACTCAAAATAGCCTAACGTCTTTTATTTAGAGAGACTTCATATTGTCATATAGGATAAACTTGATAAGCCGATAGTTCACTCAGCCTCAGCTCTATTGGTTGAAAAAAAAAGACTGTTTATAATCAAAATAAGTAGCTCCTGATTAATTAATTAAATTATATTCACGCATTCTATTTACTATTCATTATTTTAAAGATCTAGGAACAGTTTTAAGTTATCTTCAAACCCATAGTATCTCTTTTAATTGCATGTAATTTTGTTCAAAGCTGTATTTTTAGAGTCGTATACCAAAATGGTAAAAAGCAACCCTTATGGTCCGAATTTTTCGGTCTTTTCGTCTGTTTATTTCTCAGTCGACTTTAAATTTGAAGTAGTTTTAAATAATGTTTGCATATCTTTATTGCAAATGACAGAGTTTTCATTGTAAAAGGATTCGAACTGAGGAGCCGACACATGACAATTGTAACCGACATTCAACTATTATTTATAAAGAGTTTATCATTTATTTTACAAGTAAAAGGCCCAATCTGCTATCACTTATGCTGGGATCATTTAGTAAATGACCTCAACACTAGTGGCAATGAACATGAAGTGAAAGTAAGGACAGATATTTTTTGATTGTACATAAAAACATAATACAATTAACATTTGTGTGGGTCAGATATTTTTAATTTGAAATTGGAATTACGGATGTTACACTATACCGCACAAAAATTGATTTCTTTTTAAATTACATCCTTTTTATTTGTTAGTCCTTTGTAATCTATATTTAATAATAGGATTTCGGCAACGACCACACCACGCTGAAAATACCGGTTCTCGTCTGATCACCGAAGTCAAGCAGCATTGGGCGCGGATAGTACTTGGATGGGGGACCGCCTGGGAACACCGCGTGTCGTTGGCAAATCTTTTTGATTCTCATTTTAGACACAAGATACGAAATCAATTTTTAAAATTTAATTGTATCAACTCATCATTGTTAAATTGTCGGGCATTTCCTTACAATTCAATTAAATAATCCTTATCCAAACATCTTTAGTTTCCTTTGCTAAAAAAAATTTGAGTTGAAAAATTTAATTTTTCTTAATTATCGCGGCGATGGGTAACTGAATAAAGCATGGTTCATCACTCTTCTAGTTAATTTAAATCCCTACTGGATTCACTTATTGCAGGTATATAATTAACGGGGTGCTAAAAGGTGGTATTGTCGCCACTGATAACCGAGTTGCACATTTTGTATAAGGGTGCAGATTATTTCTCTACCTGCATTCTGCGCCTGTCTAATTCTTATACAGCCTCGGCCTACTACCTTCCTAGAAAGGCTCCTGAGACAGTAGGTAACCAACATATATTACTCAGAAAATTCAATCTTTTATTTGACTGATTTTAATCCAATAATCAAAACAATCTGATAGCGGATACAGCGTGTCGTTGGCTCTTCGTTTTGGTTTTCATTTTAAGCATTGTAAAACAAAATGAAAAATCAGCTTTATGTTTTATTAACGAAATTGCGATTGGTCATCATCAAACTATTATGATTGTTCTTAAAACTCAATTAAACAATTAAACCAAGTTGTTATAATTTATCATCACATCACTAACCCGTAACAACAACGCTAGCTTTCATCACAAAATTTAATCAAGGTCCTTTAATTTTTTTCAACTATTTCCGGTCTTCAATAACTGAGTGAAGGATAAATGGACTAGGTGCCATTCGTCTAACTAATTTAAATCCCTGCAGAATTTTTCAGTCACTGCAGGTATACAGTTTACGGGATTCTAAGTGATATTATTGCCCGCCACAGATAACTGCAGCAGCCTTTTTTGTGAGGGTGAGTTTATTTCCCTACCTGCAGTCTGCCTCTGTTTAGACCCGGTTCACACGAGAGGGAATATTCTTAGCGACACGTCGAAGGTTTTCCTAGCGCGATTAATTGAAACTGCATTAAAAAATTACACGTAGAAGTCGACAAATTCTCATCAGTGTTGTGTAATGCTGCATTTACAATAAGGTTTTACCAAATTGTGGAGTAGAAAACCCCGCTGAGAAGATCCTACCTCGCATGAAATGGGCCTACTACTTGTGGAGACTCTATTACACGATTGTTATAAATCTAGTCGGAAACTGTGATAAGGGTTCCTGGGTATCCATTGACAGAAAAATTAATATTAGATTTCCAAAACTAGACATTTTGTCCTCAAATAAACGGTTTCAAATCTACTGTCGTCGGCAACAACCATACCACGCTGAAAATACCGGTTCTCGTCTGATCACCGAAGTCAAGCAGCATTGGGCGCGGATAGTACTTGGATGGGGGGACCGCCTGGGAACACCGCGTGTCGTTGGCTCCTCTTTTTGATTTTGGCTCTCATAATAAAACTAATCTTTGAAGAATTATCAAAACACACAAATGAACGACATAATATTTAAATATACAATTAGAAAAACGTTTTGGTTTTTCTTCCTTCTGATTTTGAAAAGACTCCATTTCAGAGCTATGAATTTGAGCTGCAAAGTGTATGTTCTATGAACAGAATTCTAATTGTTCATAAACAAATATCAATAGTAAAACAGTACAACGACTAATCAACAAAACCAAATCACAGATTTTCAATGACTACAGGTAGTTTATGTCTCCCTAAAACATTTGATGAGCGACACGCGCAACTTTTATGAGGGTACTGTTTATTACCCTACCTAAATTCTGGGCTTCAGCGACTTCCGCGCAGATTAGGTAAAACCTTAAATCGAGGACGGCGCCCCAAGACGCAAGATGTGGTAGTCTTTCATAAAGGTTTCGATTTTAGCGGGAAATAGATCCAGCAGGGTCTGCGCAAAAGTTCTATTTTAGGTCACCTTGCTAATGTCGTAAATGCAGCACTGTACATTCAAAATTCGTACAATCTTCTGCAATTGTGTGTAGTACCTCATTTACGACAAAGTGTCGCCTAATCGCCCAAGGAAAACCCACGACGGTGCCGCCAGGGCGATTTTCTCTTGTGTAAGACGTGCACGGGCGGTCCTACTACTTGTAGGGGGACCACTAAAAGGTCCTCAGAACCCCTACGAAGGGCGGAGCATCAGTCGGAAAGGATAGCTGGTCCAGTGATCGATATAAGGATTAAAAATAGATCCTAATTCTACGCATTTCGTCCTCAAATAAACGGTTTCAAATCTACTGTCGTCGGCAACGACCATACCACGCTGAAAATACCGGTTCTCGTAAAACTTTCGCAAATTAAGCTGGTTATAAAAGTCGTAAAATTCTCGTCAGTCGTGTTAATGTAACATTTACAAGGTTTTCGCATGAAACGGGCCTACTACTTATGGAGACTCTATTACACGATTGTTATAAATCTAGTCGGTAACTGTGATAAGGGTTCCTGGGTATCCATTGACAGAAAAATTAATATTAAGTTTCCAAAACTAGACATTTTGTCCTCAAATAAACGGTTTCAAATCTACTGTCGTCGGCAACGACCATACCACGCTGAAAATACCGGTTCTCGTGGAGTCTCGAACGTGAGCTGATTGCAAGCGGACGAGAAACTGCCAGTGCGATTTATTTGATTTAAACTCGGTTAGTGAATAATAGTAGTATACCAGCGAAGACACGGTCATCCGGTCAAAAAAATAAAAAACAACAGGGAGGCAAGGTAATCCGGCCACCTGATAGCTTAATAAATCAGGCTATCAAATCATCAAAGAAGATTCACTTCAAATTTGAGAGCTACTGTTGCAACATTCGGCAGAGTAAAGCCGGTCTATAAAAAAGGACTCCCAAGTAGAGGTGTTAGCCCAACTACTAAACATCACAGCGAGACATTCCGAAGGACCCGGGTTCGAGCCCCACTGAGGGCCGGTAGTCTTTTTTAACTTCGTAGAGCCAGCCTGGCATTTGCGGTGCAGGCATGGACTCTCTATCCTCAAGCGACGACGACAACGGCTCATACAGCAAGAAGGATGACGACAGTACTGCTAAGGAGAAAAATCCCCTAGCAACCAGCGGCAAAGCCCTAGTAACAACGAGGGCTTCAAATTTAAAAAAACTGGCAGGAAGTAGCACTAATGAAATCGCAAAAGGCAACAAAGGAGAAGGAGGAATTAGCCCTATAGCAACAACATCGCAACAAATGGACATTTCTCCTAAAAACAAAAGGAGCCCTAAGGCACAAAAAGAACTCCTTCCTAGTGCGAAAAGGAAGCGAATTCACAAACAGCCGTACTTGGTAGAAAGACGGAAAAAAGAGGACAAGCAGGAGTCATCTTCCAAACAGAGTGCGCAAGAAGAAACCGACGGAGACTCCTCTCTATATGAAACAGAGGCAGCGACGTACAAGGGCTCTGGCAACACATTCAAGGAGCTCTACACTGATGGAGAAGAAGACGAGGCTAAACTGGAGCAGATTATAGGAAAAATTATGGCGAAGAATAACTCCAAGTCCAGAACCTACCCAGCACCAACTCAGCAAAAAGAAAAGACATCAACCAGGACGGCAGCAAGCAGCACGAAGGCAACCAGAAAGGAGACGACGACGACATCCTCTGCGCAAAATAAAATGAAAATTAAGGTACCCCCCATAAATATTTCATTTCAGTCTACAAACGATACTCTATCTATTTGTAAACTAGCGCTTAAGACAGGTTTCGTTATAAGGCGATTTAGTGATAATCGGCACTCGTTACACGTACAGACTATGGAGCAGTACAGAAAAATTAAAGAATGTCTTGAAAAAGCGAAAACTCAATTTTATTCATTTACTGCCAAAAATGAGCGCATTCAGAGTATCCTCTTAAAAGGAATTGACCCAGACACTGAACCGGATCATTTACTTGAGGAGCTTAAAAGAGAAGAAGGAGATAAATTAGAATTTATCTCCGTTAAACGATTTAGCACTCCTGCCTCTAGGGAAAATCAGAGAAAACTCTCAATTTACTTAGTGCAGCTCTCCCCAGAAAGCCATCTTGATAAGTTAAGACAAATTAAACACATAAATTATCAAATGGTTACCTGGGAAAAACTTAACAAAAGGGACACTGTATTACAATGTATGCGATGCCAACGCTTTGGTCACGCAGCAGCGAATTGCCGAATGGCATTTCGCTGTGTTAAATGCGAAAACAACCACGGCCCAGGACAGTGTCCCTTAGGTAAGGAAAGGGTGGAGGACACAAACAAATTATTTTGTGTCCTATGCCAGAAACATGGGCACCCCGCTAATTATAGGGGATGTCCACGTTATGCAGAGCTGCGCGAAAGAATTCAAATCCGGAAACAGCAAATCGAAGAAACCAAGCGTCAAAAGCAACAAATGCTTAACAATTATGTTGCGGCGAATGTCTCCTTTGCCCAAATGGCAGGGGGTCAGAAAACAGCGCCTTCGCAAGCAGCTCAAAAGAGCAGCTTGCCTCCTACAACAACCACAGAGCCAGACTTCAAAGCTATGCTTATGGCTATTTTTAATCAAATTACGCTACTCAACAAAAGATTAGATGAGCAAGCAGAAAGGATTAACATAATTTATTCGACGCTGTTTCCGGAGACGAACGCTCCGTAAATTACCTCTGCTGCGCTGATCGGAGAGAATACTTTTAAGGTCATCAGTATAAATGTTAATTCACTCATAAGGGTGGAGAGGAGAGCAAACCTATTCGATCTGCTGCAACGCGAAAATCCTGATATACTTCTGGTCAATGAAACAAAGCTGAATCAGAAGCATAAACTGGATTACAGGGGGTATGAAATTATAAGGAAGGATCGCCCTAACTCCTTACAAGGGGGAGGAGTGGCAGTGATAATAAAGAAAGGCATAAAATACAAACCTGTGTACAGCAAAGAAGTCTACCGGTTCCAAATAATAGAAGTGTGTATAATCTGCATACCCCTCTGCAGTGGTAAGAGGCTGTATGTGGGTGCGATATACGCTCCGAATGTTTCGGAATCTTCTCAGCAAATATGTTTTGTCGATGAGATCGAAACCTTATTCCAAACACTCCAACTAGATTCGAATTCAAACTATTTTATTCTGGCTGGAGATTTTAATGCAAAACATTCAAATTGGAATAATAACACAACTAATACTCGTGGCAACCTACTCAATAATTGGTGGGTTAGTAACCGTATCCAGCGCAGAGTGGCGCTTCTAGCAACGGATAGCCCATCTTTTCCAAGCCACGGTTCATTCCTAGACCTTGCCTTGGTAGATAACAGACTAGAATTTGCTCGGACGAACGAAACAGAAGTGAACTGTGTACGAACGGTGTACTACGACAGTGACCACAACGGACTCTGCCTGACTGGACAAGTCCCAAACGAAAATATAGAATTGGTGGAGTACGCCCAGACTGGGTTCTATAATTATAGAGCAACAGACTGGGCGCGTTTCACCAAAGCTATGCACAGGGCAGTACGGACAAAAATACAAATCCCTACGGACAGAAACTTAACTAATACGGAGATCGACCAATATCTTAAAGATTTGGACGATCTTACACGACAGACAATGAAAGAGACAATACCGAAAACAAAACCGGGATGTAGTGTGGATTGCTACCGAAATCGGACTATAGACGCACTACATAAACATAAAAGCACGCTACTAACAGAATTACGAAACCTACAACGACAATACTCCGATAGACAAAGTCCTCGGGCGGCATCTCTCAAATCCCAGCTAAAAGTCCTCCAACAATTAATAAAACTGAATTATCAAATATCTATTAATAAGTATTGGAACGATAAAATTCGAGCTATAAATACCAGTAGCCCGAGTATGTTTCCAAACATAAATCAAATATTCAGGAGGCGGGATAGAAACAAAATTGAGAGCCTATGTTTTCCGAGGACTCGACAGAGTGAAGACTTCATCAGAGAGGCAGGGCTAGACCCGGTCGAGGTATCTCTTGATGCGAATACGTTCCTCGTGGAAGAGGAGCAAGCAAAGGTTGATGTGATGGGCGCGTTCTACCAGAGCGTGTATTCCATGAACACTCCTGTTCGGCCGGATCGCGACCTGGAGAACAGAGCACTTCTCAGTCACTTTCGACTTCTCAACGAGATAAGGGACTGGAATTGTCGGAATCGCTGTATCACTAATTTTAGTGAAAATAATCGGGCTGACGAGGTCAATGACGAATCAGTGGGACCTGTTTTCGTTGAGAAGGAAGAACTTGCTCTTCTCTTCCGGGAGACGAATTCTAAGACATCATCAGGAGTTGATGGGATTCCGAACATAGTGTTACGATATATGCCACGAGTAGTCACGGACAGTTATACCATCCTGTTCAATAATGCACTGAATAATGCACATTATCCAGAGCATTGGAAGACAGCGATGGTATACCCAATACCAAAAAGGGATAAAGCAAGAAATAACCCTTCAAACTTAAGGGCTATCAGCCTACTGCCCAATATAAGTAAGATATTCGAAAGAATCATTCAAAAATCCATACTAGCTTGGACTGAAGAGAAGAAGATTATACCGGATAAACAGTTTGGCTTCAGGGCGAGGCATAACACTATTCACGCTGCGTCTAAACTAGTATCCGACATACAGTGGAACAGAAGTAAGGGGCAATGTACAGGAGCTTGCCTTATAGACTTTGAAAAAGCCTTTGATACTGTTTGGTTAGAAGGACTGATCCATAAATTAATTACATACGGAATGTCGAGACATTTGCTGTACATAATATATAATATGATCATGAATAAGAAATTTCTCGTAAAAAGTGGAGATTTCATTTCAAGCAGAACTTTCGAAATTAAAAACGGGTTGCAGCAGGGCGCGGTACTATCCCCTCTACTTTTTAATATTTATACAGGTGACCTTGTAGGTTCGCTTCGGCATGCTATAGCGTACGCAGATGATTTAATAGTGTACAGAACGGGTCCAAAAGTGGAAGTTATACAAAAGCTCCTACAACGTGACCTTGAGAATATTGAAAACTACGCAAACAAATGGAAAATGAAAATAAACCATAGCAAATGCGAGGTAATCCTATTCAGGCAGCCAACACATATAGCAAACCGCGACACCAAAAAGAATTGGAAAAATTTAATGATTAAAAGCCAAACTGGACAAACATTAGAGCAAAAGACCGTGGTCAGATATTTAGGAATTTGGTTAGATAAGTGCCTTGTTTTTAATCACCAGGTCGACAAACTAATTGAAAAAGGAAATAAGGCTTTCCAAATGACCAAGCGATTGTTTTATAGCAAACATCTTGACTCCAGGGTGAAGATAGTTTGTTATCAGTCACTTGTAAGGCCCATATTAACGTATGGATGTCCAGTTTGGTTTAATATAGCGCCACTTTACATGGAAAGGATCCGTGTGTTGGAAAGACAATGTATTCGGGCATGTTTGTCAAAATACAGAACTGCGGATTCCGAATACGAAAAATATTACTCCAATAAAGTGCTTTATGAGCTGGCAGGTCTGAATAGGATAGACAATTTCATTATAAAGCTAATAAGATGTCACGTTTTAAGAGACATGTGTAATGAAAACAATCTGATTTCAGGAGCTTATTACCCAAATCAGTTGTACCACGAAAGATCTAGAATAAATGGCTTCATCCCTACAGAGGCTTTTATATACCTGGATAGTAAGGGAATGATACAAAATATGGAAGGCACCCCAATTTTATATCACATCCATAGAGGCACGAGAAACAAAGCGATTCAACACAATGTAGACACGGCTACTGAAGAAATGATCCGATTCAGCACCGCGGTCCCTCAGAGGGACAAGAAGGAAGCCCTTAAGGCCCCTTCTAAGTTCTGGTGGTTGAAACAGGATTGAGTTTTCGCTGCATAAGCCATGATATATTGCTCAAAGCTCTTCAAGAAGCACTCCATGGTCTGTACGTGCTTAGGCACAATATTAGGCTAGGTATAGGGTAGTTTTTGTGTAGGTAGGGGCTGGCAGGGCTCGGGGGTGGGGGTTTGACGACATCTGCGTCCGCCGTCGCCGGGCACTTGCTGACCGGTATGAGAAGAGCGCCGCTCCGCACCTGCTCGGCGGCGGCGCCGTGGAGTCCTTGGGCCTCTTCCTTCGATCAAGGCCAGCGGGGTCCACAGGACGACCTCTCGGTGAAGGTACCACCCCTAGCGGACTGAGTGCTCCTCCTCTGGACCATAGTTAGCATAGGTAGAATAAGTAGCATTAGTTTAGTATAAGATTTTATAAAATTAATAAAGTGCTCGAGTTTTTTAAAAATTTTTCTTGAAAACAGAAGTAATTAGAATGTAAGCAGACATAGATATAACATTAGAGAAATCTAGATATAAGTTTAATATAGTCTAGCCCTGAATATCCGTTTGAGGATTTATAGGTTATTTTAATTATAAGACACAGAATTTAAGCATTTTATCTGTAAGTATATTAATGTAAGGATCAAATAAATGCTATGAACAAAAAAAAAAAAAAAATACCGGTTCTCGTCTGATCACCGAAGTCAAGCAGCATTGGGCGCGGATAGTACTTGGATGCGGGACCGCCTGGGAACACCGCGTGTCGTTGGCAACTCTTTTTGTTCTGGGTCTCAAAATAAAACTATTCCGCAGAAATACATATGCATTGGAAAACTGCCGGTTTAAAAAAATTTGTTCCGATTTTTATGAAATTTAAATTTTATGTGAATTACGACTACCGAGTAATGGTATAAATACTTCACCATTATTATGATTTAGAAGCAATACTTAACATTACCCTGCATTGTTTAGAAAAATTGAGCATTGGTTGAGTAATTCTAAGTTATGCCAAGTAATGAGAAGCAATGCGTCGGATGTGTGATACCTGTGAAGTACCAATTCCATTACTTAGTAAAGGCAATTTAACTACATATTTGGAGGAAGTGTAAGGTTCTTCGTTAAATTTGAAATACATACGAGTATATGGATATAATTTAAAACATTAATCATTTCTTATAGGTATTTTCAAATTGTTTGATTAAATTAAAAACAGTTCGAGAGATACATTTGCAATTACTTATTAAAAGACTGCAGAGCGACTGCGCTAATAATTAAGTAAGCAGATATTATTTACAATTTAAGGATTCTCCAATTCAAAATTCAACTCGAAATGTTTTATTATTCTTTGCTGAACTAAGTATATAAATTTGTGGAAGCCCTAGGGCTTCAACTTGTTTTGCCCTTCTTTAAATTTAGTTAAGTTTTAACAGTATTGGTAGCAAGAAATTTCACTATATTACTTTAATTCATAAAATTGATATAAGTAAAATGGTCTAGCGAATGGATTTAAACAAATGTTAAAGTATAACTTCAACAGATCAATTAAAAGCGACAAAGCTAAGCTTAATTAAAATGTTATCATGCAAACACTTACTTTTCTTATTCCTGGAAGTTTCTTCTTTTTTCTTGTACACAGAGTTCATTTTAGTGCGCACCACTTTCACTTATTGCACATGTATGCATAAAACTGAACACTTTTAACATTTTGTTAATTAGTTAAGAACAACCGAAAAATACTAAGTAATTCGAATTGACATGTAATTGAAATTCTTTTGTGTTATGACATTCACTACATTAAAATACAATTTTATGAAATTTTATTCCGAATATTCTGGTAGTTAAAAGATATTTGAAGCATTTTAAATGCCCCAAAAATTTGAATAATGACATGCACTTAAGCACTTTTTCAAAAACTTGGGAGATATTAGACTGATTTTGTCGTACGTGCCTTGCCGGATTCGGATGGTGTTTATAAATACGCAGGTCAGAAAGTTTCAACAATCATAAGCCTGCAAATCGTAGGCGTGTGAGCATATCTTGGGTGGGAAAAGTTGGAAATTGATCAAGAAATATTAATATCTATAGTTTAAACCATGTCGAAGATAATTTTCTGCTGCTTTTTTGTAATACTATTAAAAATCAATAGTTCTTTCGCCATTCCAGCGTATCTGGGTAAATCACCAGAAATTTCGAGAGTGCGCGATACTTTGAATACAAGTCTGTACAGTCATAATAAGTAAGTTTGTTTCAAACATATTTTAAATGAATTTCTTTAACTACGTTTCTTCTTGACAGTGAATTTATAAAAAATATTTTACACGAGTACCTTAGTCACACTCGAAATTATTTGGGCAGCATTCGAAGTATCGCTAAAGCAGCGGTTAAAGTTTTGGAGGAAGAGTTTAATGTGCACAAGTGGCTGTAAGTATAGTCAAATTATTTTATTATTTTATACAAAATATTGAAATAAAAACTGTGTTTGTCTACGCAACTAAATTTTTATGCAACAATTTTAATAGTAAAGGTATCAATGTAAAATTATTTTATTCTTTATAACCACGGAATTTAAATTTGCTCGAAACATTAAACATTTCTAAACCATTTTCAAACATTTTGAATCAGTAATAAAAATTTCTTCAGAAATAAAAAGCAAATAGGCTGCATTTAGCCCACAAGGTTAATTTTTGGTTTTATAGAATGCAATATGATATGAGAAATACGATTATTGATGCAATCAAAAATATCCGCAGAATAAATTATTATTTGTAATAAAATACATTTATTCATTTTAGTAACGAAACATCTTTTGGTTTCAAGTCCGAAAATATTGAAAAGTAAATAAATGTAGATTATAAAAATACATTTAAATTAAAAAGTGTTAAAAAATTAATTCATATGTTTATCTACTACTTAAGTTTTTCTTATACTTAATTTTTTCTGACTCTAAATATAATATAATATAATACTTAAATCACTTTTTCAGCTCTTCACATTCTCTTGCGGATATCGCATTAAAAAATGTTTACAACTCGTGCATCTTTATCCAACAATTTGTAAACACGACTGAGTCAATGCTTCCCCCAACACCATTCGGACATCCTAAACAGCAGTAACTTAAAATGTTGTATATATTTATGCTTTTACATAAAAAGTATCCTTTTGCAGTTCAGAGTCACTCATCTACAAAAGGGCCTACTACGGGTTCAAAAGCGCCCTGTCCACGATGCGAGGGGTGGCTGCCGAAATCGTGAAATCGTATCGCTTCTACGCCCCCGAGGTGGCTTTCACCCGTTGCATGGGTAAATACGTCACGCACTCCCATCCCAAATGGATCTCGAAATCGCTGGCGGTCTACCCAATAACATTCGTCGAATACACCTACAAAGTGCTTAACGATTTTGTAAAAACTTTCCAAAACACAAACTTGGAGTTGGAACACAAAAACGTGAATATTGAAAATAATATTTTCAACACAGCATCGGTGCAAAATTTGGTGGGTCCTCAAGTGGTGTGGGCATTTGAGCAGCTTCTCAGCGACTCCAATGAGATTTCGCAATACAGGGTACTAAATTCGAAGCTCAGTGATTTTGGCAAGTACTTCTTGCAACTTTTCAACTTAGAGAAAGTAGCAACTCTGCTATTTGAAGGTGCTGCGGAAACGCCTATGAAATGCATTCAACAATATGCTCTAGAATTCCTGTGGAACCGAGCCGATCTCCTTTTGTCTCGCTAAATGCTGCTAGTTAACAATTATTTATTTTAAATTTATAATAATTATCGAAATAAAATAATGAAACCTTATATTCTATGGTCAATTCTATTTATTTTTTAATTTAAGTATTATATTTTTTAAGTGCATTTACTTCAACCGTTCTAAATCCTCTCTAGGACATTGCAATGGATTTCGAAGCCCCCAAATATATTCGTAATTTGTTTTGCATACACAGTGTGCATGCAAGACAAATTTGTCACCGTAACTTAATTTTATCTTATTATTGAGTTTGCAAAATCTTTCGCCAATTTTATAAACACATGCATACATATTCGTCAATGTTCCCGGAAAAGGGGAGGTAGTTTTGACCAAACTTTATTTGGTGATGATGCCCAATATGTTATGAGTCGGGAAATGAAATTCTGTAATATCTTTTGTACTCGTTCTTTTGGTGTGGGAATGAAAACACTCATATTTGTAATCTACTTAGATCAAATTTTGCGTATATGTACATCCATGCCATCGAAATTACACAACACTATCATGAAGTTAACTGGAATCGAATCGAGGGAAGCTTATAACGGCCTTTCTGGATACAAGTTTCTTAACAAGGGCTCTGTTTTAACTTTCGTACGAAACGAACCGAAAAGTTTACAAAAGCTCCTTCTTTGTATAAACATTCTATAATATCACAGAATCCTTAAATTAAGAAAAATTTATTTCAGCTACCTTTGAATTCAAATAATTTTCTCATTCAGAGTGGGTAAGGTATTTCGGTAGAAAGGTCCAATCAAATTATTTTAACGTTTTATGCGAAAAAGTAATAGAAATTTAAGGAAACTAAAAGTAATTTATGGAATATCTGAAATTATTATCCAAAAAGGGCATTTTTAAGCTTTGAATTAGAACAGAACTCTAAACTTCCCCAAGTTCTAACAACAATAATTCATTCGAGTTACCTTTGATTTCACTATTGCAGTAATTTTTGTCTGCATATAATGTCTAAATAATAAGATTGGATTTTTCTAGTGGAATTATTTCAATACTTTGAATGAAAGAATTTTAAAATACATACTTGAAAATTCGCTCATTGGTCAAAGAAATCAGAATATTCTTCCTTTTGTATTATAATGAAATTTTAGTTCGATTAAAAACTCCAATACACATTTGCAGTCTTGGTAACCGATTATTGATAAAAATATTAAAATTAGGAACCCAGGTTTAAACATTTCTTAAATAAACAATTTCAAATCTTGTACCGCAGGCAACGACCATACCACACTGAAAATTAACGGTTTTCGTAATCTCGATCGTGAGCTGATAACAGGCGAACGAGAAATTGCCACTGCGATTTATTTAATTTAAACTCGGTTAGTGAATAGTAGTAGTATACCAGCGAAGACATGGTCATCCGGTCAAAAAAGGGCAAGGGGTAAGATTTACTTCAAATTTGAACTCTACTGATTCAACATTAGGCATAGTAAAGCCGGGTTATAATAAAGGATACCCAAGTAGAGGTGATAGTCCAGTTACTAAGAAAACACTAAAGAGAGATACCAAAAGACCCGGGTGCGAACCGCACTGATGGCCGGTAGGCTGTTTTATCTTTCGAAGAGCCAGCCTGGCATTTGCGGTGCAGGATGGACTCTTTAACCGACGATGACAAACGGGTCATCCAGCAAGAAGGATGGATGACGGCAGTACTGCTAAAGAGAAAAATCCCCAAGCAACCAGCGGCAAAACCCTAGTAACAACGAGGGCTTCAAATTTCAAAAAACTGGCAGCAACAGGAAGCCATAGCACAAATTAAATCGCGAAAGGTATCAAAAGTGAAAGAGGAATTAACCCTATAGCAACAACATCGCAACAAATGGATATTTCTCAAAAAACAAAAAGGAGCCCTAAAAAAGAACTCCTTCCTAGTCCTAAAAGGAATCGAATTTATAAAAAGCCATGTTTGGTAGAAAGACATGAAAAAGGGGATAAGCAGGAGTTAGCTTCCAAAGAGCGTTCGCAAGAAGAAGAAACCGATGGAGACTTCGTATGAAACAGAACCAGCTATATACTACACTGATGGAGAAGAAGACGAGGCTAAACTGGAGCAGATAATAGTAAAAGTTATGATGAAGAATAGCTCCAAGTCCAGAACCTACCCAGCACCAACTCAGCAAAAAGAAAGGACATCAACCAGGTCGGCAGCAAGCAGCACGAAGGCAGCCAAAAATGAGACGACTACATCCGCAACACAAAATAAGATGAAAATTAAGGTACCTCCCATAAATATATCATTCCAGTCTACAAACGATACTTTAGCCATTTGCAAATTAGCGCTTAAGACAGGTTTTGTTATAAGGCGATTTAGTGATAATCGGCACTCGTTACACGTACAGACTATGGAGCAGTACAGAAAAATTAAAGAATGTCTTGAAAAAGCGAAAACTCAATTCTATTCATTTACTGCCAAAAACGAGCGCATTCAAAGTATCCTCTTAAAAGGAATTGACCCAGACACTGAACCGGATCAATTACTTGAGGAGCTTAAAAGAGAAGAAGGAGATAAATTAGAATTTATCTCCGTTAAACGATTTAGCACTCCTGCCTCTAGGGAAAATCAGAGAAAACTCTCAATATACTTAGTGCAGCTCTCCCCAGAAAGCCATCTTGATAAGTTAAGACAAATCAAACATATAAATTATCAAATGGTTACCTGGGAAAAACTTAACAAAAGGGACACTGTATTACAATGTATGCGATGCCAACGCTTACGAATGCATCGCAAGTCACTAAACATGGCATCATAAAGTTCGGAGTCTTTAAGAAGGGCAGAGTATCAGCTGGAAGGGACCCCGTTCGATTATGGACATAAGGGTTATAATTAGATCTCAATTAGCTTTTGTCGTCAAATAAACGATTCCAAATCTACTATCGTCGGCAACGACCATACCACGCTGAAAATACCGGTTCTCGTCTGATCACCGAAGTCAAGCAGCATTGGGCGCGGATAGTACTTGGATGGTGGACCGCCTGGGAACACCGCGTGTCGTTGGCTCCTCTTTTTGATTTTGGCTCTCATAATAAAACTAATCTTTGAAGAATTATCAAAACACACAAATGAACGACATAATATTTAAATATACAATTAGGAAAACGTTTTGGTTTTTCTTCCTTCTGATTTTGAAAAGATTCCATTTCAGAGCTATGAATTTGAGCTGCAAAGTGTGTGTTCTATGAATAGAATTCTAACTGTTCATAAACAAATATCAATAGTTAAACAGTACAACGACTAATCAACAAAACTAAATCACAGATTTTCAATGACTACAGGTAGTGTATGTCTCCCTAAAACATTTGTGAGCGAGGCGCGAGTTAAGTACTTCGCGGGTACTTTTAATAAAAAAAAAATTTATTAAAACGAAAAGAATTGAGATTTACACTTTATTTCGAACAAACGATCTTGTTGAGCTTGAAACTGATAAATGCGAATTACAAAAGCTTTCCGATATTATTTATACAGTATTTTTGCTTACGCTATGTCTCGACAATTTAACAGGTAAGTGACAAAAATGTAATCGAATATCAAAGGTGAATGAATTTATGAAATTAGCGAAATCGAATATCAAAGGTGAATGAATTTATGAAATTAATTAGGCTAATGATTGCTGGGTGCTATAACTCGCGCAACTTTTATGAGGGTACTGTTTATTACCCTACCTAAATTCTGGGCTTCAGCGACTTCCGCGCAGATTAGGTAAAACCTTAAATCGAGGACGGCGCCCCAAGACGCAAGATGTGGTAGTCTTTCATAAAGGTTTCGATTTTAGCGGGAAATAGATCCAGCAGGGTCTGCGCAAAAGTTCTATTTTAGGTCACCTTGCTAATGTCGTAAATGCAGCACTGTACATTCAAAATTCGTACAATCTTCTGCAATTGTGTGTAGTACCTCATTTACGACAAAGTGTCGCCTAATCGCCCAAGGAAAACCCACGACGGTGCCGCCAGGGCGATTTTCTCTTGTGTGAGACGTGCACGGGCGGTCCTACTTCTTGTAGGGGGACCACTAAAAGGTCCTCAGAACCCCTACGAAGGGCGGAGCATCAGTCGGAAAGGATAGCTGGTCCAGTGATCGATATAAGGATTAAAAATAGATCCTAATTCTACGCATTTCGTCCTCAAATAAACGATTTCAAATCTACTATCGTCGGCAACGACCATACCACGCTGAAAATACCGGTTCTCGTCTGATCACCGAAGTCAAGCAGCATTGGGCGCGGATAGTACTTGGATGGGGGACCGCCTGGGAACACCGCGTGTCGTTGGCATCTTTTTTTGTTCTGAAAAACGCCAAATTAAACAATTTTGCTCAGACTTTTATGAAATTTAAATTTATATCAATAACGACTACCGAGTAATGGTACAAAAACTTCACCATTATTATAATTTAGAAGCAGTACTTAAAATTACCTGGCATTGCTTAGAAAAAGTAGCATTGCCTAACAGTTTGTTGAGTATTTCTAACTTATGCTAAATACCTTTAACATGGTTTATTCCCATTTTCCTAATTATTATTTAAAATACTTAATATGACCTCAAATAATCTCTAAACAATATATTTATTTTGTTCAAGAAAAAGAACACATGACCAAACTAATTCAAATTTTCGGCGCTGGCTCGAATTTCACCTCCACAGAAGTAAAAGATACCTATGAGTATAATTACTCAGCGAGCCATTTAACTACATGCGATTACATAGAACTACCGTGATTCAGTGATAACTAGGATACGCTCGGACATACCAGAGCATGCCTTGAGGAATTTCTACACGGACATCCTAGTGTCTAGATCCCACCCCCGAAACAGGCATTATCCACCATTCACTGATCACTCCGTTAGTACACAAACTATAATATCTCAAGGTTTTTACTATTAAAAATTACCTGAAAACTCCGTAAATCACCAACTATCTTTACTTTACTTTCTTCGCTCTAAATTGAACCGCACTACTTCACATTCATTGACTGAATGCGGGATAAATAACAATTCTAACGATTCTAAGGCATGCCAGATGTTAGCTACAGTCCAAATATCTACGGTTTATGGTGTTATCGTCGCCAGAAAGGAGTGAGGCGCGCATCCTATCCAAGGGTCGATTTTATTACCCTGCCTGCGCGCGATGCCTCTCTGCTGCAATTCCGTCTGCCCCCTAGTTGATAAGATTTTTCCCAGGTTAAGCAGGCAGTTACATTTTCAAAAATAGTTCTAAATACGCAAATTCTTAATCACTCACTTTTCCCACATGACACACGTTATTCCCCCGAGAATGTTAATTTATTACAAACTGAGTTTTAATAGTAGAAATATTAGTAGTTCTGTTTCTGGGTTTAGCAAGAAACTTTGCACTGAACTGATATTTATAAAGACTACTCAAAACAATTTTATTTTGCGAAAATAAAATCAAATTGCCTGGATTTATATCCACTTTAAATCAAAACATCCAAAAATTTATCTGGTTCTATGTTTGAAGTTTGGGTTGGGTAAATATGGCTATGTGATGCACTTTTCGCAAATTTAAAGTCTTAATATACCTGACGGCTTTTAAATTTGAATTCTTTGAAAAATTTGGCACCAAACGTGAACCAGTCAGAAAAATGAAAAAGTAGCACAGCTATTATGTCGTTAAGTGATGAATCTGAAACATGTTTTAGAGATAGGTTATTCAGTGAAAAACAGTTCTAATATTTCAACTATGTTTTTTATTAAGACAAACATTTTCGTCACCTTTATGTCACAGTAATGCGGGCACTTCATGCCTTAATCAAGTTGTGAAAAAATCGAATAAAAAGTAAATTGTTTTCAAACAACTTCCGTAACTTATTGCCAACGCTTTCTCCACTAGCCGGTGATGAAACTCAGTATGCCTGTATACATCCTACAGCATTTTTTTATTTAAAGCATTTCAGTTTTGTATTCTATTCAGTTATTATCTACTTTCGCCTAAACTAGTTAAGAAAATAAATAATGTTTGCTTAGACTAACCCCGCTCTATCTACGCCGCAGTGATGAGACCGTAGGCCTTCGGCAAATCGCTCACTTTCATGCTTCTTTAAAGTTGTCGTAACAAAACTACTACCAGGTGAGATGATCAAAGGATAACATATGATACCTACTTTACTTGCTTAATAGACCCGTGACACCAATCAAATCCTTCTCAATCCTTCAGGCGGTTGGGGAGCATTTCAGGCGTGCTTCGTAACGGATCTACTTAAAGATTATGTTATAAGCACTTGGCTGCTGATTACGGCATTGTTCTCCTACACTAAGTACAATTCCAGGGAAGTATAAGTAGATTGCTCCGAACAATCATATATTTGTTTTATTTCTTATTTGTTTTTGTTTTTCGGAAATGTTGTTCAACACTTTCCCCGCTGCTTAACTTAAGGCAACTTGAATATTTCATCGGCAACCTGTCGTTTAAGTCTGATTACAACTAAAAATTCTCGGCACATTGAGGGTTCCAGCTTCTCACTTCATTTTGTTTATGTACATACATTTTTTTAAGCCAATTAACAATTTTGCAAATTACTTTTAACGAATTTTTGATAGAATTTCGAATTAGGAACAAATTGAGGATTTTTCTTAAAAGAAGCATAGGAGCATAAAAGATAAAGCATCACAAGCGCTAAAACTACGTAACTACTGAAGGCATGGGCGTCTTTTTAGAGGTAAAGGGGCTTCTTCATGACCACTTTTTACCCCTCACGACGCCCAAGGACTAGAACCAAGCTAAAAGTATTAAGAAAAGAGATTCTCAACGGCGAAAGAGTCAAATTTGAGACATTTTTAGGAATAACATATTTCTCCAACTATCTACCAGTTTTGTTAGTTTTTTAAATTCATTTTATTGATATGTACCTCTACGGTAAAAACTGTTTCGGAAGGTCAAAGCTTTGTGTGCATTATAAATTTAAGGTTGGTAACTTACAAAGTTTTATAATAATACATGATGATGTGGGTCAACATCATAAACGGACCATAAAATGATGTTTCCAAGCTTCACAACATTTTTATCTTTAGCATGTGTAAATTCTCTTCAAGTAGTGTTTTTGGAAATCGGCTAAATACTTATGAAAATAAATGTTTCGACTGTTCAATTGAACAATGTTAAATAATTATCAAAAAAGTATGACCGAGTTGCGAGCTTTTGTTGTCCAACTAGCGGAGTTCTCTTTTTCAGAAAATATAGAAATATTATTTTACAAATTTTATTCTTATTATATACGTAGCTGAACAGGGCTGTGAACAATTCTTACAAAGTCGCCTAGGAATTCAGAAATGGCTTCTGTTTTTGTTACTATAATCAGATCTTTATAACACAAAAATGTAGCCCTTGTATTTTAATTTTCATAATCTCAATAATCTCAGTACTTTCATAAAATAACTTATGAGATGTGATGTATTTTCCTTGAAGAAATTATTTTATTTAAATTCTAAAAAAACTAAATTTTTGTTGGAAATTCAATTGTATGATATATATCAAAAGGTAAAACTTGTAAGTTTAATGCATCTTAACTTTTTTTATAGACCTTCCGAATGGTTGAAAATTTAAGGAACAATGTCTCTTGTCATTGAAGTAAAAAAATAAGCATATTTCCTAAAAGCAAAGTAAAAAAACAAAATTATATATAGTTCACTTCAATTTGAAAATATTGTAAAAAATTGTATTCAGATTTTCCATCTTCTATGAAAAAAAAACCTTTGTATGTATGATTTATCGAATTCTTTCAAATACTTTTAAATAAATTAAAAAAAAAATAGTTCAAGTGGCTTGTACAAAGAAAAGTACGAATGTAGCTCGATTGTACATTTGGATTTAATTTATATAAAATAAACAATACTAGGGCACGCGATAATTTCATACTTATGAAACGAGGGTATTCTCAAAATTTCGTCGACTGATCGAGTAAGCGCAGTTTATAGCAATTGAAGGGCCCCAGTGAGCGTTACCGACTACTGCTAACTAAAATTAAATTGTACAAAATAAAATGAGAAGATACCATTCTATATAAAAGCGCATTAAGTGAGGCCCCGTGTGAAAGGAGCGCCTTCTCAGTTCTTGGTACGTTAGAATAATCAACTATATAAGCAAATAATAGTCGCTCCGTGCGACAGTCTCTCGAACTGCGCCACTCGTCTTGTAAATTAACTGCCTACTTCGTGTATAAAAAGAAATGTACAAGTCCGCCTCCTTACAGCCAGCCGCCCTTCCGGCCGAAGAACAGAGAGCTGATGGACCCCACGAAGGACTGGGTCATAGACTGCGACGTTTTCTCGTCCGACCGCCCCTTCTGAGGAGCGCTGCTCGCAGCCTTCGGGCTACCCTTGGTCTCGACTTTGCCCAGGTCAGGTCGCACTCTTCCGCCTACGGTTCCCAAGTCGGGCCGCTGACCTCCGATCCCATTCTTAAGATTTCTGCGGGATTTCTGTCGCTGCATTTGCTTAAGTCGAATGTCGCTAGGTGCTGCTGGACCACTTTGTGCTGCAGATGAGTTCGATGTTTGAGAAGATGTTTGTGCTGATGCTGAAACATTCGGTAGACTCTCAATGTTTGCGGAGGACGACATCGATATGCCGGTGTCGCTTTCAGTTAGACTCTTAATGCTATCGCTAGAGAGGCCCTTGGACAGGACAGCTCGGATCTGGTCCCGGTCAAACTGCAAATCGTCCAGGGGCCCATTGGTTGTTTGAAAATTTTTCAGACTTGATAACTGCGCCAAAGGGCTTGCACTTCGACTCGCGATGCCGCAAGCTAACTGGCTTTTAACATTCGGGTGTGTCGATATGATGTTCTCCAGACCAATGCTTTCGACTTTTTCGACCAGCCTCAGGGAGCGTAGAGCCCTTTTTTCAAGGCGGGACAACATTATTTTCTGCTGCTTGTTTTGAGATCTTGTTGGTCGCTCGACGTCTCCTAGTAGTTTTCGTCGAATCAAGTCAGCACCCGATGATAAGATTCCAAACAACGGTTCTGGGGACATAGAACGCGTTGGAGATCCCTCTGAAAATAGTAACATAAATTATATTAATGTATTCTATTGGTTAATCCATAGATAAATTGATTGCGCTAAGCCTTAATTTTTAGTTGAATTCTATAGTGTTGTAGGAAAACACTTACAAAAAGAATAAATACTAAATTAAAACTATATACAGTAGACTCGCAAAAACACGAACTTAAAAAAACCAAGCTTGTTCGCACTTTCGAAATTGTTAGGATTTTAAAAATTTTCTTTTTATTACAATAGTCATCAAACTTTTATCGACTTTGTATTTATCTAATTGACAATACGTAATTATAAAATGAAAACAGTGATTTGAACAATGAATTTATTTGAATGATAGTACATATAATATAACATACTACTATTCAAATACAACATAGTTCGCTCACCTGCGGAAATCTTAATACATATTGCCATTTTTAAAATTTTGGAATAAATTTGATTTTGATAGGTTTTATTTTTAAAACCTATACGCAATGAAGATGAAGTTTTGATTTCTGATTTTGTTGTAATTAATTAACTTAACTATTACAAAATGCGTTTCCAGAGTTCTGAATTAAAAAGTAGATGGGCGAACTATTTTGAGTTTGAGTAATACGTATAACCAGAATCCAAATTGTTATATTGTTGTGAAAAATTCAGTCAATTTTTTTGTGGCTAAATTTTTTCGCAAAACATTGTCTTGCAATTTTTGTAACACTGCAACATCGCCGTAGTATACTGATTCATCAATTAACCACTGTAGTGCCTTATTAAAGACTTCAACAGCTTCACTACTAGAAATTGTCTTTTCATTATTTACGACTTCAACGTCGCTTTCTTTATCTTTTCGCTCACTTGTGTTCAATTTATTTAATAGAAATGTGTGTTCCGATAATACACAGAAACAAATTCATATTTTCGAGACACAAAGTGTTCATATTTTGGAGTAGTTATTGTTCACTTTTTCGAGTAATTCACGTTTTCGGTGTTCATTGCTTCGCGAGTCTACTGTAATTCTATTTAACACGAAATATTGAAATGTAGTTTAGAAAAAATTATTGTGAGTTTCCATCAAAATCTAAGGATTATGATTACTCATACTAATAAAAGTGTTTCGAGTTTTTCATATTTACTATTGAGATTTTAAAATGAAACCAATTGCAAAACAATTTTTATGGGGAATATCCAGAAGCGAATCCCGCATTTAATGTTCTTTTTATGTGCAAAGGACTTCAACGAACTAATCGTATACATGTTTCAGCCTTCAAATGAGACCACGAATGTTCACATATCTCCAATAAAACAATTTTGGCAAAAGATATAGCCCAGTTAATTTAGATATAAAATTAGCAAATACAAAAACTCATTATGGTGGTCTGAAGAACCCAACAAAAATCGACTTGGATATTATCTTGGCAAACGACAATGGATTTTTCACAAAAATCTCACTTGCGTAAATTGGTATAACTAAATTAAAAACTTAGATGGATAGTAAAGAAATAGCATAAAATGTTGTTATTATAAAATCAATGCAATGTTCACTTTCTCTGTGCACGACGTTGAAAACGTTGCACAGAGAAAAAAACAGAATCAGTCTCGTAAAAAATTTTAAAATCTTTAATTTTTAAACAACCTCCGAGCAGTATAGGAAGTGAAATTTTTACCAAAAACCCGATTTTCGTATCCTTTGATCTTAACTATTTCTCAACGGGCCGATATCGATTTTTAAAGTACGTAATTAATATTACTGATGGTATTCAAACAAATCATGCTTTTCTTTTTTTGGCAGCGCAACACAAATTTCAAACTACTTTTATATATAAGCACTAGCTTTCGAGGATTCTAATTTTATCAAGCTTCTTTCTTTAAACAGTTGAGCAGTAATAATACTTTCATGTACTTTAAATTTGTTTTAGAAAAAGCTAAGAAATGAATTAACAAAAGTACAGGGTATCGTACACTACTTAAATTCTGATCTGAAAATTTCTTAAGTATTTCCTTTGAGAGTTAAACTCTTGATCATTTTAAGTGGGTTAACCCAAATATGTGTTTTAAAAATAAGAATCGAATGTTAGCTTACCGGGGCTGTTGCATGGTGTAACTGTCGGCGAGAAGTTCGGACCCGCGGGTGTGTTGATCGCACTGGGAGTAACTGCCTTTATTCCTCGCTCGTTCAGCATCGACGCCAGTCCCACGTTCACTGAAAAGGTTGAGCAAGAGTTCCTTCGCGACAACCCTGCGTGCGGCGTAGGTGGGCAACTAAAAAAATTATTAAAATTACATTGTTAGCATCCTGCATCCTGGAAGCTAAAGCAATAACCAACCTTGGCTGTCTAGATGTTGAATTTGATGCCATTCGCGATGATAGTTGTGACTGCGATAAGAAGCTAAGTCCAATCGTTCCATCGTCAGGATGCATAACGGTGCTATTCGTGTAAGTATATATACAGCCAGATGGTTGAAATTGTTTTCCAGGATAATCCTCAATATCTTCCTCTACGTCCGAGAGGGAATATACTTGGAGTCCTAAGTCTTCTAGGCCCCGCCCGCCTCGAATTCTAACACCAGGCCTATCTTCTAGAAGTCCTCCCAACGTGGGCGTTGCTAGCCTTGACCAGTGGTGCAAAGTTTGGGAGCCTTCCATAGGTTTGACTATTTGCAACTTCTCTGGAAGACGCCACTGGTTCGTTGATAAATTGGACAATACACCGGATGACCCAGACCCTGTAGACATTATACTGTCTGGTGTTCTAATTCCTAAAGGAAGGGCTGGATGTGTGTCATCGTAGGTGTATGTACCAGCTGGAGCATGTGATAGCATCGCCCGACGTGCAAGAACTTCTGCTGGTGTTAGCCTCTTCAGGGCCGCCTCCAAATCCTTAGCCCCAGGTGCTCCAGGAACTCCTGCCGGTTGCGAGGGATATCCGTCTTCAGATTGGGACGCCAAACTTTCGCAGGACATTGTCTTCACGCCCATCGATGAACTTTCGTAACTCGGGTAACTAGACCCTGAGTAGACGGAGGATGGTCGGTGGTGGGGCCCAGGCGCGCTTATCGAAGACGAAAGGAACGGAATCGCGCTCATCCGAGGCTGGGACGTGGAGCTGAGGGCCATCGCCCCCAGGTGCGACATTCCATCTGAATAGTGACCATTCTTCGCGGCACACCTTACGGTCTCGAACACTTTCTTGTAGGGGGGAATTGGTCCAGACGCACTGCCACTCATCCTGTCCGTCGATATGCCCGAGTCCAGGCTGTTCTCCGAGTAAATCGAGGACTCCATCAGTTCCGAGTGCAGTGAATCGTGCTGGGGAATGCCCAGTCCTGGAAGGAAGGAGCTGCGCGCCTGGGGCTGTACTTTCTTCCTGTGCTTGCGCAGCTGCTCCTGGGCCTCCTGCAGCAGGGCGAGGACCTCTTGGTACCTCGTCTTGAACTCGGCCAGCTCCGACGCCAGCATGTTCTGATTCTCCTTCGTGATGCTTAGCAAGGACACTTGCTCGTCATTTTCCGCGGTCAGCTGATGCAGCCTCATCTCGGCCTCCGCGAGCCGCGCGGTCAGACTCACGATCTGCTCGTGCTGCAGCCGGTTCTCCTCCTTCATCCGCTCGAGCTCCAGGCTGAGGCCGTCGTACTGGCTGTTCGCCGAGTTCAGCTGGATCGTGATGTCCGCCATCAGCTTCCGCTCCTGTTCCTCGACCTCGTCCGTCTTCGTGGCCAACTGGGACGCCTCTATTTTGAGTGACTTGTTCTCATCCTGTAAGGACGAGATCTTCTTCTGCAGCAGTTCCAGTGTGATGGACTTCGACAGGGTTGGGGTATCTGTGGCGAATAACAAAGTAAAGTTACGCGTGAGAATCTTGCCGATGTTAGTTAACGACTATTTCTGTTCAGCTGATCACTCGTTTTACGTGATAAGGCCTTGGTGCTTTATCTTATCATTTTAAGTATTTCGCAGATTAGGATAACTTGCTGACCTGAGAATTATCTGGGCGTTTAGGTAGTATAAATTTATGGGATCAATTCAAACACGGATTTTGGCCATAAATAATGCAAAATGAATGATTGTGACATAGGCGCAAAACTATATTTAAATTCTACATATCTATGCGTACACATACAAACAATTATCTTTTCGGTGCTTCTAAAGTTTCATATTTTCTTTTTTACGGTACGTATTTACGTTCCAAGTTTCTTTTGCATAGGTACCTATATTTGCCGATCCTTATTATATCGGTTACGAAGTTTACCTTTTTTCGAGTGTAGACTAACATTTCATATTCTAATAAAACTTTATACAACCCTTTTTACACAGACGTTAAAATGCTTTTACCTTAATATGTTTAAAATGTTCATCGGTGGAAAGTTTACTTTTTAAGAAAATTGATAATAAATTCTAAAATTGTGTGATTTTAGCGATCCTCATTGGTTTTTAACCGCTATTTGTGAAGCTGAATTGATTGTTGTTTCACTTAAATTATAATATAACTTTTTAACCTAATTTTGTTGTTGGTGTTTATAATCGCTGCGGTATTTCGTAAAGCGTATCTTTCATTTATTTATTATATTCCTGCTTACAAACTATCAATTCATGCTTCTTAAGAAATAAATTAACTAGAATAATATTTATTTATTTAGATTTCAAAATGAGTATTAGCTGTGTTCTTTTCATATTGGATCCGGTTCTGGGTTTTGCAGAAAATTTTACATTGATTTGAAGTTTTATGAACTGTCACGTATACATAAAGATTTTAAAATTTTGTGAAAAATGCCTCTTTTGGCATGATATTGACTTCAAATCTTGAACCAGATAGATTCTTGGATTAAGGTTTCGACACAAAGTGGATATAATTCCAGGTAACTATAATTTTATTTTTTCGAAATAAAATTTTTTTATATGGATGACGGTTTATAAAATTTCAACTCGATGAAAAATTTCCTGCAAAACCTAGAACCGGATCCGATGTGAAAAGAACGCACCTATTGTTGCAATAATTTTGTGCAGATTATCAAAGTTTACGTTTCGCATAAAATAAATTGATATTATTTTCAAATAAGTTATATTAATTGTTTTTGACTTCTGCGTTGAATTTTTAAAATTTGGTCTTAATAGATTATAAAACAGTAAAAGAAGAATTCTTACCAGCTTCACTACCATCGTCGACATCGTTGGTCAAAACAGAAATTAGCTCATTTTTCTGATGCAGGTCATGTAGAAGTTGTGCCCGATCTTCGTTGCAAGTTTTCAGTTCACTTTCAAGGTCAGCAATTCTACCCTCGAGACGATTGTTCTGCTGAAGAAGTTCCTTGCCAATTTGGACTGTCAGCTCGAGGTCCTTTTCCTTTTCTTCTAGGAGACGTGTTACAGCTTCTATGTCATCATATGCTCGGGTCATTTGGCTAACACGATTACCACAGAGAACTGAAAATAAGTGAAGAGGGACGGTTCTAATTAGATTTGAATTATTTCGTTTTTGGCGTACGCACCGCCAAAGAGCTTAGTCAAAAAATTATGCAAACTTGGCAAACACCCTGATTCTTCAGTATGACCTATTTTCGCACTTCAGTAGTTTTTCGTCTTTGTTCTTATTTTTAGAATCGCTAGAATAAAAGTTTTTCGCTAGATTTGTGGCGCTTCCTATTTTTGTCTCGCGCTCCCGTCAAAGGAGTAATGAACTGTCGGAAGAGCTTTTCTGCGTCTGTAGCGAGACCAGTTTTCTAATTATGACGCGAACAAATAAGGCGCTAATTATACGACTTCTCCAGACTTTAATGGCATTATCAAATGAAACTAGTCCCTGACACTCCAGCACCCAGGAGTATCGCGTTTCCAGATTTATTGTCTTTTAGGCACGATTTATGGCCAATCTCTGCGGGAAGTCGGAAAAGGTTTTTAATTCTGTCCCAGTTGGCCAGCGCCGACTCCGAATGGCCCCTAGGGAAATTTTAGCTTAATTTTTAAATGTAAAGTAAACGCGACTTGTCCGGCCGGTCATTACGGTCCACTTGTCCAAGTACAAACGAGAGAAATACCATTGTCTTCGGCTATCCTTTGACTGAAAGCGGAAACTGCCGATGACTATAGGTGCGGTTGGGGTTTTTGTAACGATTTTAAGAGCGGACAATGATGCGTTGCACGTTACTAAAGTCTTTCATTATATGCGCAGGTTTTAGATTTTCATTTTACTAGACATTAAGCAGAGGACGGCCATTCATGCAACAAATATAATTGCACAAAACATCTTTTCAGAAAACATTTATATTCCTTTTAGTATCTTTAAACAGTTTACTTTGAAAGATATGTACATAATTTGCTCATTTTAAAATGTCTAAGCTCTAAACACTTATATTACAATATATTTATTTCGATACAAATCGGAGTAGTGTGCTATTTCTTACACATCTGCATTTGAGCATATCGTATAACAAATCTTTTATTGTAAAATTAATCACACAATTAAATGACTCTTATGATGATACAATGAGTTTTACATAATGAGCGAACAATAAATTGACTTCTTTTTAAATTGAGATCTGGTATGTTTTTAACCTCTTGCCTGGAGGATAATAATAAATAATTTGTTATAAAAATTTAATTAAACAACTGGCGAGACTTGTCATTTCCATGAAAGTGGTTAATAACCTTTTGTCTTGCGTGCATATTTTATATTTATATAATTAATAAATTTAAAAGTTGTTACTAGGAAATTAGAATTGTTCGTAAACTGTTATTACGTTTTCGACAGTCTTCGTTTTTATGAACAAACAAAACGGACTCACACTAAAAAGGTTTTCGAAAGCGACCATATCAATTAAATTTTCTTTATAAATATGTATGGTCTTATTACATATTTATAAGGGTGGACTTTGAAAATGCAAGAATTGAAGATGTTAGTATAATTTTAACACGTGACCCAGACCGATTGAAATTTTAAATGAGATTTCTTACCTTGAAAGATGAATACTAATTTTTAGAATTTTGCATTAATAATTCTCTTAATTGCACTCAAGCTTAAAAAAAAAATATATATATTGATATTTCTTAGAGGACTTTAAGTTTTAACCTTTATTTGAATCAAATTTGATAATTTCGAATTTGACACTAAATTTAAAGAGTTCGAAATAAAAAAATGTAAATTGTAAGTAGCAAAATTAATATCATTCCATATTTTTAAGGACTTTAGAATACAATTGTATTTTCTTTAAAAATATTCTTTTTTAAATATTATTTTTTTATACCCTTGAATTTCACGGATAATTTAGTCCTCAAAATTTTTTAAATGAAAAAAGGTGCCTCTAATAATATCGCTGGATTAAAGCTTTTAAGGAGCATTAATTGAATTCGAAATTTTTGTTTGAATTTGCATACATGAGGGTTGTTAATTACGAACCCGGGCTCAGTATTTTGACATTCAACAAACCCATAATTAATATATTCACATTTCCATTCATAATTAATAATTATTCCATTTTCTTAAACTTATGGGCATTTTGAAAATTGTATTCCTGCTTCGTAATCAGTTATACCGAAAACCTAAACATAGGTAGAACCATTCTTGATGTTTGTGTTTGGTGCGCTGAAAAAATGTTTTTAATATTGGTCAATGAGATCAATAAAAAACCCCGAACAATAATAAAACTTTGTATATAATTCACCAAATAGTTTGGACGTTTGAACGAACGGGCACGGAATATCCATTAGCAACTATTTAGTAAATATCTCCGAAAAGCTTTTAAAAACTTGATGATAGCAGCAAATGTTTATATTTGACAAATCAATTATTATTACCTAAATCGATGACAGGAAAATTAAAAATTGTGAGAGGTGAGATATTGATCCAACAGAGATAAAAATCGAAAGGTCGTGTACGAATACATTTCCACACCGTGTTAGAGCATAAATTATATTTAAAATAGGCAATTTACTTCAGAAATGTGGCAGTTCAACAACTACATGGTGTGAAATATTTCATCACTCCACGCAGAAGTAGGTTACGATCCGTCCGTCATTCCATTAGTTATCGATATCTAGTTTTCTGCCGCAGCAATTATTTTCGCGATGTCTGACAAACTTGAAAGGCTGCAATTACTCTTCAAGAAGGAGCTGCACCCTTCCTCATGGGAAATAGTTAAAAGTCCCCTCGTCGCGAAGGTTTGCCTTACCGTCTTCGTCGGTGCTGTAGGAGTAACCGGCGGCGGCATCGTTTTCAGACCCATTGGTGAAAGGTGAGTTATTGAACGACTGGCCACTAGTCGATGGATTTTTTGATGAGATCAGGCTGCCCGTGCAATTGTTGGATGTGCACACTGTCTCGGAAAATTGGTGGTTGTTCGAAAGTTTCAAAATTCTCCTCATTCGGGAACATTTTCTATTGCTGGTGCTGCTGCTGGCCGTGGATGTCGAACCCGATGCCATGGAGTCCTCGGAATCCGAAGGATTTTCATCGGATTTCGATTTTCTTTTCTTTGCTGACGCCGCATTGTTGCGAATTGCAGTCAGCGCACGGGAAAACATTTTCACTGAAAATTTTGTCACACTATCGACGCACTTCCTTTTCTAGAGGTCCACTTTGGGACAGTCTATCCTTGACCACTCCGCTCTTAATTATAAATGCGAACTTTTCACAGCACTGTGCAGCATCGCATGTAAACATGACCGAAGGTGTGAGTCCCCTGCACTTCCCATAAATCCAGGAGGAAGTATCGATTTTCCATTCCCTGACAGAAGTGGGGTTCGGCCCTTGGAGCACAGCGGACACAGGAGCAGACGCCTAGACCCACTATCCGCGGCGTCAACTCGCAATTTGCATACGCAAGACCCGCGAGAACTGAGTCACCCGATTAGAGGTGGGTTCAGAGTTACAAAAAACTACGGTCGTGCAATCCGCGGAGGAGCAGTTAGCGGCGAATGGCAGTAAGATGTCGACTGCAGCCGCGGCAGCGAAACTGAATGAAGAAGGTGTGCGCAAGCGCCATTGCGGCTAATTGATTGCCAACTCTTCCTCCTCTCGCCAACCGTGGATGCCGCGGGCGCGGAGAAACGGCAGGTCCGCGGATGGGTGGACCCTTCGAGCCAATTTCGCGGCTCCCGGCCAAGATTTCGGAATTTCTCTAGATTCCTACGCTGGGCTCGTTCGGCTCGAGACAGACTAGCCGGCTGTTTTTGGTCCATGGATGCTGCAGCGACAACTGGCGTAGTGCGAACATTTTTCTGACTTTGATAAATTTTTTGAATGGATTAAGGGGGTACTCTGGTCTAGAAAGCCAAATTTGAAGGTTTTCTGGAATTTAGTTTAAAAAAAAAACCAAACATATTTTTTATATCGTATTTTTGGCCAATATTTATATATAAAACAACGAATGAAAATAAAAAGAATTTAAACAAAAATGTCGTCAGTTTTGGAAATTACAGAGTGGTGAAGTGTCCTGATTGACACGATTTAGAGTCTCCTTATGATCGGAAAAAACAAACAAAAATGGATTCTTAATTAGTAAAAGTGTCGTTATCATATATGCCTCGACGAAAGAAAAAAATTTGTTTGCAAAATGGCTACTGTTTGAAAAATTGTTTGCGTTTTTTCATTATTTTTCTCCAGTTATTAATTTTTTAAAAACAGTAATTTTTTTTTAACGATCTTGGTACCGACGATAACGAGTTATATCAAGAAGGTGTGTACCGAATTTCAAGTCAATCAGTTCATTAGAACTTGAGATATCGTGTCAATAGGCTTGAAAAATGTGTTTTCGAAAAAAATGCGTTTAAACATTTCAGGGTATAGTAGTTCCGGCAGGACCGGTCTAGTTACCGCATCACTAAAGTAGCTGTAACTTCGCCAATTATTGAAATTTGAAAATGTCCTTTGGACAACATATTCTTAAGAGTATACACTATAAAATATAAAACGAAACAAAAATCGATTTCTTAAAATTTCTAGACCAGAATACGCTCTTAAGGGGAGGTTCTCATCTAGAATTTTGAAATTTTCGATTTTTTTTTTTTGCATTTTCTATTAGTTTAACACGTCTAGAATGTTGTTTTAAAATTATTAGTTGATCCGAGATGTAGAACGTATTCTACAGCCCGTTGATTGTGGCGGTGTCATGATCGCAGCGGGACGCTCGTAGCCGGAGGCGCTAAAACTTGCTCGAACTTCAATGTCGATTATTTCGAAACTCGATATTCCAAAACTGATTTGGTCATAACTCGAAAACGGTTCAACCGATTTTCTTGTAGTTTGTTTCATTTTAAAGAAAACAATTTTTGTTGGAGGATGAACCATTTTTTATTTTACATTTTTTACATTAACTATTTTATTGAAGCAATAAACTATGAAAAAAAAAGTCGAAAAATGACACTCAAATTTCAAAGTCGCGCCATTTTGTCAATTTTGATTTTTTTTTAATAAAATTTGGTTCATCCTCCAATCAATTTATTCTAGTTTTCGCTCAAACAAGAATTTATTGATTTCAGATTAATTTGCGACCTGTGCACCCTAATCAGTTGAGCAACTTTTTAAAAACATGCCGCAGGAAAGGACCAGTAACGGACGCCATTTTGTTGTTTTTTTGAAAAAAAAAATTTGAATGGAAAAATAAAAGTACATTGTGTTAAACTGTAAAATATCATTTTGTTATGTTTTTTAGTTTTCCTACAAAAAATTCCCAAAGTTAACCTTCTTTTTGGTCGTCTAGATGAGAACCTCCCCTTAAGGGATATAAAAAATATTCAAATGCACGATTTTTTACAGCTTGATGCAGTACCAGTTCGGTGTTTATACACTTTGGCGGTTGAAGATTCGTTCGCTCGGTCTACTTTCTAAGAATTTTTCCAACTTAATACTTGATCGATTGTACGCTATTGATTCAAACGCAGATTTTATGTTTTTACTATGGAGGGAAATGTAAATTTTAACATATTTGAAAAAAAGGCGGTTAAAAGTAATAATAAAAAAATACTTTGTCATTTCTATAGGAAACAAACTAGAATTTAAAATCTTGCACTGGTATATTCTTTTACTGATTTATGCTTGGACTAAGCAATAAAACTTTGTTTTTTGGTTTACTTTTATTAGTTTTAGAAGTAAAATTATTTGATTTGGAAAATTTCATTGAAAAGCATTTCATATTATCATTATATTTCGCAATTTTTAGAAATTCCTTTTTGTTTGAGCAAAAATTCCAATTAACGAAGTTTTTTTATTTGTAATATTTCCAATTTTCAATGTTAGAAAGAGGAACCTATAGAATTCTTGAAATATAAAATTTGATGCAACTTGCATTTTTATTTTTTCCTGCAGTAATTCGTATAGGAATAATATATTTTTGGTTCATTCCGATATAGGTATCTGTATATTTTGCATATTCCTCAGGATATTTTATTGTTATTACGTTTTTACGATTTTCCAAGCGTTGGGTATTATATTTAATTTTTACTACCTCCAAGAAGATGTATTAATGTATTTAGGAAAACTTAATTGTCAACAACTTGTAATTTATTTAGAAAGTGAATAAAAACGGACAGATGACGAGGAGTTTTCTAATTTTTCCCACTTTACAAGTTCTGGTAATAAGGAAAATATTTTCAATTAACTCTTCTATCTGCTCATAAATTTAGCCTTACAAGACTATTATGCATGCATACAACATTTTAAGTTATGGCGATTTATTGGATTTAATTTTTAAAAAAACACCCTAATAGGAAAACTTAAGAGATGAAAGTAATGTCCATGCTTTCAAAGCCTTTAAATTCAATTTATAGGTAAATTATCAAATATGACAAAATGTTTTATGTGCGCTACTAGTAATCGAATATGGGTAGAAGTTAAGAAGCAATTTCACACCAAAGTAAAGACCATAAACTTTCTTCCTTCGAAATAAAATGGAATCTTTTATTGCTTAAAAGTTCAGAAAGTTGTCTCCGGAAAGAGATCGATAAAACAAAAACCGGTTAAAATTACGAGGATATTGGTATTTATAACGGTGAGATATTAATTGCAAAAAGCCATATACTCATCATAGACCGCAGAATCGAGCTAAAAAGCGTCTGTGGTTCTTTAGATTTATAAAATTACGGAAATCCATTGTGTGTGAAAACCAAGCCCGTGTTCTGTATTTAGTTCCTTCGCCGCTAAGTAGTTAAACCAATAACTTTCTTTCCCTAACCGCAGTTTATCGGGAACATTTTCGTTGTCTCTCAAATCGATGCCAAAGCGATCAGGTAACTTACGTAACTACTCAGTAAAATAAATTGCCGTCTCGATCACGAATGTGTTCCTTAATTACGCCGGTGCATGAGCAGTTTTTGTCTGGTGGTGCATTTACGCTTTTTAACCTGCAATCATCCGCAAGATCACCTGAGTGCACATTTCAAAAGGTACCTTCGCAGCTTGTTGCCTTTTCTGCACCTTCCAACTGACTTTACATGAATTATACCCTCTTTTTTAACGAATCTCGTCACACAATATTTTCTCCTCAAGTACGCAGTAGCCCTTTAAAATTAAAATTTTAATAAGCCATTTCTTACGCATAAGAGTGATGAAGTGAATTTTTTATTGACTTTATGAAAGTTGCATTTCGCCCGCAATTCACTGGCTTTTAATCTGTATCTACCTGAAGTGTGGGACTGTGAAGATTCCACGATAAAATGATTTTATTGCTGCCTGCACGAAGTTGTGATGGCTAGTTGATGGACATGTGAATCCTCACCCATTGCGTTTATGCGCTAACATTTCAGATCATCTCACGTTTCTTTGACGTCACCTGACACAAAAGCAAACACGATACCCTCCTTGGGTCTCGGTATCTAACTGAATGGGGCATTTTTCTTTTTTAACTGGGATTGCACTGCATATTCATACTCTTAACGAGCGCTTTTCATGACTTTATTCTATGTAAATTGGCGGAACCGCTCCAGGCACTGGGGAAAATGAGTTCACATCAGTTCACGCCCTGGAGTTGGACTATTCCATCTTTTAACATTTTATTAAATTGCATCTCACACGCCTACCGAGTAAAAATTAATTTAGCATGGGAACTCTGCGGATCTGTGAGAGAATTTCCAATATTGAGGCGCACTTAGAGGTGACGTGCGTTAATAATTTTCTTTTTATTACTCTCAATTAATTGCAGTGAATACATAAAAATTACAACCGAAAAACCGCATTACCTCATGAATTTACCTATGTCAAAAACTGTTTCGCTACACCTCCAACGAACAGATACGCTTGATATGAAATGAATGAGAAATTAACTAGCCAACAAATACTCTTTACTTACGTCGTACAATTAAAAACACATGTTAAGCAAACGAGCGTTACTCAGTGGAAAATATGTTCAATCTCATTATGTTTACGCTTAAACAACATCGAATAGTTCAATTACACCTCTAATAAACCTGATGTTTCTTTCGACTTTATTTGATTATATCAAAAATAATTCTGGCTTCTGTTCCTCAATTAGTTGCACGGCATTTGTTGCGTGCTATTATAACTTATGTAATTCTGAGGCAGGTTAATTTAAGCGCTATTGATTCATTTAATGATTAGTGTGGACTGAAGGTCATTCTTACTATGTCATCGTAAGGTAGGTTAAATTGCATGCAATGACGTCGAAATTGCTAATTAAAAGTAAAAGAACATTAGGAACATTTGAAAAATTGTATGCTTCTGTAATTCTTACAATTTTTAAAAATTTTACAATTTAAAACTGCTTTAGACTAATATAAAGTAATCTATGACATTCAAGTGACTAAAAACTCTACTTTCATTAATTCGGCATCTTTTGCTTTTCCATGTTTTTGAAGAACCTGTCTACTTAATTTTGAAGCCAGAAATAATTACCTATGTATGTACAATAACTCCAAATTGAAATAAGGAACCGCCATTATAAATTAAGAAAATAAAATCAAATGACAATTATATAACAATAGAATTACCAGATAATCTAGGAATTTTATTCAAAACTAGATACAATTGAATAATAATATTTTTTGAGAACTCTTCTTCGTTTGTTGTATAGTTATCTAGTACGGGTCAATGTATAAATGCTTTAAAAATCAGTGAAAAAGCGGAATAGTAGTGAAAAAAAATACATTTTTGTTATATATATTTCAAATGTTTATTAAATAGCAAAGAGCAGCTCCCCACGAACTCAAAAATGTATTATGAAATATTTCGTGAACTTAAATTGTTCCTTAAACAGCCATTTCTTTACCACGCAAAATATTTTGAAATTAAGTAGTAAGGTAAGAGTTTAAGGTGGTCTCAAGCTTATTTTAAATTCTTGCAATACTCCATTATTTAATTATACATTTTTTAAAATGGAGAAAATACACCTGTTTGCTATTATAACCTTATTTTTCTCAGACATCATTATGAAAAAGAAAACAACCTATAGAAATGATTTACAACTTATTTTGAGAAAAACAAAACATCAAAGGAGATTGGGTAGAATGTACGTATGTAGGTACCGATCGATAGAAAACATAAAAGTGCTGCAAAATAAAACAACTTTAGCACAAACCATCGATGTTTTTCTAATGCAAAGCTACTTATAATATATCGAGCGTTTAGTAGATATTTCACTGGATTTTATATAAATTCTATAATTGAATGGAAACAAATTACTTTAACGACTTTACTCCAAAAAATAAAAATTTCTTTTAGTGTCTGTAAAGCATTTATCTCTTGCTATGTTTCTCTCAATCCCTCTTAAAATTGCGCTTGACATAAAAAGGATGATAAAATCGCTTTGTGTCTCCAACAGCTAGAACTAATGAATCGACTAAGCATGACCTTGAGAAAAATGGTTCATAAAGCAAGATGAATTTAAAGCGTTCCTCAATTCGCCCTGAGAGCAACTGGAAAGAAAGCTTGAGAATTGAGGGAGAAGCAACAAAACCACCCACACCGCGAGAAATCCAATCATTGAATCAGCTGTGTCCTGACATTGACACAGAAAACCAAGTGTTACACGAAAATGATTAATGCATCGGTTAGAGAACCGTCAAATTAACTGCCCAGACTGCGGGGCAATTTCACAATTTAACGTTTCTTACTTTGTTTGGTGACTATCACGACATGACTTAAGGAGACCCGCTGCTACATTGTCCACTGGTCCTGGAACGTAAATCTGATTTTCACGAAATATATTAGCACTTTTCGGTTACGAAATTGCTGTGAAAACAGCGAGTCGAACTCGCTTTAATGTTTAATGACAATGGTTTAAAGAGGTCTAAACCTTATCGTCATTGGCACTTTTCTTTATTAACTATTCGACAATTAAACAATCTTCGTCAATTGAACAAATAGATACACGCTGTACCGACTTTTCGTTAAGTGGATCACCGCGCTATGACTTGAAATAGTGTGACTTTCGAGGACGGCAGGGAAAGTCTATAATTTTGTCCAGACAAAAATCGATGTGGAACATGCGCACCGCCCCGAATTAAGATTGTTCCACACCTAAAGAGGACAATACCAGTCACTCCGTGTGGACGAGCGTAGCAAGGAACCTACGTCACAGCTCAACATCTGGAGACCCAAAGTGCATCAGACCGGAAAATCTGTCTTCGAGCCCATTCCGCGTCTTGAGCCGGCACCAGGTAAACGCGTCACGCCTTCAGGAGCGCCAGGCCTTCGCGCGGTTCATTGATCAGGTGGACGCGGTTGAACGGTCGCGAGATTCCCGTACGCTGCAACTGCGGCCCGAGTGCACTCGCGCACGCAGAAAGCCGCGATTCATCTTCAAGATTCCTCTAGGCGTTTTTTGAACGCGGGCCAAATGCAAATGAACTTTTACTTCCCCTCTCGGCCGCCGCGGGGACGATTAATTGAATCGAAAATCACCGCGATTCTTGGCAGGATTGTTAGCCACCTCAAATATTTGGAGCGAGATTGAGGGTGTAACTCCTCGCCGACATTCGGCTTGACCCCTCCCTTCCTCTATTGAAAGGTTACGTAACGTTTAAATTTGAGCGAAATCTTACAAGATTTTTCTTATGCTCATAATTCTACAAAGTAACAACATATCTAACACCAAGTAAAACTTTTCAAACTGACTTAAATTATAATAATAAATAAGTGGACCATTTCAGTTGATATTTAAAGACTAAATGTAAATGTCACAAATCGAAATTTGTACTTAAATTTGGCGTTTACTGCGCAATATTTGTCAAACATTCAATATTCATAATTTTAAGAAGTGCACCCCTTTGGGAGCATATAAATATTTTACGAGGTTTGGCAGGGAAAATTCCGAAGTAATGTTCCTAAGGTACAAAGGATAGTACCTCTGGACACCTTTTTGGATTTTTAAAGAGTATGCATATTTTAGCAAGACATCGCTCGATTAAAAAATGTCAATGTTCAGATCTGAAAAAGCCTTCGGTTTTTTTAATTTGGAGAGTATAAAACAAAGATAAATATTATTATATATGAAAACTAGCGGACCCGTCAGACGTTGTCCTGCATGATATTTCAAGCGATCGAATTGAAATTTGATAAACCGTCACGCATATAAGAATTTTCTATTTTGAGAAAATAAAATCATAGTTGCCTGGAATTATACCTACTTTGTGTCAAAACCTTAGCCCGGTAAAAATCATGGCAATATAGATGCATTTTTCACAAATCCAGCCGTTTAGTTGCAGTATAGATTAATAACCTAGATACCGACTGCAGCGCCATCTGCCTGGCTGATTTGTGAATCTAAACCATCCATGGCGCCACCCAAACGCATACAAAAAAATTCATTCAAATCGGTCCAGCCGTTTAGGAGGAGTTCAGTGACATACACCCGTGCAGTAGAATTATATATATAAAGATAATATTCATATTAAATGAAAATGAATTTCGGAATTCGTTCGATTAAAGCCCTTAGTTTAAAAAACAAAAAACATCTTTTTAATGTTAAATAAATAAGTACGAGTCCAAAATCAAAAAAAATTATTGTGTGTAACCTCTTTCCCTTGCTCTCTTACTTATAAAAACCAAATTTTATTTATACATAATTATAACGGTAATTAAAAGCTTTAATTTGAATTTCATTCTGAATTTACCATTTTTGAATCAATTTTTAAAAATGATCACGATACGATTCTTTTATTTAATTTTTTCTTGAAAATGTGATGTCATTGCAAATTTTCAATTTCGGATAAAATAAACAAAAAAAATGCATATTTTAAAGATTAGAAGAAAAACGATTTTTTGTTTTTTGCATATTTTCAAAGTTTAATAAGTTGAAAATATACTTTGAACATTTTAGACCGATACACTTAGTCATTTTAAAGTTACAGCAAATAATAGGGGAGGGCGTATATTCTCGTATTTCAAAGTAAGTAATGTAATAAAAATTTTCTTCTCCAAACTTTAAACGCGTTTTTCTCGAAACTACTTTTTTTCCGTCGGATGATTAAAAAAAAACTATTGGACTGATTCGGCTGAAATTTTAACACAGTATTCTACAAATGAATGGTTCTGTCCGTCTGTCTGTTCAATAGTTGAATAATAACATATAATTATCATAAGAAGATTGTATTTCATTTTCCGCAACAACAAAAATCCTTAAAAACCTTCAAAATTTAACCACGGGCATGACTACCCCCTTAAAGCTGTTAAAGTCGCAAAGGAAAAGGTTTTATTTTTTATTTTCAAAATCAAACCCTTTAAAAAAAATCCTAATCGCATCAAATTTTTTTCGATTAAAATATCTACAAGTTTTAGCGTTCGGATAAAAGTACAAGAAAAACCCCCAAAAAAGGATGAGAAAAAACTGATTTACCTTCGGCAATTATTGAAGCTTGCAGGTTACTTCATTACAAATTAGTTAAAAATCGTGCTGCACTAGGCCGGGACAGGCTCTCAGATGATTTTAGAGCTTTCACATCTATCGTGACTCGGCCAGTTGTTCTGCGACTTTTTTTTTTTTTTTTTGTAGTACTATACCTACATCTCATAGTTTTCCATATTCGAAAGGTGAATGGAAATCACCTGCAACACTTTAATCGCTTGTCGTGGAAAATGTTACATTTCTTAGTGGCACGGAAAATAATCGCTCACCGGCGCTGAAAGGAATTGGGACCAAATGAATTAAACACGATATGCTGGTTGACGTCGTTGTACCGCGCGGTACGACAGAGGCGGGTCTCTTAATTGCAAAAAGGTAGAAAAAAGGTAGAAAAAGGTTGAATCTCTATGGCGCACCCGTCCAACTCAACTGAACCGGCCTCAGGGCGCCGGAGTAAGCGGAGTAAGCAGAGCAACGAGAGCAGCCTCATGCAGCCAGTATGCGTGGTATTTAGATCTGATCGACCGGAATTCTAGTTATGACTGAGAATTGGATAATTGCACCTGGGAAAATGATATTTCACGCTTTTAGCAGATCTACAATATTAAATGGAAGATGTAATTGCGCTGATTGTGCGAGATAATTAAGAGGTAATTGTAGAGAAATTACTTCCCCGACGATGTGCTCTTCGTTGACAAGCACCTTTCTATTATTGCGCAGACCATGATCGAAATTCTTGACAAAAACCTTTTCACTTTTAAGACGTCCTATTTTTTGTACGGACTTTAGCTTTGTTGCGATTGGCAAAAGCTGCCGTAATCCGAGAATTGTTGACAAGGAGTGCTTTATTTAAATATACCTAAGCCAATTAGAAATCTTGACACACATGGTGTCACTTAAGCGGCTTTAAAGAGTTAATCCAAACAAGACAATTACAAATTCACCAACAGTGCATTTTGAGGAAAGCTTCAGCCTGAAGGTAAAACCGCGATTTTATAGAATTATTTAATTACTTAATGTTCTTCAAAATTATATTGATTTCTAGATTTTACTGTGTGCATATTTTTAAAAGAATAATCCTTTATGATTTAATAAGTTCGAGTTAGTGAATCCCCTTTCGATTAAAGCTGTTTTAAAATAGGGAAATTTAGATAAATTATTATTCCTTATTATTGAAAAACAAATACACATACAAAACGTATGATAACTTTATATGCACAAATATGTAAAATATATAATGAAATCATTGCTGTAGACGGTTAATTATAACAGACTAGATATTGTACTATGCTACGACGATTCCCAGAAAAAACTGAATACAAATTAGAAACATGGAATTTAAATAGTTACATTTAGTTTAAAAGAACTAATATTTAAGGTTTAAGCTTCAGGTCAAACAACAACTCAGGCTCCATTTCTTTTCAAATCGCTTAAAGTTAAAAATTTTTATCTAACAAAGTTATAGTTACCTCTGTCTTGAATATTTGACTTTCAATAGTGGTTTTGAAATAATTTCCCACCTTCAAACTCTCATTTTTATTAAAATTGGTTATGCTTAAAAATTTGTAATCATATTAAACCTGAAGTCTTCAAATTGATTTAGTAGTTTCTGAGAGAACTCAGACTTTTCTTGTTTATATTATTCGGAAAAAAGAAGAAGAAGAAATCAGTGAGTCGTGTTAAAAATAGTCATGTATATGTATGTATGTCATCTCTGTATATATGCCGTCATTGTTAAATACATATAAACAGTTGAAAAAATGACGAATTTTCTAAAACATATAACAAATATTTATTGACCTAAACACTACAACCCTGTTCAAACATCACACATTATTTTGATTTGACCCACATTTTTATATTTCATGCATTACAATAAACTACAAAATAGTTTTGTTTACAAAACATAACAATTCAAACCCAAAAAATGTTATAGCAAGACAACTTTTTTTTAATTTACTGCTAATTACAATAAACGATAACGTAGTTTGAGTCAAATATTCCGTTTTACTCATAAAAACAGTAAAAGGACTTTGAAACGTAAATTCAAAAAACCAAAATTACATTCCCCGTAGAGACTTCGTATATTTGAATTCTCCAAAATCTTTGAGATGAAAGAGCATTAAAATATCATAATAAAATACGAGGCAAAGATGTTTATCTCATTTTTGCGCTATTTCTACAATACTACAAAACAAACATTTTGGTTACGCACATCTACTTCTACAATAAACAAAAGAGGAACGATTCCCAAAAATAACTAAAGGAAAAGCAACATAAAAAATGAAAGAGCCAAATCTTTCGTTTTGTAATAATTAACGCTGCACATACCTTCGAACAGAATCTGTTCATTGTCGATTCCGCCAACAGAGTGATAGGACGCTGTTGGCTCGACAAAGCTGAATGAATCAATAGGTCTATTTTCGTGCGTAAGGGAGGATGAACTTCCCACACTATCCGACATGGCACCGCATTCGTAATTCTCCTCGCCGGCACCTGAGTCGAATTTATCATCGTCGATGAAATCCAGTTCATTGTCGCGCAAACGTAAGAAAAGTTCGGGAGCCTTGAGGAACTCCCCAGATTGGGCCGAGGATCCTTCTTCCCGATTCGGGTTCAAGGACTCAGCCAGTTCAACACTCAAAGGCACACCATTATCACTAGTTGAAGCGTTGGCACAACACCTGTCCGGCCTCCTGGCGATCAGAGTACTATCACTAGTGGCGCTCATCATAAAGGCGTCGTAGGACTCGATATCATCATCGAACTCAAAGAGATCGTCTAGTGGCGTAAAGGGTTCTATTTCAGGACTTAGGCCCACCAAGGGGTTTACCCGGTGGCGATTGTTCGAACACATTTCGTTGCTTTTATTTGAGGCCATGTTTTATGTTTTTAATGTTATCAATTGTAAAAAAATAATCAAAAAGGCACAATCGTACGAAGACTAATTCGGCCAATAAAGTCTGTTAGTTGTTTGGTTACATAAAATTTGTGCGATTTTATTAGACATATTTACGAAAACCTTAAAAAGAGAAGAAAACACAAAAAGCTTAATAACATTCTTGAATTATTTACACTTCAAAAAATAGTAAATAATAACAAACAAAATTATGAAAAACAGAAACCATTAAAATCCGCTCTTTGAACAAATCTATATTAGGGCTTCAGATTAAACAAACTGCGACGACATTTGATACTAAAGCCCTCAATTATTTTGCCACGTTTGGACCGTCTTTTGAGACGCCCCCAGAGAAACTGTTTTCAAATTGTGGGCTTTAAGTTTTACGTATTATAATTAGTGAGAAATAAATTCGAAAAATTCCATTTTATAGCCAAATCTTATGCAAAAATCGGCTAAGATGTCCAGATTAAGTCGACGACCTTGCAGAGGATGCAACCAAAGAATGGACAGGAAGTTTGTCAATTCCCCCGCATTGTACTAAAGAAGATTTGAGCATGCTCAATTTAATAAAAACAAAATCGTTGGCTTAATACCGATGGAAGTTCATTACCATTCACAACTGCATTAAGAATGGTTTCTGCCTATCGCAACGACCTCTTAAGCTTGCGCGTTTTTGGACGGGAGAGGCAGAAGCCATTCACTTTCATTCGCCTATTTAAAAGACAATCACATCCCAGTAATTGTTACTGGAGCCCGGTCATCACAAAGCAGTTAAGCAGACAGCTAATGGGCAAGATCATGGTTCTGAGCGATCCTTATCGAGGCCCGCGGGTATCGAATGGAGACCCGCCGAAGCGTAACATTTGATTGCAGTATTGAGCCACCGGCCCAACAATTATTGTCTGCAGGTCTAAGCATCGCGAAAAAAGGTTTGTGGTTCCTCAAGCGGCTACTGGAAATGAAAGAAGATTGTTAAGATGAGATGAACGCGTGGAGGATGGATGATCTCTGCGAAATTTAAGCGTAATGGAGAAGCGATGTAATTGACTGATGATTTCGCTTGTATCAATGGCAGCAGGAAGTGGCTGGGTATGGAGCGCGTAATGATCGTTAGTGTAATTTCTTTGTAGACTTTTTCTGCTTCGGCTCAGTTAAGTTATTTAACTGCAATCGCTGATTGAAGAGATGAGTCTGGCGAGTTATTATAAAATGCAAAATTGTTAATGAGCACAATTGTATTGATAAAAAGAAGCGGACGTGTGTTTTACAGAGTCCGTCTGCAAAAAGAATATTTTTCAATTTAAAATTGTCCTTGCTTTTGCACAAAATGATTATTATCACGAATGCATTTGATTGCAATAAGAAACCGATCTCAAGGTAAACCAATAGCAATAAATTTGTTGGCATGAATATTACAAGAACAAATCCACTTCTTAACTAAATATGACTCATATTCGCTTAGGTATGTGTGTATATAATCTACAAGGTTAACTTGCATTTCTCTTGATACTTAAAGCAAATTTATACTGATTTTATCAAACTGATAATGATTGATTTTTAATAAATCCCATTGATATTGATTATAATTCTTAAAATAAATGCAAAAGTGATCGCATAAAACAAAAAAGTAGATTATTTTTAAAACAACGAATGTGGAAGTGTTTTATATTTTGCAAACTTTTCTGAAGGGAACTCGTCAAGGAATTCAAACAAGTGAAACTCACACTTCACGCACAACCGTTCTGCATTCTGCAGTGTGTTGTGCACTCTTGAGTGTACTCTTAAGTAGGTGGCACTTGACCTCTTAACATTAAGAGCAACAGAGGCTACAATTCAAGACGGTTTTCTGTCTTGAATGTTAACATTTTTAATGACTACATCTTCAGCCGCGTAAAATTTAACTAGTTTTGGCAGCATTAACACCGAGAGTTGTGGACCTGCTTAAATAAAGAAAGGCAGAATACCTACCTAAAACAATAACCTATTTACGAAATACCTCGTTAAGGATTTTGCTCTTATTTCGCATTCATACGAATAGATGTTTAAGAAAAAACTTCCTTACAGTTACATTTCTTTAATAAAAAACCTTAATTGTCCTCACAAAATAGTTTTTCTTGTCTTCAAGTAAATGGGATCAAGAACTCCATGTTTAAATTTGTAATTACATCCAAACATTTTTAAATGAATAGAAATTCTGCAATTCAAAGAACTGGTGCAGAACTATTTAAATTCACAACTTCGGTTGATTTTAAAAGATTTCCATAAAATGAATGATGGAATTGCTCTAGTATAAGTTGTAATGGTTGTAAAAGTTATTATCGATCTGAATCATCTTTCCTTTCTCTTACTTTTCGAGCACATGATTTCTTTAACTACTTCTCATGTAGGATAAAGTGTGAGTTCTTTGAGTCGATCGATAGAAGCTATTAAGTCCGAGAGTTTAAACATTTCTATACCGGCGGAGCAAAATAGCAGGAGGCATTTATAACATGAGTGGAAAATGAACAGAAATATCCTTACTCTAAGAAAAACAAACATTTTCTCAAGAATGATTTTTTTTACATTTGCAACAGTTTTATATAGAAAAAGGATGCTTTTATAGGAATTTCGGTTAGTGAGAAATACGAAAGAATTTTGCTTGTATTGAAGTCAAAAAACCTGTTCAATTAGTACCATGAAACTATTCTTTGCAAAAGCTGCTATTCTTTAAAATTTTAATTAGTTAAATATAAAATGTCTCGAAGGATTTATCTTAATTAAAGGAAGGAATCTCACTGTCTTCCTCAAAAAGTGTTGCTATAAATAGTCTATACTTAATTATAGCTCAAGCAAAAGATGATAAAACACGACCTCACTTTCATCTCATCTTAAAATCCATTTCCTCTTAAAACACTGAATGGCCTTTGCGATTACGGAAATTACCAGGCAGGCAAAATGATCACTTCTACCTAGAACAAGGCAGGCATCCCAGTAAACATTATTAGGGGCTTATATTTTTCCACGAAACTTTAAACGCTGCAACTACCGGGAAATTTAAAATTAGAAACACGTGTTTTAGACTAATGCAGAAAAATCAGAACTGCGCTTTTAACGAACATAAGATTTGGCTTTTCGCGAGTAAGTGATAACCAAGCAGCGTTAAAAATACGATTTACAGGCTTTTTGTCCAGAACGTTCATTAATTCACCTATAACCAATGATTCATAACTTGTGGTAATTGATTTGCGCTAGAAAAAATCCTAAGGCAGGTAGGTTTATGCACGTCAGCAGGCACTTGTGGTTCCGGCGAGCAATTTTCCTCCGGTGGAGTGTAGTAAATAATTGTTTTAGCCGTGAACCCACCTGCGGCCTCCCAACAAACGGCCATCGCTCGACGGTGTCTAATCAGTTGCGTAAGAGAGGAGCCCCACTGGACCTGCGATGCGGCGAATTTTATCGGCGCATCTGATTTCAAACAAACCGAAAAAAATGACATAACATCTCAAATTAGACCGCGGCTGCCGTTGAGAATTGTGACAAACGGCTGGCGAATGCAAAAACCGCCTTCGACTGACTGATGAGCCCCACCGAGGAGGGGGCAGAGGACCTCGTGACTCAAAGGTTACAGAGTTATCTGTCTCGGCAGCGACATACCCAACAGACAGAAAATGCTGCGGTTCCAAGTAATTAGCAAATCAATAGGTTCGGAAAAGCCTGATTACTACATTAACAATAATAAAAGCAAAATAAAATAGCGAGAAAATGAACTACCTTGAAGCAATAGTAAAAAAAGTCAAAATACGCTGCAAATATTGTTACAGCAAAAACAACAACGAAAAAGCATTAAGGAACTGTTAAATCACGGAAAACTTTCACAGATATGGCGTCTTTTAACTTAAGCACTTATTTCCACATCGAGTCGGTTATTTAAATTGCCTCATTTCGCGTTAATTCATTGGAAACACCCGCGCTAAGCCAGACAGATTCGCCCAAAAACTTTTTGACATTTCGCAAATTTTGCAGCAACTGACCTCTTACCACTCTATTCACATCCACGCCACGTTCCGACGCATTCCATTCCGGCGTTCTCATGCCCAACGGTTCAATGTTGTGACGGCTCCACAAGTGCTGGCAACGTTGAGTAGAAAAACTTATGGAAAAGTTCAATGCGCTGCCATCGTCATCTGGCGGTCGCTGGACGAACGTAGAAGGGAATTTGAATTATGTGATGATGCAACGACAAGGCGTGAAAAACGCCGGCGAATTAATTCACCACTTGCCGGTTTCGCGGCTATTTGCGAAGTTTCGACTTTCATTTTCGTTTTTAAATTTAAAGTTCCAAAACGAGAAATTGACTAGTTTCGGCCGACATCCGAATGCGATTGTTGCTGCAGTAAAACTATTTTAGCACTGTCGCAATTCGAGTGGGAGGTTGGCCCAAAAAGACTGCAAACCATGAAAATGGAAACTGCAGCTGCAAAAATGCGCTTGGGGCTGCTTTTCGCCTGCCCCGCGCCGATGGAGCACGCAAAGACTTCGCGGCCGCGGACCAGGAAATCCCTCGTTTCCTTGGGGCGCACTATCAGGTGCACCCGGAAGTCTCACGCCCGGCAAAGCTCCTTAGCGCCGAGACAGCGGGCCCCTCGCTGGAAATCCGCTGCAGTCTCAGGGGGCGAAACCCGAGACGCCCGGACAACTTGTGCCGCAAATTGTCAATGGGAGCACGCTGCTCAATGACACCGCCCCCCGCCCCCTTCCCCAGAAGACTTATCTTGCCAAGTCTGCCGTGGGCTGGGATTAAGAGGCGATAAATTGAAAGATATTTTTGCTCCGGGGTACGACGACCAGAAATCTCAGAAAAATGTCACTGATTTGCAAGACGATAGGCTTCGACTAATTAGTAAGTAGTAATTGTCTTAGGACGAGCAAAATTACTTAGTGGTGTATAAGAAAAAGTATCTAGGAAAAAAATTTGTTTAACATCTTCACGCCCTTGGCCACATATGTATGTGTAAGTGCAGTGTTTTAAAAATTAACATTATTCTAACTAGAAAATAAATTAAACTTTGTTAAAAAAACGACTCACTATATTATGTTTGAACAATAAAACAAAAAACGTTGTAGTATGGCAGTATGGATAGCATTTAATTCCACATAAAACTAACTGCTTTCAAAATATTTAGAAATCGCCTCTATATCATAAGGTTTCGTTTTGGGTTATTGGAAAAATATCGTAAATCTCTGATAAATAAATTTTTGAATATATTATGTATGTAATGTAATCAGTTTTAAAGGTTTATTTTTTTATTATTTTGCTAATAGCATTTTACTGCCAAAAATGTGAGGCTAAATTTCCTTTGTTATACTAATTATTTTTTAAAATTTTTCTTGCTTACTGAACAGCTGTCAGTGAAAATAAGTAAAGAAGTAAACAAATAAAATATTTAACAACTTTTTCCACCTTTAAAAAATTCGTCCCTGACCAGGTTAAAAATATTGCACATTTAGCCTTATGGGTTTCTACAATCGTAATTTTTAAAAAATGAATATCGGCAATATTTACCCAGCGACCGCACCTTGCCAGGTAACGCATTTGAAATTTGTTGTTTTTATTAGCAGGAAGTTTCTTCTATCGTTGTGGTTACGAACTACTTACAATATTAATATTAATTAAATTCAAAACTTGAAGATTCCGAACTTTTTCAATTGTATTTTTGGTAGTTCTAAAATCGTGACGTAACGCAAACCCCTTCTAAATATCAGAACAATATATATGTTTCATTAATAATTTCGTCGCAACATTAAAATATGTATATTCATATTTATTTGTATTTTAAATCAACTACACTTGATCCGGGGATAATTTAATAGTTTTTTTTCTTAGTTCCCAGCTCACATCTGAAAGTGAAACTTTTATTCGGACCATGACGAGAAAATGCATTAATATCCTATGGAGTTAACTTGGATTCTACTGACTATGAATTAGAATCAGAAACAGATGACTTCAAAATACTTTTTGCAACGATTTCGTATATTCTATTATTCAATTGGTAACTAACAATTGCTAAAATGGATTTAATTTTAATTTTTGTTGGTTATATGAAAAAAAGATGTTCATGTCATTGAAGTAATAAAGGGATTCTACTAAAGCTTAGACTTAAACTATAATTGGGAAAACTCATCTTGTTGAACTCTGGACTATCTTGTAATATCCATAATTAGTTTAAACTAGGGTTCGAAAATACTAAACATTATTTGGTATTTTTCAACCAAAAAAATTACGTAGAAATAATCTTGTAATAATAAAGGAAGAATCCCGTAGATTTTAAAAAGTATAACCAATAAATTGAAAACTGCAATATTGATTATTTTTCAATTAAAATAAAATACATATTCGTTTTGGGCCAAACGGAACGCTCCTACAAAATTTCATTGAAATCCATTCCTAAGTAGTTCCAAAAACTTTTAATAAAGCAGTCTTAAAAAAGGTTGAAGTTAAAAGTTTTTCTATAGCACGGGCCATTGTATATAATTTATATTCGGAATGAATTTAAAAATTCTTCCATTAAGTTCATTTTTCCTTGAATTTTAACTTTTAATTAATTTGCTACTACTACACAACTTTATAATTCGAGCAGACTACTTCCAAGATTTTGGGAAACCAGCAATATCACTGTGAACCTTTTTTTTGAATCACAAGTAAAAAACAGCCATTTTACAGAAAAGGTATTTAGGCTTAAATACATCAACGGAAATGATAATTGCCGCCAGATGCAATCCTCTCAATCGATGAGGTATGTTGTCGAAGTGCAGGGCTCCAAACAAACCAATTTACAACACGTCCAAAAGGCAAGAAGTGGACGCCCATCAATCACCATACAGAGGCTCTTGAGTCAAAAAATGCAGTCGTGTCCGGCGAGTCCGCGGAGAACAGGTTTTCGTTCACACTTGTCTTGAAATGCTTTCGAACTGGACATTAATCCCAAAAGAATTGTTTATGCGATCGCGACGCGACGCTGGGATGCTGCGGGGTCCAGTCCGGTCTGTGCCCTCTCAGTCCAGCTGAGGAAAGGTTTAAAAACCCACCTTATTATACGCAGCCTCGCATCGGGTTCAGGCGAAAAAGCCTGTTCCCTATATTAGGGTCTTATTGAGAAAGCGAATGCATTAATTATAAAATTGAAAGCGAGTCGATTTAAATAAAGGTAACCCGATGGGTACGTGACGCCGAAAACGTAGTAAAAATGTAAGGGTTGCGTTTCCAAAATTGTTCGGTATACATATTCATCTGTGACCTTGAGCCATAGAGGAATTATACTATATAATTATTCAAATTTTGACCACCTGGACTCTTACGTAAAATTTTATGTCTTATACATACAAGATTTGAATGCCGATAAACCCAAGAAAGTTTTCTTCAGTTAGGGTATAATAAATGAAAGAAATGAGGGCAAGGAAAGCAAGTATAATTTCATGGAGAAATTATTTTTGTCAGGAATGACATTGAATTTATCGATTGGCGGTTGTTTCGGGGTGAAATCACCTGAAAGGTGCCCCAGTCCTTTGTCGCAATCAACATCCTGCAGGGACTGGGTTCAGCTCGGTTTACTCAGTAAATTGATGAGCTAACTAGGGAGTGCCCGCTCCTGAAGCATGTGTCAACGACCGCGAATATCCAGTCGAAGCGCATGGGAGTATTTAACGGAATTTCTGCGGGATCATGTTTCACGTGTGTTGTTTACACAACTTTCGAATTTTGGGAAACGGAGAGAAGCCATTTAACGTCAGGCGTGGCAAATATCGGAAAGGAAGGAAGGAACCAGCTAAAAATATAAATACGACAGGTTTTAATGTTCAGACTAAGTCAACAAACTGCACGTCGCATTGTTAGCATTCGTAAATTTTACTTGATACTAAAAAACCCATCTTTAACAATTTTTCCTGTTTAAATGCTGTATTTTATAGCAAAATCTTTTATCGATTTGCCCATAAATACGAAATATCCAAAGTACAACTACACAAAAGTATACTATTAAAGATTTCTCTTTACTAGTTTCTTGCTTCAATATTATCTATCTTACGGATGGCGAATGACGACTATATGATTATAACATATTTATAAAGAACTTGTTCGTCAAAATATATAGAAAAAGCTACAGCAATCCATGACAAAATATAAGACCGAAAAATAACAATAATGGAAACTGACTGAAAATAAATTGTACATATTACATCGAAAAAGGTAACATGGAATTCAAATGAGGGGGAAATATTTGTTCAATAGGAAAAGTGATTTAAAATGTTTATTAGTATAGCTGGATATATTGGAAATATCAATTACCTTTAATAATCGCCAGCAAGAATGTAAAAACAGATTAAGTTTATACTTTATTTCATTATATTACTCAGATATTTTTAATAAAAAGGACTCTTTATCAACTTAAAACGAACTGAATTTAAACGCAAAATATATTTTAATATACTTTCCGCCTTTAAGTTAATTTGCACCTGTTTTTTAGAACTTTAAAGTCTTTTCACGGGTTTTGATCAAAAGTTGCAGGAATGTTAATTTCATGTCTAAAGGTCAAAGATTTTTGGATTTGCGCCATTGAATCGAACTGAAAAGTGTTAAATGTTACGCGAAGTATAAGCGACCGACAAATTCTTTTTTAGGTATACATACATATGTATATCATTTGTGATCTCGAATAATGCTGCACTGATTCATCAAATTAAGTAAAAGGATCTCAAACTCAATATGTCCAAAAGTTTTTTTTACCATAGCACGGACAGAGTCTTCTAATGTTTTTAAACACAAATAAGTGTTTTCCACGCCATTATTAGCTACCCCACAGAATATTTCCCTTTTCTCGAGTTACAAAATGAGTCGAGGAAGAGGAACACACATAAAAATACGCCAGGATTCAGATAAAAAAGGGCATCTGGCCTAAATCGAGCTGGATGTTTATAAACAAAACAAAAAAGCAACAGACGATCAAAAAATTACCTTTGTCGAGCAACATGCTCTTGACAACCCTCAGGTACTTGCGTCCGTCCTTGCCCTTTGCTATGTGGTAGACGTACTCCGGGTACTCGCCCTCGTGCTCGATCGTGGTCTCACTATGGCGGGGGTTGATGCTGGCGGTGGTTTCCAACCCTTTAGGGCTAAAATTGTACAGCATTTCCATCAGCGGGGACGTGACGTGCGCGGAACTGGCGTCAGTCTCGTTCGGCTTGTTCAACAAATCGGGGATTTCCCGCAGCTGATCCCTAAGCCTCTGTCTAGCCTCTAGTTCCAGCTCAAAAAAGCTAGGGGGCTCCTGATCCTCGGCAGCTTCGGCGGCAGTGTCCTCGGCGCTTTCGGCCGTTAGTGACGTCAGACTTGGAACGTATTCTTCACTTATCCTACGTAAATACATCCGTTTGTTGCGGCTGGCTTTCACCTGCCGCTCGAGCACTCGAAAAGTGTTCTCGAACCCCAGGCTAGTGCCCGAGGGAGTCGTCGAAACGAATGGGGCGTTTTTGGCACCTAATCCGGCTGGGGAGCGCCGGCCACTTTTATAATCCGTGATATCGACGCCCTGGACGTCGCTGGAATCCCCGGAAAAGCTGCTGTTCAAATCCCTGCTAATCAGGAGTGGCTTGTTGAATTTCAGATACTCCTGCTCGCTGATGTCAGCCTCTAGAAGCGCCTGTTTCCGGCGCTTCGACGTCACGTCGGCGTCACCATACTTCGCAGTTGCACTGCTCGAGTCCGTCGAATCGACGCTAGTCCCGGTCAATTCCGGGCCGCATGAGCCCGTCGTCGAAGAGACCGCCATCAGTCCGCGCCTCTCCAGTTATTCGCGTTTGTTCTTCACTCACAATTGAACTGCGTTTATGTCGAAGATTGATTCATGGACTTCTTCAGGTTCACATCATGCCGACACATCGTCGCTGTTTTGTAACATAAGATACATAAATTCGTTAATTCTTTAAGCCTGACCTGCGGGGAAGTACTGTTAATCGATTCTCTCCAAAGTTTTCGAAGACCACGAAATGAAGACGCGTTCGCTATTACTTGCCCGTTTAGAACTTTATTCACGGTGTAAACCTCTCGAAAAACCCTCCGAGGGAACGCCTAGTTACCTATAGAAGATAACGAAATTGCAATTGCCTTTCGACTTATTTACAGTTGATTTGACGGGTTTTACGACGCGACGGATTAAAGAGTATTAAGACGGATTTGGCGCGGGGCATTACCAATTGAGAATTCTTTAGAGCGCCGCCGATGTGAAGACCACATAAAAATCTTTTGAATACCTAAAAAGTGTGTGCTGAATTTCACTGACAATGGAGTCGTAACAAACAGTCTTGATTGCTTTTCTTGTAATTTAGTGTCAACTTTTTTCAAACTTTTAATTAAGACGAGTCGAATTACTTGACTTTGCAGAGTATTTTTAAAACAAGTTGATTTTGTTTATAAATCTATATTCAATAACACTAATAAAGGAATTCCAGTTTAGCTAAGAAAAGTAAACCCCACTTCTGAAAAGTATGTACTACTTATTTTTGAGATTTTTTTCGCCTGTAGCAACTAATTTTCATTTGAAGCTTATGACTCCATTTACACTATCATTGTCAATTTCACCATATTGTTTTTTATAGTGAAAATTACACTGTTATAAGCCAGATTCCTAAAATTATCAACATGTTTTATTCAACGCACGGCCCAAATGCGAAATATGAACGTTATTTCCAAAATAGCTTTGAATCTCGACTCAATTTTCCTGTGTATGCATCAAAGTCTTGCAATATATTTGGCTCTTCAAAAGTTCTAACATCACGTTCAAAAAATTGAGTCATTTCCATGATAGTAAGAGTTAAGGAATCTAAAATTGGGGTATTCTAGTTTAGGCCCATGATTCCTAACAATTGCAAAATTGTATTTATTGGAATTGTTTATCAGCTCGTGAAAAATAAATCCCATTTAAAAGTATCTTAATTGATAACCCGATGTCTAGACGAGCTGGGCAGCGGAAGTTATGGGTTAAGTTATTAAATTAATTTAAATCCCATTGCTAAATAGTCGCTATTTAGTTTTCGAGTTTGCACTTCATGAACAAGATATACCCAATGAGAGTCTTATCACCTTTTTACCTACTTATTGCATATTTAATGCTTTACAGTAAATACATAGAAGTTTCAATAACTTATGTAAATCGGTATAAAAACCATCTGTTAAACAAACAAGCTGTCAAATTACGAACATTCAAAGCATAATTTTGTATAATTTAATAATTCAGTTATATTTAGAATTCATTGAAAATTATCGCACCATATGGAATGAATTTATCAAATTTCTTTGACTTTTAGGAAACTTAATCTGAAATTTTAGTAAAAGTTGTTGCATTCAGAACATTTAAATCAGTCATTTTTTAAATTTAGTTGCGTCCACTAAGCAGAAATGGAGAACACGTGTTTGACCGAATATTTCCTAAAGTTGTTAATTATTTCTATGTTCATAGTAGAAAGCGTAACGTCCTTACAAACACCAGATAATTTAGTGATAAAAGAACGGTTGCTTCAAGTAAAAAGCATATCATCCTACATGAATCAATCGGCTGATCCATGTGAGGATTTCGAAAATACGCGTGTGGAAATTTTAACAAAGTTCATAAAGATAGTTTAGAGCAAAAGTCGTTGATGATCGGGTTTTTGCATACGATTGATTTTCTTCATAGTGTGCTTGTAAAAGAAGTGGATAAACCAATTGACGGTGAAGGGTACTCAGCTCAAGACAAGGCGCGGATTTACTATCAGTCGTGCATGAAAATAGACATTTTTAAATTTCCGAAAAGTGAAAGATATCTTAAACTTGCTGACTCTCTCGGAGGATGGCCTGTTTTGATTTCTCAATGGAACAAGGACAATTTTAATTTGTACAACTTTACAGTAACAGACATCGATATATTTTTAGAGAATTATTTTATTAAGAGGACCAATAAACATTGCATCAAATTCAAATGCTCCGTTCGGGCTATTGCATTGTGCGAACCTCTTAAAGCTTCGTGATTTCGATAATAATAGAATCAAATTAAATTTTTGCAACTTATGAAATGTACGGCGTGACGCCATTTAAAGCGCCAAAAATACTTAAGGAGACTTATCAATTTGGAAAAGATGCTCCTGAACTAATTGTAGCAGACTTGGAAGGTTATATTAACGTATTTTCTAAAACACAACACAAATACAATGATAGTGAAGGCAACAACATTAAGGTGATTTAAAAATTTGTTCAAGGAAAATAATAAAAAATTCCTATAGCGAAAGCTTTATAAAGGCAGATTGGCTGAAAGGAATACAAAAGGAGTTGCTCGATAATTCTTTTCATATGGAAGCTATTAACTATAGATGACCAAATGTTCCAATTGGATGAAACTAATTAGGACAAGCAATTTGAAAATTTTAACCACCGACCCTAGCAAGAATTTTTACGAAAATACATGAACAATCAAAATGTTCCTCCAAATTCAGAAATAGTACACTGTATCTTCTAAGAATGCTAAATATACTCATATAATTCTTCTTCAAATTCTTTAAATATCCATACGTTGGCCTGATTCAAAAACCGATTTACTACCCAGACTTATCAAGTTCATAAAACTTTGCCATGGCAGGATTTATAATTGCTCGCGAAGTAGGACATAGATATGATTGCAAAAAGAATACTTTTAAACAAAGATTTGAAATACTTGTATCAGGATAGTGCTTTTCTAAGTGAATATAGAAAAAGGCGGAATTGTTTTATCGCACAATACGCAGGTTTTAAAATGGAAGAAATAAATGAAAGTGTTAATGGAGCAGTCTCACTTAACGAAAATTTTGCGGACAACATTGGACTTTGTCAAGGTTTTATCGCCTGCACAAAATGGTTAACCATGTTTGATGGTATCACAGATGAAGAAAAGGAGATTTTAAAAGGCATAAAACTTTCAAAATATCAATTATTTTTACTTAGTTGATACCAGAATGTTTTTCATAAATTCATTCGTTTTAAAATCACGATATGAGACGTATAGAATTAATAAACATCGGCTAATAGGAATCATTAAAAATTTTGATCAATTTGCTAAAGCTTTTGATTGCCCAGTAAACTTAATTAAATTAATTGAGGAATCCAGAAAACAAGTGTATTATATTTTAATCAAAATTATAGTGTGAAAAATATTTTGCCAGGTAACAATACTATTAATAAGTTAATTATAAAAACTGTAATTTTTGTAAGTTATTATTAAAAGTAATTATTATTTGGATAATTGCGTTAGCTTAAAGAAAAGTAATATTCTTATTGTACTTCTACCATTAAAATCTGCAATATAAAGTGCCATAGTTTAGCAAATTATAAAACAACTTTTTACTATTTCTAATAATTTATTATACAATAACTTCGTTCTAAAATATTTAAACCCTTTTTCATTTGGTACTATAATAAAAAGTAAGCGGTATTTAATATTTCGGCACAAATGTGATCGTTGAAATTAGATTCGAAATAAGAGGCAATTGTTTTTCAATAAACAACATATTCTTTAGAGAGTTCAGAAAATAAATTGATCCCTTTAACACAGCGAGGTGTATACTCATTTAATATAATATGTACATGGTGTGTCTGGTAATTTTTTTTTAGTAAAAATCTGTTAAGAACATTTCGCAAACTTTTAAAAGTTTTACTTTAAAGTTAAATTTGGAGAAATTTTGGAACTTACAGAAAAACTTTGCAATGGCAACTAAGTTACCAAATTTATGTCATATAGAAAATTGTAGCGAAAGATAAAATAAGGAAACGAATTAATTCTTAAGAAAATTAAATAATAGGTAAGTATAGACAATGCAGGAAGCGATTAAGCTGCTTTCAAATATTATGAAATAGTCTGAAAGTTTCTGGATTGGACGGAAAAATAATAATTAATTTCTTCCCACCATTCAACTGATAAATCTTGTAGTATTCGCTGGAAAAATTACTCTAGGTCATAACGAAATGACCCAAAATTATCGACTCAAGGTTATCAGTACCGCGCCCGCCATTAGATCGTCGGAAGCACGTGTGCTGCACGTCATAAATCCCCATATTCAATTGTACGCAATTGAAATGGTTTCAGTTCTAAAAATAATTGCTATGGAATTTTCAAGCAAACTGGAAGAAGTGGATGAGACTGTGTTTTTAAATTGGCATTTTGCCTAACAACGAGATTCTTGTAGTTAATAAAAGATTATGTCGATATTAGTTAGTAGGACTAACTACTGGTAGCCCCTTTTCTAATTTGCAACGCTATTAAGCAGACCGAGATGCAGTTTGGCTAGAAATCTTGAGCTTATTTCTTTTCACGAATAAAAACTTTAAATTCTTTTTTAAAAACCATGTCCAATCGGAGTCATTGACCCCATTTATCCGGAAGTGGTTAAGAATAACCGAGAAAAAGGCGCCCAAAAGCGATTAACCATCGAAAAGCTCGCTGTCTAATGGGGACACCACAGTAACTACATCGAGCAAATTTTATGGAATATCTCAGATTCGGTTTCCAATTTAATCAACAGAACTCACACATGCTGCTGAGTATGTTGCTCCAAATTTCTTGCATATCAATCCGGTAATTTAGTTGTATGAAATATGAAATTCTCAACCAATTTTGCTATTTCTTGTACTTTTGTAAAAAACAAAACTTATGTTCCACAATCCTCGTTTTGCACAGAAGAAATTTCACAGCCACTGCATCGACATTTACACAACACACGGATCAGTTAAAAGGACACCAAATTTTTTTTTTATTTGTTAACTTAAATTAATATACGCGAAATGTCGGCTAGTTGCAAGAAAGACTGAATTTGGAAATTTCAAATTTAATAGCCTGCTGTGAGCTGCTAATTATTTCACAATTTCAGATGACCAGTGATGCGCACACTGAAAATTGGTGATGGGGACAAAAAGAAAGTCCTAGTTAGTGATTTTCTCTTTATGAAGTAAAATAATTTTATTTCCCTTACTTCATAATTCATAACAACATTTTCCCAGCGAAGAATATGGCCACGTTTGGCGGAAGTCTTTTTTGCTATCCGAAGAAAATTCTACTTTCAGTGACCGTGAAAGAAAGTGCACATATAGCGTGCTGTACCAATTTTATGGTGATGGATGGCTTCTTTATTTCTAGATTTACAATCTAAGTAATTTCAATTATTTTAAGCACTTGCATGTTCTAAGATGTAAGATGCAATTACAGTACCAATTATGGAACCAGTTGCAGTCGCGTTCATTTCGAATCTCTGCAGATGAACGCGGCAGGTGCTTGCAAATTAGGCACGGACCTTTTTAATGTTTCTTGTAATTAGCATACCAAGAAGATTCCGTTAGCTGTTACTGCCTTGAGCAAGACATAAAACCATGGCTAACCAATTTAACTGGCTTCTTGCAATTTAGTTTGTTGTAATATAAATATAGTGAGATATTTTTCTAAAAACAACTATTGTTTCATCCATTCCTAGTGTTAAAAAATCCAGCCAGAAATATACTTAGAATTTATTAAATTTATCAAAGCGAACAGTATAAAGATAATTTAATTATCAATATACGCATTACAATAACTACCATGCATACTATGAGAATCCTTGTTTTTGAAATTTCTAGATTTTGGTTTGGATACATTGAAAAATATTTCCGAAGCAGTCCTATCAAATCTTTATGTGTTAAGAATTATATAAGAAAAAATCAATTTCATTACCAAATAAAAAAACAAAAAAAAACTTAGTACAACATTTGAAGCAAAATTATGTGATTTCGATTGTTAGATAATGGCGATTAAAACAATTTAGGTTAAAATCCTTTTAAGGGAATCAGTTTGCTCTAAAATGTACTAGAAGAAAATTTTCAAAATGACACAAAAGGCAGCAAGAAGTACAAAAAATAGCATTGTAAAAGAAATAGTTTGTGAGAAATTTTAAAAATTGTATACATTTGATAATTGTACAAGATTTAAAACGCGAAGGAAATTAAATAGAAATTGTAGTAAATTTATTAATAGTACCTACATACAATAAATAAGCAAGGTAATCTCAAAATATGACTGATAGTGTTGGGAAATTATAATTGCTTAGAATGTGTGGAAAGTTAATGATCTTAAGCGCACTTCCTTTTTAGTGATGTTTTATAGAATTTCAAAGCCGTTGGATTACCTGTAAGTACTCAAATCTTAACCCAGGGGAGATTTGTGAAATCATTTAGACAGACAATTTAGGCATCTAATTAAAAGCGAAGAAAATTTGAACGGTTGCTCATGATTAGGATTATTCTAATCAGGAATCTAAAAATAATTCTTTTTTCAAATCATCCTTCATGAACTTTTCTGAATTATTTCTTCAGAGAAATTTGTAACAATTTTGACAATTGCAAACGTTATGCAGGTTTAACATTATTTTTTTATTATTATTTACATTACTCAATTTTACCTAAGCTATAACTTTTGAACGCAGTAAGATATTGACTTAGTTTTGGTTTTATTTGAAAATAGACTTAATTTATTGGAACTTAGGTACACATTAAAACAGGACTCCTTTTTTTATTATGTGCAAATATTTTTTTTCCCACATCACCGTCGAAAGTTCATTTTTTTACCCTACTTTTAGGGAACAAAGTAGCGTTTTTTTGCCCTGAAAAATGGTTTACCACGGGAGTAAAAAAGTACATTTTTACCCGGGTGTTTGCCAACCTCGCCTACGGCTCGGGTGGCAATTTTACACCCGGGTAAAAATGTACTACTTTACTCCCTTGGTGAACAATGTACTATTATAACTTTTTTAAAGGCAAAATAATGAAGAATAATAAAGAATAATTAATAATTTGGTATGCATAACATACTTATTTTATAACGAGAAAAAAATGACGTCATTTTGAATTTAATTCATATTTTATAACTTATAGTCACTATTAATAATTATTCTGTTCTTTTTAATGCTTGAAATGATCTGTTTATGAAATTCCCGCTTTCAAATGCACGACTTCACAGCAATTTTGTACATACTTATTTATATTCTAATTGTATTCGCGAGTTGTACTTCATAAATCATAAATACAAACCCATTTCAGAAGACTGAAAATCAACGTTTAGTGCATCATAAAGTAAACGGCTTAAGCCGTGTAAATTTTGTTCGTTTCCGATTTCTAAATAAGCAACAGAGATTTTCCCACATTTATTATGAGCAACTGAACGTAATCACCAACAAGGCAGCAACGTGCAATTCTCAAAACCTGTGGTTACATAAATTCAATCCAATTTAAATCACCCCGAGAGGCCTCGTAACCTTGAGGTTTATGAAACGTTGCAGCGGTTTTCGTTGCAAAAATGGCACCTTTGCCGCCAACACTTCGAAAGTTAATAAAATGGATATGAAAATGAAAGTAGAATCTTTCAAAAGTGCGTTACGATGCCTGCGGCAGTTACTGACTTTACGAGCTGCACAAATTTAATCTAGGAAAATTGAATAAATCGCTAAGCTGAAAATCGCAAGGAAGCAAATGTAGGCGATTATTTGCGCATGCCGGTCTTGAACTTGATGTCGACTCGACCGATTTCCGCCCCGGGAAATTTTTTTAAAAGTCAAATTGCAACCAAGTTGCTTGAAGAGCAACCGCCCCACTCCCGCCTCCGTGTTAATGAACTCCGTAAAAACATATCGGGCCAATAAACATTTTGCCATTAGTGGAATTTATTAACTCTCAATGGGGTCCATGAATGGGTCCCAGCGGCTGGCCAGGCCCGAGCACCTCCCCCAGGGGCGAATTCGCGTGCAGCTTGGACCTCTTTGGATCGGTTTTTCTTAAGATCATAAAGAGAAAGGCGATTTGATCGCGAATTAAAATTAATACCACGCTTAATGCTGGCCACTACTGTTTCAACTTTTTCCCCTTAATTATTTCTGCAGCGGACGCGCCGGGCAGTCATCGGCCGCAGCAGCTCCCAGCGAACCAGTTTCCCAGATTGAGTCAATCCGAGTAATAATACAAAAATCGTAAACTGTTACTGCACTTTAAAATCTAATGGCACGCCATCGTCGATCAGGAAGTAATCAGGTTTGAAAATCATGCAATGGACTTTATATAATTGATTCCCGCGAGTTGCTCGCGTTGCCGAGGATGTAACGCTGCTCAGGTTTTCCACATATTTTAATTAGTCCGGTGCAGTTTTCTCACGAGATGGTCAAACATTTCTTATGATAGCGATTTTCTTATCAGGTGAGAATTTCTAACTTGATCACGACTTTGACGACCTCAGTGAACAGCATAAAGTCACAAAATTCTATAGAATGTGTTAATTGAATAAGAACATTTTCTTTCATTTTTAACCACATCAACTTATTTGTGTTTCTTTTAACTTATCTCTGCAAATGCGTTTCTTATTAGAGTAAGTACGATGTAGATATTATGACAAACTCTCTTTTTCAACTCTTGGTAGAAACTGCTATACAAAAACGTCTTAAATGTTTGTTAAACATGATTAATAATGGGTAGGTAGGTATAACGTACGTATGTTCAGGTAAAATTATACGATAAACATATGCAAATTAGATTTTACCTACATTTTTCAATCAGGTCTAAAAAAAATTTTTCATTTTGTAAAGTGTAGAGGTACCTCCTAATAATTTTACATACATAAACAGATGATTTGATGATGGAAAAAAACCTCTGCCAAGTAAGAGACGAATTCAACTACGGCAAAGGAAGTTAGTCTCAGTCATGATCAGAAATTATATCAACATTAGCAGTAGTAGTTTAAGTACAACGTATGGCTAATATTGTATACATCATTTTTGTGACAGACTTGGCGTCAAAATAAGATTAAAGAAGCTATTTTAATAGGGAATTCAAAATTTATTTGAAGTCAAATATTAAAAATGAAATCACATTCATAATCTATTCAAAAAACCATTTTAAAAGAAACTTCATTAGGATATGCATGGAAAACCGATTTCTGGTATGGAATCCTTAAAATAAAAAATTATAAACTTTAAAAAATTTCATGACGTCTAAATGTTACAAGTTCACTGCTCCAGAAATTAAATTCTTTTTAAAAGTATGTTTTGTTCTGTAATTTCAAATGTAATCAATATTTGTATAATCGCGACACTGACAATTTATTTAAAATAAGAAGAGAATACACAATATGCTTTGCCAGATGTTAAAAGTGTATCTTTGGAATGTCGCTTATTACGATATGACAACCACATGCCTGCTTTTGCTCTCTCTCTCCGACTTATTAGCAATTTGTTGTTTCGTACAAATGCAAGCAGACTAATTTATTAATAATAGTTAAGCCTACAAATTATTTGTGATGTTTTATTAGTAGACAACTTTTCTTCTCAAGTAGCTAATAAATGTTTCCCAAACGTTTTTTTAAATAAATAATAATTATTAATAGGTTGAATATAATTTTTATGATCCGCAATATTATTAGTCCATAATATTAATAATTATTAGTTTATTAGTTTAAGTCTATACGTTTTATGCATACCCCGAATCTTCTTTTAATTTTATGCCCCCTTCTTATTTCTCGGTCCTTTTTGGTAAGGTATGTATGTGTTGTGCTACTTATAAAAATTGTATTTTAAAAGTAGTATTAAAGACATTTTTTAATCAACTTTTTATATTTATGGTGGTGTGTAAATTGCACAATATTCCTATATTAAATTGCTTAGGTACTAATTTCAAATAAAAATTCTTTATTAACTGTCAGTTTACCTCATCAATATTGCTGAATTGCGCAACATTTCTGGCCCCATGGAGTTTCTCTAATACGTTTTTATTACTTTTAAATTCAGACATGACCGCTGGGCACTAGCCTCATAAATGAAAATTGTTGCTAAATGATTTCATAGCGGAGTTTTTAAGTATAAAAAGATATTGATTAGAAATATCAAAAATGGGAAACACAAATTTTAGTACCAGAATATTATAAATTGTCTTGCAACTATGAAAGATGTAAGGTTAGTAGGATTTTATGTTTAAATATGTGGAAAAGATATAGGCTCCAAAGTTTTTTTTGCTTTAATTTTCTACCTTCCTTAGACAATGTTTGTGTTAGTCAGCAGTGTATACTGATTGATTGGAACCTTTTATATTTTTCTGCATAAAAAACAGAAATTTGAGATTTTCCGTGCGTTATGGGCTCTTAAACTTAAGGGAAATTTTTAAAACTTGGATATATCTTTGTATTTGTTTAATTTGTATAGTTTTGTAATAACATAAGTCAAGTCGTCGTCTTGAAAAGCAATTTGAAGTTTCATATGTATGTCCTGGAGAAGTTTAGTTACATAAAAGAGTTTTTTTTTTCATAAGTTTCAATTTAGTCCAAAATTGTCTCAGAGTCTTGAACCGAATTCGATGTGAAAAAAACACAGTTAAAAAATGAGTAGACCGAAACAGATTTTGTTTTTTAAATATAATACATTATACTCACTAATAACGTATTTTTAAAGAATTCAAAAAATAGAAGCACTATTAATATAAATTAAAATATAAATTAAGACGTTCTAAAATATGACTTAAAATTACGTATTCTATTTATGGTTTTTGTTGCATAAGAGTGGCGAAAATCGTATTAATAATCAATAAATTCTAAAAGTGTCCTTATCACATCCTTATCTACACTCTCAAAAACAACCTACTCAAGAAAGGAAAGGTTTAAGCGCAAAACATCGAAATTTCTAAATCAAGAACCTCTCTTTGTATCATCGTCTACTTTCTACAGTCACCCATTTGTCGGTGACTCATTAGATATGAAACTCTTTCCAACCTTTGATATTGAATGAATTTATTGAATGGCCTCCAACTCAGTGGAGGTCAAGACGTAGCCCCAAGCCAACGAGGCCTTCCTGGAACTGTGCCCAAAGGGAGCACCTACGCCGATGGGGACATGGTGTTTAGCTGGGACTAAAATTTATAAGGAGACGCTGCATGTAGGTTATAGGACACTTTGTCATCGGTGCTTTTTCTGTAATATTTTGTGCATAAACGACATTCAATTCGTCTGGCAGCCGCTTCCTTACTCCCCTGTGGGAACTTCTCTCTATAATTAACTCACGCTAAATGAAAATGACTCAATCCTTTGAGTCGGCCAAAATAGAAGCAGTTTTAATTTATTATCCACCCGAAGACGCTAACTAAACTGTGTCAACATTTGTTCATCTTCCCGGGGCGGTAATTTGGTGCGCTGAGTTGACAAGCGATTAAAAGGAGCCGCTGGATCACAGTCGGCGAAGACCAATGCCTTGGGGAACCCCAAGTGCCCTAGTTTTAATTAAGACTCCGGAGATGACGTAGGGCAGTCCCACTATTCCCGGGAATCGCAGAGGCTGGAGACCAGCCCACAAATGCACACAGTGTTGCGTCACGTGTCGAGCCTGTGAAGAGGTGTTGGCAATTTGTTTAAGTAGCGCGATGGCGTCTCCCAATTGTATAATTTAAAAGAACTCCGCGGTGCGGGGAATTTGGATCGGAAGTAGAATTGTGTCACGCCGCAGTGTCTGGCGTCTTTTTAGTTACTCATAGAACCGATTCTGCCAAAAAAGTGCCAGTCTGGAGAAAATCGATTAACAGTGCAAGGATTTCTGTGTCTTCCCAAAGATGCAAAAGTACACTTACAGCCCCCAGAAAAATGTGGGAACGACGCCGCTGGTTAATCAGCCACTCCGTCGCGACGGTTCCTTATCAATTTAATAAAAGTTGTCGTCACTGTCTGATGATAAGCGATAAGCTCAGCTGTGGATCATATGTCGTACTCGTAATTCAGATTAAGTTTCATAACGGGTAATCCGCGTGGAGCACACACTTTTCACACTTTTCACTTTTTCTTGAGAGCTCGCTGCAGTCGCGCTAATTACGCGAATTGCGGTAAGTGCACGGGCGTGTAACCCGAAAGGAATTATGCAAACAATGCACGCGCACACCAGACAAAGCAGTGTCCGATAGTCACTTGGTACTCTCACGGCCGCGGTGGGCCTCCTCAAGGATTTTTTTCACACTAAATATTGGCACTAAAAATAGAGCACCCCACTAGCACAGGTACTTCGGCCGAAAAATGTAAAAATCTTCTGAAGACACTGAAGACAGCGAAGACAGCGAAGACAACTCACAGCCGCCGCGAATTGAATCAACAGCGCAAACCAACCGGCCACTCAGACTGTTGAGCCAACACTGAAATTTCGAGTGAGTGATTCACTGGCCGGGGCCCCATGGGAGACTTCTGAAGCCGCGGCCGCGCTCGTAGAATTCCAACGATCCGCCGGCCCGCCAGCGGATCCCGGCCGTTTACTCGGGTCGCGAGATACGCGGACCGCTGCTCCGAGAGGCCCGTCTTATCAGATTTTGATAGATTCCCAGTTGCGCGATTGCGGCTCGCGGACTCTGGCGAACGATCCGATCCGGGCCTCTGCGGAAGACGCCGAAATTCGTCTGGAGAACTCCGCGAGCGCGGAAAGGAGCCAGAGCCAGCCCCACAGCTCCGCGACTTGGCTCCGGAGTCGCGGCGGCTGCTCATGCGCGTGCCCCATGTCTCTACGGAGCCCCAGAGCCCCAAGTCCGAGCTCTAGTTGGAGTTCTATCCGAATTCTGCACCGAATGGATCTGTTCTACGAGAGAGCATTTCTGCACCCCCCAGCACAGTCACCCACTGGCTAAATGATGCCAAAAAGTACTTAGGACGAAAAATTGTAGATGCACGACTATTTTATCTTAACAAAAGCCTTCTATTTATAATAAATTAAAGGTTTTTTTTCCAAAAACTATGTAATACTTTTTCGAAAATTTTTGTATACATACATATATACTTGCAAAATAATGACTTACATTGATAATAATAATTACGAATAATGAAATTTTGTTGTAATTACCACTACCATTGTTGCAATGGTGTGTAACTGTAATGAAAAATAGGCTAGTAAATGATTACAATGAAGTATTAATCACTGCGCCTAAAACACCAATACAATTATCAATCTGCAATTATGGTAACAACAATTAAAAAAACAAAAACACTTTCATAACGGGTTCTTATTGTTACAAATTCGAAAAATGGCTTAAAATTGTCGTAGACTCAAAACTTTATTGCAAATTGCGGTCTCACCAAATATTAATAATTGTGCAGAAATTCCAGGCTCTATATCTTTATCTGAACATAATTAAAAATTCAAATTCAAATTTTTAACCAACGAACCATAGACAGACAGACTGACATAACAATTTTCGTAGTGGTAATTTTACTAAACATGACAGTCTCAAAAGACTAATCTACAATAACGAAATATTGTACATTACCAAGTTACCCAAAGTGAAGACAAGTTAAATGCACATACATATGTATTTAAACTATTTTACTTTACTTTAATTTCCCCCTATTTCTAATATATTAAAATTTTTAAATCCTTCTCTGATAAAATAAAATAGGCACGCAGTAAAAAAATTTCTGGTAAAGTAACGATCTGGTTTCAAAGTAGAAATTAGCAAATGTACCCACCATTTGTTGCAAATTAATTATGCATCGTTTTAAATAATGCAAAAATCCAAAAATTTGAAATATTATAATAACAATGTTAAACAAAAAACAGTATACGATACTTTTGCCCTTCTACAACATCTAAAATCATTGAAACATTTTTTAAGCTATGCTTTTGGTGTTGAAAATAGTTTAATTCCGATTGTGAATTTTTTTTAAAATTCTACGTTTACGTATCAAATTTACAAAATATTATATATTAGAAAACAATGGCTCACAACATGATAAATACAAACTTTATTATCACAAACTGTTTGTGCCTTGTGAGAATTCTCAGAGCTATCGGATGCTGTTGTTTATTAAGGGATCTGCTGAATTCATTGTCTTGAGATAAAGAGCATTGCAATAGAAATTCATTAATCTCTTTCTGTCTATCATAGCTTTTTCTTTTTCATCATTCATTTTTGTTAAAATATCTTCATGTCGCACACTTGATTTGATAAAATCTTTCAAAAGCAGCTGAGGTCTTCATACAAGTTATTCAAAACTTCCTCTACAAGATCATCACCCCCTAAAACAAAAATGAAGATGTTGAAAACTATACATATATTGTAATTCTCGACAATTCATAAACAAGAACGTTAATCAAATTATATAATTCATAAATTTCTATTTGGCCGAACTAGGAGGCATTTTTAATATTTTTATTTATTAAAATAGTGAGGAACTAGCAGCCTATGCGCAATGACCTTGAGGGATTATATAACCAAAGTATGATTTGAACAAATAATTTAGGACCTTTAAAACCAACTTTTTTTTGAGGTTAGGTTCATTTCATTTTCCGTGCCAACAAATGCAGTGTTAAAAATAAAAACTCCCAAAAAATTGAACAAATTGAGCTGAAAGCCTTCAAATTAATTAAATTATGCCTTCCGTAAAATACATATATAATCGATTTTTTCACACCACGCTCGTGAGGAGAGGAGAGCATCATTTATGCTGTGACTGTAATTTCAGCCATGTCGAGGTGCAAACCTCCAAAGCGCGATGCAGATTACTTTTCCATTTTCGTCCGATTCAGGCTAAGTAGACTATGTGCGGTATGCAAACAAATCCGTCGAGTCGTCGAGCTCGTTTGGCGTTAAAATTTAATTAGAACGAGCGGTTGCCAACGGTGCAGAAAAACGCTATTTAATGTGTATAGCAGAAACGCGTTCATTAGATCCGGTGCAGAATTCTATCTGCAACATGAAATTCCGCAACCCTGAACAGCATTCTAAACATTTCCACATTTGCGATAATCAGTAACAGCTGTATCGGGTTTAATGCACACCTTTACATAACAGATATTCGTAACTCCTGCTAAAGTTCTTAGCATGATAATTATTGTAGGAAATGGCCTCTTCTTATCTAATACTAAGACAATGGAGAAATGGAGTAGTTTATCAATTTCGCATCTAAAGTGGCTTGCTCATGTGAAAGTCCGCTGATACAAAAAGTAAGATATTTGTAATCAATCGGTAGGCAACTATTGAACAACAGTATCTTATTTTTATTTACTGCGAAATTAATAGGTTACCTTGAGTGCTTCTTTTATTATCTTTCAAGACTGCTTTTAAGATTTGAAATCTTCATTTCTAGGACTCTTTCAAATAAATAAATGTGAAAAACGCAACACCAAGAGGGTGAATAACTTGCGAATGATGTGCATACATTTTATTTCTATTAGTTACATATATATATGTATCTTAATTCGGCAATCCTCAAAACCAACGTTCATGAGGATTTCTTTTACTACGCGATTTGTAAAGAAGAGTTAAATACCGCAAATATGCTTTATTAGGTATCTGTAAATGTTTCTTTTCTTACAAAATATAGACAACACTTTGATTTTAAAAACGATCAAAACCAATACAGACAAAATGTTCCATATTCGCTTACTGGATATTCTTTCAATTAATATTTTACACAATTTATGGTGTGAGCCAACAATTTTAAAGTTAAAGTTCTATTCTGTTGTCAGATAATTTTAGTTCAACGTTTAAAGTTATCAAATATTACTATGTTTAAACAATTTTAGCTGTACGCATAAAAAAATGTGAATACATTTTCTAAAAGTGAATAAATACATTTTTGATATTTTTAAAATGTTTTTAGCACAAACATTAAAAATTTTTGCCAAATTACAAAATGGGTACATAAAACAAAAATGTTTTTATTTCGAAATTGCAATTTAAAATTTTGAAAATTTGACTTTAATTCGCATTCGATGGCTAAAAAAATTCTGATATCATTATAGGTATTTTTCAAAATTCATCTAATAGATTTATCTTGGATGCTAATGGATTAACTAAATAATAAGAATAAAGTTTTGAGTCGTACTTATAAGAATGGTTTCAAGTTTGTTTGCTATGCAGAACAAATTCATAAGCCGAACATATATTCGAAAAACTGATAACTATTACGTGTTTTGATATTGCACTTAATAATTATTCATTTATAATGTTATTATAGCAAAGATTTTTTTGTAACAAAATCTCGAGAAACCATTTTAAGTTTCGCTGAACTAACAATACTTTCTAAGTATTTTTCCACACTGTCAGACTTTTTTTCCTACAAGAATTATTTGTTGAAAATTATAAACTAAAATTCTTTGGAAGTTGTTTGAAGAATTTTTTCTTCAATTTAAAAATTAATAGAAAATGCAAATTTAGAAAATATTATATCTTAGCTGAAATATGAATTTACATAGAACTCTAAATCTTACTACTATTTATTGTTACTAACATTGTACATTCAAATATCTATAGATATAGATATTCGCTATAGCGAAATAAATAAATAATATAAACTAAAACAAATGAGCAATTACGCCTTGTATTTTTAACATATGGACATAAATCTTTATTATAAAAAGCGAAACTAATCCCTCAATTTGTTCATAAAAATTGCAAGCGGCATTCCTAATTTTGGAGGCTTTAGTAAAATATTGATAAGATTTTAAGCAACAAATTAAAAATACTTTCAATTTCTTCTGAAATAATCAATTGTTTCCATGAATTCCATTTAGATCGCAATCGTATGAGACGGAAACATTAATGACTCAATTCTCACTTTATGAATGCCGCAGCAAATGGGGTTTTGTTAACAGAATCAGCAATGCTTTACAAAGTGCAACATAATGAGGGAATAGCTAACAGAACTTCTCCGTCCCCCCCTCCATTTTCTAATTATGATAATTTTCCCATTGCACCGCACGACGCACCTGCCTAGAATGGTTCAATTTAGAATGATAGCAGCGCACTCACCTCGCGATAATTAATAACTGGAGTGTTCAGAAGAGATATAGTACTTCCTCGCAAAGTGCCCGGCTCACTGTCGGAGTGTTATTGAGGTGATGTACTCCATTATTACTCTTGCAACGCGCAATGCAATTGCTTCATGAGTTATTTGCACATAAATAATGCAGTATATGCAAAATGTCTATGATGCACTGCGGACAAACTTTTATATACCTTTGTGATTACGATGATGACCACTGTTGAAAGGAAGTATCGATTGCGTCCGCGGATTTATCATTAATTCTGTGAGTCATTCGCGACACATTATGAATACAAATTATGAATTTCAGCAAGACGCCTAAATAGGTTGCGGTTAAATTCACACAAAGATTCATCTTTGAGTAGTTCCTACTTCTTAATGAATAATTTTTTAAAACGTTGAAATTAATACAGATCTGTGGCTTAGCTTAAGCTAGGATTGCATAATTAAATACACACAACGAACAACTCTGATGCATTTTTAGATTGGATGTACACTGCATCTACATACATATGTGAAATAATTAAGTACATTAAGAGTTTTGGGTATGTTTTATAAATCATATCACTCAATTTCTCATGCATACGATAAAATCTTCTAACCTCCGTAATTGAAAATTTATAATAATAAGAAGAACCATCAGTGAGAGTCAAAAGTGCGGGTACACCACCAAAAATTCATTTCAACTTAGAATTAAGAATAGAATTAAACTAACAAATTTTGTAATGATTGATAAAAATTAAATCCATATGTATTTGTAATCAAGTGCAAAACCGATCACTTCAAAAACCCGAAAACAACGAATTTCATTACAGAATAACACGAAATTTAATTTAAAAAGTAATAATTAAATTATCTACAATATTTTTATATCTCATTTATATATATAAATAAAACATGCTTAGTGTAGTAACTGCAGCTTCAAACGTATACTAAAGTAACAGAGCTAATCTATAAACAACATTTTTTAGAACTAGGTTTAAAATAAACGTAATCTTTCGAGGATTCTAGATTATCTATCCATCATATATATAGGTTCATTTCAAATACAGCGCTATGATTATTTTCGATTAAAAATAACTGATTGTTCCACGTATTATATAAATATTTAATTTTAATAAATAAAATCTTCCAAAGCCCTTTATTGTGTAAACTTGTATATTATTTAAGACAGTTAATGCTCACGTAATAATTTTGAATAGCCTCGTAAGGAGCTTGTTAAAATACGCTAGTACTGTGTAGAATCCTTTTTACTTTACATTTATAGAGCAAATAGAAACAGTACTTAGAAAAGTTGTGAAATACTTTGTTTAAATTATTATTTCATTTTGATTCTAATTCAAATTCAAGTTACTGAAATATTCTATCCAATATCGGAGAAATCATATTAATGAGATATTTCCTTTCAACATTTTAAATGACTTTATCTATTAACCGTCATTACGGTTAAAGCTATAACGATATTTCTCAATTGTTTTTCTTACCCAACTATTGTAATTTAACATAAAGTATGTTGAAAAATAAAAAAGTTGCAAGTTTGTAAAAGTAAAATTATTTTGAACACCCTATACGACTATGAGTAATGTGAGAATTTTCTTAATTGTTACTCTTGTCGATTTCTTGCCATATTTATAATAGATATTTTACATTTAAACAACTAAGGAAGTCTTTGCCATTTTTCATGCATGAATTCAACACTTGTCGGAATAAAAAAGTATTATTCAAAATTTGTTCGACACGAACAAATTTCATTTGCACTCCATTTATTTTATCCATTAATTTATATAGCCTTCATGGTTAAAAGCTATTAATAATATTTAACAAGAAACTCGATATGTTCAAAGTTCTCTATAAATTCAATTAGAAAGAAAATCCTTGGAAAGTTTTAATATTTTTTACGCTAGCATGAGTTCTATGTGACGCTTCACTTAGTCAAATTGCAAGCAACAATTCAATTAAATTTTATTGTTGCTTATGACAACAGAGAAATTTTCTCATCAGGTGTATCAGTCACGAGTTAAAACAAAAGGGAAACAATGCGATTCTCTGAAAGCGACAATTAGCACGGATGCACAGAGGGCAATTAATTGAAAAGCGCCTAAACCACACGCCGGTTACTGTCTACTACCACAATTACGACCTGAAAGGAAACGCTGGGAAATCTTCAGGGTAAAAGTGCAATAAAAGTAAGGCAAGCGAAAATCTACCTTAAACAGGAAGATCAACGCGATTATGTTTAGCATTAGCATATTTTGAGAAAAAAGTTGTCGTGGTGTTTGATGCAATCAGTCAGCCACCTCAGAAGAAAGTAATTCGCCGCCGAGGTTCAGGTGAGCATAAGGTAACGAAAGTCAGCCTCATTAGCACAGCTTGCAACGAGGAGTTCAATGAAAGGTAATTGATTCTTTTTGTTTTGCTTTCTGCTGGGAAGAAGAAAGGCACCCAACGCGTTCGGGAGGATGTTTATTATTTAATGCAAATAAGTGAGAAATCTTGATGCAAAACTTGACTCACCTTAAATTAAGTTTAATATGCTTACATGCAGTGTGTACAAAGATCTTCCCATGATTCCTTTTAATTTGTATTTCTACTTTCGATTGAAACTGACAATTTCACCTTTAATTTAAGCGGAAAGATGTATAACGTCCGAATTAATGGAAGATATTGAGTTTAATTCAGCACTTTATTTTTAAAATATTTAATTACATTTTTAATACTTATCTTGTTTCGCCCTTCACTAAAATAAAATATGGTATTCTCAATAGGTGCGTTATTTTCACATCGGATCCGGTTCTGGGTTTTGCAAGAAATTTTGCATCGAATTGAAATTTTATAAACTGTCATGCATATAAAGATTTTCTATTTCGAGAAAATAAAATTATACCCACTTTGTGTCAAAACTTTAATCCAAGAATTTATGTGGTTCAAGATTTTAAGATTGGATATCATGGCAATATAGAAGGATTTTTCACAAATTTTAAATTCGAAATATATATGACGGATTATAACATTTCAATTCATAGCAAAATTGCCTGCAAAACCCAAAACCGGATCCGATGTGAAAAGAACACAGCTAATAACTAGTATGTGTAGGTTTAGTGATGGTCCTATTATAAGAACGACTGAACATACTTATTTGTAATATATGTAATAATTAATAAGTGATTACAGAACAGATCTACTGACATCCTTGACTTTTCTTCTTGCAGCCCCCACTTTAACCCAGTGGAAAATAGTCTAAAAAAAAATTATAAAAACGTTGTTGAATTATATAAAGGAATTGAACAGGCTTGGAAATTCATCCCAAAAGAATGTTGCCAACAACTAATAGAATGATTCTTAACCAAGAAAGTTTACGGTGGTCCTTAAAAACAAAAGTCATCTAACCAATTTAATAATATTAAGTTTACTTATGATAAGTTAAATTTATGTAGAGAATTTTTATACTATTCTTTATTATATCGCCTATAAAATTTAGAATTTAAATATAAAATATCATTGATTTATCATACGGAGATTATATTAATAGCAAGTATTTTCGGAGACTAGTATTCTAATATATGTAAATAGTATATTATTTTTAAATATAATGAAATTTTGTAAAAAAGGAAGAATATTTCTTTTCAACTTGAAAACAGTGCTTGGCAATTGTTCTTGATTCATATCATATTTTCTCAGAGATGGACAAACGTACAAATATGTATGTACGTAAAGAGGTAATTTTGGTAGAAAATCATCAACAACGCAAAAAAATCAATCAATAACTTCATTTTCAGAAAACAAAAATTATTGCATATTTATAAAACTGCGTAAATCTACATACATATGCTTATTTTGGACAAATCGATAACAAAATTAATATGATTTGTTACCACGCATCCCGTATTAGAACGTGATTATTTTTTGATAAACAAATATCCTAAGAATTGTTAATTCCATTTAGATAATTTTTGCGAAATGATTTGGTAATATTCACTAACTGTGATAAGAAATCCACAATAATAGTAAATCAATAATTATTATTGTAATCATAAATATGTACCTACAAATCATAAATACAAACTGTCATATTTTTTATTTCTTAGAAAGTGTTTTTATAAAGTTAAAGTACAGAGCAATTAGTGAACTTAACCGGTTTTTTTAACATTGTGTTATTAATTTCATGTGAGCTATAAATTTGTTTGTAGATATGTATGTTATTGTTTTCAAAATTTCAATTTTTATAGTTGAAGAATTTCTAAAAATTTGTAAAATAAACCGTTTTGACTCGTTTGAAAACCATAGGGGTAATTAACATAAAACATAAATAAATTCCGTTCTCGATCCTCCGGAAATTGATGCGATAGTGTTCATGTGAAAAAAAATTTCTCTTAAGAGATATTGACATTGTCTAAAAATACCTACTTTTATTGAGAGATATAAAGAATACACCCATAAATCACGTAAGGTGATAAATTTTAGGAGAAAAAATGCCTTACACTATTTTTCGGAAAGCATAATAGGATTTCTTGAATTACCATAAGTGAAAGCTTTGTTGATGTTGCAGACATGGGCGCTGAGATGATTAATTTTGGAAGCCCAATTTTAATGGGAATGCAACATTTGTGTAGTTAAAGGAATTAAAAATTCGAACGATATTACGCATTTACTACTTGGGCGTACCACTTACACCAAAGCATTTAAATTAATTAATTATGCAGCTATTTGCATACCAACAGGTGTTACGAAACAACTTGGAGTTAATCCACAGTCTTCACCCGCCTTTTAAAGTTCTTAATTAATAATTATTTCGAAAATGCATTGTTTCGTCAGAGCCGGTTATGACACGTCCTCGGAATCCAGCTAAAATGCAGTTTAATTTGATAAACGAGCAGCGACGCCTGCCTGCTGCAGCGCTGCGTCTTACATGTTGAAATGGCTGGATGTTGATAGACACTTGTTGCCGCTCCATGAAATATGGCGGGCGCGGAAACAATGGCCGCGGCGACGGTTGAAAGTAAAATACAAATCACCGTGTGAGATTTCCCCAGCGTCGAAGACGGACGCGGCGGCGGCGTCGTCGCCGTGTGCAAGAACAACGCCAAATCTTCAAGATTTTCACCTGCATTATGCTTGCCGGACGGAATGGGATGAGATTGCACAGCCCAGTTGAGTCGTCCTCGTAATGTAAACAGACAGCAATTAGCAATGACAAATGTGGGAGCGCAATGTCGTGAAAATTCTGTGGATGATGGATGCCCTCCTGTTCCAGAGCTACAGCAGTCGCTTGCATGAACTGGGAGTTGTGATTGAGATGTCATGTTGACGAGGTTTTCATCGTTTTGTAAGAAAGTTAATTTATATTGGCTTTAAGGAGCAGGTGTGAAAACGAAGGTAAATTTCAGTAATGCTTTTATCCAAAAGTAAAATCACATTAAGCTTTACTTTTTAATGATATTATATAATTTTTAACACAGTGAAACTTTTCCCTCATCGCTCTGCAGGAAAACGTATTCAAAAATGATTACCTATTTAATGGCGACAAGCACGCATTTATCGTGTGAAATGATTCAAGAATGAATACTTTATGAATTTTGTTTTGTGCGATTTGGTAGACCTTGCTGACTATTTTAGTTTTTCTACGTCAGCTTACAAAATATATACATATATCATTAAAGTATCTGTAAATTATTAACCAACACGCATTTGTGCTAGAAATTAATAAATAAAATTTAAATAAATATTGCAACACATGCATGTTTTGCACTTTTGTATGCAGCTATTATGTGTAGCAATTAGTTCTCACCAAAATAGATTTCATATACAGTTTTGATGTTATTATGTTTTGATTATCATCTGTTCCCTTCTAAAGTAGAAAAACATGATGAGCTTTGACAAATAAAAGTCTATGTTTTAGGTAAGGGAATTTTAAAACCCGCAACTTACATTGTGTCCGCAATGGCTACGGAAATGTATTCAAAACAATCAAAAAGTCCCGAATAATTCATTAATATAACCCAATAAATAAATTAGTGCTGATATACATAAGTGAAGAAAATTTTAATACCAATTATAATAAATATAATTAGAATTTTTGAGGTGTCCCCAAACTTAACACAAGTCGAACACTTTCTTAAAATTTATTAATTGATTTATCTTTTCAAGTTTGATTCTACCAAGGTCTGAAATCAAGAAATTGTGTGGCATTTATTTGAATAAGAGTATATAACAGTTTACATCTAAATTCTTTACCATTTATCGCTAGATAATTTCACAACATTCAGCGGTCATTGTCTTTTCAAGTTTTACAAAACCCATTGTGCTCACAAGTCACAACCTTTCATGTTGTAGCTCTCAATTTGCTTTTTATTCCAAAAGTATCTCACAATTTTGCAGTCCGTGCAGAATATAGCAGAACCTCAAAAACTTGGTCAAACGCTAAGCGTAATTTAGCTAGCTCACCTGAGCCCGCTGTGTCGGTACAATTTGTTCTCATAGTTCACGGCGAACGACACCTGACACGGTAACCGCTCAATTGTTATGGTCCACGTTGGATTTGCAAGCGTTTCTAGAGTCTCACGCCTTTTTACATTTCTTAAGATCTCAGTGGCCAGCAGCGGGGTGGAATTGCAGCCATTTAGCCATTCCCAGAATAGCGTTGTTAACCTTTCACGTCTTGATGCACAACGAAAGGTCGATAAAAATTCGTGGTTAGGTGGAGTCGCATACTTGAGGAGTTGGTATTTGGCGGGTTTCAAACGAAGTGGGTTTTCAAGAAATCATTACCACTGGTCCAGTTTAGAAAGGAAAATCGTGTGGACCAGTCGGGAAAAGGTCATTAAAAAGTAACCGCCAATAAAACATGTAGACACGGGATGTTCACGCAGAATTTCTGCATCAATAAACCTACAATTGCGGAAGAAAGTGTGCGCTGGCTGGAAAACGAGAGATCCGAAGAAACTCAAAGTTTCATCAAAACAAGCCAGTGCATCAAACCTGCTATCAACTCCGCAAATTACAGGTTATCGGAGGAGCCTCTAACGAGTGTGGCTCATTGCAGATGACTCCAAATTTTGCTAGAAAGTTTCTTCTATTTAAGGAAAGCACGTGCGTAAACAAACTTCTTTTGGACTGTTTACATTTTACAATAAGACAGCATTCGCGCGGTACGCGGAACCGTCGTCAGATCCACTCGAATGCTGCAGAAGCAGCCGCAACATAAGAAGATGTTTTATCCATTTTCAAACGCTCCAAGGAGCATTTCTTCTCCGCGGCTAAACCGATTCAGTTTTTATCATCTTCCGTTCATTTAACGATACAAAGTGGACGGGAAAAAATTGTTAAATTTATCAGTGCAGAACCTAACGAGATTAGATCGACTGATCAGTCTCCGCGGAAACCTGATAGTAGCAATGACCTGTGCTGCACGTCACCTCCTATTGAGCTGCTTTAAGATGCCATTCGAAGGAAAAAACTCTCCTTTGGCGGAGAAGAAAGATCTTCTCGTTTGCGCAATGCGCGACGACACTTTTTGTCATCGTCAAAGCGCGCTGAGCATGCTTCCTGACGGCTTCCACTGTATGTACTTTATCGTTCCTGAGCTCGATTAATCGTCTTACTCCGAAGACGATATCGTTTACAAATAATACCGGGCCGCATTTTCTTCGGAGGCTTGGCCGATGGAAGTTATGCATTATGCGAGTATCTTCATGGGTGAGTGACCACACCAAAAGAATTGGCCCGAGGAGGATGATATCTTCATCAGCAGACACGCACAATTAGGCTCGTTTGCTTGCGAAGACGTCTTGCACGTCGATAAATCAAATTTACTTCGATTTCCTACGTAAATACATACGAATATTATGTTACTGTTCGCGCAAGCCCCAGTTGTCTGAGATATCTTTCCATTTTATTTTGTATGTGTAAAAGTAAAGTTTTCTCTATTTGATATTTATTAACTACCTCGAATCACTTCAATGTTCATCTAACAAATTTTGATGCGAGCTCAGTATAGAAGAGAATACATATATTGAAATAGTTTCTATTAAATTTTAAAAAATATCCTTTAACTAGTTAACTGTTTATGACGAATATATTCGGCATAAAAAAATTGTATAATGTTGTATTATGAAAAATAAATAAATTGTATATGTTGTATTATTATTATACATTTGTCAAAAGTGAACTGGTTAATTTGAACGACGGACCTAAGGGACACATTTTCCAACAAGCTCGAAACACAAGCACAAGCTTTTTACTATTGACAGCAAATTGTAAAATTTTAGATATACTAAATTTTTTGAAAACTGTGTGTATTTTTAAGACAGTCACCACTTTATTATTATATACATAAATTAAATTTATGTAACATATTATATACATAAATGAAATTTATGTAACATATTCAAGGCAAAACTCATTAGTGTTTGATCGAAAGATTATTATTCTGTATCAATATTATTGGTTGTAAACAAATTTAGCATTGATTTTTGATAATCACTAACAAAGTTATGATAGTCATCATAAAGCACTATTTGTAAAAGAGCGTTGAACAATCCAAAAGAATAACTATACCAAAAATTATAATCAAAATGATTGTAAAAGATAAACGAGCAAAACATGAAATGTTAAGAGTTGAATAGAAAAACAATTTAAAATAAGAATTTATGAAAACCAGATTATCACACTATTAAAAAAGGTCACCCAACAGTGCGATCGTGCATACACTTCTCTGTCTAAACAATAAATTTTACAACATTTTAACAAATTTATATCAGTTTCTAAATTATGATATTAAATGCAACAGTCATACTTTTAATCAAAGTCGTAAAATGACCGTCCATATTTCATTATAGAAATTATTTTAAAGGTGACAATTGATAGATAGCTGATAAAATACATTTGCTGATGTTTTTTGAGAGTAACTGAAAAACAAAATTTTGTTAGTTGTATTTCTTTGTTCTTCAATTGATTATAGATATTATCGTTTGCAACTTTCGTTTACGTTTTCTATATAAAGAAAGAATGCAAATTCGCTATAAAGCGTACAATATCAATATTAAAAATCCGAGAAAAACGCTCAAATCCAATCAATTGCCAATAATCGATCAATCAAGGTGCAACGGCAGAAAATTGAGGTCGCCACAGCCTTAATTCGCCCATTAGATAACTGGACAACGCGAAAAAGAGGGACAAGGGGCAAAAACCGGGAACCTCCAGAAAAAAGCCCGCTTCCAGCAATCAAATCGACCAACGGGAGATAGGCGATCCGAGCCACTTACGAACTAAGAACCCTGCGCAGGTAAACTCAGGTGCGCCGATACCGCGGACGGACGGCTAGATAGCACTTTTTATTTTCAGGTTTGTTTCCTCCTCATTATCGCGATCATCGCTGCAGTTTCGTATTTGCGCTATCGGCCGGCAACAATCCACCAGTCCAGCGGCACGTACGCCGCGCAATTGTTGCCCGCACTCGATATCCGCGCAAATTACTTCATCCTCCGAAACATTACAGTGATTGGAAAAACACACGCCGCGAGGGAACGGGCCTCTCGCGGGCAACACGGAAACATCTTCCGTGATAATCTGAATTTCTTGCAATAACTGCCGGCCGCTATTAGATTCGGGAGCGTGCTGGACCAGTAGCGCATCCATATCTTATATTCTCTAGATGTCTAGTCCTGACCTAGCCCGGGCAAAGTCTCGTCAATCTTAGTAGATGTTTAAATATACCAACACAACTTAATTTAAAAAGTTACTATTGTTTTAAATTTTAGATCTATTTCGAATTATTACGTATGAAAAAAAGGAGCTATTTTTATTTTTTAACCGACTTCCAAAAAAGGAGGAGGTTATCAATTCGATTATGTCTGTTCGCGCATAACTTTTGAACGCGTGAATCGATTTTGATGATTTTGTTTTTGTTGCATAGCCGAAGATTTTCGAGGGGTACAACGATATGTATGAAAATTCGGAGGGGCCAAGGAGCGCCATAACAGAGGGGTAAATCGAAATAAAAATGATAAATGTCCTGGAATTCGTAAACAAAAAAATGACTATGGACGGTCAGCCTATAGTTGTGACAAACATAATATGCTGTGTTTCTTCTTGTTATTTTGTAATGGGTAGCGCACGGTATAAAATCAGCTGAGTTCTATAGTAAATTATTGCCCATTTAGTTATACATAATGAAAAGAATTTGGTCATTTAGGAAATCATTAATGACATCAAGTTTTTCTTGATTTTGCGGTCCGAACCCATGATACACATCGCCCAAATGAATTATTAGTACTAAAAAAATTTTTTCTAAAGAAAAATAAAACCGATTTCAAAAAATCCCAAGCCCTAAAAAGTATAAAATAATTATATTAAAGGTCCTCTGGTACTACTTTCAACATTAAATACAAGACTTTCCTAGATTTTTGAAGTCGGTGTGAAAACCTGACTTGCATATATTACCTCAATACTAAATAATTAAGGCTATCAGATTCTCTTGATTACCTAGTATTAGATTAATATTAGTCAGGTTTTCACACCGACTTCAAAAATCTAGAGAACTAAAAATTGCTCCATAAATCGTTATCATTAATCGAAAAATGCAAATTAAGTATTTACTAGTCGACAATAGCGAATACAAAATAATTAAGAAAACACCTTCAACTATCGAATAAAATTAAGAAAATTGAATAATATTCTCAAAAAACAAACACATATTACAAATAATTAACAATTCACACAATCATAGTTGATTAGTATATACAGTAAAAACAATAAACATAACTTTAAGTAAAATGCAATATCAAAATATTTAAAAAAGTTAATAAAAAGCAACTGTAAAGTCATCTATTGTTTTGTAAATATAAAAATTAAACTATGAATATTTAAATATTTGTGCGAGGTTTTGTTAACTGTGTTAGCATTGTGAAGCAAGAAAAATTAAGTTTGTCAATTCGACAATAAATATCGCAATAATTATACTTTAAAATACTGTAATACAAAAATGTTTGCAAAAAGACAAAGAAATGTTACTTTGGGAATTTAAAAGCTAGATATATGTATTTAAGTATGTAATTAAACCGTAAGGAAATGCCGCGTTTTCATGATTGTAATGTGAACACAAATATAAATCGTTTTATTATAAAACACGTTTTTTTTAATCTTGAATATTGCTAATATAGTTTGTCGTGAAACCACAAACTCAGATAATAATTATTTTTTCTTAAAAGACTGATGCAAAACAATAATTAATTAATAAGAAATAGATGCATGACAAATATACAAACTTGGTTATTTTCTTACCGCAATTGTTTTCTTCAAAAAGTTTTATAAAACCTTTTAATTATGTAAACCAGGGAGAAAAATGAATATTTCAATAAAAGATAAGTTAAATATTTTGGTTATGACTATTGGTTTATCATTGTTATTAATTTTTGAATTTATAGGTGTAGTTGCACAACATCTATAAGTTTGCGGCTTTGGCTGCAACCCAGAGAAAGATTTGTTGCCCATAAAAATAATTATTGCACAAACGACTTTCCTCAACCAAAGTCACGACATCGGTGGTGGCGAAGAAGAAGCATCGAAAGAAAGATCTGAAAGTAATGCGCCAAGTACATTTCCAGTTCGATTTTGAGACTGCTGCGCCACCTGCACTGCAATAGGTGGACCGAGAGCTTGGCCCAACCTCGCGCAAGCACCTTCCGGGGAGCTTGCTGCTCTCGTGCAGCTTTTCCATGGACGGCGGGGGCCGTGTTTGATGTTTGGTGTTTGGCGTTTGGTGTTTGCACAAAAAGTGTTCTTAGAGTAAATAGAAAAATCTGCGGTACTCACGGAAGTAGTTCAAGGTTTCCCGAACTTGATCCTTCGTCAGGCCGAGTCCTTCGGGAGGAATGGGCAGTGCTGGAGTGGGAATGAACCAGTCCTGGTTGGAATAGCCCCCGAACTGTGTGAGGGTGTCCGCGCGCACTCGGTACTTTGGGATCTTCTCCTCGAGCAGCGAAAATATTTCAACCTCGGGGATTTCTTCGCCGTTGCAGATATCTGTAAAATAAAATTAACAAAATTTGTTAAAAAAGAGATAATATTATATGCAGCTCTTTTTATAAATGTTCGTACTTTATGAGGGCTGCCGAAGATTCGATTATGATAATTCAATGTTATTAATTAAAGAGGTAGTCGATTCATGTTCGATTTTCAAAAATTAGATTATTTTTGTGCATATTTTCAAAGTTTAATGAGTCGAGGATATACTGTGAAAAAGTTACAGCAAATAATAGGGGAGAGCGTATATGCTTGTATTTCAAAGTAAGTAATGTAATGAAAATTTTCTTCTCCAAACTTCAAACGCGTTTTTCTCGAAACTACTGATGGATAAAAAAAAATATTGGACCGATTCGGCTGAAATTTTAACACAATATTCTACACATGAATGGTTCTGTCCGGTAGCAGAATTAAATTTTTTTATCCACTTTTTTTAAAATCTCGATGTTAAATCAAAAAAATCCAAATTTTGTTCTACAAGACCGCCATTTTGTTATCTTTCACTCAAATCATTTAAATAAGCTACGGGACAGAATGACAACCTTACTGAATAATAATCTTTTTGGAATTTTGAGTTCAGATGATTACAAAAGGAGCAATCAGGGGGCCCGGCCACCTACTTTTTTTAAGAGACCTATTTTACCTCACCAAAATGACATTAAAATATTTTTATTTATTTAAATAAATGTTTTTGTATTATTCAATAGTTAAATAATAACATACAATTATCATCAGAAAATTGTATTTCATTTTCCACAACAACAAAAAATCCTTAAAAACTTTCAAAATTTAGCCTCGGATATGAGACTACCCCCTTAATGCAAATTATTATAAAAACCAAAAAACTTACTATGGCACAAACTACTAAAAAGATTTTTTATAAACTCCCTCTTTGAGCAATATTGAATGCATCAAAAAATGTTTTCTTGTTAAAAAACCAATTGCAAAAATGATAATAAATTAAACTATATAAAAAAAATAACTTGGCTGTAAGAGCTATCACAGATGTTATAGAAAAATATTGATTATTGATTTGTTCTCACCTGCGATACCATTTTTATTTTAAAAGAAGTGTCTTAAATTTATGGCTAGGATTTCAGATTTAAGAAATCCAAAAATTATTATTATAACATTGTTTCTTAATGGTCAAAAGAAATGCAAATGTTATAGGCATATTGAAATAAACAATATAGAAATATAATAAGCATATATATATTATAGGATTAAAAATTACATAATTGTAGAAATAGGCAATATTTATAATTGAGAAAGTTCTTAAAAAGGATCAGTTATATCAACGATAAGTAGAAATTTTTTTACATTTTCGAACAAATTGCTATATCATAATATCTGAAGCTATTCACACAGAGATTTTAGTAGCATCCATTACGTCTGAAGTAAATCTTATTAAATATAATCAAATATGCTATAACGCATTAGTCCGTAATTTGTCATGGTTCTTTTATTCACTTTTATCAGTGTGTGATACTTTACTTTATTCATAAAGATCTTGTATATTTGGGTCTTTAATTTAGGCTACTGCCATACCAAAATCGGTACGTGAACACATTCTTTGCATTGTCTTGTAATAGTTAGGTTTAGCATGACTTCAAAATTATTTTGTTTGTTTTATTCATCATCTTGATAGCTTTGTTGTAAACTGTTATCCATTTAATATAAAAACGAAAATTGTTGCTTTTATGACTTTGGCACTAACTCTGTCATTTTGGTTTGTCGATAGTTTTTTCAAATTATCGTAATTATTTTATGGTTTATTTGGTGTTGATAGAATAAGTTTTTTCGTACAGGCCTATCATTGTGATTTAAAATTCCAAATACTAAAAAAAACTAGCACATGCGTCTTCAATTTTATAATCCATAGAATTCCTTGAAAGACCTATACAACTGCGATATTTTTAACCATCTTAATGCCCTTTTGATATCTCTTGCCTCCTATTTTAACACAGGATTACAATGATGAACTCAAATTAAAAAGTTATAAAATCTTATTGCAAATATCTGCTTAATTTTATATACGCAATTTCAAATATTGCTTCACAAATTCCATCTGATGCTATATTCTGTTTTATGAAAAACTTTAATTTGTTTTTTCGGAGATTGCCAATGAACAAGTTTTAAAATCAGCATCATATTTTTTATTTGTACACCGCAAAAGGAAGAGAAGAGATAAGAAAACCGGAGTTTGAACCAAATGTCTTTGTACCTCTTGCGGCATTCCGTAAAATAAAAAATCATCCGTACTTTACATTCCTAGACTGCTTGAACCTATTTTCAAAATTAACAGCATACACTCCTAATGTTATACAAATATTTAGTTTTATTTTCGTCCTTCTATGGGTCCGCGAGACATAATTTTTGAGAAATTCGAAGATTTTATGAAGCATTATGTATGTATGTAATCGGCAAAATTATATCTTGCAATACATTAATGGAACTAGAGGCGTATAAACCTTTGGCTGGTAAAGGGTTTTCCAACAGGAAATTTCATTGCTATTATTTAAAACAAAATATTTTTTAAGAAATATCATGATATTTTAATTCTTTATGATTTTCAAGACACTTTTATAGGAATTACTAATCAGAAAATATTGCACTTGTGCAGTTGCTTATTTTGGATGTTGATTAACATATTAAAATTCTGATTGAATAAATCTCTGAATTTACTTAGTAAACCACATAATTTATGTACAAATCATGCATTGCAAGTATTCAAGAAAATACAATCAATTTCAAATCACAATTTTGTAGAATGGATGTTGAATTGAAAAATAAAATTTGATGAGCAGCTAAAAAGTTAAAACAAAGTTTTATTTTAAGAATGAAGAAATAAAGGGATTGTTAGTGTTGTTACTTTACCCCCGGAGAGGACACCGAAGTACGAATAATAGTTACGAATTTGTTGCAATGAGTCTTTCATATAGTATGTTCCCAGCTCGATTCATTACACTTTCATTAAGTGGTTTAGTCATTCCATGACAAATGTAAAACATGAGAACCAGCAAATTGGACTCAAGATTCCCGACAACTTAGCAGCATTGTGTCATCTCCGGGAATAAATTAAATTTTAATTCCAAACAGCTCAACATGCATCGCGAAAAACATTATATATACACAAGTTAGCGAATAAAGGGGACAACACCTTCAAGAATTTGGCGGTACATTTAACTTTTGGCAGCGATGTTATCGGGCACGGAAATTAATTTTCCGACTAGGATCTTTGTTTTGGTTGGAAGTTCTCCAAGGATGAAAATAAAAAGGAAAACATACAAAACACACTTTTACACTTTCAATAAAAACTAAAACAAGAACTGGATAGCCGCAACGCTACGTCACAACAAACCAAATTTTAGTGGACTAGATAATCCCACGGGAGGTGGCGTTACGAAATAATTGAAAATTTCTACAAATGCTGAGGAGCCCAGTGCGAACTAATCTGCGACTTGCGTGGCTAAGTCAACTTCGGGGGAACGACAATTCGGGCGGAATCCTCCCGGCATCCGGCGGATTTGTTGTTATTTTTGTAGACGTTCGACCCGCGAGAATCGCTCTCGCAGTGATGCACCATCGCAAAATAGCTGTACCGCCGCGGACGGGGATTTCTTAAAAATGTTCTCTCAAGTGCGAACGTCGCACGCCGATAGGGTGGAAAACTGCTTTACGCGAGATCATCCACTTCAGACCCAGTTAATTCGGAGGCCTTAGAACGAGGATCAATGAACTGACTCATTCCGAAATATCTAAATTGGCGCGACTGTCCCGCCTTTGCATTTCTTATTTTCCTAATTTGAATATCTAAAGTTCGTAGACTCGGTACGCGCTGCAAGTGCACAAAATCATAATTACGACGCTTTCAAATCCTCCCATGTCGGGGATTTGCATCGGCTGAGCAGGTCATAATTCCGCTTCCATGGTTAATTTTAATTTTCTGTTGTTTTCCTGCGGCATTACTTGGTAATTACTTGCGATCGCACGTCAAGAAAGTCGGAGCTCATTTGCTCGACTTCCTCTTAATTAAAACGGCCGCTCGGAGCGTGTTCAGCTTATTGTCACTCCCGGCCCCACGATTGCAATTGAGGCGAAAACCGAAGTACGATAATAACATGTCTAATTACTCAAACAATTGCGCAGGGTAACTGACGGAATAACTTCCTATCTTAGTCTGGTCAAAGTATGGATGCTGTCGGTAATGCAGTGCACACCTTCGTGCATAATGCGATAAAAATTCTTCGGGGAGAAACACTTTCCTCTGCCACTGATTATTTTAATGAAATGAGCGCTGTGAGCATTGTGTGATCCGTGAAATCACTCAAATTGCACTCTACACAATGCATTTTCCTCGATAATTGTGTGAATTCTATTGATTTAGAGCATAAAATATACTATCACACTTCAATTTATGCTTCAAAGGGAAAAGCGATTTATTCAGATCCTGCAAATTAGTAGAAGCATTTCTATATTTTAACGAAAATAACAAAACATACCAGGTCACATGTTTATATTATTTCACAAATAAAAATCAACAAAATGCATATGTATGTATGTATAATTCATTGGAATTCTAAAGGTTTAAAAAAAGGGTACAAAGAGTCAATAAACTCAAAATCGACGACCTGCGTCAATCTCGTAAAATATCATGTTACATAATTTTGCTCGCATTAGCTTATTTAAAGGGAGGTTAAAGTACTTAATCAAATTATTTTTTAATTTTTTATTTTAATGTATAAAATCTCAAAAATATTGTGTCCAAATTTCAAGTCGATCCGAGCAAAATTGACGAAGCTATGAGCATTTGAGCGAAAGTTGCTCTTAACCGATTTTGGCTATACCTGCGGGGCCGCGCTTACCTGGCGTGCTATTCTTTCCCTTTATAATTCCTAAATTCCTCACATGATTCACCAGGTAACGCTGGGAGATTTTTTTTTTAAATAATTATTACTTTTACAACAACAAATGAGCCGATTTGTTTTTAGTAAAAATCAGCAGTTTGGATTCCAAGTACTCCCAAAAATTTGAAAAAACAAAAAAAAACCTCCCATGGTTGCCTCGAGAAACATCTTTTTCAACAAATGGATTTTGATTTTTTTGTTTCCAATAATTCTGTTGGCAGTTATGATGAACACCGCAAAACACCTTTTTTTCGAGCCGCTTCCGGAAATTCACCGTTACTTGGTTAATGATAACTATTTTACAATAAAAAAAAATTATACCTACAAATATGGTTCACATATTGTTTTATTATTTGTAAATTGAATTCATAAATTAGCACTGCCCGTATCGTTAAAAATAATTCTTGGAAACATGCCATTTTATCAACGAATTAACTTTAACCTCTCCTTGAAACTTAAAATTAATTGTTAACAGTGTTGTGTTTTGCCATTTTATTGCATTATAATATTTTCAATATTACACAATGAATTAAACGAACAAAATCCTTTGATGGATTTTTATTTAATCAGTATATATATAGCAAACATATCTACAAAATTTCATCCGAATTAAAAATGGCCGTCTGTGAGTCCATTTAAAAAAAAGGAAGCAAATTCCTCTGAACAATGAAAAATTAGTATTTTTAAATCAAATTTTATGCGATTCGTTTTGATGAAACAAGAATCACAACATGTAAACAATTTTGGGGTTGCTAATTATAAAATCTTTAGTATAATTTAAACTTGTTAATTTTGACTATATATTTGTTTTTAGTGTGCTAAGTGTATTATAAATCTAATAGTAATCGTTTAAGTGAAAAGATTCAAAGTTTTTAAAAAATAATTATTCATTTTCTACTAAACTTGGCTGATATCGAATTTAAATAAACTTTCCACGCAATCTCCAAAAACTATATAATTCAAACACATACATAGTTATAAAGTTGTCTATGATACAAAAGCTAAAACAAATTTATTTTAATGACGAATTTCAAAACTACACGAAGAAATTTGAAACTAGATGCGTATTGCTATTGCCAATCGATCAGTAAAGTTCGCGCGCATTTTGTGGCTTTCTTAATTAAGGACACAAATACAACTTGTGAGTGTGTTCAACAAATATAATACATAAATACGAAAAGATTTACCTGTTAAGCACGCGACATCACTTTTTTGCACAGGTGCCTTTTGTGAGTGTTGAAGTAAGCGTTTCGCCGGAAAGCCGGGCAAATGTTTCTCCAAGGCGGCCTGTGCTAGAGGACTCAGGGGGGTCCTTGCCCCGCACTGGGATGCGGTAAGCATTGGCTCGTACTGATCCTGGAATTATAAAAAGACATATCGATGTAATATGTTCTGCAAAAAAAAAAAAAAACACAAAATGAACGATGAAATTGTTACAATAGCTTAACAGCTGGATAAGATGGCCTTGCCCTGCTAACAATAATTTGCGTGCTGAGTTTGCCTAATTTGCCAGAGACAAACAAATCGATATTAGTCAATCGACTTTGCAGAAAGGCTATTTTTAGGGGAGGCAATTAACAACGAGCTCAATTGATTCAAACTGCGGTTGCGGCAAGATTTTATAAATCTTCATCCTTTGAATCACTGAAGCCTTCATGAGGACATACCAAATTAATATATATAGTATATATAGTTGCGATTTCGTCATCTTGTTGTTCTTAATTGTCGAAACCTGATTGATTTCGGAACTTAGAGTTTAGATGCTTTTTAGCTGAAATAACAACTGCAATGTAGTATTTCCCCAACTAAATACTGATAAGTACTGTGTAGAAAATTTAATGAAAAATAATAATAATTCAAATTTAAATAAAAGACAAAATAAAATTAGTTAATATTTTTCGATTCCTCATTGGAATGTTGACGGAGGATAGTTAATTTTTGATATTTTATTTACCATGTCTTTTATTATAAGTTAAATTTAATAGTTTAATTTGGACTTTTAATATGATTATTAAAATACATATAATTTCTCTGATGTGATTGTTTTGATAAAAACTAAGACATTTTCGATTTACATTTTATATGATCTTTTTTGCTATAGTTATACAAATCGGAGTTATAACTTCGGAGCTAAAATAGATTTTTCTTAAACAAAAGAGTACGTTTTAAGATCTTATTCGGAATTAATCTTTTTGAATTTAAAATTTGAGTATAATAATTTGTTAGAATTTGTTTATATTTAATTTTTGTTATACGCGTATTTTGCTCAAAAGATTACATTTAAGTAAAAAACTTTTATAAACGAGCACGCATCCCAATTTTGACATAATGAGCCGTAACTGAAAAATGACTTTCCGCCTATTAATAAGAACACGCGACGATAATCAATCAAAAAAAATGACAAACCTTGGAACACCTCATTGCATTTAGAGAGTGTGCTGACCCAAAAGCGCTCGCTATTTCGAGTAAAATTATTTTGGTTGCACTCGAAGAATGCAAGAGCACGGGCACTAGTCTCAAAATGCATAATGCTTCATAAAAAGAGCATCGCGCTGACATTATGCTGGCACTGGTCAGAGCACTTGGCCCATGTTGGGCGGATGAACTATTTCGATTTTGGATGGGACTGCATCCATCCCGAAAATCCCGAGAAGCAGGAAGGTATCCGGTCTAGAAATCTATTTCGAGTTTTGGGTTACGCCTTGATTTATGACTTCATTCGTCGTCCGAGAATGTCCACTAATGTGTGCGTTTTCGTTTCGGGCATTATTTAATAGTAACGATTTGTTGGGGACAATCCTCGGAATATGCTGATCTTTTTTATCGCAGCAACAATAGCAATGGGGATTTTTGTCAAATTTATCAAATCTCGTGGGCATTCGAAGGCGCCAATGTCTAATTTTCATCTGGATTATAAACATAGAGGTTAGTAGGTGGCATGCACTTTGCGGGGTATTTTTGGGTGGACTATCACTTGTGGGATTTATTTGGTACGTTTTCTCTTAATTTATTTTGCATCAATTTCATGAAAGTGGAAGTTTGTAAGTAATTTATTGAAAATGGCGCATTCCTACAAAGACGTTCTTTTTCGAACAGTGATCCCATTAACTAAATTCCACGAAAGTGGTATAGTTTTCGAATAAACAATTAAGGGGAAAAAAGCTTTATCTAATCACGTTGGACATGGCATAAAAATTAACACCTACGAAGCGTTGAAAATGTGAACTGTTTTTCACTTTCGTGACGCCCTCATTCGGAGATCCACGCTTAAAATTTCTAACGAAAGTAAGCGTCATTGGATGCTGGTAGAAAAATGTGGAAATAAAACATTGAAGCCCACGAAAAAAAAGTGTGAGATTAGGATTATTTTAGTAGAAAAGAAATTGAAGTGTTTCTAATACGAAACGAAAAAAAAATGTCTGAATGGGATCATTTAAAGAACAACAATTCGTTTTCTTAATTTCAAATAAACAAAATAGAAATAGCTGGTAAGTTTGTTCAACTGTGATTGGCTTTATTTTCAAAGTTTAGTTCGATATTGAAATATGTTCCAGTTCCCAAAATGTAGCTTTAAGATCAACATTAAAAATTTTAAATTTATTAGTTTTACATTCTTCTCAAAATTATGTCAAGATCGGAAGACATATTGAAAGTCATTTCAAACATCGAATTCATTGCCCTCCATCAAGCACCCCTGTTTAGGGTTATTATCGCGCATAAAGCGCCACAAAGCCCGTCAATTTTCACCGACAAATAATTTTTATTTTTAAACAGATACCATACGAGGAAAAGGATTCGATACTATTATACTATGTTAACTTCTTTTCATGAACGAATATTTTCATATGTTGTTTATTTACGTATATACACATGTATATTTTATTGATAATTATTCAGTAAATTGATAATATTAAAAACAAATTAAAACAATAATTAAAGGTGATCAAATTCTGCACAAAACCTACTGTGCTGTTAGAGTAATTTGAATTCATGAAAGCTTAATCGAGTTGTCACAGTGAAGTATATTTTTTTTGGAAGTTTACTTGTATTGAATGTTATTATAAAATTTCTAATTTTGTCTTATTATTTTGTTGTTGACACAAACAAATTTAATATGATAAATAAAAATATAAAAATATAAAATAAATACGCACTGTATGCCATACCAAAGCAAAGATGTAAGGCTTTAACAGCAAATGAACGACCAAGTAAAAGAAGAAATATTTCCACAGTTAAGGAAAATTCTTTAAGTGAATGAAATGTTTTCTTTAACTTTAAAAGTCGATTTATCCTGTCTATTCGATAAATCCATATATTTTATTATATACATATGAATTTCTTGTAGATATTCCCCAATTTGATGTTTAATATTTCCAATGAAATATTTACACGTTTAATTAAAACGTAGATTAATCGAATAATCTTAAAAACAATAATGTTACTATTAAAATTTTAATACAATTTTTTGTCGTCCCTAAAAGGAATAGGAATAATTAATATTTGTAAATAATAATTTTGGTGAACTGGAGCCCAAAATTCAAAACGATTTTTTTCTAAGTTTTATTTCTCACAATAAATATTCAGATACTTAGCCAAGATGTCTAGGATAGTAAAATTCGTCTTGTAATTTTCTATCCGTCAAAATATCGCTGCTAACTTTCTAATCATATACAAGACTGACCCGGTTTGACACCAGAAAGATGTATAGGAGCATTTTCAGGTAAAACATATCCAACAATTAAAATGGTGACGGATTCTGAATGGACGAGCCGATGGTGGATTGGTTAAAATCTACAGACGATTTTCGACTGTTAAATGAAATCTTGTACGTATGTAAATAATATCCGGGTTATGATGTTATGAAATGGAAATAACAATTGTCTCTTCTATCTTCAAATATGACAATATTTTTCGCTGTAGTTAAGTGAAATTTAATAACACTTTAATAGTATTATCAAAATAATGTAAACTGTCACAAATTAAACGATTGTTTGACTTTTACACCACCGTTTTATTGCAGAAGACCATTTAACGGTGCTGAGCCGACAAAATCGCATTTCACATGCTTGACCAGTGATACCCCGTTTCACTCGCACCGGGGAAAATGTAAAAACGTTATTTCCCCTTTCATCGCTGCAATTATCCGCTTTTGTAACTACCATTTTTAAAAGAAAAGTAGAGGCAACGAAAAAATTGTTTCATTTAACAGAATTCTTATAAATTTGACGTTTTTCCCTCTCGACCGTTTCTGAGACGCATTTTGTTTAATATGAAAGGAATACAGAAAACGACGACAACGGACGAGTAATTAATACGCACCCGCCCCTAAACTAGAAACGCTACTCCATCAGATGCTTTAAATTAAGTCAAGCGCAACTTTACGGTTGCGTTAATAAATTTACACGGGAACTGACAGAAAAGTGAAGACAATTGTAACTCCTTGTCGCAATTCTCACTTTAACTTGTCCGCGTTAAGTGATTTCTCTGTACTAAATGTGTGGAACTTCAAGCGAATAAATTTCGCAAATCGGGAAATAAACAATTAGACATTTTTCGTAAGTTCAGCCAATTTTTATTTTTGTTTTTCAAAAGCAAAGTTTAAATTTATTTATAGAAGCGCGACATTTCACATATTATAAATTATGCTTTCTTTCTATGGGTGGTTCTTTATGTTTCCGGAATTTAAATTTGGTCGATGAACTAATGTTTGGAAAAAGCGAAATATTTTCTTCTCAAAGATTTTTGTCCTATATTTCGCAAAAATAAATCTTTAATAGACTCAATGAACTAAGAACTAAAAGTAAAAGATAATAAAATTCGTCTTCTGCGAATGTTTTTGTAAACAAATTAAAATGTAATAAGATTTCAATGCTATAATACCTACTAACTCACTTAGTTTTCAAATATTTATTCAAGTTTTCTAAAAATATATATTAAATTTTAAAACCATAGGCGTACGTTCATTTAAATTTGAAATAGTAATATTTCTGTTCACTAAGTAATTAAACTTACGATTAGGCTCCGTCTAGAACGATGCAATTAGTAATAACCATCTTACGAAACTCTATAAAAATAAATTTGATGAAGAGCCCTTAATGCATTCTAATGAGTGTTCACAAACCTATTTTGCCTTCCATTTAACAAGTTCAAATATGTGGAAGCTCAAAAAAGCCATTCAAGTACGTGTAGGATGTCATCAACTTAGAGCAGGTATTAATATGTTGCAAGAAGAGATTTTTCTTTCGTAAAGATCGTACAATTACTAATTTTTCTCAGAACAATACTGGATTATGGGGTTTTAATAAATAATATGTAGTATTTCTTTAGGTTTGGTAAAAGGATATTATATGTATCTATATATTATTATGTTGTACGCCTTTTGTACATATATTATTATTTTACATATGTACATATGTATGTGTCGTCACTCACAACAATCTCACATCAGCACTATGGTCCTGATGGAAACTCGACCTAGCCGCATTGTGTTGGGAATTTAAACAAATTCTTAATTGTTAATATGTAATTCGATGCGTGAGATTGATTTAAAAGATTTCGGTAATGTAAATTTGGGATTTTTTTCTTCGAGATTTGCTTGATGCTGTACTACTCTTAAACGAATAAGTTCACATTCGAATGTGGTTTTTTTCTTAGACGAGTTATTAGACAGAGAAGCTTGTTTTCAGAAAAAATTCCGATCTTCCCATACAAAACAATTGCAGAGCGAAGAGCGAAGGTCAAATTTTTGGTATCAAAACTGCAATTTTCGTGGCCTTTCTCGCTTGTTTGTTGACGAATTGGATCGTAAGACCTTGAAGGCTCAGCTTTCTAACACATTAACAATCAAAACCCCACTATATCTCCCAAAGGATTTATAAAGCATTTTCCGGGTTTACACTCTCCATAATTTCAATTACGACTTTACTGATAAAGGACTGTTTTTAGGGGAGAGGGCATGTTCGAACAAACGTTGATCAACCAACTGACATATCCCTGTACATATCTTGACAAAACATCTCGTCTGTAAATTTTAAAATAGTTTCCTACGGTTTAAAAAATTTACAAAAATACTGTTTCATAAAAAAATGTGTGATATATTAAAAAACAAATTAGGGGACATTTCGTGCTCCTTTTTCAAATGTTGAACCTTTTTATAATTAAGGACGAAATTATCTACAAAATTATCACGCAATCATCATCAAACTTAAAACCATGCAACATAATACTGCAACTTACGCATTTCAGTTTTCTGAATTTTCGCAATTTATCTTTAAGGAACGATGTGCTGGCGCATTTAAAGTACAACATGACATCCATCCTTTCCAGACGAGTTACGCGTCCCTTAAAGAATGGACTAAATGTAGATAATTTATATTGAATTTCAAAAGAGGTTATAATCTACCTAATGAGAAGTACTTCAGTGTCTTAACTTCATTTCAAAAAAGTTTACTTGCGGAAAATCAATTACGATTAAACGATGCATTTGCAGTTTACAGAAGCCATATGTGTCGTCCTACTAACTTTTCACTGCCAAGATCATTCATGGTGAAAGTATGAATCTATTAACTTCTGCAATATGTCCGCACGTAAAATATTGTCATTAAATTTCCATCAATAATAATTTTAAGAGTCTGAAAGTAAATAAGTGCACTAGTAAAAGTCTCAAGCGAATCCACAAGACGGAAGAGCCGACTCGCGAAGCAGCATCTGGAGTCTTTCACCTTAAACACAATTTGCTTCCTTGTCTTATTCTGTGACTTGCAGTGAGGTGTACAAAAGAGTCCACTAAAAAATAGCACTTATTACATAATCACTGGCAGTAAGCTTATTATCCAATCAGAGCCACCAAATTGGCGTTTATTTAAAGCAGATTTCTTAAAGTGCGCGGCACACCCCAGGTGAGCCGTGCGAAAGTGTTAGACACACTTTTCGTGACGCTAAGCCATTAATTGAACCGGTTGCAGACTTTCTTTTAATTTTGTGGCTGAATCGCGAACTTTTTTCAATAATTGAAGAGTACTTTGTCTTTTACTTGAAATTCAATGATTCTTGAACGACTTTCAACAATTGAATCGGCCCGTGTGAAATTCTTGCGTGCTCTCCGATCCTGAGATCGTCTCACTTGAATCTTTTCTCGGCCGAGATTCGGAGCAAAGAAATAGGAAAATTTGGCAGTCGAGTGCCAATTGCATTTTCGCCGATTAGATAATCAAATTTGGGCTCTACACTGTTTGGCGTGTAGTTAGCGAGTGAGATCTCATTGACAGTAATTTAATGAAGTATAGGGGTTACTTAAAGACAAACAAGAGATATTTGTAGATTGGACACTCACAAAAATACCCTCTTGGAAATACCGGCTTTAATCTGCAGTGAGTCATCCTTGCAATTAAGATTTTGGTCCCATTTCGAACCAAGACGTGAACAACTATTTTGTACCACAATGACTAATGGCGGTCTTTCTTTTTGAACTCTTATCAGGTGGTTACAAAATTTTAGCCCTGTTCACTGATAAGTTTTAGCTTATATTGCCGGCAATGAAACAGAAATAAACAGATAATTGCCCAAAATTGCAATACACAACCCATGATTACATAATGAATTAATGGATTAATCACTTTAAAAACATTTTTTGTACCGCTCATAACTATCTGTCTACCCCACTTTTTTCAGATTTAACTAAGGAATCATGTAAAAACTGTGGTTCAACTATTATAATATTAATTAATACGTTATTTCAAATAACGATAACAATAAAACAAAAGATGATTCAAACGAATATTACCTACTAAAATTTTTGATTCAACAATGTAACCACTTTGACTTGATAACTGCCAAGCAAAGTTTGGGTATGCTCTCTATCAGCTTTGACAAATATTCGTTATCAATTTTGCGCCATTCGCTTTGTAAGATGTTTAGTCGAAGTCGACCACTGCTTCTTTACGTCATGTTCAATTCATGCCACAACAGCTCAGTAGGGTTAAGATACTGACACTGAGGTGTCCAAATCATTGATTTAAGTACTCTTACTAGTTAGATTCTGTGAAACGAGCGAAATATAAATATCATAAAGCAAGATATCAGAATGTTGGTTTTTTATCTTAAATAAAGTATTACTAGGATTCTTTATTGTAATAACAACAGATAAGCTAGGTAGATTTTAGTAGTATTTCATTACATTATATAAAGTGGATAAATAGTTCTGAACGGTAGTTGTAGGCAATTTAATCCTATTTTACTATGTTCGAAATTGTTAAACAAGAAAATTAGGAACTCGCCAACACCACTTATTTTACGTGATGGATTGCAATAGGTGCCTAACTTGTGCCAGAACACGTCCGAAAAATTGTAACAATTAGGGTCCTTGGCCGTGTGTTAAGTATCAGCCGCTGTCAACACACGGCCATTTCCCTGAATGAATGGATTCCAATGGGAGCAAACTTAAATGAAAATTTTCAAATATAGATAAGTGTGTAGGCGCAGGTTTGTCGCTCTGGAATTTTCTAACATCTTCAAGAATTAGAAACGACAAAAATTCCATTGATTTTATGAAATTTATATTTCAACAGTGTCAGACAAATGCGATGGGCTGAACATAATCAGCAGCTTCTGAAGTAAATTTCCCATTCGTCTGATGATTTATTTTCAGTTCCAGGAAATCTTTGACATACTTTCTCATTAAGTCTTGGAGAATTTCCACATTTTCAAAATGCAGAGTGCTTTTTTTTTCTCAAGAAGATCAACGTATTATGTCTAATCCCTTGAAGTCATCTGCAGAGAAAATAAGGTCCGATTACAACACTTATTGCTATTTCTAAATATTTTGAGATACATTATGTGCCATACACTTAAAAGATACTTTAGAATGGAAAAAAATGATTTTATGAATATGATAGTTAATAATAGAAGCCCGTTTTAGAGAAAATAAAAGGTGTATAAACTGAAAATTCATAAATTAATCTGGTGACCCCTTCAATAGACGAGTTACAATATATAAATCTTTGTACATTTAACATAGTATAATATTTATTTTCATTATTCAAAAATTTTTTTTCTAATTTATGACTTTTATAATTCATTTTTTACTTGCACCACAGGTTGCACCTATTTATCTTTCATCACTGCACATTTTTATGTATTTACCAGATATTGATGATGACAAACTATTTTCCTATTTCTTATTTCAGAATCAGTGTCCATCGCAACTTGTGAAGCCTTTACAAATTAGTTTTTTGCAAAATGTTAGCTACTTCGACTGAACTGCATAGGTTTTGTACAGGATGATGGAAAACAGACCATTCTATAAAATAATTAAAACATAACCATCAAATGTTCAATTCAACCAAAAGTAAAAGTATTTATTATATAGTATATGATATTTGTCATTTAAAAAGGACATATTTGAATCATATTAATTAATATGTGATTACGCCTTACTTAATTTATGTAGATTTAAGTATAATATTTCTATTTGATATCGGTGATGTGGACAGAGAAAAATACGCAAATAATGTTACATCAACTTAATTCTTAAAATGTTACTTCAATTTGAGTGACAGCAAATGAGAGACGAAAGCTCAATTTCTTCAAAATTGAATTGAATTTTATCACAAAGTTAATGGATTTATGGAAATTTGTTTTAATATTAATAAGTCACACTTTCACGTGCTTTCGCAAAAGGGTCTTAATGGTTCTTTTTTAATAAAGGTTCTACCAAATACAAGATGGAACACTTATTAACTAAGGGTTGAGAAGCTGTCGGTGAAATTTTGATTCGAAGCCCACAGAGTACGATTCTTTGTCTGTTTTTATCCTTTTTATTTCTTATGGCTTTTTGAAAGCAGACATTATATATATTATACAGTGAACGAAATTCCCATAAAATCACACTTAAATGTTGAATTAAGTAATATTAGACTAAATATTAACACGGCATTAGTTGTCAAAGTCGTATAAATTTATTAAGTGATATAATTTCATATATTTTTTGGGTCACAACAATAAATAACTGAAAGAAATTAACAAAATTTACTTCATAGCCTGCAAACTGAAGCGAAATTCCCATACAATCAATAAAAGTAAACAGGTTGCAAGATAACATAAAAACACTTTTAAACCTCTTAAATCATTTTTAATATTTTGTGTAACCGCCTTTGTTAGTTATTACTTCAAAAATTCTTTTTGGCATAGATTCCACTAATACTTTTAGTTCCTCTGCTATAATGGATGTCCAAGCGTTATCAGCAGCTACTTTTAAATCTTTAACCGATTTATATTGTTGCCCACCATTGTAAATTCGCCGAGTTAGAATTCCCCAGAGGTTTTCAATGGGATTTAGATCTGGACTTCTGACGGGCCAGTCAAAAACCGTTGTATTTTTACCTGCAAAAAAATCCCTAACTAATCTAACAGTATGGATCGCAGCCTTATCCTGTTACAATATAAAATTTTCACCGCATAACTCTTCGGCTCTTTCAATCAACATTTCGTCGAGAAGTTCGGTGAATATTTTGAGTCCATTCTCCCAGAAATAAGTGCAAGTTTTGTTGTACCAGTAGAACAAAACCCAGCCCACACCATAACACTGCCTCCACCGGATACGCGGCTCATTTTAACGGATTCCTTTAGCCTTCTGTCATGCCAAGGGTATTTGAAACCGTCAGGTCCATCTAAATTAAACTTTTTCTCGTCGCTGAAAACAACTCGCGACCACTCCGATGTCCAGGACATGCACTTCTTCGCCAAATTTAAACTTGCCTGCTTGAGTTGCTTGGTTAAACATGGTTTCGTATAGTAATTTTTGTACACCAACTTATTGTCGGCTCTTAAAAGCTGTTGTACCCGATGTGTTGTTACTGGTAATTCAACTCCTTAACTAATTGTGATGCAAACACATCCTGCTTCCTGACTGTCCGAAAAATTAGTCGTTTTTGATGATCATTTAAGTTTTTATTCCGATCATGCGTCGCATTTTTTCCGTAATTTTGACCAAGAAGCATAAAATTTCTTACAACGGCTTGTGATCTTTGCATTTTCTGTGCAATTTGCCGTTGTGAAAAGCCAGCATCGCTATATGCTTCGATTTTGCTCTTCTCTGCCTGAATTAATACGGATCCTCGTGGCATTTTCCGTAAATTTATTTATTTCTTATAAAAATCGACAACAAAAGACACAATAATAATTAAAATGACGAAAAACGATGAAACTCACCTTTTCTCAGTTTTATTTAAAAAAATATTCATTTTTTGATAGAAATATTTAATAAAATCTCACACTGAACACTTCTGATTTTATGCGAATTTCGCACCGAAATAGTACACGTGTTTACAAAACAGGCAATATGGATGTGTTTAACCTAATGGTTCTTTACAAAGGGCCTACCATAAAAATGTAAATTCGAAACAAATATTCAGAGTGCAATTTGAAACCCAATTTATTACAATGAAGAAGATTATCTTATAATACGGCATTGATTTTATGGGAATTTCGTTCACTGTATATATCTATATTATATTATCTGTAAACCATATAAAATACAGTGGATTATATTTGAAATGGTATTCTTGGAACTTGCACATATATAAATAATGTGCTAAGCGATACCCTAAATTTATTCTGTTTATATTTATTTATCGAGGTATGAAACGATCAATGAATTTACAAAACACACCTCAGCGAGTTCTCAAATTCAATATGTAATAAGATTCTGAGGCAAATTAATATGAAGAAAAGCCTATGAAATTATTAGATCTTACATATATATACATTTATATTTTTGAATTAGTGCTTTTGCAAGCTTTTATCGACGAAATTAAGATTTTTTTAATAAGATGGGTAAGCAAATAAGACTTGCAGCCTGAAGACTCTAAATACTCTCGTCGAGAAGTAATTCCATATAATAAGAAATCAATGGTGTTTTATTTACTTTCCTTTTAATTATAAATTGTTTGCTAATTTTTCTTATTTCATTTGGTAATATCAGCGTCAAGCTATAATTCTGTAGCTGTAACGAGATAAATAAATAAACTACTTATGCTATATCAACAAGAAATAACATGTAGGCTTTGATAAAGTTAATCAGTTGTGTTCTAAAATTATATATTATGTATGTAAATAACGTTTCATTTTTACATTTTTAAAAAGTTTCTAGAATCGATGTTTCAATTACAATGTGTTTCAACACTTCATTTCATCCTACATCTGTATAATGTTCAAAACTCCGGGTTAGGCATTTTCGTCGAACAATTATTAAAGCAACCTATATTTGACAATAATTTCGTTAAATTGAAAAACACCCAATATTCCTTTCGTCATAAAAACAGAATAAAAATATTTTAACCTACATACATATGAACTAATTCAACTTTACTTGACTTATAAAATTAAACACCACAAAAAGATAGTATTATTTTTATAGGGCTAAAAAAATGCAATCTCAAAACTAGTTCTACAATTGTTAGCGGAAATTCAGCCATTAAAGAATTATGAACAAAGAACTTTATGAACATTTTAGATTGAATTCATAATATAAATATCCTCAACAGAGATGAGACACGACGACACATAAAAATAGTGTTTCAATAGTTTTTTAATATTCATTAGCATACACTTAAAATAGTCAGCTAAAACAAACATTTTCGCATAAATATTTATTCTTTAATCTTATTTTTTATCAATTAATGAAGCAAAAATACAGACTACCGCCTTTCATATAAGGTCAATACGATCACTTTTGAGGGAATTTCATCTTTAACACTGAGTTCATGCAAAAATGCCCATGGCCTTTTAGATTCAATAGTCAAGATCTTTGTTGAACTGAACAAGAAAACTTTAGAAGAGTTTGGGCTTTCGAATAGTTGAAAAACGAAACCAAAAGATAGTTACTGCTGAATATTAGAAAAGCGCTCTTTCCTTGAATTATTTCAAGCTGCACTGAATTTCCCAAGCCAACCAACCGAAGCGAACAGCTGCTAGTCTCCCAAAGAAATGAAATGAGTCAGAACGCTTAAAAAATTGTCTCTGTAGATAACGACTACCTGAGAGTCCATTGCGATAAAATTTAATAGTTCTAAGCAACTCTCTCATTGATCGGTTATTAGGCCTAGAACTTTGGTGGAGTAATGAGGCGATTAAAAATCAAAGCACATACCGTCGCCCCATTGTACAGGCACATAATTAATCATTCGCACTTTGACCCCACTTTCCACTGTTTTAAGATTTACAAAATCGATGTCTATAAAAACACAATTTGCTCCAATTTCACCTGATTGCCCGGAGGGAGTGGTTCTGGTTCTTCAAACGTGGTTCAACTGGTGATCTCTTCAAATTTCGCGGTTCATCAAATAGAAGGGTTATATGTGTTACGCGGCACGTACTCAGGTGCGCACTCTTTAGAAAACGTCAGCCGCGGGGCAATGTCACGGGAGACGAAGGTAGCTTTACTTCGACCAGGTAATTGAGCGCCGTTGATTTTCGGTTTGCCAATTCGCGGCCAGGTGAGGCAGCCAATTCGCGAGCGCGAAATCGTTTCTATGGAGAATTCAGATAAAGAACGCTTTCGCGGGGCGGACGGAAAATTGGTTATTCAACTCCGCTGTGTGTCGCGATAATACCTGCACACCTTCTAAATAAATGGACATTATCAACATACGAATGCAAATTACGTCAGATGCAAACGTGCAATTGAAATAATTCAAGCGCACAAAGGTGATCTGCATCTTGGTTGGTTCGAGGTGGTGTTATATTATCCAGTACCGTCAAGTGATACCCGCTTTGATAAAACAATGTTTTATTGCCGTAACATAACTTTTGGTATCGAATGGCAGCTCTTTACCATAAAAATCGTGTGCGAGCGCATTGCACTAGTTTTGTAATCCGTGATCTATCAAAATTCCCTTCCTTCTTTGGCATACTTTCATATAAATTGTTAATTATATTTCGTGGGTGGAATAATTCACTCCAGCTCTATCTTCCGTTAAAGTTGATTTATTCTATCAGGAGCCATAATATAAAAACTTTCACAAAAGTAGTAGTTTCTGGATTTTGTCCTTTTCTTGCATTATAAGACCTTTCTGGGTGCCAAACTTTAAGATTCAGACCAGTAGCAAATACCCTATACCTACATACATGATTTGATATGTCCGTCATTGTAAAACTACATTTTGAGAGACCGAAATATATGTATGGTTTGCATTGAGTTAAAACTTGAATTTTTTACAGTATAAACTTTAGTAATTGGTATTTGAACTCGATACCTTTAGTCAGTCCTCAGACAAAAAATGTTGATGGACACATAGACAGGCGGACAACAAAAGGTTCCCACAACTCTTCCAATTGCCACTTTAAGAACCGCAATTATTGAACAGTCCTGAAACCATTCAACTAAATTTATATGCGATAGTCCACCACATTCCAATGCATTTATATAGGTTTATTCCTGGAAATCTTGCATGAGTTTTTTCGAATGAAAAGCAATCAAAAATTATGGAAATATTGAAAGGCAAATGCACATTCAAAATTATAAATTCATATACATAAGCATGAATGTATTTACTTAAATGAAAAACCTACGGAATTTACAAATTAATATTTTTCTAAATATAAAGCTACTATAAAAAGCCGATTATAATACCTACTTCTTCATAATAAATGGTGCACAATTTACTAAAAATGTATCCTGTTTCACGCTTGAGTTGACAAGACAAAAAAAGATTTTTAATAGTAAAATTGCAGCCCCATAATGTTTACCTGTCTATTTATCTAAAATTAATAATTTCCTTACCTTAACCCATCTAACTTTCCAGCAAATTACAACACTGGTGTTTATTATTTATAACTATAAAATCATTTCACAAATAATTGTTCATATAATAAAAAGAAAACATTTAATTCCAATACCATTACTTTAAATCTCCATAAAAAAAACTAGCCAAACTTTAATATAAAATATTAAAAATAAGACTTACTCTTCTTTTGTTGAAGTCAATCTATAGCCGCAATTAAAGCACTTCGTTCGTATATTTGCGTTAAGTAATGAACATGCTTAAGCCTGAAATAAAGAAAAAGAAAACATTTAAGTCGGTTTTAAAACTTATATATATTCCATTTAGTACTGAAGTATCTTGATTGACGACATTAATAGAAGCTTAATTATATTATACTTATATAAAACTCAGAAATGATATTCTCGTATCAAGTATTTGCAGTAATCTTTTAATGAAATAAAAAATTGAAATCTTATCACAAACAGATTGTAGAAACAATAACTGCAACACACTCTCTTCAAATCGTGGCGTGTGCCTCCTAATGCGTAGCCATCCAAAAACGAATTTGCAACCTTGTTTAATTTAAAAACATTTGTTAAACCTATTGAAAACAAACTTTCTAACTGGATACCTAACTTGTAATCTCAATCAGGTCTTTTAATCGTAGAAAAATGCAAAACGAATTCTTTCAGAACTTCCAGAAATTATTGAAGTATAGACCGAACTGGAGAAGTATACGCGTTTATAGGACGTGGATGAGACTATAATTAGAATTTTTATGACGAATATATTCGTCATAAAAAGTAAATGTTGTTATATGACGAATATATTCGTCAAAAGTAAACTGGTTAATTTGTATGACGCACGTAGGGGACACATTTTCCAACAAGGTTGAAACAGTTAACTGGTTAAAAATCTTGGTGTCCTTTTTAAAATAAAGGACTTTTGAGGATCCCACGCACCATTTTTTTTATATTACCACGTATATATGTGGTTTATGTCATGGGAACTGTTTAAAGGACCTAAATGATAAGCCGATAAATTCCTTCCTTCCTTCTGTGCGTATACTGCGTGTTTTAAGCAATTGTAATAATTGACTTCAAATGTGATATCTGTTTTATGTTTGCTGTATTGTTTTTAAAAGAAAGTTTCAAGATACACGTATTTCGTCACTGCCTTTGTCAAGGAAAGGGGTCTTCTAACTAATGTGCTTCAAAACATTTTATAGAATCTAGAAATCAATTTTATTTAATATTATTTCCATATAGATAATCGTAAGAAATACAAAATGTCCATTCTATTTAAAGGACCCTATAAAGTATCTTTAGATGAGCCGCAGCGCCATTTCTGTTTTTTGTTCTGAATGTGTTCTTGCATCGCCAAATTTGAAAACATTAACCCGAAGAGTGCTCCTGTCCTCGGTCACACTGAGATGATGCTGGCACTGCGAAAAGTTGGCAGGTTTTTGGAATTTGCCACTAAACGACGGTCAGAGATCTGAAATTAATGTCACGGTCAGTTGCCGCAAGACTAGGAAATGTTGCGCTAAAGACGATGATGGTGAAGTACGCTATCATGTGAATCTTTCATCTTGAAAGTTGGTCCAAGATTTCTCTCTCATGCCAGTTTCAATGTTTCAATTAAACTAGGCATAAATAGAATTTGCATGTTTTCACGTCGTTCTAATTTTCCGGTTCTAATTTCTCTTGTTGCGGTAGTAAGTTGATTGTTCTCGTTTTGGTTGGTATTGTTTTAAGAGAATTAAAATTAAAAAGTAGTTCTGTAGTTTTTCAACAATCTTATCAGTTGTATCGCACTACTTCCGGAAATTGAATGTGCACTTAAAAAACAGATCCACTGCAAGGATTAATGTAACATTTTATTAGAAAATATAAGGAATTGACACAATATAAGCAGAAATTCTTGCATTTTGTGAAGGTAATTTTATTCATGAGATCACGAAATGCAAATTTCAAAATTCTAGTTATTCTTCTTAGAAGAATCTTATCTTTAAACTTCACCTGCAGTTTAAAACTAGCCTGGGCGGCGATTTAATTAAACACAAATTTACAATATTAGATCCCAAAGAGCTAACTGGGAAATTTCTTACCCAGATTTCTAGGAATGTTTAGGACATTGGATTTTTAACGTTAAAAGATAGATGCTCACCTTTTATTATTGGAAATATTCAGAATTCGCTACAATATCAACACTTAAAACATATTCAGATCATCCGCAAAAGGACGCTTAAATTCCATAAATGTTGCTTCGGCTTCGAATATGAGATTTTGTTTATGCACTTTTTATGAATTTTTTTAAATACGTATAAAAACATTTGTTTATGCCTAACAATTAATCCAAGTTATTAAAATAAACATAAGAACTTGAATGAAGTGATCAGGAAACCTTTTTGGGTACTGACAACACAAACATCGGTAGCCGCAAATGGAGCTACTCAATTCCTCCTGTTGCCTAAGGCCTTAGCCACAGCTAGAGGGTGCGATAAACCACAATTTCTTAAAAGAAGCAAACCTCTTGGCATCTTCATTACGCAATAGTATCACTTCTGGCAAAAGGAAGCCTTACAGTTCCTCGTTTCCATGATATGCATCGCGCCGCTGGCCCGACTCCAGTTGATCACGCTACTGATATCCGATAGGTCGATCTACATAGTTATTGTTATTAGCTAATTCTGAGAAATGCCTGTCGACAGATTCCGCCAGACATTACCTCAGAGGCTAACAATATCAGATTTTAAGAGATTATTGCAATTGAAGTGATTATTGGTGTAATTGTCGATTATCGAATATTTTTATATGTATCAATTAATTAGTGGTCATAATCTCTAAATGTAATAAAAAGGTACTAACAACGTTAGCAATCGTTATTCGATCGTTAAACCATGTTAGAGCACCAAAAATTATCGTTAGACCAACTTTCGAAAAAAAGTTTTGACAAAAAACAATTTGTTTTACTTTTCCACGGGGGTGAAGTTCACATAGCCATAAAATCGAGGGGGTGGATTTCTGGGGGTTGGTGACGTTTCACCACGTTTCACCATTCCCCGCAGATGTTAAATCACTAAACATTTATTTTGCAAATTTTTCGGGGCGGTGTGAAGTTGCCTCCACCAAAATAATTTGTCACTAAAAAAAAAACCCAATTGTGTGGTTAAACAAATTTAATGCGTGGTCCAACGATGGTCAAACAATTGAGCCAGTTCACACCCCCTTTGCATTTAGGTTATAAATTTGGAACATCTTTAATTATATTGTAGCACTTACAAGGGAAGATACTGAGGCCTCTCATCGATTTCGATTTGAGATCTGTGCAGAAATGTTGGAGATGATTTAAAAACTTTAAGCTGAAATTTACAGAATGAGTTTTCACCACAAGATTTCTCGGCAGATTTCAAATAGAAATCGATGAGATATTCCACGATCTTCCTCGGTTAGACTTAGAAAATATATTATATGATAAATCTAGTGATAATAAAACTGCAGAAAGATTTGTCAGACTTACACTGAATGATGCTTGGAATTTTTCAGTTTCAATAATTTATTGAGAGTTATTATAAACAGTCAAGTACGCAAGATTGATTCATAGAAATACTACTACCGATCAGGAAATAGCTTCGATTGGCATATTCGCATCCAAACCTTACGCAACGTCCTGTATTTATGAAAAACTAATAATAGCAAAAGAAAATAAAATCGAAATAGCACATTAACAAACAGAATGAACGTTTGTTTCGAATTATTCAGAAAACGAAGTATTTATCGCCGAATATCAACGGGTAATCAGATACTTATGTACAATATATCTTCTGAAAAAAATCTGAGGTCACCATTATATGCGGTATCTTTTTCTTATATGACTAAAAATAACTAATTAATACCTTGGACACACTACCCCGTAATTATGACGGCAACCATCATAATGACATCGAAAAAGTGTCATAATGATGGTTCCAAAATTACGGCAAAGGACCATCATTTCACGCAAATTACGGATTAGCGCCATCTGCGCTCGAGTAGCTAACAAGCTCTTTGAAAGTTTTTTAAGGACGTTTCCGTCAAATTGTTACTGACAGAAAGATTTTGTCATTTTCTGTTTACGATTGGACGAGATTGGACTGTGAACGATGGAAAGGAAAAGAAAGCAATTGTGGTCAAAAGAGGCGGTTGGGGTTTTGCTGGAGATTTGGCCAAAGTATTCCCAGCAACTGCGAGGGAATATAAAAAATCGTGTAATTTACACGTATATGGCCAACGAATTGAGTAACTAGAATTTTAATAAAAGGAACAAGTCATGGTAAAATTCATTATTTTATAGGTAAGCGGGATGTTCTTATGTCGGCGCGAGAAGTGAAAGTGAAAATAAATAATATGACACAAAAATATAGGTTGAACTAATTAAAATTTTTTGCTAAATACTTTACAAAAATATCTTTAGGGAAGAGAAGAAGAGAATGGGAACGGGGTCAATTCCATCTGAATGGGTTTATTATAATGACGTACACCAAATAATTGGGGCCTATGCATGCAACTCTTCCATTGCGGAAGATAGCTTGGTATGTTTAAAAAGATTTTATGAAATGCTGAGTATGTATTTATTCCTTTATTATTTTTAGCAATGTGATACACTAGTTGAAATGCCAACAACACCCTCATTGCATGCTGCACATTTCGACTTCGATGAATATTCTTCCGTGAATCAATCCGCGGAGAACAGGACATCTACATCAATGTCAGCACCTGAAGAGTATTCATCGTCGTCAGCTCCAACGGAATTCTCATCGACACCAGGACCATCGTCTATAGCAACGCCTGTAAGAGTTAATAAAAATATTAAATTTCAAACAGAACTCCTTAAAGAAATAAAAACAAGTAATGCGAATTTTTTAAAAGAAATTGCCGAGAGCAGAAAAGTGTCACAGGAACTTCTTAAATTAGAAGAGAAATTTGTGAATGCGAACTTAAAATTTCAAAGTGATTTTTTAGAGCATCTGAAAAATAATAAAAATTAAAAACTTACCTGAACTTTGTCTTTCATTCCAAATGTGTTCCATAATTGCGTTTTGAATGTTTTGTCCTTCCACAGATAATGTAACATTCCTTTGATGAGGCTGCTCCCTTCTTTGATGTGCTTCCAACCTTTGCATTTCTTCTACCCATTTCTTGTTTATATGGTCATTATGCATGTTAAAAAAATTGTGTAAAACACAACATGCCTTTATTATTAAAGTAGCATTGTTCATTTCTACTTCTAATCCTTTGCCAAGTTTTCGAAATCTAGCCTTCACATGCCCGAAGGCATTTTCGACAACTCGACGTGCAGACGACAATTTTTTATTAAAATATTTATGCTTTTCATTCATATTGTCAGCAAAAGGAAAGGGTTTCATCAATATGTTACTCAAACTAAACCCCGAGTCGCCTATTAACAAAACTGGCACATTTACGGTACCAAAAGTTTTCTCATTGTTTTTAAAAATGGTATTGGTTTTATGGAGTTTGTAAATATTAGACGTTTCAAATACGTAAGAATCTCTTACTCGCCCCGGCATTCCAACATTTATGTATGTAAAGCAATATCTACACACAAGCCAAATTATTCAAACAAGTCTTTATTATTGAAAAATATACCTGAAGTCTACAATGGCCAAAAGTAGGATGGAATGCCATCCTTTGAAATTGTAATAATCATAGGAATTTTCTTTTGGTGGGGCTACGGCAATGTGGCAACCATCTGCAAAAATAGAGTTTAAGTACAGCACGTTTACAACAGTTTTAAAATATTTAATAAATTTACCTATTGCTCCGCAGCATTGGGGAAATCCCAATGATCTAAAACCGGCCTCAGATGCTTGGAGTTTATTGGAGTCCAAATTATCGTAATAATTCAAATAATCTTTACGCAGAACTTCCCATACTGCATAGCAGAAATCTCGAACAATTTCGCCAACGGTTGTTCGACCAACTGCAAATAAATTGGCGATGCTGCGATATTCAGCCGACGAGGCAAGGGCATATAGAGCAATCCCAATTTTTTTTTCTAGCGGAATGGCTTTTCTAAAAGTAGTATCCATTCTACTCAAGCATTTCAGACGCTCACAAAGAATTTTAAATGTTTCTGGTGTACATCTAAAATCATCTTTGAATTTTTGGGGACCATTCAAAAGACGATCCTCCCAAAACGTACTATTCCTGTGCTAAAAAATCAAAATATTGAGTGAAATATTCCTATGAATATATATGAAAACTTACCAAACACCAAATTGTTCTATTTAGAGATTGTTTCTGGAGAAGAACACTTATAAATAAGTTTCGTCTACGCAAAAACCAAAGAGAATTCGTGAGGTGCCGCCGCCTCTTCTCTAATAATCTGTTTTTTAAAATTTTTTGTTGTTGAAATGACATATTATAGGACATAAGCATATAGCTTAAAACATCACAATCGCTTTGGTCCATTTTGAATACAAAGAACTCTGTTTTTTAACACTTATTTGCAAAAACTATCAAAACACGAAAAACTGTTTACCGAAAACTCTGTTTATGACAACACAGGGAGAATTGTCATCCAAAATTACGTTTACCTAGTGTGTCATACCGTCATTTTGATTTTTAATACAATGACGGCTACCGTCATAATTACGGGTAATGTGTCCTGGGTATTAAGTGCACAGTCTGCCATCGATATTAAATTAGCACTTCATTAAGTTGGTAAAACAAAATACTAAAAAAGAATATTTTCCATGTTCGATGTTGGTAAAAGTTATTTCTTTTCTATTAGCAAGTTTTTTCCTGTCTTTTATTTTTTTCTAGCAATTTTTTACGCTGTACTTTTGTCACCCCGTAGGATTCAGCATAATACCATAAATATTAAACAATTTTAAAATTATATACATATATATCTGAAAGATATTTAATGATTTTACTTCAAAATACCAAACAATATTCTTACTATCAATTACATACGATTAAACTCGGAATTAGAGTTAAAAAGAAGAACCTTGTAGACGCACATCTAAATCCATTTTCTGTATTTTTCTAATTATTAATGCTAGATTTTGGTCTTTTTCTTTATTTGCCCACTTCTCAGTCTGGAAATAAATAGGATTAGGAATTTATTTGCTTTAATTCCGTATCAAAACGTTTTTTGTAAGTGCAGAATTGAAGCAATGATGGTATGTAAAATAAACTTTATGACGGCAACCATCATTAGTATAAAACTTTCGAAGAATATTGCTTAAGCCTGTGTTCTTGTATTACACGCTTGGCTTTGCTTTGCCTTGCATCAATCCAAGAAAATAGTTTGCTATGATGAAGTAACAATAAAGCACTATAATTTTGGTAACTGGTTACTGGAGTTTATATCAAATTAACTAAAATTGTACTTCAAAATTTACGAATACTTTATAGGTAACTATCAGACGACGGGAACAAGAAAAGGACTGCCGCCTTTATTTCCAATTTTCTTAGAACCAACTTGGAATTTTAAAAATTTATATTTTCAGATTTTGCGCTTCAATAAAATGTAAAACATAACTTGATTTTTACCCGCTTTATCAAAATTAATCTTTTAGATAATTTTGAGACCCTTATGACGGTATTTTAATATAAAATTACAGTCAATACGATCTTTTCTTTCCCTTAATAGTTACCTCATTTTCGTTTTTTTCAGGCAAAGGGGTCACATAACTCACAAATTTTCACAACCGCAGTACTTCCTGCCGGGTGTAATTTTTTTCCCGCAGGCACACTGCCAGCTACTTATTTTGGTGGTTATGCAACTAGCGCTTTAATTATTCGATTCCCACTCGAACGCCGCATTGCGAGTTGAATGGACCGCAGCGACGATCTTAACGAGGCCGCGGGGGAACGCAGTTCTAAGGCGGTTTCGTTTTCCACAAAGGCAGTAAATCAATGACAATTTCCGCATCATCCGGAATGCCCCAAAATCCTAAATAAAATCACTTTTAAATCCAAGAAGGCTTCTTTACCTCTCCGCATAACTGGAGCAAGCCTATGGCAGTCACTTTAGCCGCGGGAAAGAAATAAAAGTGAGGGGAGAAGTGAGGTGCGTGCCTGCGGAAAAGTGCAAAAGTGGTTAGAAAAGAGCCCCCGAGGCCTGGACGCACCGGCGAAGGTGTGAACGGCTATCAAAGGGCCATCGGAACGGTTACCTCGTTGTTACATAAACAACGAGGACAATCGAGCGAATTTCGGAGGCTGGTGATGTAAACAGTAAAGCGGTTGTTCCGCGGATTGTGCCCAATTGCGAATATTGAAAAAAATACATACAGCAACGAATTTCTATTTCTGTTAAACGACGCTGTCGGGGATGATATCATCGTCGCCTCACAACGGCCGAGGAGCGATCAGCTGAACTTTTCGATGCCCTTGACGGGCGGCGGTCAGAGTGCACCCTGGGCCTGTCCCAACGAGGCTCTCGTTGTGGGGCTCCGCGACTGCCACCGCACTCCTCGAATTGCACAATCCGCTGATTTTTTGGCAAATCGATTCGATCTTACCGTTTTCCTCGGCGAGTGACGTCGGGGGCCACAAGTGATTACAAAACAGGTCAGCAGAGCGCCGAAGGAGGCGAGCCAAAACACTCCCCGCAGTCCCGGTTCGTTGCGCTAGAGTGAATGACCCGGACGGTTCTAGCTCCTCGACGAAGTGCGGGTGGTTAATTTTTAAATAGGATAACTCAAACGGTCGCCACGGGCATTTTTATTTACCATTTAAAGCACTCCAGGTGACATCCGTTCCCGCAAAGCACCACACACAGAAGTTTCGCACACAGCACAAACCAAGAGCACTATTTCTTTTAAATTTTCACCAAAATTAATTTCCCGCCGGGTTTGTTTAGGTATAGAACAACAGATTAAAAACTTAGCAACCGCTACAAACGAAAGTCATAATATAAGGGAGTATTTCGCCCCGAAACAATTGCGATTTTAATATCTTAGCACCAAATGAAAACTTCAGAAGCACAACGTCGCGAGTACAGACAACGCATACACGCGCAGCACTGGACAGTTGTTGCGTGAAGTTTGCGACGGTTGGTGATGACAGCAAGTTGACTTTTATAGCCCAGGTGCAGCAACATATCGTTTCTTAGACGCGAGCTTGTAGAATTATTAGAAAGAATATCTGCAGGGTAGGCACATTCACTAAGTCGAGACAAACTAGCGCGATGGGCGCCTTCAAATGGCGGCAAATTTAAAACCTGCATTAATTAATCAAATCCCTAATAATTCCTCCATGAACAATTTCTGGAATAACATTATTTTTATTGAAAAAATCCCAATTAAGCAGTTAAGGCTCTTTGGTTTTTTTATAAGCCTGACTTAATTAATACATATTATACTTTAAATTGTTCAAAACAAATTCGAATTAATTCATTTCACGTACCTGAGATTTTGTTGTTATAATTTTCATCAGTAAACGAAGTAAATTTTTGCAAAACATTAACTTGCATATAAAAAAAAAACACTACTTTCAATTCGTTATTTTTAACATGTTTATACTTATGAAAAATACGGTTAGTTAACGGTTAGCAATTTATTTGTCTACTTGTATGAGTTTGTGGTTATGGGGACAGTAATTTTATATAATGTTTTACTATTTTTGTTTCAAGCGTAATTAAACATATTTAGATATTTTTAGAACGTCTTAAATTTTGTACAAAATCCAAAACTTCGGCTTCAATTATAAATTGAAATTGATGTACTCTAGTACGAGTTATTATGTTTCTTTTATTTGATGATTTCTTACAGAATATGAATGATGTATGATGTACTAATTGATTCGAATTTAATCATTCCGGAATGGTTCCATCTATCATGTAAACATTGTGAAAACGGGGCTGAAAGTTACTATTTATGTATATGTTGAGAAAAGAATTCTAGTCTACTCCTTATCAATTTTTTGATCTATATAGTTATATTTTTGATACATATCATATGTACAGAGACACATAGATAGTTGCATCTGTTAAAAATTTCGAAACAGTCAAGATGATATATTTGAAAGGATGGTGAGAGTATTAACAATTATTATGACAGTTAATAGAATACCTTATTCTAATAGGATTATTTATTTTTAATATTTCGTACTTTAGTGCTTATATGGTGATCACCTGATTTTGTAAATTTTCCATCAATTTTTCTTCTCATTTTGCTTCCAAAACTACATGCTAAAATTACTCATTTTAGCAAAGCTTTACAAATTTACATTTAAACTGGAATCCCGGACTGAACCAATCCGGAATGAGTCGTCATATAAACGGAAAATCTAGTATTATTTTTTCTGAAACTTAAAACACAAATACATATATATCAAGAAAGAAATTTTGTATAAATATAATACTTACCATTTTGTGGTGTTTCAAAATCTAAAAATCAATCTTCTTTAGGAAAAGGACAAAAGGGCTGAGGTAAAATTTGAAAATACTTGGCTTTCATACTCATCGCAAATAAAAGCGGAAATTAATTTAATAAAATATATATTTTTACACAAAGAATGTACTTATTAACCATAAAACAAAGAAAATATAAACATTCGAGAAGTAAACATAATACACTTGCTTTTACATTACACTTTGTATAATTTATTAATAAATTATTTACATTACAAGCCTTGAACCTGTGATCGTCTATTCTTTTTCATGTTTTCACATGCACTTGATAAGATTTCTATTGTTTGTTCGATAACTTTCAACTTTTATGATCATCCATATTAATTTCAAATAACTTTAATTTTTGAAAAAATTACCACATATCCATTTGATAATATACCAAGAAGTGTTTACATAAAATGTGGCTTTTGTGGCAGTCTACTTGAAAAGCTATACTTTTACCCTTAAAACTGAAATTCGCCTAGAAATGGTAACCTTTTCCCAGGACAAAGTCTATTTCAAATAGACTTCCACAAACCACCCAATATCTGGAAATACTCTTATTACTTATTCGTGAACAATCTTTTTATTAATGAAATTATCACATACAATCGTTTTTATTTCCGAATACATTTATCCTTTTACTATGAAATCACAATCAAATTTGAAAGAATGGATGATTTCTCTCCAGCACAGTGTCGCAATAGAAAATGTTTCATATAGAGACTAACCTTAGTCAATTATACTTTATTCCAAAAATGTTCGCATATATCAAAAAGTGTACAATATGAGTAAAAAACCGTTTACAAATTTCGACAAATAGGAAGGCATCGGACGTTTAGAGATTTTATAATTAATTTTTGTTTTCGTAGGCCTATCTTTTATGTGTAAATTCAGTCTTGCTGTGTTTCATTTCTTGTTCATGCATTTACCTTCTGCAAAGTCTTTTATTTCTAACTAACTATGCGACAATCACAATTTCTAAACATCCTACTTACTCCTAGACGAGTATTTTTCGACACATCCGGTTCAATAGGTAGACATTTAATTATTTTCAAGAGTCGTTGTCTCTTGTACTAATTTTTGGTACAGTCTATGTTTATGCTATGTGTTTGAATAATTTTAGTAAACATATAAATTTTGTATGTATTGTTGCTTTTGTCATTTTTGTGTTTAATTTACTACCGATTCGAGCTTATTTTAGCTGAGTTAAATCTTCGTCTTATTGATTAATAAAGAAGCTGCACAAATAATTGAAGATGTTAAATCGGCCCTAGAACGGGCTACGAACATTAAAGAAAAACTACAAATTTGTCACTAAGGCTTGTTTCAGGATACCGAGTAGCGCAGCATTAAAACTCTGCGCATTTTAAATCTAGTATCCTTATTCTGAAAGGTATATTAAAATTGAAATTAATGGTCGAATCGACAATTTACTGCATCTTTAAATTGATGCAGACATATCTTGTTGGAGAAACATTTTTAAGAGGGTTGTTGCCGTGGTGAAGCGGCTTTGTTCAAGAAGTCTCATTGTAAGAGGAAAAGCTTCGGTGATCCACACAACGGAAATTATTTTATGATTTTGGAACTGTTAACTGAGTTTGATCCTTTTTTAGTCAGTCATATTGAACGGTTTAGGAATTAAGGATCTGGAAGTACCAATTACTTATCAAAGACCGTTTGCGATGAGTTTATTCAATTGATGGGCCAACTCACCCTGGTGATTGGATATGCTTTGAAAATGGGAGAACCATGTGAAAGATTTCTCATGCATCGGTTTCGTCTGAATGGCCGTATTATGAAGAAGTGCAGAAGATAATTGGGGCCTACCGATGCAACTCTTCTGTTGCAGAGGACAGCTTGGTACGCTAAAAGGAAACTGCTCTGATCTGCTGTACTAAATATGAATTTATTTTTTATCATTTTCAGCAATGTGATACACTCCTTGTTTCCCCAACGACATCTTCTTCCCAAACTTCCGAAATTTTCAATTTCGATGAAAATATTTTTGTGCCTCATTTCGGGGAGACAAGGACCTCTACACCATTGTCAGGACGGATTGGGATCAGTTCTTATTCGGCCCTTGAAGAATTAGTGTCTGTAGCTAAGTTTCATTTTTAAAAAACGAATTATGTGGATGTGCTATGCAGCAGAGTCCTGACCCAAGGCTGTCGATTTAGAGAGTGCAGTTAAAAGGATTAAGCGCCAATTTCAGGACTATCAATATTCAGCTATATTAAACCAAAATAGAGGATATGATTGCTGGTACGGGGGAAATTACAGATGCGAAGAAAAGCAATATCAGCGGGGGATTATTTTATGTGAAAAGTATTTGTGTAAATCTATGAATTTGGAAACGCTCTATAACTTGCCCGCGTGCACCAAATTAACGTGCTTTCTGTGGGCCGTGAAAGACTTTCTATCCGAAAATCTTTTAAAAAAATACAATAAACTGTTTTCTAAACATAAATTGGATAATGCAAACGAAGAGGACGTTGGTGATATTAACTTTGATTTGCATGATCACATTAATTGTACGGGATGTGGTTTAGGTGAAGAACTTCGTGATTTAGTGTTTCTTTTCTGAAGAATCGCCGAGAGAATGAAATGATGAGAAGAGGATAGCCATGCAAGGTGAAAAAAATGACTATAAATACAGAGCGAATGCCAGACTATAATTCAGTTTCATGTGTGCTCTGAAAGTGAACAGTCAAAATATATTAATTAAATAAATAGTGAAAAATGTCTCAGCAACAACATAAACAACAACAACAACGGTGTGCTAAGGAGATGACCGCTCCCAAAAGTAGTTCTGGAGCTCTGGATATCATCAATTCGTGCAGCTTTAAACAACCATTTAAAGTATACAGCATGGAGAAGAATGCAACTTATAAAATATATAAAATAAGGAAAAGTACTATAAAATACGAAGAGCGAGTCCTACTAGAGCTACAAGATAAGCAAATGTTCCTGCCCTGCCTACCAGATATGGAAGCTTGCATGATAGTGTATTGGAGGAAATTAATCAACTGGACAACATTTACATCACGAACTTGAAACCCCTTGGCGATACATCGGATCTTATCGTTACTCAGCATAATAACGAGCACAACTTCAATCTCAATTTGACATACTTCAATCCAATGAATAATTAAAAAAGTAGAGCAAAAAAAAAAATAAATTGTTTGTCACAAATATATAAAGCTTCTTTTATACATATTTTCCCAATCAAATTTCCCCTACCCTCCCAAATTCTAAGTATAAATAAATTGACTCCTCAATTTTTCAATTAATGTGCTTCAAGGGGTTGTAATGAGCAGTTTTAAAGATACAAGGAAATTGCTGAAGGAAGTGGCTGATAAGGGAAGTAAATCAAAAGAATTGCAGTATAAGCTTAATTCTGTTTCACTTAAATCAGCTGCAAAATCAAAGACTACATACATCTGAAAGTAAGAACACTTCAGATATACGCTACAAACAATTGAAACATAAATAAAATGTGAGTATGTATTGTAAATAAGTTTGATGCCAATATAAAATTGACGGAAGTTATCAATTCCTCAAACAATATGAGAATATTGGGAAAATAAAATCAATGTATGGTGAGCATTATACCAACTGCCCATGGGCGTATAAAGATGCAACTGAGGGACCAGTTACCTGCGAATGTCATGATGTGCAACGCTGTAACCGGGAAATTCAACACCTCATGAAATTTTATATAAGGTTGACGAGAGACAACTGTAAGGAATGCCGAAAAGGGTTCGATTTGTTCTAATACCGCCAGTGCACATTGCATATGTGTGGGAGTTTGCATACAGAACCAGTCGTAAGAGAACGTGGCATATATATGCCGTCGATAGCATGAGGTTTCAACAGAGAATCTACAATACAAGTAAAGTTCTGCAGACAATATTAAAGCAACACCATCTGGATACAATACAAGATTTTATAATAAGGAGATTGAGAAATAAAACGCTGATTTAAACTTTTTCAGAAACAATGATTTTTATTATAAATTGTAATAATACATCCTTAGCATTTATCCAAGAGTTGTGCTTTGATGAGAATCCCAACCATTTCACGTAAACGTTATCGTCTTTCGTCTTTGAGAACCTCAGGGAGGGATGCATCAACAACTACGGATTAGATGCAGCGCATTATTATACCGCACCAGGGTTTGCATGGGATGCGATGTTACAATATACAGCGAACTTTTACACGACGTTAATATTCTTCACTTTATGGAAACGGGAATTCGCGGAGGTATGACCCAGTGCTCAAACACTGAAAAAAATATTGCAGGTTCAATCAAAATGAACACAATCTTAAATAACTCTTGTTAAAACACAGAGTTGAAACTACTTCTTGTAACTCGAATTGAAATTTAAAGTAGTTAAAATTAACACACTTGTTTCCTTTTACTCCTATTCATTTTCAACGAACAATGTCATACATACTTAAAATAAGCAAACATTTTCCCTTAATATAAAACTTCGGGAATTGTAATTATTAGCATCAACACATTTCTATTTGAGAATGCTATAGTTAATTTAAGGCTATTCGTTCTAAATAAAGCTGTCCTTTAGTTCAGTTAGTGGTTTATTTAACTCCTTATAAGAAGCAACAGCAGGTGATTTGCGGGCCTTATTATGTTCGTGGGGTTTGCAGGAAGCTGTCATAAATTTATTTGAAGGTAAGTACGTATATGACCTGTTCAAGCAGACATACATATTGCAGTGATATTGCAAGTTAATGCATGTTACGACACGTGCGCAAAGTTAACGGTTGACGCTTTGACAAGTTATATGTATAATATCCACGGCAGGTCAGCGCCATTGGGTAATTTAAAAAAAGACATAAATTTTAACTGATCTAATGCAGAAACACCTAGCTAGTTTTCATAAAGAAAAATATTAAAATTAAATTGTTTTGTTTTTTATATTACGGTATCTGCGTTTTAGGGCAAGGTAATTTTAATATTAAAATACTTTTAGAGCAGGTTAACTTAACGCTTACTATTAGTGATTCTGTGATAAATCTAATCTGTTCTCAAATTACCTAAATCTTTTTATGAAATTGAATTCCGATTTCACGCTGATAATCTGAACTGTGAATTTCTAATATATGTATTTTTAGAGCATAAAATAACCATTCAGCATTTGGAAATTATTCAAAATGAGGAAATTAATATAATAATACCAGACAATTTTCTTGGGGATCGAATAATTTTTAAGGACAAAATTAAAACACATCAGAAGAAAAAAGTATTTTCGCTTTTTTGAATTTTGATATACGTAATATAATATCATTATTTCAACAGAACGCAGCCGTTGAAGAAAATAGTACTGTTTCTGTTCATACAGATGTCGAAACATGGATCAGGAAAAATTGTTCTACACCAGTACCCACTGTAATAAAAAAAAATGCAAGCTATGATTTAGATGAAATTGTAAAGCGTAGCTTTTCTGGATCTTTAGTTCTACAATACTATGAAGACAATGGTGTGCTTTTAAGGGACCATCAACATATATTAGTAGACACCATAGTTGAACATTTTTATTCCCATGATGAACCTTTTACTCTTAAATTAATGAGTAAGTTCTCAGAAGATATTGTTAAACTATTTCCTTCTGAAAATAAGGTACGTACTAAGAATTTGTAAAGAAATCTTATATCAACAAGAAAGAAAAAAACAAAGATTTGAATTTCTAATATTTTAAAATCTTATTATCATTATTGTTACCATAATCTGGTAGGTTCATGAAATTGACCTTTAATTAATTTGTAATACGAAAATGTTAATATATTCTGTTCTGATATTTAAATTTTCTTTAAGGAAACTTATTTCGTACCGCGAGTACTTGGAAAAAATCCCCGTGGTAAACTTTACGATCGATATCGTAACCTAAGAAAAAAATTTATCAAGGCTGGACTTCTTAATCCGCGGGATTCCGATTCCCGAAGTTCAACAATTGCTCCATCTTTATCTGATGCTGAATTAACATTGCATCCTGAAAGTTAGTATTTTCGTATTAGTATTTTTAACAATACTTCCTCCGTTCCGCTTTTAAAATACATTACTGTACACATGCCTTTAGTTGAAGAAAACGCAGAGACGGATAAATATTGGTTAAAACATAACCATGAGCCGTGGACAATGGTTTGTATGAAGTGGAAAAACACTACCAATCTAAGACAAAAAGACTGCCAGAATGCTAAGACGACTGAAGAAATATTTCTGAATTGGCCTCTTTTAAAGGAAGCTAGAGCTTGTTCATTAGTAATTATAAAAAGCCTTACTAATAATACTTACAATAATGTATAATATATTACAGATTGAAATTGACTTTTCTAAAATTCATCCGGGGAAAGAAAACCTTCTACTTACAAGGTGGGACACATCACGTAATAAATTGCTTAAATTCATTAAAGCATATATTAAAGATAAAACAAATAAAAATTTATTGGAAAAATTAGAGAAACTGGAGCAATGCGGAGAAAGTATGTAATAAATATATTAATAAAATATTTGTCTAAAATTTTATTAAGTAGGTATAAAGGATTTAATCATTTTCTGGTTACTTCATGCAGTCATAAAGCCTAGGACAAGGATAATTACAAAGGACTCGTCGGGCAAGAAGGAACACTGGAAACCCAGCATAGCCGACTCACAAAAAAGTGCGATTCTTGTTATCAGGACATTTAGTGACATTGAACGTGAAATTCAAGGTATAAAATTAGGCTATTCCAAACGCAATTTAACTTTACAACCATTCATAATAGCTATAGGCTCAGATATTATTAATGTTGAAGAATTTTTTATTTATATTGATGGGATATTTCTCAAACAGTCTTCTTTCCTTAAAGCATTAGATAGCCTTTTTAAACTGTATCATGTATTCAATTTAAAATATCCTGTTCAAAGTACGGAAATTTGGATATTTGCGCAGACTTATTTTTATGAAATAATTGAAACCGACTTAAAAGTTAAAAATCCATTCCTTTCAGACTTAATAAATAAATTAAATAATTCTTAATTACCATGTATCTGTGCTATTTATGTAATAAGAATTTCAATATGGTTGATGGATTGTTACTGCATTTAAAATTAAGTCATAAGCAATCAATCAGTACATATAAGTGCAAACAAGATTCGTGTCTTCAGTGGTTTTCTAGTATTTATAGCTTTAAGAGGCATCTGAACACAAAACATTCTATAATCAGAAATTGTTCTAAATGTAGTAATGATGAAAATACTAATGCTAAGGAAATTTGTTATACCCACCACAGTGAGACTTCAAATACTTATTTAACATTTAACTCTTCTGCTTCGACAAAACAAATTGATTTGAACAATATTAAGAAAAAAATTACTCAGTCTGCTCTAAACTTTACCATGGAACAACATTGCAAAGGAAATTTAACTCGAAAAGATATTATATATACCTATTCAAAGAGATGTTCAAAATATTTTAATGCCTAATGTCACACAAGCTTTTCAATCACTCCTTCAATTATCTAGTGACATTACTACGGAGAGTTGCATAACAACTTTAATGAATTTAATTTCAAACCCCTTTGAAGGAATAGAAACAGAATATAAATTTTTTAAATATATGATTGATAACGATATATTACAATATCCAAAGTTATATACAATGTCAAATGAAGTTTGTGAAGTTTTGTTTCGAGGGATAGGTAAATTGCAGGAAAATAAAGTACAACGTGTGTTGATGCCTATAAGTTTCCAACTGAAAAAGTATTTTGAAATGCCTAATGTTTTGGAAAAAACTCTATTAACCCTTCTTTGCATGGTGAGGGAAATTTCAATCATAGTATTTAGTCAACAAAAAAAGGTACTCAAAACCCTTGTACTGTAAATTTGTTGTTGCTGGCAACATTTTAAGCGACTATTGCGTACAACAAAACGCAGTTGTTAAAAAATAGCAAACGTCACTGTCAATTACCAGGCCTAGAACTTGTCATTCCGCTGTTTGTTGTGACTGGAAAAAAGGAGCGAGATTTTAGTTTGTTTTATGGAAATAAACGGATATATAAAATACAGTAAAAGTGAAAATGAGTGGAAATAAGGTTTGTTTTCATGTTTTTGTTGTTTTATGTACAATTTATATCAAAACACTGTGAATAAATTGCTCAAAACTATGTGATGGAAATTTACATCTCTATGCAGTAATTTCACTTGTAATGTATGGCAAACATTTTTTTGTAAATGTTTATTTTATGTTGTTTTTTAGGGAAACTTGAATGAAAGAGATATTGAAGATTATCTTAGTAAGTTACAAGGCGGTTGGCTCTCAGAAGATGACCTCGATGACCAAGATTCCGATGATGAAAACCGCGATTCTGTTGAAGTTATAAGAGTGTTGCAGGAGGAGAACGACGATGATGATGATGATGGGGATGATGTGGATGAAACTGCTGACATTGATCCTCCTCTTGTAGAAACAGAAGATCAAGAACCCTCTCACCCATCAACTTCATCCAATTTGCAGTCTTCATCCAGTTTTCCATTTGACAAAAGAAGCTTGATTTGGAAAAAAAGGAATCTGGTGTATGACACAGATAAAATTACTTTCTTGGGGAGTTCTACTGCTTCAGGTGGTCTATCACACCTAGAAACTCCATATCAATGTTTTAACTATTTTATCACTGAAGATTTTATCAAAACATTAGTAGCGGAGACAAATTTATACATAATACAGAGTAATCCCAGTTCATCTATAACAGTTACAGAATATGATTTGTATAAGTTCTTTGGTATATTATTGTACATGTCAGTAATCAAATTTCCTAGCACAAGATCATACTGGTCGCCAAAGTTTGGATATGAGCCCATTTCTTCAACAATGCCACTGAACAAGTTTGAGAAAATAAAGTTATCATTACATTTTAATAACAATGATCTTCACAAACCTATAGGTCATCCAGAACATGACAGGCTTTATAAAATCCGCCCTGTTATCAAGCATCTCAATGAGAGGTTTGCCACAGTGCCAATGGATCAAAGACTTTCTGTGGATGAACAGATGTGTTCTACCAAAATAGGGCATTTTTTAAAACAATATCTGCCTAAGAAGCCCCATAAATGGGGCTTCAAATTATATGTTCTCTGTGATTTGATGGGATATGCCCACAAGTTTGAGGTATATTCTGGACAAGAGAATACAGAAAAGCTCACAGATGAACCAGATCTTGGTTCAACAGGAAATGTTGTAGTTCGTTTACTTCGAGGAGTGCCAAGAAAGCAAAACCATATCATATACTTTGATAATTTTTATACATCTTTGCCATTGGTAGTTTTTTTAGCTAAATCAGGCATTCACACAGTGGGAACTGTGCAACTAAACAGGATTCCAAATAATAAACTTCCAGAGAAGAAAAACTTCATGAAAAAATATGTGCCCAGAGGTAGTTTTGAGGAAAGAGTGTCTGTGCATGATGGTATAGATTTGAGTTGTGTGGCTTGGAAAGATAATAAAATAGTAACCCTGCTATCTTCTTATGCTGGAGCATTGCCTGTAACTAAAGTCAATAGATATGACAGGACAATAAAAGGAAAAATTGATATTACTTGCCCGTTTATTGTCCAAGAGTACAATAAACATATGGGAGGAGTAGATCTCATGGATAGCTTTTTGGGCAGAAACCATATAACAATAAGGTCTAAAAAGTGGTACTTGCGTATATTTTATCATTTATTAGATCTAGCTATTATAAACTCTTGGATTATATATAAAAAAAATGCTCAAGAAAGAGGTGAACCCAAAAATAGTCTACTTACAATGGGCCAATTCAGAAATGAATTGGCCTTTGTGCTATGCAACAGAGGACCCACCAAAGACGCTAAAAGAGGTCGTCCTAGTACCAGTTCACTAGAAGAGGAATTACTATCAAAAAAAAGAAAAGGTTCTCCAGCACCACCACCTCCAAAAGACATAAGAAAAGATGGTGCTGAACATTGGCCAACAGTAGGTGGGTCACTCCGGTGCAAATTTCCCAAATGTAAAGGCTATTCCACAATTTCGTGTAGTAAATGTGGCGTCAATTTGTGCTTAAATAAAAATAATAATTGTTTTTTAAATTATCATAAAGAATAAAGAAGATTGAGTAAACAATATTTTTTTATTTATTTAGTACTGAGCCAAATATGTGACAATGCATGATGATGTAAATTTCCATCATATTGTTTTTTACATAATACATATTTTTATTTACATTAGGATTTTTTTTAATATTTTTCCTTTAATCTAGAGCATTAATTACATCACCCTGATTTATTTTAAAAAAATAGCAAAAATCATGCAAAGAAGGGTTAAACTGTAAAAAAATATTGCAACAGCCAAATCAACGTCAGCATTTTATATGTGGCACTACTTGGCAAGAAAAATGTAAAAAATTTGGAAACGAAATTGTTTTTCCAATTTTTCTTTATTTCGATGACTTTTGTATAAATAATCCCTTGGGGCCACATGCTTTCGAACATTCTGTTTGCGGAGTTTATTATACTATTCCAGTAATTCCAAATTATTTACTTTCTAAACTTGAAAATATTTTTGTTGCAGCTCTTTTCAAAACAAAAGATCTCGCGGCTTGTGGGAATTCAAAAACGATTTATCCTTTAATAGAAGAACTCAAAAAACTTGAGGTTGAAGGAATTACTGTAAAAACAGAAAATACAGAATATAAAGTTTATTTTTCTCTGGCGTTAGTACTTGGCGATAATTTAGGCCTAAACGGTATACTGGGGTTCACGAAATCATTTAATTCAGAATTTTACTGTCGTATCTGTAAAACCTCGAAACAATTAATGAAATTTGATTGCAGAGAAAATCCCAAAAGCCTCAGAAATAACGAAAACTATAAAACTGATATTTATTTAAATGATTTAAAATTAACAGGTATTAAAGAGGATTCTATTTTCAATACACTACCAAATTTTCACATTACAGACAACTTTGCTTGCGACATAATGCACGATGTTTTTGAAGGGGTTTGCGTGTACGATCTTTGTAAAATATTATTATATTTTATAGTAGACAAAAACTACTTTTCTATTGATATATTTAATTACCGGAAGCAACTTTTTGATTACGGGGAAACTGAATTAGGGAATATTTCTCCTCCTGTCCAAATTGAACATCTGAAAAATCATAATCTTAAAATGACTGCTAGAGAAATAATGACAGTTGTCCACTTTTTACCGCTTATGATTGGGGATTTAATCCCAAGAACAGATAAAGTTTGGAAATTTTTTAAAATTCTTTTACAAATAATTGATTTACTTTTAAAATCCACTTTTAGTGACGCAATCATAAAAACATTGGAAGATTTGGTCGCATCCCATAATTCACTCTACACTTCTTTATTCCAGGAGCCATTGAAACCTAAGTTTCGCTTTTTAGTGCACTATGCAACTGTAATTAAAAAATCTGGCCCGCTGAAATACTTATGGAACTTCAGATTTGAAGCTCGCCACAGGGAATTTAAAATTTATGCAAGAACAATATCCTCTCGAAGAAATATGTATACCACTAACTCTAGCCATCAAAGCTCAACTTAAATTTTCTCAACTTATTTTGTCGAATACAGGTTTCAAAGAAGAGTTCAATTCCGAACATATATTTGAAGATATTTTAAAAGAAAGGCCTTATTATGAATTCCTAAAACCTTTACAGAACCTAATTTGTGATAAAAACTATTTTTTTTCTAAATCTATAGTATTTATGGGAAAACTTTATAAACGAGGCTATTATTTAATGAAAAATTCCAAATTGCACGAAATAATTGAATTTATTCTAGACGGGGAAACCGCTTATGTAATAACACAAGATGTTTTTTTAAAATCGTACGATGAACATATTCTTTACAATTGACCTAACTGAATTTGATGGTCCCCCTATACATACCCACAAATTGCCAAACGGAAAGGAAAGTGTAAGGATGAAATATTTTTAAAGCTATTCAATTCAATTTTTGTTAAAATCAAGTGGGTATACTATAATTTTAATTTTGTGTAATATACCTATGTAATAATAATGTATCATTTTATATGTAAAAAATAAATAAAGCTATTGAAAAAATAATCTTTTTTCGACTACCGCCATTCAGTACTTGAAAAAAAAACCTTAAAAAAAGAAGGATCAATCTTGAAATGAGAGTTTCCCAAATGTGTCATTCATCTTCGTGTGCTGGTTAAATATAAAACTAAAACATTTCATGTTAAGAATGATATCAATGAATTGAACTCTTTTGGAAGTAAATATGACAATATTTTCTACTTGAACTGAACAAATTTCAAGTATTGGCTTCTTATTTTCTTATTTGACAGTCTCCGAATAAGAAATATTTCTTTGTAATTTAAGTTTGGTGCGCTTTGGTTTAACTAATTGTTTTCTTATTCTCACATTTGCCATTCGTCCAATAAGAATAGATTCCATATTAACTTAAGTTAGATGCGGGTTGATTAAGCTTTCTGTTATGCTTAAATTAATGTTTCATGTGGATAACTTTAATTTAGTTTTAAGTGCTTAAATGGACCTTTAGTTAGGGGTTTATTTTACCACATTTGCCTTTGGCTAAAAATCATGTATGAAAATACTTGTAGTTGCCCTTAAAAGAGTTAAAATTACTCTGGATTTTTTTGAGTGAACAGGTATGCACGAGCTAATAATAAGTACATGACGAACTACGATAACACTAGGTCATCATCATATCTCATGTACTATGACATAAACGCAATGTACTCTTGGGCTATGACCCAATATTTACCGTACAAGGATATTCAATGTGTGAATGAAGTTACCACATCAAACTTTAATATTCCTGATGACTCGCCAACTGGCTACATATTAGAAGTTGATTTAGAATATACAGATGTGGCCAAATTATTATCACCTCTTAAAAAAAAGTCATTAATGTAGTTTATGAAAGTGCCGTTGTATCCATTTTCTAAATTGACCTGCCATTTACAAAGGTTACCTCAATTACGAAGAAGTACTGCAATAAAACTGTCATATTCTTGTAAATACCCCTTTCCTGGAGTAATTATTAGCTGAATAGCCTTTTCTGGAAATTAACAGATTAGAGTTTTTATTGTTTTACTAATTAGTTTTAGTTACATTTTGCTTTAATTTTATGGTTACCGTGTAGTATTTAAGGATGAGTACCTAGCCGGTGATATTTAATTTCATTTGCAACTTCGAATAGTGAACGTGGTGAAAATTTGTTTGAATATTATAAAATTTAATATGGGTAAACCAAAGGATATCAGTGCAGTGACCAAAGCGAAAATTTCGACGTTTTTGGAAGTAGGACAATATTCTCATGGAGTAATAGCTCAGAAAGTGGGAGTCAGCCGGTCATTTGTTACCAAATTAGCCAAAAAAATAACTGCTAAGTTATCAACGAGTCCTAAAAGAAAAGGAAAATGTGGTCGTAGCAGAAAAACAACAGGCAGCCAGGACCGCTATTTGCTGCGGAAAGCTAAAGACGACCGCACCCTATCCAGTAAGTCACTAAGAGCTACTATGCGTGACGTTGGTGCAGAAATATCGGAGCGGACAGTGAGACGTCGACTTTTTCAATCTGGGCTATGTGCAAGACGACCACGCAAGAAGCAAAAACTGAATTATAGGATGGTTCAACAAAGAAAAACATGGGCAAATGAACATTTGACATGGACGAGAGATGATTGGGAAAAGGTAAAGTTGAAATAAACACTATTTTTCATCTTATTTTGAAAACACATTTTCTAATAAATTTTTCATTTGAGTTTAATCATCTCTATTTTTTTAACAGGTCATATTCAGTGACGAGACCGTGGTGAGTTTGACACTACCAATGTCTAGGACTGTTCGCAGATCTAAAGGAGAAGAGTATTTAGCTTCATGTGTCCAACAGCAGGTTAAACAACCAGTAAGGGTCATGATTTGGTCAGCAATATCTTCCAAAGGACTCTTCCCACTCTACGTCGTTGACGGAATAATGAACGCGGAGCAGTACCTAACAGTTCTTCAGACACAGATGATCCCAACTATGCATGAAAAATTTAACGGAGATGGAGTTTTCATGCACGATAAAGCCCCTTGCCATACAGCAAGGAGAGTTACGGAGTTTTTAAGGACTAACAACATCCAAATCCTTGACTGGCCAGCGAATAGCCCAGATATGAACCCTATCGAAAATATCTGGGCTATTTTTAAGCAGAAAGTGGCACAAAAGTGCTCACGGACCAAATCAGAATTGATTGAAGCCATGAAGGAAATTTGGGAAAATGATACCGATTTGGTCACCACAGCTAAAAACGCTATCACTGGAATGCCACGTAGGATACAATCCTTGAAAAATGCAAAGGGAATGTTCACGAAGTATTAATAAATGTATTTACAACAAAACTTTTTTTGTTTTAAACGATAAATCTACCTTTTCATACAATTTTATTAAAAATTTCTATAGGTGATAATAATTTGGCCATATCTGTACAGTGGATATTCATGAGAGACAAAAAGATCCGCCCATGTCTACAGAAAAGTGTGCTTCACCGGGTTTTAAGGAGGAAAAAATGCTGGCTACATTATGCAACAAGACAAATTATGTAACACACTACAGAAATTTGAAGCAGTATTTGGTTGAAGGCCTCAAGGTTCCAATTTTCAATCTCGATGAAAATATTTTTGTGCCTCATTTCGGGGAGACAAGGACTTCTACACCATTGTCAGGACGGATTGGAATTAGTTCTTATTCGGCCCTTGAAGAATTAGTGTCTGCAGCTAAGTTTCATTTTTAAAAAACGAATTATGTGGATGTGTCTCGTCGAAGCAGCACGCATAGGCATCATTAAATGTATATTAAAATACAATTGACTCTCTATAGAATAACTGGAGGAATACAGATCATAATTTCTAGACAAGATTCAGTTACGCATAGAGACGACTACGAACTTTGTGATTGTGGTCAGATTTATGTCAAGCCATTGTTGCTCGACATAAAATCTAATAATAGGTTTGAACTGTATTTACACAGTAATAATAGTTATAAAAAGACAGCAATAGAAACTGTGACTGATACAACAGATTTGAGTGATACTATAGCTAACATTGCTATTGATTTAACTTTGGACGAAGAAGAGTTAATTCATATCTTCAGAGAAATTTTATCACTAAATAACAGCAAAAATGGCACAAAATACCGAACCAGAGACTGTAATAGATTTAACTAAGCCTAAGGTGTTAATATCGCATACACAAGAAGCAATTTTCAATCTGCAGCAAGTTTTGCCCAAGGATATTATCAGCCAGCAGTCTACTGATGAGCTAGACTTTGACACCCTAAGTGCTGAGTTTGCACATTATGATAATGACTACTTAAACATGTTAACTTTACATGAAGGTAGTTATGCCTTGGACTTTGCCACTAAGGTCATATTTGAAGTTGGTCCCAAAAGTAGGCAATCAAAAGATGATAAAGGAGACAAAACTTATAAATTTATGTTTCCAACCGAAGATGGGAAAAACAAGGCAGTGTTTGTGTGTACGTATAGAAATGCTGAATACAACAAATACAATGACAATGACAGGCTTGTTTTAACAATGAAACAAGCAGGATTGCTTGCCATTGAAAAGTTCAACCAACTATCCACTATTGCACTTGGGTTACCAGATTCCAAAAGTCTATTAACACCATTAGCAGGGGCAGTCTTCAGCAGACAGGGACCTCCCCATAATTTTGTTGGCCGCGGGGAGGTCATAAGGGCGGTTGGGGAAATGGCCAGAGGGGGCTCAATTCCACCCGAGCCTCCCCCTGAGATACCATCCACGGGCAGAGACAGGGGTTCTGTCCGCCATGCCCTTTTCCGTCATTCCCTAGGTATTCCGTCGCGCGAGATTTTTTTTCGTTTTGGGCGGATGCCGTTCTGGTGGCAAAGGGTGGCCTTTGGTAAACCCCCCCACACTGCCGCAATGCTAGCCATGCCAGCTCGCGCAGCCACGCACCACCAGACTACGGGCTTAGCCGGGCTCCGTAGAGGCTTCCTCCATAACAACATAAATTGGATAATGCAAACGAAGAGGACGTTGGTGATATTAACTTTGATTTGCATGATCACATTAATTGTACGGGATGTGGTTTAGGTGAAGAACTTCGTGATTTAGTGTTTCTTTTCTGAAGAATCGCCGAGAGAATGAAATGATGAGAAGAGGATAGCCTTGCAAGGTGAAAAAAATGACTATAAATACAGAGCGAATGCTAGACTATAATTCAGTTTCATGTGTGCTCTGAAAATGAACAGTCAAAATATGTATATTAATTAAATAAATAGTGAAAAATGTCTCAGCAACAACATAAACAACAACAACAACGGTGTTATGTACCAAAATCTCATTCAGATTTTGGACATGATGCAATTAATAAATTATCAGGGTGAAGTACCCTTCAAATTTCAAGACCAAAATCTCATCTAGATTTTGGACATATTTTAAGAATTGCATCACATAAATTGTCGGGTGAAGTGCCTTTCAAATTTCAAGACACAACATGTCTGAAATTTGAGGCATTTCACCATAATCGAAAGTCGCAAAACCAATAATGCGACCCCTCGATTTATGCTGCGTCGACCACCCGCGAGCGCATCGACCCAAGCGCATGCTGGGGCGACCGCCCGCGCGTGCGTCGACCCTAGACACTTGACCGGCAATTTATGAGGAAATGCAACACGCGCGCCACAAAAAAGTGGCGACGCGCACATTCGGGATCCTGGAACATTGGAAAGTTCCAATAACTGATCGAGGCAATATAAATGCCCGATCAGTCCGAGTCCAGTCAGTGATTGAATAGTATTTTAGTTGAGGAGTTCAAAAATAACAGTTCTAAAGGACAGTTCAAAAATGAGAGTCTGAATAATAAGTAGTCGAAGTAGAGTCAAAGCCGAGTATCAATCTTACATTCGCAAAGTCGTAAGCGAGTCGCGAGTCCGGTGCAATTTATGTACAAACGATAAAAGTGAAAATAAATAAATAGATAAAGAACGATAAAAGAGACAGTGCCTTTTGATTGTCTCACCTGTGGACCCAGGAGCATCATAAAAAGAGAATTAGTCCCCATCATTAAGGGGATAATTCTCAATTGTTGTATATTCCTACCCAGAATATATAACAACGGTGTGCTGAGGAGATGACCGCTCCCAAAAGTAGTTCTGGAGCTCTGGATATCATCAATTCGTGTAGCTTTAAACAACCATTTAAAGTATACAGCATGGAGAAGAATGCAACTTATAAAATATATAAAATAAGGAAAATTACTATAAAATACGAAGAGCGAGTCCTACTAGAGCTACAAGATAAGCAAATGTTCCTACCCTGCCTGCCAGATATGAAAGCTTGCCTGATAGTGTATTGGAGGAAATTAATCAACTGTACAACATTTACATCACGAACTTGAAACCCCTTGGCGATACATCGGATCTTATCGTTACTCAGCATAATAACGAGCACAACTTCAATCTCAATTTGACATACTTCAATCCAATGAATATTATAAATATTAAAAAAGTAGAAAAAAGAAAATAAATTGTTTGTCACAAATATATAAAGCTTCTTTTATACATATTTTCCCAATCAAATTTCCCCTACCCTCCCAAATTCTAAGTATAAATAAATTGACTGCCCAATTTTTCAATTAATGAGCTTCAAGGGGTTGTAATGAGCAGTTTTGAAGATACAAGGAAATTGCTGAAGGAAGTGGCTGATAAGGGAAGTAAATCAAAAGAATTGCAGTATAAGCTTAATTCTGTTTCACTTAAATCAGCTGCAAAATCAAAGACTACATACATCTGAAAGTAAGAACACTTCAGATATACGCTACAAACAATTGAAACATAAATAAAATGTGAGTATGTATTGTAAATAAGTTTGATGCCAATATAAAATTGACGGAAGTTATCAATTCCTCAAACAATATGAGAATATTGGGAAAATAAAATCAATGTATGGTGAGCATTATACAGACTGCCCATGGGCGTATAATGATGCAACTGAGGGACCAGTTACCTGCGAATGTCATGATGTGCAACGCTGTAACCGGGAAATTCAACACCTCATGAAATTTTATATAAGGTTGACACCTCATGAGGTTTATATAAGGAATGCCGAAAAGGGTTCGATTTGTTCTAATACCGCCAGTGCACATTGCATATGTGTGGGAGTTTGCATACAGAACCAGTCGTAAGAGAACGTGGCATATATATGCCGTCGATAGCATGAGGTTTCAACAGAGAATCAATACAAGTAAAGTTCTGCAGACAATATTAAAGCAACACCATCGGGATACAATACAAGATTTTATAATAAGGAGATTGAGAAATAAAACGCTGATTTAAACTTTTTCAGAAACAATGATTTTTATCATAAATTGTAATAATACATCCTTAGCATTTATCCAAGAGTTGTGCTTTGATGAGAATCCCAACCATTTCACGTAAACGTTATCGTCTTTCGTCTTTGAGAACTTCAAGGAGGGATGCATCAACAACTACGGATTAGATGCAGCGCATTATTATACCGCACCAGGGCTTGCATGGGATGCGATGTTAGAATATACAGCGAACTTTTACACGACGTTAATATTCTTCACTTTATGGAAACGGGAATTCGCGGTGGTATGACCCAGTGCTCAAACAGGAGTAGATAGGCTATGAGAGTTCGGGCGCAATTTTCCCATAAGAAATGAAAAGTATAATTAACGTTAATAATATTATATATTTTTTGAGTTCTATGGATTCGAGATGATGTTTCCAGTTAGGGTATTGGTACTGTTGGGGTAACAAATTTTAATCAAAAATCGTCTACGAGCAACGGTTTCCGAGATATTAGTACACTCAGAAAAATACCTTTACTTAAAATTAGGAAATTGTATCCTTGTTTGGGTTTTCCTACTTCTAATGCCAATTCTCCTTAAATAGATGAAGTTTTACTCAATTCAAAGAAAATTAAACTCAGTCTAGAGTACAGCTCTTCCTTAGACATAAGACAGAAATTTACCTGTTTGAAGGAAACATAAATCAAATATATATATTTTATCATTATATTAAGGTTACTCCTTCCTACGTTTAAGAATACTCATACTTAAAGTAAACGCTCATTTCATTATTTTAAAGGAACATACATCTTTAAACCAAAACCACTACTCTTAGATTTAGGGAAGTATGTATTATCATGACCGTTAACGAACTTTTCCCCCTTGATTACTAAACCAATATTGCATCATCCATTTATGATTCTTGGTATTGTGTGCAACTTTGTTAGAACAAAGAAATCGGTCCTTATTTCAATAGCGGTGGTAATAGAAACTAGGAAATCGGTCCTTATTTCAATAGTGGTGGTAATAGAAACTAGGAAATCGGTCTAAGGCATTGGAGGGCACTAAACAAGGTTTTAGCACATTATTCTTCAGTTTGTTAAACAGTGCGGATGTAAAAATTGACGTGCGGAATTATGGATGTGAATAGTTTTTCTTCAGAAATAATAGACTCAATTAGTGATATTCCGTCGGAAATAGTAAACACTTTAAATAGTGCAACAGAAAGTGAAGAATTGTTAAATGTTTTAACGGACTTAAAGGGAGTTTCTTTCCTTAAAGAGTTCATTGGTATAAGTTTGGCTTCATGTTTTCTATTTTTTGCTATTTGCATGAACTTGTTAGTTCAAGAACTAAATTTTCAATTAGTCGGAAAAAACAATTTTTCGGTTACTTAATTGCATGGAAAGTGCCAACCCCGGGCGGGATATTACGATTTGTGTGACTCCAATTGTTTATTGCTTTTTTTCAAATTCAATCTTAGTATACTTAAAAGTAAGCTTAAACTGAAAACATTCGTTTGAAATTTTAGAACACGGAATCACGACAGAGAGCCTTAAATATATGAGATCTCATCATTTGGATCTTATATGTCCAAAAGAAAAATTTGGTCTTAGGGTCATTTTTGAACATAATCTTATAGTATGGCAAAAGAGCCAGGTACCTATTGCCATTGCATATGCCTCTATGTATAAAGAAAACTTAAAAATAAAATTATAGGGCTGCACTGACACAACACCAAGTACATCATCATCTTCGCCGTCTATTCCAACCACTGTCTCCGCTTCGTCAGCATTTTCAGAATGGATTGCAAACACAAATTTTTCTGATTGTGAAACCTCATGTGACGAGGTAAGTTAAGATCGATACACTGTAGACCGATAATGATTGAACCTTAGTTCAGCTATTAATGGTGATAACTCGACTTATTCCTTTCAGGATATGATAGTAGGGGTCACCATTTTTTAACGAGGAGAAAAAATATGAAATAGAAATATCTCGAACATAGTATGTTTTTTGCAAAACATTTACTGGTTATTTGTGTTGACAATGGCCCCATAGTCTCATATCCTGAAAAGAATGGGTCGAGCTACCAGTCACCCTCACATATCACATATTTATGTCTTGAGTTGATAGATTTAAAATTTCTAATGTTCTTATTTTATGTATAAACTCTTTAGTGCATTTAGTAATGTTTCAAATGAAAACCATATAATTCATAGTTTTTTAGCTATTAAATATTTCTCAATTATGCAAAAATACACCGAAAGGACAGCTAGTTTTAAAATGTTTTGGAAAAAATGGAAAACTGAACACGCAATACCGTCGCGTGTTAGGAGAAATTATTGTTCAGGAAATTCAACAAAAAAAAATATGTGCTACACCAAAATATTTGAACCGAATAGCAGATGAAATCATTAAATTGTTTCCCAAAGAAGATAAGGTTAGATACATTATGCCTGTATAAAAGAGTTTATATTTTAAATTAATTTTTTTAGAATACTTTCTTCGGTTATGTTCCCAAGAGAAAACCTAAGGGAATTTTATACGCTAAGTATCACAATTACATATCTAAACTAAGACAAGAGGGTTTATTACAAAAGAAAAAAATCAAGCCAAAAACTTCATCCAAATTACATAATGAGCTCCAAGAGAATCCAAGTAAATTTTAATAGCCAATTCATTCATTTATTTAACGCTTTCTTCAAACAAAATATAATGACTACTTTTAATAAAAGTTTGTCACAGGCTTATAACTTTTAAACGGTTAGTTGAAGAAGCTGTTTTATATTTTTTCCTAGAGTCAGTAAATTGATTTTCGAACAGTTAAAATTTATTTACGAAAGGGTTAAATAAATACGAAATACGAAAGGGTTAAACAAATACAATTAATAAAAATATTTCATTCATACAACTTTTAGATGTAGATGTAATAAATGATAAGAAATGGCTGCAATATAAAACCTCACCGCTGGAAGAAATTCAGTCCAAATGGGAAAATACTGCACAGTATCGTTTAGGAACTTTTAGAAACCCAGACGTGAACCTGCTCACTATTTTCAAAGAATGGCCTTTGTATGAGCAATCTTTTGGACATATTTTGGTAGAATTTTTATGAAAGTTTGCTGCAGTAATTTTATAGATTTTTTTTTTTTAAATTTTAGATAAGCAAAGACTTTGACTTTTTGTATCCATGTAAATCGAATAATTTAATAGATCGGGTAGACGACTTCGTTGACCGCATCTTACCAATTATGCGAAACGATATAAAGGACGAAAACAGTAAGGGTATATTAAAACAACTTCGCAATTTAGTTGGTCTTTCAAAAGGTAATTTGTGTAAAAAATTGTATAAAGATCTATAATTTTAAATATATTTTGAATTGCAGATACGAACAGTTTGGTGACTTTCATGCTTCTTCATTCCGTGCTTATTCCCACACTACGTGTCTACAAGTACGATGACGAAAGCAAGAGATCACGAATGTCTAGGGCAACCATAAATGATTCAAGAAATGCATTTTTGTGCCACGTAAGGACTGCAAATGACTACAAAAATAAAATCGAAGAACTACGAAACAACCGCTTCCAAAACAAGGATACCTTGCAGCCAATTATTATCGCCATCGGGGAGGATCTTTTTAATTTTACCGATTTCTTTGTTTTCATTTATAATGTAAGTTATAAGTTACCGACTTTTGTTGAGGCGTTAGATGTATGCTTTAAGTCATTCCATGTTTTCGACCTACAATACCCAAAACCAGCCCAGCTTGTTTGGACTTTTATCCAAAAATATTTTTTCGAAATTTCTACTGCTACTGACGTAAAGAGTAATTCGCTAACAAGCCTTTTATCAGATATTACGGCCTAAAAGCTTGAAAATTTAATAATGTCTTTAACGTGCTTTGTTTGTAATTCGAATTTTGTTGATTTAAAAATTCTATTTTCTCATTTAAAATATATTCACCTACTGGATTCTGTTTCTATTTATAAGTGTACTATATGCGGAAATTCCTATTCGTCTTTTCGATCATATTCAAAACACATGAAAATTGAATTAAAACGTAAAATAGACCTGAATTCTCCCATTGTTCATTCATTCGGCATTCATGATTCTAATTATAGTAATTTAAAGACAGAAGAAGTACATAGAAATTGTTTGAATAATGAAATAGTTTATAGAAACGAAGAAGTAAAACCTAGCAACATCGAAATAAGTAACTTTGAATTTGATACCAGTTGGATAGAGATGTCAATTCTAACTTTTACTTGCAAATATTTAAGTAAATTTCACTTGACGAGAAAAGACACTTTTGAAATGCAAAACGACATTACAGATTTTATAACATCTAAACTCGGAAATACGATTGAACAATTTATGGAAAAGCACATATCCAATTTAAGCATTAAAAATGAATTTTGCAAACTAATAGAATTCTGCAAAAATCCATTTAAATCGGTAGATTCTGAGTATAAATTTCTTCGTTCCTTAGAGCAAAAGGACTTGTATAAAGAAGCACATCTTATTCATTTAGACTCTAAAATTTGTACTACCGTTCGCAAAAGTGTAAACAAACTAGATCAAAAAATTTTAAAAGCTGTAGTCATGCCTTTACAATTTCAATTCCGGAAATTTTTCGAAATTCCTTGAGTTTTAACAAGTTTTCTAGACAACATGGCATCTATTGAAAACTCAAATCAAATAACTAATTTTATTCAAGGTGACTTGTGGAAAGCCAAAAGGAAATCATTGAAATATAAATATGTAATTCCCTACTTTTTATATTTCGATGATTTTCAGTTCAATAACCCTTTAGGTTCGCACCCATCTTCCATTTTAGGTGCCTATTATTCTTTTCCCACTGCTCCCGACTATCTAATATCAAAAATAAGCTCTGTATTCCCTGCTGCTTTTTTTAAAAGTGAAGATGTAAAATCAATTGGAATTGACAAATGTTTATATAGCCTTATTGAGGACATCCAAAAATTAGAAGAACACGGAATTCAAATTGAATTTGATGAACAAAATTACAAAATCCACTTTGTCTTAGGTTTGATAATCGGGGATAATTTGGCACTTAACAGTATTTTGGGATTTTCTAAATCTTTCTCTGCAAAATATTTCTGTCGTTTTTGCCGCAATGATAAATATTCTACACAAACTTTGACTTCAATTCCTGATAGCACATTAAGAAACAGGATAAATTATGCTCACGATTTGGCAAACGAAGAAAACCGTTTAGGAATAGAACGAAATTCGATTTTTAATAATTTATCATCCTTTCACGTTGTTGATAATTTTGCAGTGGACGTGATGCATGATTGTTTTGAGGGCGTATGTGTTTACGACTTATGCCATATAATTCTTTACTTTATTGAGAACAAATATTTTACATTAGACATTTTGAATAACAGAAAACAAGGCTTTGATTACGGAGAAATGGAAATTGGGAACTTGTCCCCTCCGATAGATATTAACCGTTTAAAGAAATTCAACCTGAAAATGTCTGCTAGGGAAGTTATGACTTTCACACATTTCTTTCCACTTTTAGTCGGAGACTTTGTTCCGAAAACTGATAAGGTTTGGATGTTTCTCTTAAATTTACTCGAAATTTTAGAAATAGCTTTATCGTCTTATTTTGATGCATTTAAAATTAATAAGTTACATGAAGCAGTGGTTTTTCACAACAGTGAATACGTAAAACTATTTAATGATACGCTTAAACCGAAACACCATAATTTACTCCATTATTGCAAAGTTATTCAAATGTCTGGTCCTCTGAAAATTCTATGGACATTTAAATATGAGTCTAAACACAGAGTATTTAAGTCATATTTAAGAAATATAAATTCTAGAGTTAATGTACCGCTTTCGTTAGCGCTTAAATCAAGCCTTAATTTTGCTGATTATATTATTTCTTTTAATGAAACAGACTGGTCCCCAATTGGTGTAGGAACTGAAATTACAAATTCGAAATATTATACTAAAATTGCAAATGAATTACAATGTGAAAACTTAGTTTTAGGAGTATGTTACACTTGCATTAATTTTTGTGGAACCAAATACAAGGAAGGGCTTTTGGTATATGAAAATTCAACAGAGATGAAAGTTTTTCAAATATTGGAGATTGTAACATTTCAAAATAATGAAATATTTTTATTTTGTCAGGAAATTAATGTTCTTAAATTTGACAAAAGTATAGCAAGCTACATCTTAGGTGATGTTAAAGAAAAATTTGTAAGTAAATCACTTAAAACTTTGAAAAATCCCCCTACTTGTAACTACTATATACCGTCTGGTGAAAGGGTCTTAAGAATCAAATCATACTATTGATATGCCAAATAAAATGAAATAAAAGAACAAAAGTAATGTTTTATTTATTTTGCAATCCCTATTGCTTATCTAGATCAGAATTTCATAATTTGAATGAAATTCGGCACTATTTATTAGGGAAGTAATCGTCCTTGTATTAAAGGAAAATTTGCTGAAATTAATGCCATATTTTCCTTAAATTAATAACCTTGCCTTGATGAATATTAAAGAAAATGATTTCACTGTTTTAATGAAGTGCATATCCTCAAATCAAGAACGTATTGCCTTAAGAATATGCAATTATTTCCTTATTCGTATAAATATACTTCCCTAAATCTAAGAGCAGTGGTTTTGGTTTAAAGATGTGTGTTCCTTTAAAATAATGAAATGAGCGTTAACTTTAAGTATGAGTATTCTTAAACGCAGGAAGAGGTAGCCTTAATATAATGATAAAATGGAGATTTGATTTAATGGAAAATATTTCCTTTTTCTAAAGATTTATGTCATAAGCTCGAATTCAATTCCAATTTTCCTTAATTTTATAGTTGTTTTTTCTAATTTTTAGGAAATTTTTTTCTCAGTGTATATTATTTTTATTTTTGCTAAGAAAAAATTTTTCTTCAATATACTTCACACTTAGCCTTGTAAATGAGCCTATACATATATGGTGAATACACACGCAATATTTTCAATCGTTTGACAATTTTTATTTTAATATTTACTTGCAATGGAATTGTTGTTATTGTATAAGGTCTTATAGAGATTTTGGATTGTTTATACTTTTACTTCTCACTCTTTAGGAGGACTTTATCTCCTATGTGGAATGATATTAGCTTGGCACTTTTGTAATACAGTTCTATAGATTCTTGTGATATTGCGAAATAATCAGGAGAAATGAGCAGAGTGCGAGGCATTTGGTTTTGTTTCTTATCTCTAGCTTTGGACGATGCGATCGCTGAATTGCAATATTTTTGGGTTGCAGGTGGCATTGTTTACATTAGATTAGAATGGAATGAATTATTCAAAACAAAGAGTTCTTTGTTTAGGGATGGTGCAGCATTTGCTGTTAGGGATTGATTGATTGATATATTAAATGCTATGACGGATTTGGATCAGTTCTTATCCGGCCCTTGAAGAATTAGTGTCTCCAGTTAAGTTTAAATTTTGAAAAGTAGAAAAGAATATCTTGAAGATTATTTTATGTGAAAAGAACGGTTGTTTTTTAGTGTTAAAGTTCAATTTGAAAGTTAATTGAAAATGGGGCAAATAAATGATTGTGTGCAAAGGGCTAAGTCAGCCTTTGAGGATGCTAGTGGATCAAAGTGCGAAAGTGTGTTCCAGGGAGTTGAGAGCTCTTCGGCAAGCTCTAAAAAGGGCAAAGACTGTGGGTGAAAAGCAATGCTGTATAAATGGTATTAGTCACGTGCAGGGATATCGCGCACATATAAAAAAATTAAAAATAACTGGTGCTGGTTATATGAACCCACACCCTAATAGAGTCAATTACGTTAGCACCAGAGTAAAGTGGGAGGACGTGCAGTCAGCCTTTAATAATCGGTATGTTAATTTTTTTAATACAAATTTTAATAATTATTATTCGGCGGTACTATATACTTTTAATTTGTTGTAGCATTCGAACAGGGGTAATTATTAATCTTGCCCACAAAGACCCTCTCGAATTCTTGGAGGATTGCGGAAAATTATTTGTTCGAAGGATCATAAATGCTTTGAAGAAAGAGGAATTTTTAAAGGTTAATAGTGTATTCTGCGGTCAATTTGTTAAGGCTTCAAGTGGCGAAGAATTGGAAGAGATAAAATATATAAGCACAAAAAATGTGGTTATATCGGGAGAAACCAACATAGCAGAATGGTTCGCGGAAAACGTAATGAATAAAATTACGTCAGAATTAGAAGAATTCCAAGAAAGAGACTCAGGCTGGGCGCTCAAACAAGTAATTAATGTGATGATTAATATCAATAAGTATACACCACAGCTCGGATCGTCCTATATTGAGCTACCTCTTGAAATCAAATGTCGTGAGGCATGTGTTAATGTACAGAATAATGACAACGCCTGTTTTGCGTGGGCGGTAATATCTGCCTTACATCCGGCAGAGAGGGATCCACAACGCGTATCAAAATACCCCCACTATTCCACAGTCCTGAAACTAGACGGAATAACATTCCCAATTACCAGAGCACATATTGCAAAATTTGAGAAAATGAATGACGTCAGCATTAATGTATATATTTTGGGAAAGAATAAGCAAAAATATAAGGTAAACCCATCACGTCTAACGAAAAATCGTCAAGAACAACATGTGAATCTGTTGTTAATACAGGACCGATATGAAGAGAAGGAGGAGGAAGATTCTAGTACAAACAATGAGCCCATTCGCTATCACTACGTATGGATAAAGCAATTATCGCGGCTCCTTTCATCACAACTTTCCCAGCACAATGGTCAAAAATATTTTTGCGATCGTTGCCTTCACTACTTTTACACGCAAGAAAAGCTCAGGCAACACTTGGAAGATTGTGAAAAACTCAACGAGTACAGAGTTACTTTCCCACCTGAGAAAAGTGGTAAATTTAAGAACTTCAAAAATAAAGAACGAGTTCCATTCATTATCTATGCTGATTTTGAATGCATATTGAAACCCATTTATAAAAAAATCGGAAAGACGGAACAATATCAACAGCATGAGCCGCACAGTGTTGGGTACTACTTTAAATGCTCATATGATGAACAACTTTCATACTACAACAGCTATAGAGGTTTAAACTGCGCAGAGTGGTTCGCAAAAGAACTAGAGAATATAGCGGGTCGAGCTCAAGATATTATTCAAAACCCTCAAACAATGTCCCCTCTTACACCCCAGCAAATTCAAGATTTTGTGCTTGCACAAACATGTCATATATGCGGAAAAGGATTCACTCCCACAGACATTAAGGTGAGAGACCACTGCCACCTCACAGGAAAATACAGAGGCGCTGCACATCAAGATTGCAACATTAATTACAAGGACACCAGAACGATACCAATAGTATTCCACAATCTTAGCAAGTACGATGCTCATCTCCTTATTAGAGATGTGGCAAACAGCATCCAGGGACATCTAAAAATAATACCCAATAATACGGAAAATTATATTTCAATCATAAAGTATATCGAAGGCGGCGAAATCAGATATAAATTTATCGACTCTTTCCGCTTCATGCCATAATCACTGGGTAAACTCTCATCTTATCTAGCTGAAAAGAAAATTGTACGCTCTGAACTTCCAAACATAAGCGATGATAAGTTTCAGCTACTCACAAGAAAAGGTGTCTTTCCATACGAGCATATCAAGGACTGGGAAAATCTTGAGGAGACCCAATTACCAGATCGTAAATCTTTTTACAACTCTCTAGGAAAATGCGAAATTAGCAGTGAAGATTATGAGCACGCAAAGAAGGTGTGGGTAGAGTTTGAGGTGCAAAATCTTGGTGAATATAGCGATCTCTACTTGAAAACTGATGTACTGCTTCTCGCCGACGTCTTTGAGAACTTCAGGGATGGATGCATCAACAACTATGGATTAGATGCAGCGCATTATTTTACCGCACCCGGGCTTGCATGGGATGCGATGCTAAAATATACAGACGCAGAGATCGAACTTTTGCACGACGTTAATATTCTTCACTTTATGGAAAAGGGAATTCGCGGTGGTATGACCCAGTGCTCAAAAAGGTATGCACGAGCTAATAATAAGTACATGACGGACTACGATAACAGTAAGCCATCGTCATACCTCATGTACTATGACATAAACGCAATGTACTCTTGGGCTATGACCCAATATTTACCATACAAGGATATTCAATGGGTGGATGATGTTAGCACATTAAACTTTAATATTGCTGATGACTCACCAACTGGCTACACATTACAAGTTGATTTAGAATATCCAGTGGATATTCACGAGAGACAAAAAGATCTTCCCATGTCTCCAGAAAAGTGTGCTCCACCGGGTTTCAAGGAGGAAAAAATGCTGGCTACATTATGCAACAAGACAAATTATGTAATACACTACAGAAATTTGAAGCAGTATTTGGCTGAAGGCCTCAAGGTTAAAAAAATTCATCGCGCCTTGCAATTCTCTCAGGCTGCGTGGATGAAGCTGTTGTGGTCGGGAACATACATTTCCGCATAAAAGCAGCGGCAAAAATTTTCGCCGACGCCTTTGGCCTTGGCAGCAGCCGCCGAACGAAAGTTCACGGCGCCCAAGGGCAATGTGCAGCTGGTAACGGGCTCGGCCTGTGGCATCGGGCGCGTTGGAGTGCTCGGAGGCCGCAATTCGAGGACCGCCGCGCATTCGAACCGCGCCCAGATGTTCGAGGTCGAGCACGCAGCAACTCATTAACCCTACCCATATATAAATAAATGAATGGTGCGAGAATCCGTTGCAACCGACTCACATATCGGCTGATCGCCAGCGATTGGCTGCGCGGGCCGATGTGTGAGTGGGTTGCACCGGGATCTCGAAAAAAGAAAAAAAAAAAGAAGCGAAACGACGCGTGGGCTCGGCGTGGCTTGGGTCGGGTCGGGGAGTCTTGGAAAAATATCGAAGGAGGACGGATGAGATCGAGGAGCGCGAAGAGTCGAACTTAAGTCTAAAAACGAAAAGAAAGAATTAAGAGCGAAAACGAAGCAATTTTAGTGGAAAATGCTTACCTTAAAATTCACGCTGCCGAGTTAGAAAATCGGTAATTTACCTATAGCGGCGCTCGCGAACTCAAAATTCCGAGTGGTCTGTGCGCGAGCCGGGAATTTAAGAGAAAAAGAAAAAAAAGAAAAATCGAAAAGTTAATTTGGAACGTTTGGTGTTAATTTCTGAGAAGCGCCTTCGGCAAGGGAAGGGAGCTCTTTTTACTTTCAGCCGACATCGAGAAGGCGTACGACAGGGTAAGATGGGATGTTATCACCACACAGCTCCAGGTATGGGGCGTCGATGCGCCCTTCATCCACCTAATCAAAAACTTCCTTTCCTCCCGATCACTTCAGGTACGAGTTAATGGCTACGTTTCATCTCAGAAATCTTTAAATAATGCCCTGCCCCAAGGTTCCCCACTATCCACTTCCCTTTTTAACACATACATTTCTACCCTCCTCCCACGATTACAAGACATAGACGGACTTACTTTCTACATATACGCGGACAATCTACTGTTTACCACTACGGACAAACAACCGACTCAGGCACTGAGAAGAACGCTGACTGCCCTGGAGATTTGGACCCATCACACAGGAGCTAGAATACCACCAGAGAAAAACGAGTACGTCTTTTTCTCACGCAAGAGGCTACCACCCTGCCGGACCCTCGAGATTGGCGACCAAATCGTTACTACAACAGACCGAATTAGGATCCTTGGAGTCGACTTCACCCACAAGCTAAAATGGACGTACCACTGCAGGAGATTAGCAGCAAGGGTGGAAAAAACCACGAACCTAATACGTTCCATTTCAGCGAGAGGAAACGGTTCCCCGCTCCATGCCACTCTCCATATTGCTAAAACTCTCATCAGAGGCGCCACCAACTACGCTCTCCCGGTTTATGCTACAACTACCCTGCAAAACCTGAATAAAATTCAAACCGCCATCAACAAAGCGCTGAGGGCGGTTTTTGGCGCCCTTCCATCTACCCCTAACCGGGCCCTTTGGATTGAAGCAGGATTACCGGACCTCACCACTAGAGCGGAAATTGCTAAGACCAAAATAGTGGCAAAAAATTGGCTCGACTGGAGAAAACCCCACCACTACACCCTGAGGGATTTACATGGGACCCCCTCTCGCCCGGGATCCATTTCGGCTCTAAAATCCTCGCTACAGCTGGTGTTAAGTTTGGGCTTCAAGCTCCCAACTCCTCGCCCATCGCCGGAGACTCTACCATCCGCCCATGACCAGATTCCGCGACCCATCAGCTTCCCCACCGGCAACAAAAACAAGAGGTCACCCGCCGAGCACCAGCAACGACATCTAGAGAATATCGCTCCTTCAGGGATGGAACAGGCTCTATACAGATGGCTCAAAGAAGAAAGACAAGGTGTCAGCCTCAATAGTTGCCTTTGTTCCATCATCGGAATCCCCCATCACCAAAACTTTCAGGATCTCCGGACATAGTTCTAGCTTTGAGGCCGAGGCATATGCGTTGTGGAAGGCGGTCGAACTCTGCCGCACACTGATCGGCAACAGTATAATCTTTTCAGACTCTATGGGCCTAATTCAAGCCCTAAACAACCCCATCCCAGAGGAAAACCTGCTAGCGGAGATCAGGGCGGCGATTCTGAGGTCCAAGGGCAAATTAGTCATTGAATGGGTCCCCAGCCATGTGGGAATTCGCGACAACGAGTTGGCAGACAAGGCGGCAAGGGATGCTCAACTCACCCCAACGGACGACCCACCAGACATCCCACCCCTAGCAGGCTACATCCTCCGATGCAGTCTACCCATCATCAGGGGAGTCTTTGAGGAGGCGTGGCAAAACTCTCAAACCTTTCTAGCCGAACACTGGCCGTCCGCTACACCACCAATCTATCACAGAGACCTCACCAGAAGGGAGGGCACAATAATCTTCCGCGTCAGGACGGGACACACACTATATACCAAAGGGCATATATATATGACAGTACCTCAACGAGGATGTGTCTCCTGCCAGCTCCCCCTCACCATCAAACACCTCCTCACATGCACCGAGGCTGGATCCCACTTCGGCCCCGATCTGCCACACCTGCCAACCTTTTTAGACCCCTCAAGCCCAGCGGCCCTCCTTAGTTTTCTCAATAGCATAGGTATCTTTTCAATTATTTAATTCTCCTAGGTCTAGTTTTAATGATATAATTAATGTAGCCTTGTTTGCGTCCTTTAAACTCACGTGATTGTCCATAATATTAGATTTCAGTATAGATAGAATAGACAAATAAGGATTAAAATAGACATATAAGTAGATTTAAGACAAGACACACAAGTAGATATAGAAATACACATAGAAAGTAAGTTATCTATAATTTTAAGCGCCATATGGCCTATGCAGCCGAGTGCGCTACCAAATTATGCACTTAGGTTAAGCCCTAAATGTATAATAGTTTAAATAAATAAATAAATAAATAATTTCTGAGAAAAGAAAATATCGGAAAAGTTCATTTGGAATGTTTGTGATAATTTAAGAGAAAAAGAAAAAAAAAGAAAAATCGAAAAGTTAATTTGGAACGTTTGTGTTAATTTCTGAGATGAGAACAAAAAAAAGAAAAATTGAAAAAAGTTAATTTCGAACTGTTGTGCTAATGTCTAAGAAACGAAACCAAAAATTGAAAAAAGTTAATTTCGAACTGTTGTGTTAATGTCTAAGAAAAGAAGCCAAAATGGAAAAAGTTATAAATTAGAACTGTAGTGCTAATTTCGAAGATAAGAAGGAAACGAAAAAAAAAAATGGAAAAGTTAATCTAGAATTGGCTTGTTATAAACAAAATTACAACGAAAAAAAAAAAAGACAAACACTCATATACAGACCGGTATTATCTCGGATCACCGCGACGAGGGTTACCACGTCGGGACCAAATGAAGAGGCAGGATGCCTCAAGGCTACAAAAATTCATCGCGCCTTGCAATTCTCTCAGGCTGCGTGGATGAAGCCTTACATAGATCTAAAGGCCTGCTTGAGAAAGAACGCGAAGAACGATTTTGAGAAGAATCTGTTCAAGTTATTATGCAATGCAGTATTTGGTAAGACGATGGAGAATGTTCGTCTTCGCCGAGATATTAAGCTTGTAACAGCATGGGAATGCCGGTATGGAGCCGAAGCACTAATATCAATGCCCAATTTCCACTCCCGCTCGACTTTCGACGATCACTTGGTAGCTGTAGAACTACTTAAAACAGAAGTGTTGCGTAGCGGTGTCGATTAATATCGATAATTGTAAAATCGATACCGCTGTACAACCCCAACCCCTTAGCCGGCACATTTAGTTGCCAAGAGCACAACACGGGCGGTGACTCCGGTTTCGTCTGCCCGTGCAAGAATGTGCAAGGCCAGCGGGATCACCCGCTGAGCCGACGGCGCGCGTGGGAGCCCGAGCCGGAAAACGCGTACTCGGCTCGTTTTTCCCACTGGCCGACCGGGAACCTTAAGTTCTCGGCGGCGGTGGAAAGTGAGTTGCAGTCTGTCCTTCGAGAGTAGCAATAGCTGAGAAGAGGAAAAACCTCAAAAGAATAAGGAACTTGTAAATTAATTGTGTCCAGTCTTATAAATATAAATACGAATTGTCTAACGATTTGTAAAATAAATAAATTGAAAAAATTATTTAACAAATCTATATTTTACGTGTTACAAATACATAACAGACGTAATTTTCAATAAGCCCATTTACGTAGGAATGGCAATATTGGACATATCAAAAACTTTGTTGTGCGAGTTTCATTACAACTACATGAGAAATCATGTCAGCTGTGTTACATCGGCACAGCTTCTCTTATATATAAAGTACAGACTCATGACATTTATGAGGATATGAAGCAACATCTTCATCGTTTTGATACATCCAACTACCCTCAAAATAATCCATATGACATATTCCAAGTCAATAAGAAGGTAGTACAGACAATTACAAATTATTATTTTAAAGAAGCATAAATACTTACATATATGAAGTACAGTAATACCCCGACTTACGCTACCCCGTTTTAGGCGAATTCGGAGATACGCGGTTTTTCATTTTGATTGCCGCGCGCATTGGCTCTCTCGCTCCGCCCTCTCAGTGTTCAGTTTGCGACAGGTTTAAACGTGTTCCGCGTGGAATTATTTTACGTGCGCAGTGCGTTTTACTTATAATTTCTAATTATGTCATCTAAAAGAACGAAAAATGAGTCATTTGAGCCTAACAAGAAAAGAAAAACACTGTCTTTGGAGTGTAAACTGAATATAATTAAAGACTTTGAAGCAAAAATTAAAATTTGTGAATTGGCAAAGAAATTTGACCTACCGGAATCAACAGTCCGAACGGTTATAAAAGGTAAAGAAAAAATTATGAACGCTGTGAAAGACTCTCAATCTTTGAATTCAAGTATTATCCGTAAGCGTCACGGTATTATCGCACAGATGGAAACATTGCTACAGTCATGGTGTGATAATCAAGTAAGAGTGAAAAATTGTCCTGTTGTTCAAAATACAGTGTGCTTTCAAGCAAAGCAGATTTTTGAAAAACTAAAAGAAGAAGCTGGGGAGGCGGCTAAAAATGAAGTGTTTAAAGCTAGTAACGGCTGGTTCAGCCGATTTAAGAGTCGTTGTAATTGGCATAGCATCGCAGAGAGTGGAGAAGCGGCAAGCGCTGATAAAGAAGCTGCATCTCTCTATCTAGAAAAACTCGAAATAATGTTAGATGAAGGTGGCTACACTAGCCAAACCATTTTCAACGTAGATGAAACCGGTCTTTTTTTGAAGAAAATGCCTAAAAGAACTTTTATTGCGCGTGAAAAGAAAACTTTTCCAGGTTTTAAAGCCGCCAAGGATCGATTGACAGTGATGGTTGGTGCGAATGCAGTTGGAGATTGTAAATTGAAACCCCTCTTAGTTTATCGCTCAGAAAATCCAACAGCCTTAAAAAATAAATCCAAAGCTGGTTTGCCTGTCATTTGGAAGTCTAATGCGAAAGCTTGGGTGACAGCTTCTCGTTTTGGAGACTGGTTTGGCCATCATTTTATTCCTGAAGTCGAACGTTACTGCCAATTAAAAGAAATCCCATTTAAAGTGATGCTACTAATTGACAATGCACCAAGTCATCCTCCCGCAACTCTAATTTCGATCCACGTGTGGAAGTTGTATTTTTGCCACCAAACACTACCAGCTTGCTTCAACCAATGGACCAGGGAGTCATTAAAACATTTAAAGCTTACTACACAAGGCGGTCATTTGCAAGTCTACATGAAGCTATGAGACAAAACAATGAGCTTTCTGTTAAAAACTTTTGGAAGCAATTCAATGTTTTAGATGCTGTAAGAATTATTGGACAATCTTCGAATGAGGTTTCACAAAAAACTCTCCATGGTGTCTGGTAAAAACTGTGTAAATTGTTTTCACCACTGAAACCCAAGGAGAATCAGTTTCAGATCCTGAACAAATCGATAGCATAATAGAAGAAGTGGTCGATATCGCCAAACAATTAAATTTATAAGTCGATAATGATGACGTTCAAGAATTGTTAGATTTACACAATCAAGAGCTAACAATTGACGAGGTTACAGAAATGCGTAAGTATGAGCAAGACATTGAACAAACTGATTCGCTAGACCCAGTGTAATCGGTAAATCTAATGGCAATTGCAAACTTAACAGAAGGACTCAATTCCATTGAAAAGGGGTAACACATTTTAGAAAAAATAGATTCTAATGAAGAACGCGTTTCTACTACAAAACGGGGGATAAAAAAATTACTGGTATGCTACGAGGAAATTTTGCGTGAGAAGAAGAAAAACTTAACTCGTCAGGCAACATTGTTAGAATATATGAAGCATTCGACATCAAAATAACTTCGATTTAGGTTACTTTATTCATAACAATGTAAATTGTTTTATTATCTTACACTTTATTAAACATTTTTCTTCTAAATCATTGTTTTCTTTAAACTCTGGTCCCGATTAAACATACATACTTTGTATTTATATGCAAAGTTGAACCACGACTTACGCGAATTCGACTTACACGGCAATCGCTCGGACCCACCTACCGCGTAAGTCCGGGGTATTACTGTACAGACTGATGACATTTATGAGGATATGAAGCAACATCTTCATCGTTTTGATACATCCAACTACCCTCAAAATAATCCATATGACATATCCCAAGTCAATAAAAAGGTAGTACAGACAATTACAAATTATTATTTTAAAGAAACGTAAATACTTATGTAATGTTTTTTATTTGGATACCAGGGCTTATGAAGGATGAAAACAGCGGTGATATAATGCTGGAGTTTGTCAATCTACGCGCTAAAATGTATGCATTGAGAGTGCAAAAAGAAGCCGGACGACAGCAAACAACAAAGAAAGCAAAGGGCGTAAAAACTGCTGTGGTGAAGACGGAGATAACCTTTGAAGACTACGTGAGATGTTTAAACGAACACCTAGAGAACACGCATACACAAAATAGCATAGTTTCTCATAATCATATATTGTATAGCACTAAACAATCTAAGATAAACCACTTCATATATACACTGAGAGACAAATTTCATTTTGGAATAAATACTTTTCGGATTTAATTAAAAAATTTTCGTAATATCTTAAATTAAAATAAATATATTTGGTAAAACAATAAAATTGTTAAATGTACAACTTTTCCTTTTAATATAATTAAATAGCCGTTCTTATATTAAAATGGTGTACATTTACTTGAAAATCGTAAAATCTTTTAATTCAAAATGAAGAAAAATTTCAACTGTTTGTATGTAATTTTAAAATATTCCCATGTCATTTTAAAATATTTTCCTCTATTGCAATCGTAGCTCGTCTACCGGTACTGCATTATGCTTATATGGATTAGTATAATATAAAAAAAGACTGGCTAGTAGTTGTTTTGGTGAAAAGGAAGGGATTCATTCTAAAATGTCTTAACTAGAAGAATTCCGTTGTTTTTCTAAAATTTTCCCATTTAATACCAAAATACTTTTTATTTGCTACCTTTTTCTAAAACGCAGTCGGACAGCACACACTGTTCACACGACAAGTGTCATTTTAGTTTCCAGCGAAACTAACGGAAAGGGACGAACACTAATAACTTACTTAGTATACAGTACCCCGCCATTAAATTATGACTGACGGCATTTATGCAGAATTATTGTCATTTAATGTGTGCTGGCGATTACTTTATTATTTTTCTTCTGAAAAAGGATTAATTATGAATGATTGGGTATTACCTGCACTCTTCACTCACAAATTGGAAAATCCCAATTTCCGGTTGTCTATATAAGAGACTATTTATAGCCAAGTGCAAAAGATCATTACTTATCAGTTCATTTTCATTCTTGTTTGAGATAGTTATTTGAGTGATAAGTACTGAAAGTGTGTTGAAAAAAATTAGAAACTGTGAGTTAATAGACTAAAAAGTAAGTACTAGTAAACGATTTTGAAGATTTAAAAGTGAAATGATTTTTAATAATATTAACATGGTAATGTGTATATTTCAGACAAAATGGGCAAAAAACGTGATATTCCATCAGAAAGGAAGCACAAGTTGTTGCTTTATTAAAGGAACAGTACTTAAGCTATGCCAAAATTGCGGATACTGTGGGAATTTCAAGGCCCCTCTACACTCGCGCGCGGACGCGTGAATGTGGAGGCGATTCGCATATTTTTCGCGGGTTCGCGCCTTGTTAACCACTTTTGCGAATACGCGAAAGCTGCGCAAACACAACCAGGACTCCACATTCGCGCGTTACTCAGAGTCATTTCGTGCAAGTCACGGTCGAGGACGGTTGTATTTCCCTAGGTTTATTGTTTATCACAAACGAACTAGAAAAAGGTTTCCTCGAATATATTGAAATGGAACCTGTGTTGTGGAATAAAAGTTTACAGAGTTACAAAAATAAACTAAAAAATTTTGACGCATGACGCGTATAAGCACCATAACGGATATTCCCGTGGAGGAGTTAAAATAAAAAAAAACATCTTTATTTTCAAGTTATAGAAACTATAGAAGCAAAACAACGAAATCTGAAAAATCTGGAGCAGGCGCTGATGACGTGTACAAACCAATTTGGTTTGCATATGACATCATAGACAGCATGATTGGGGATAGTGCAAAAAATAAAAACACAATCAATACGGTAAGTACGTACATTATGCTTTATATTGATAGTACCTGAGTAATGATAATTGTCTGCAAAAATAATTGGTGAATTTGTTTCTTATTTCCGTGGCGTCAACAGGTGCTCTGCGTGGTACATGTCGCAAATCACGAACAGCACATGTCCTTTCCATTTCTTGCCTCCACGAGCCAGGTTGTCCAAGTGTATCATTGTTGCCATAAATGTCGACAGTTCCTTGCGGTGTGTAGACATGTGAAAATGAACTGCTTCGCATTAAGAAATTATGTAATAATATACATGTCATTGTTATCATACTAGCTTTTTGTTGTTGTAATTGAATTGGTTTCTTAAACACGTGGAATTTTGTCACCAATATGCCAAAAGTATTTTCTACCTCGACCCGTGCTCTAGATAATGTTTGGTTAAATTTACGTTTTACAGATACCAAATCGTAATTTTCAGGATATGGTTTCATTATATAGTCAGAAAGGGCAAAAGCCCCATCTCCAAAAAAAAACGTAGGGTGCATCGATATCTGAACCTGGTAAAGGCCGTGGTGTTGGTAAATTTATATCATTTCTGCACATTTTTTTCCATAAAAGAGTTGTGGCGCCCTACTCGCCACCTCTTGCGCCTGCGGCACCTCATTCGCCACCACGAGCGCCTGCTGCGCCCTATTCGCCACCACCAGCGGCGCGGCGCTCTCGGCGCAAGCAGCGCCTCGAGGAGCGGAACGCTCACGGGTGCAGGACACTTCCCATCAGGAATCCGCCGCAGCCGGTCGTCTAGTCTTTTCGTACCTCGAGCCTTTCATGGCTGCCCACGCTGTCCCGACAATTTTGTGCTGTTCGAAAAATAAATGTTCTGTAAATTTGTACCCCGGTGTTTTAACGCTAGCCCCAAAAATCTCCAAAGAGTGTTCATAAAAACTCCACCATCGCTTATGCTACCTGGACACCCGATGTCAGCAAAAATGAAGTTGTACTGACTGTCAACTAACGCCATTAATACTATACTATATGTTCTTTTATAATTATAATATTCCGATTCAAAGTTCATTGGACATTCCAAAACAATATGCTTGCCATCTAAGGCACCGACAGCATGAGGAAATATTGATGAAAATCCACTTTCTATTTGTAGCCATTTCTCTGGGCTTGATGGTAACTGTTTGTTATTACAGTTACCATCAATAATATCAATAATCTAATTATTTTATTTTTGATTTTAGGTAACACAGCCAGAAAATATGGATGAAACAGAACAAGAGAATCTTGAAGAACAATAGGGAAATGAAAGTCAGAATGACTCACAACAAAGTCAGGATGTTAATACTAATACCGCAGCCAAACCAACATTTCGTCGGCGTCAAAACCCTAGCGAACTCTCAGAGGCAGGAAAAATGATGAAAGAAGCTCTGGTCACGTTTAAATCTACTATCAACAGGAATGGAACTCAAGAAGACGACTGCGATTTGTATGGGAGACTTTAAGCCAAAAAGCTGAGAAAATTGTCAGAACATAACAGAATGAGATTGATGCTTGACATAGATGGCATGATTTTAAGTTCTCATTATATGGTATCATCATCATCCTCATCACCAATACCTCCACCATCACTACAAAAATATAACTTTTCTTTCCAACCAACACCTGGCACTTCATCATCAACACATTTCAAGCCAATCATTCAATACCAACCAAGACCTTGAACTTCATCATCAACGCATTCCGAGCCAATCATTCATTATTCCGCGATGACCGCGCAAAGTAGTATTACTGATTACACTCCAGAAGAAGACACCAACGCAGACGCAAATATGAATATGGACGGTGTGGAAGATAATATTAATATAATAGATGGAGCTTTTATGTCAAATTAAGGCGTTATGCCTAGTTGTAAGCCTAAAAAAGAGCCAAACCCCTTAATTAAAGCTCTGTGCTACAAAAGTCACGATATTTGTTTACTCAATACTTGCAGATTATAGTAACAAATATAAGTGAATTTAAATTTTGTGATGTACTTACTTTTATTTCATCCTTTAACACTTGATTCAAGGCTCGACAAACTTCACGTATAATTTGTGAAATCAGTTGCGGGGAAACTTTAAATAAAAAATGTAGGCCAAATATCTCAGTGTTATGGCAAGACGTATCTTTGCTGGAACAGCTTTCCGTAATTGGGTATGTCGTTTTGAAATCAGTGGTGAAACCTTGTTTAGTATATATTCAAAATCTGCTTTGGACATACGAGTAAACTTTTTAAATTCACCAGAAGATTCGGCAACTAATTCATTTAACTGCTGCTCCATAGTTAGGCTGTAATAATGCATTTATTGGCCCCTATCTTTATATATATAATTCTACTGTACGGGTGTATGTCACTGAACTCCTCCTAAACGGCTGGACCGATTTGAATGAATTTTTTTGTATGCGTTTGGGTGGCGCCATGCATGGTTTAGATTCACAAATCAGCCAGGCAGATGGCGCTGCAGTCGGTATCTAGGTTATTAATCTATACTGCAACTAAACGGCTGGATTTGTGAAAAATGCATCTATATAGTAACGGCTGGTTCAGCCGATTTAAGAGTCGTTGTAATTGGCATAGCATCGCAGAGAGTGGAGAAGCGGCAAGCGCTGATAAAGAAGCTGCATCTCTCTATCCAGAAAAACTCGAAATAATGATAGATGAAGGTGGCTACACTAGCCAAACCATTTTCAACGTAGATGAAACCGGTCTTTTTTGGAAGAAAATGCCTAAAAGAACTTTTATTGCGCGTGAAAAAAAAACTTTTCCAGGTTTTAAAGCCGCCAAGGATCGATTGACAGTGATGGTTGGTGCGAATGCAGTTGGAGATTGTAAATTGAAACCTCTCTTAGTTTATCGTTCAGAAAATCCAACAGCCTTAAAAAATAAATCCAAAGCTGGTTTGCCTGTCATTTGGAAGTCTAATGCGAAAGCTTGGGTGACAGCTTCTCGTTTTGGAGACTGGTTTGGCCATCATTTTATTCCTGAAGTCGAACGTTACTGCCAATTAAAAGAAATCCCATTTAAAGTGATGCTACTAATTGACAATGCACCAAGTCATCCTCCCGCAACTCTAATTTCGATCCACGTGTGGAAGTTGTATTTTTGCCACCAAACACTACCAGCTTGCTTCAACCAATGGACCAGGGAGTCATTAAAACATTTAAAGCTTACTACACAAGGCGGTCATTTGCACATCTACATGAAGCTATGAGACAAAACAATGAGCTTTCTGTTAAAGACTTTTGGAAGCAATTCAATGTTTTAGATGCTGTAAGAATTATTGGACAATCTTCGAATGAGGTTTCACAAAAAACTCTCCATGGTGTCTGGAAAAAACGGTGTCCATTTTTTTTCACCACTGAAACCCAAGGAGAATCAGTTTCAGATCCTGAACAAATCGATAGCATAATAGAAGAAGTGGTCGATATCGCCAAACAATTAAATTTAGAGGTCGATAATGATGACGTTCAAGAATTGCTAGATTCACACAATCAAGAGGTAACAATTGACGAGGTTATAGAAATGCGTAAGTATGAGCAAGACATTGAACAAACTGATTCGCTTGACCCAGTTGAATCGGTAAATAAATAAATGACAATTGCAAACTTAACAGAAGGACTCAATTCAATTGAAAAGGGGTTACAAATTTTAGAAAAAATAGATTCCAATGAAGAACGCGTTTCTACTACAAAACGGGGAATAAAAAAATTACTGGTATGCTACGAGGAAATTTTGCATGAGAAGAAGAAAAACTTAACTGGTCAGGCAACATTGTTAGAATATATGAAGCCTTCGACATCAAAATAACTTCGATTTAGGTTACTTTATTCATAACAATGTAAATTGTTTTATTATCTTACACTTTATTAAACATTTTTCTTCTAAATAATTGTTTTCTTTAAACTCTGGTCCCGATTAAACATACATACTTTGTATTTATATGCAAAGTTGAACCACGACTTACGCGAATTCGACTTACACGGCAATCGCTCGAACCCACCTACCGCGTAAGTGCGGGGTATTACTGTACAGACTGATGACATTTATGAGGATATGAAGCAACATCTTCATCGTTTTGATACATCCAACTACCCTCAAAATAATCCATATGACATATCCCAAGTCAATAAGAAGGTAGTACAGACAATTACAAATTATTATTTTAAAGAAACGTAAATACTTATGTAATGTTTTTTATTTGGATACCAGGGCTTATGAAGGATGAAAACAGCGGTGATATAATGCTGGAGTTTGTCAATCTACGCGCTAAAATGTATGCATTGAGAGTGCAAAAAGAAGCCGGACGACAGCAAACAACAAAGAAAGCAAAGGGCGTAAAAACTGCTGTGGTGAAGACGGAGATAACCTTTGAAGACTACGTGAGATGTTTAAACGAACACCTTAGAGAGCACGCATACACAAAATAGCATAGTTTCTCATAATCATATATTGTATAGCACTAAACAATCTAAGATAAGCCACTTCATATATAGTTACAGTCCAAAATTCCAAATTTGGTTACCAGGATGTTGAATCAGCGATGAGGAGCGGTTTTCGCACAGCCAAAAATAGATTTTATAAAAAAAAACATTTGACTGTAACAACGTAATAAAGAACCTAACTGAGAGTTTTGAAATGTAACAACCATGCTTATTTTAAGTTTAAAAACAATTATTTTTTATTGTTTACATGAATTTTATATTTTTCTTTTGTTTAAAAGAGAAGAGTGTTTTTGTTGATTATTATATTACATATTTTTGTTATTGAATTGTTATTGTTGATTTTAATGAATTTGTTTTTTGTTAAATATAAATGGAATTAGCTTGAAATGGAGTATTTTATTTGTCGCTTAAGAAATCAAATCTTGTCACACTGCACAATTTCATTAATTCAAGCCCATGATTGTGACAAAAATTGTAACAATACTAAAACTTCAAAATCTGCGCCAGTTGATAGAGAAGACAAACATTTTAATAATGACAGAGAAGACAGAGATTTTAATAATGATAGCGAAGACAAACATTTTAATAACTTGAGGAACGAGGAACTACAGTCCCTGACCAATGAATTAGACGCACCGACTAAAATAATGAGAATTTTAAAAAGGCGCCTGTTTTCTTTTCGAATTAATCGTTCTTGACATTTGGTTTTTTTAAATTGTCCAATGTTAGCATTCTAAGAACCTTTTTATAACTGGAAAAACCTAAAACGGTTGCAGGTAGGCATGTAAGTTGCATTTAACTAAGATAATTTTTTTGCGTTCATTTCTGAGTTTGCAAGTAACGGGTTAAGTCGTACTTTTATTGTTTATACAAGTGTTTCTTAACGAGTTAATTAGTGAACTTAGTCTAAACAGTGTGTGGAAAAATATTTACGTGATATTACGTGAAAAAGTGCATTATTGTTGAAAGTTAACTGTTTTAAAGTTAATATTGTTCTAATTGAGAAAACTTTAGAAAATGGGTCGCGCATGGGACATAAATCCCCAACAAAAGAGTGTAATGGTGAATTTAATTAAAGCTGGAGAATTGTCCAATCGAGAAATAGCAAGATTGTGCAAAGTTTCTGCCTCTACAGTTGATAGAGAGGCTAGACAATTAGCCAGAGGATACTCTGGTAGCGAAAGTCAAAGAAGAAACTGCCGAAAAGCACGTATGACATCATCAAGAGAGGATCGGAAAATTATCTCTATAGCCGTCCAACATCGTAGAGCATCAGCTCGTGCCCTAACAACCATCCTTAAGGACACGGGAATTGAGATATCGACGACAACATTGCGCCGAAGATTATGGCAAGCTGGGTTAAAATGTAGGCGTCCGGCAAAAAAGCCCAGGCTGACCAAGATTATGAAAAAAAGGCGACTTATTTGGGCTAGAATGCTTCAACACTTCACAGTTGATGATTGGAAAAAGGTATATTTCATTCTTTTTCTTTAAATAATAATTTAATCAACATTTTCCAAATGACAAAAAATTGATCCAATTTTTATGTTCATATAGGTCATCTTTAGCGACGAATGCCGCTTGGAAGCGGTGACAGAGATGACTCAATTTGTTAGGAGGAAAACTAACGAACGTTACTGTTCCGTCGAACGTCACGGGACCCTAACCCCCTACATTTCATTTTGTGCCCGACCGAGGTGTGGCAACGTCGCGCGCGTCCTTTTTATCGATTTTAGCCGAACCGAGTCACGGCGATGGCGCGTGTCTCTAGTTCTGTCGCACTATGTTCGTTTTTCTGAGAAAAAGCGGCGCGCCCACGGCGCTTCTGCCGCCGAGTCGGCTGAAACGGCTTTTCTCGTCACTTGCTTGAGTGTGCTCGACTGGAAAGGACGTGCGACCCTTGCCAGAACATTATATTCGATATTATTTATTTAGTCGTCCAAATCTCGGACCGCCGGTGCAACATACCTGTCTTGACCGCGTACTCGCGAACCCACCGTAGTGGGGTTGCATTTTACCGCCGAGTCGTTGCCATAGTCGTTTTCGCGAGTTTGTGTCGTCATCCGGGGAGTGAGTGGAGCCCGGAAAGTGTGGTGTGCTAACGGGTGCCTGCATTTTTCGCGGTTTTTTCGTGCCTTCCTGGGGTCGCGCATCTCGCCGTTGGTGATTTCCGTCTTGCGGCCGAGTCCGCCATTTTAGGGACGTCCCACGAATTCGTGCGTGGTTGTCGCCGAGCGACACAAGAACCCGCCGTATATCGTTCCTCGCACCGCTGCAGAGGTGTCCAGGCTGGCTTCCTCCAAAGGCACCGAGTGCGGAGGAAGATATTCGTTATACGTACCTAAGGGATTCGTATACGTACACGCCAGATTAAGTATTCGTACACACACACACACACACACACAAATTCGTTCTTCTTCCTTTCAAACACCATTCTCTCCAATTTTATCCCTGTCCCTACCTTCTCTACCCGAGGGTTTTTTATGACCACTTTGGTCTTTTTCCCTCAACGTAAGGTCAATTAGATTAACTTGAACATAAATAAAAATAAACTTTTTCGTAGAAGCATAACCTGGTATTTGTATTAAAGTCTTCCCAACCTACAGTGAGCGCAATTCCTATAAACGCACCACTGCTTTTGTTATTAATTACTATACACTCATAGTTCTAATAAAATTTTTCCTAAAATTTGTTCACACTCTCTTAACTTATTCTCTTGTGGTCTGGTAAGGATAACGGGATCTACCAAACCACAATCAAATGTCCGCCGGCGCATGATTATTTAGTTCGAAGCGCTTTGGCTGTGCGCATTTCCTATAAATGCAGTCACATATTTGAGCCTTTGATTAAAGTAATAATTCTGTTTTTGCTGAAGTTTATTTAAATTTAAGGTTTTCAGAGAGTAAATAAAATTTTTACTTAAAATAACTTTGTTATTAGCAACGTTTGGCACATTTCTAGGATTTTTTCAAAATGCCACGTGGAAAAGTTCTAAGTGAAGAAGAAAGAGCTAAAATAACGGCATTTAAAGAAGTCGGTATTGGCAATAGGGAAATCGCAAGGAGAATTGGCCGATCAGACTCTGTAGTGAGGAATTTCCTACAGAAAGGACGAAAATATGGCATTAAGAAGCCAACAAAGGGAAATAAAAAAATTACTAGAAGACTTGCTGGACAAATAAAAGAAGAGGCGACAAAAAATAAATTAAGTGCTTCAAAAATTGTTGCAAAACTACAACTCCCAATTAAGAAAAGACGAGTTCAACAAATTTTGCGCGACACGGAGTACATAAAATACAAGAAACCTGCGAAGGCGCCCAATTTAAAGCAAAAGCATAAGGACGCGCGTATGGAATTCGCCAAAAAAACCATGAATTGGACAGATCAGTGGGATAACGTTATTTTCTCTGATGAGAAAAAATTTAATTTAGATGGGCCTGACGGATCGAGTAGTTACTGGCATGATCTACGTAGAAAAGATCCTCCGCGGATGAGTAGAAACTTCGGCGGTGGAAATCTAATGATTTGGGGAGGATTTTCTTCGAGAGGAACATTGCGCTTGTGCTTTGTTCCAACAAAAATGAATGCTGAAAAATACACAGAGCTTCTGGAGGATGTTTTGATTCCTTATTTGGAGACGAATCATGAAGAAGCTTTTATTTTTCAGCATGATAAAGCTGCTATTCATTCTGCGAGAACAACGAAGACTTGGCTTCAAGAAAAAGATATTCCTTTGTTAGAATGGCCGTCTCTAAGTCCAGATCTTAATCCAATAGAGAACCTGTGGGGAATATTAGTACGTCGAGTTTATGCAAATAATCACCAATATAACAGCATATCAGAACTCAGAAGAGCGATTTTGAGGTGTTGGGATGAAATTGACGACAATTTAATTAAGCAGCACGCATAGACCGTAGTGTATTTAGTTACAAAAGTAATTAGATTAAAGATATGAACTCATTATCAATAATGTTTATTGTCATTTTCATCAATGTATTACACATAGGGTGTGTATTACTGATTGAACATGGTGCAGTGATCAAGTAGCAACCGTACCGCACGGTCATATTTTACTCGCGCTCCGCAAAATTTAATTTCTACAGTGTAAATCGAAAGTGCAAGCAAAATAAAAATCGAACACGACACCGCGCTAAAAAGAAATCGAACTCGACACCGCGCTATGCAACAGTGCAGTTTCGCAAGTTCTAGTGCGGGGCAAAAACCACAATGTTCCCTAGTGTCAATAGACCCAAAGACCCCGATATCAGTGCCTCCATAGTGAAAGCCAGCAAAACAGCGGACTCTATGGACACAGACATTGCAAACTCTAGCCAGCAGACACCCACACTGACTGACAAGGTGCCGACAGGTATACAACGCTATTTTAACATAGTTAACACCGAAAAACGCAAACGCAGCCCGCAGAGTTCGAAGCCCCCATCAACGGCAAAAATGCCAAAAACGCAAACTGAATCGTCAGCCAACAGGTTTGCTTTACTTAACGACGAATCTGATACCTATGAACCCCGGCATAAGCCGCCCCCAATCTACTTACGCGAACTAAGCACCACTTTGTTAATAAAAGAAATCAACGACCTCATTGGAAAAGATAAATACTATATCGTCGATTTAAAAAAAGGCGAAATAAGAGAAACAAAAATTCAAGCAAGTAGCGAGGTGGCATTCACGCAATTAGTAAATTGGCTTAATAACAAAGGGAAAAACTATTACACATATCAAATGAAAAGTGCCAAAGGGCTCCGGGTCATCCTCAAAGGAATAGACCACAACGTAGACCCAGACGATATTAAAACCGACCTAGAGGGACAAGGTTTCAAAGTTAAAGCTGTAAACAATATCCGCAACAAATATAAACAGCCGCAGCCAATGTTCAGAGTCGAATTAGAACCTACTCACATTAAACTCCCTAAAGGTAAAGTCCACCCAATCTACGAAGTTAGGTACGTTGTACACCGTAAAATTACAGTCGAGGAGCCCTACAAGCGGACAACTCCTATACAGTGTCAAAACTGCCAGGAGTTCGGGCATACTAGAGCATACTGTCGGCTGACTAGCGTATGCGTAGCATGCGGAGAATGTCACCCTGTTAGTGAGTGCACTAAAAATAAAAACGACCCAAACCAAAAAAGATGCAGCAACTGCAACGGGCAACACACAGCAAACTACAGAGGCTGTCCAGTCTATACAACTATTAACCGGAAAAAATCACACATACCCGCCAACAACACTCCATTCCCCATAGCACAAAATCAGCCCACGACATACATTCAACCCACAGTAGAATCCCCCGCGCCGACCAGTCATCAAGATGCAACCATAAACCAGAACACGTACGCCAACATTCTAAAATCTAATCCAAATCACACAGCGCCAAATCATCAAGATACCTCCATACAAATCTTAATGTCGCTTGCCTCGAATATTCAGCAATTAACTGCAACAATGCAACAAATGCAGAGCATGCTAGCCAAACAAACAGAGCTATTAATGAAACTAATCAAATCATGAACGAATTAAAAATTGCTCAATGGAATGCAAACGGCATTAAAAGCCATTCCCTAGAGTTAGAAACCTTCATGAAAAACTACAACATAGATATCATGCTCATCTCAGAGACACATCTGACTAGCAAAAATATATATAACATCCATGGCTACACATGCCATACTACAAACCATCCCGAAGATAAACCTCACGGGGGTACTGCAATTCTGGTGAAAAACCGACTCAAACACCACCGCCTAACAAACCAGAATCTTGATTATATCCACTACACAGCTATCAATATAAGCCTATCAAAAACCAGCATCAACATAGCAGCAATTTACTGCCCGCCAAAATTCCCCATCACAGCCTCCCAGTTTGACTCCTTCTTTAAATCTCTAGGACCACGTTTCTTGGCCGTAGGCGACTACAATGCTAAATCCCCTCACTGGGGATCACGACTCACAACTACAAAAGGCAAACAACTGCTAAAATCCATATATAACAACAACCTTGGTTGCTCAGCAGGAGGAATACCGACCTACTGGCCAACAGACAGGAAAAAAATCCCAGACATTATCGACTTCTGCATATATAAGAACATAAATCATAACCAAATCAGAGCCAAAACTACCCTCGACTTATCATCGGACCACGCGCCTACCATATTCACACTCTCTAGCTCACCAGTAATCTGCAACAAACCCAGAGATCTAACAAATCACAAAACGAATTGGCCTAAATTCCAGTGCCTAATCGGGGAATCATTCTGCCCTCACATCAGACTAAAAACAACAGACGACATAAACAACGCCCTAGAATACTTACACGCCACTATTAAGGAATGCGCAGAGTTGGCCACCCCCCCTATAAACAACTCTCACCCTGACAGGACCCGCAACAATGCTAACAAATCTATCCTCGACCTTCTCAAGATTAAAAGGAAAGCCAAAGCCAGATGGCAGCAGACAAGATCACCTGATGCCAAAAATATGTTAAACCAAGCCACTAAAAACCTCAAGGCTAAGCTTGCAGCTGATAGAAATGAAAGCATTGAAGAATTTGTATCCGAACTGAACCACCTACCTGACACCAACTATTCCATATGGAAAACCACTAAACGCATAAAAAAGCCTATCCAACCGGACAGCCCAATAAGAGACCCCACAGGAAACTGGATCTGCAGTCCAGAAGAAAAGGCTGAGGCGTTCGCTAAACACCTAGCAGACGTATTCAGACCAATTATAACCACCTCAACCAAATTACACGTCGCTAATAACAACCTAAACCCAAGACCAATCAAGTTCACCTACAAAGAAGTCCAAGGCCAAATATTCAAAATAAACCCAGCCAAATCACCCGGACACGACTGCATATCTGGAAAGCTAATTAAAGCCCTCCCAATGTCCAGTATTGCAGGCATAACCAACATCTTCAACGCTATACTCCGCCTTAACTACTTCCCAAGAACCTGGAAATTATCAACTATAATAATAATACCAAAACCAGGAAAAGATAAGACTAAGATAGAATCTTACAGACCAATTAGCTTGTTGCCAATATTATCGAAAGTATTTGAGAAACTTCTGTTAGCGAAAATGCAAACAGCAATTAATACGCACAATATAATCCCAGACCACCAGTTCGGATTTCGAAATAAACATGGTACTATTGAACAGGTACACAAAATCGTCAACGAGATCAAGTATGCATTCGAGAGTAAAAAACACTGTGTGGGTCTCTTTTTAGATGTGGCGCAAGCATTTGACAAAGTATGGCATGAAGGACTCTTATATAAGATAAGGTCACTTCTTCCTGTGAAATTCCATGGAATCCTAACAAGTTACTTACAACACAGAACATTCAGAGTCAGATACAACGATCACCTTAGTAAAATTTACCCCATCAACGCTGCAGTTCCACAAGGCAGCGTCCTAGGTCCAACTCTTTACCTGCTCTACACTGCAGATCTCCCAACCAGCAAACAAATCATCACCACCACATTCGCAGATGACACCGCCGTACTAATAACCCATCCGAACCTACAAACTGCTCACAGAGAGCTTCAAGCCCACGCAAACCAAATAATAGAGTGGGCCAAACAATGGGGAATAACTCTTAACGCGTCAAAGTGTGAACAAATTACCTTCACACTAAGAAAACGCACATGTAAACCAATTCTGATCGGCAACAGACCTGTAACCCTCAAAAACAACGTAAGGTACCTAGGACTACATCTAGATAGGAGGCTCACATGGAAAACTCATATCAACAAAAAATGCGAACAATTAAAAACAACTTTTAACAGCCTATACTGGCTCCTAAACAAAAAATCCAAACTGGACGTCAGTACTAAAATAGTGATATATAAAACAATCCTCAAACCCGTCTGGACTTACGGACTTCAGCTGTGGGGCGCAGCAAAAACATCAAACATAGCCAAGGTGCAAAGAGCCCAATCCAAAATAATTAGGGCAATTCTAGGGGCCCCTAGGTATGTTCGCAATGAAAACCTCCTAAAAGATACAAACATCAGCACTATCGAACAAGAAGCTGCTAAGCTCTCCAAAAACTACGCCGACAAACTGGCCAATCACCCCAACGAGTCAGCAAAAAATATACTTACTACACAAAAATATTCCCGACTCAAACGCCGTGATATACTAAATTCCTAACTCCCACCTACCTGTATTGTACATGAACATCGAGACGTAGGAGCGAAACTACGTTCTCGAACGAACAGTTACAATGAGGACTGTACCATAAGAACCATCAAACACCCTCCTTCAATCATGATTTGGAGCTGCATTAGCGATCAAAGCCCTGGACCTATTTATTTTGTTGAAGGAACAATGAGGCAACAGCAATATAAAACCGTGTTGTCAGACGTTTTGCTACCGTATATAAATGCACAACTATACCTACGATCCCACTTCATATTCATGCAGGATGGAGCACCATGCCATACTGCAAAAACAATAACCAAATTCTTCGAGGAAGAAAATCTGGAGGTGCTTCCCTGGCCTGGCAATTCTCCGGACCTAAACCCAATAGAGAATTGCTGGGCTTACTTAAAATCAAAAGTATATCAACGACAAAACCCTAACATAAATGTCCTGAAGGAAAATATCACGGATATTTGGAATAATGACGACGGTTTAAAAGCTGCTATACAGTCTTGTATTTCGAGCATGCCGAGAAGGATCAGCAAAGTTATTAAAAATATGGGATCTTGCATTGATTATTGATAAATGTTGTTATTATTCTTAAGAAAAATAAGTATCAATATCATTAAAAATTTAAAACTAAAAAAATGTGGCAGGATTTATTCAAACTTTTACTATTTCACTAATTTTCTGAAAAATTTGCTTGTGCGTCTAATTCATTGGTTAGGGACTGTAGATACATATGTCAGACGATCTGGCAATTCCACAACTTAACGAATGCCTCCATGATAACGCGGCTAGGGATACAGAGAGGACTGCGAAAACCGTGACCCAACGAAAAAGACGTGCGCCACGCGAGCTCCGTAAAAAACCGTGTATAGGACACTAATAAACGATTTATTTAATGTTTGAACTAACTCTTTCAATCTCCACGCCCAATTCCATCCTTGACAATATTCAGAAAGCGGGATTTCGAGAGATTGTTTAAAAGTGGTAATCTGTTGGCTTGCGTGGGAGAATTAGGATTTTTCGATTGGGCGCATGTGCCGCGAAAAAGAGCCGGAAAAAGCCGTGTCGCAGCTGCAGAAGTGAAAATATGTAGTGTCAAACTATCGTAAACCGGGGGAAAGAGAAAAAAAAAGAAAAACGCCGCACCGAAAACCGAAAACGCAAAATACCGATAACCGCAAAATAAAAACGCCGTGCCGAAAGCCGAAAAGCAAAACCGAAAACGCAAAATACCGATAACCGCAAAAGAAAAACGCCGCACCGAAAACCGAAAACGCAAAATACCGATAACCGCAAGATAAAAAACGCCGTGCCGATAACCTAAAAAGAAAAACCGAAAACTCAAAATATCGATTGGGAAAAAGAAACGCAGTGCCGATAACCGAAAAAGAAAAGAAAAAACGAGAAAAACCGAGAAAACGTTAATTTGTGTGCGTAAAGAAAATGGTACACGTTAAAATTGACAAATTAAGAGTGCGCGAACTAAAGGAAGAATTAAAAAAGTGTGGCATCCCTACAGTAGGGAGAAGAGACGAGTTGATTTTTAGGCTCTCCGAACATTTGGGAAGTGAGGAGATCGAAATGGAGCTGGAGGAGCTACAGGCGGCAAACATGGATGAGGTCGAATTGCTGCGGGCGGAGGTTGCGAGGTTGACTGGATTGGTCCAGGTATTAGCGGAGAAACTACAGGCACCGGTAAGCCAAAACATTGTTGATTTTATTGTACCGTCGGCTGCACAAGAACAACCTAATATCGGGGAAGGCGAGCATTCAGCGACATCTGCGGATGCGATAATTGATGTGGCAGGAGGAGGGGTTGATTCTTCGGTACCCTCTGGTGGACAGTCGCGAATGACAAGAGCGGAGGGAACGAATGCGGGGAACGCTGATCATAATTTACGAACTGTCGGTGCTGGCTGTCATTGTCCCACATCTCGCGCATCGGCAGGTGATTTTGCCTCAATGACGTCACTGCATAGGATTCGAGATATTATCGAGATTTTGCCCGAGTTTGACCCACTTAGAGAGTCTTCGTTGAATTCGATGCAGTTTGTCAATCGAATTAATCAGCTGATCGGGGCTTATAAGTGGAACGAGGGGGCGATTCTTTTTGCTGTGCAAGCAAAGCTAAAGGGTCCAGCTAAGTTGTGGATAGACAGCGTACCGATGATATTCAGCGATTGGAATATTTTCGTGGGAGAGTTTTTGCGTGCTTTTCCCTGTGTGAGCACCGATGCGGATATACACATTGAAATGATGAGCGCTACACGTCGATCGGGCGAAACGGTCGAGCAGTATTTTTATAGAATGTGTGCTGGCGGCGCTCGAGGAGGATTATCGGACGCTTCAATAATTAAATATTTTCGAAGGGGTGTTGGGCATATTGGCCTTCAGCATGCGCTTGCTGTTGGAAATTTCGTAACGACAAACGAGCTTTTAATTTCAATTAAACGATTCTTTGAGAACACCGATACAAAGAAATATGAGGAAGGATCTCAGCGTTTGAATAATTTCAGGAATAAAGCTGCTCAGCAGCCGGGAACGAGTAATTCAGTCACGTCGGGTTCAACGGTCGCAAGAGTTAAAACCGAACCCGTATGTTACAATTGTTTTGAGCCGGGACATTTGTCACTTCGGTGCCCGAAGCCACAGCGTAGAGCTCGGTGTGCGAAATGTTTGAGATCCGGTCACGAGGAAAAAGATTGCGCCTTAAATAAAAAGCCTATTGTTCCGGCGAGTGAACGAAACGTTCGACGGATTGAATCATTATCCAATCTCAGGGATATCATAACGAAAACTATTTCTGTAAATAATAATAAAACGTCTGCGTTGATTGATAGTGGGAGTGAGTGCTCACTCGTGAGGCGTTCATTTTTGTCACTTTTAAAAACACCTGAAACACCAACGGAAAAATCATTGAAGGGGTTCGGTGGATCGGTTACGTTGGCAACGACAAGAATTGGGTGCGTTTTGGAGATGGATGAGCAGAGGCTACCGGTTGAGTTATTTGTGGTCGAGGATCACCTCATACCGGAAAATGTTTTGATTGGCATCGATGTGTTGGGCGACGGGGGCGTGCGCTTGGTGATTGAGTCGGGGCAATGTCATCTTGAGGGTGTTAAAAGGGAAAACGGGAGAGTGGGCTCAAATTTGCTTCCGGAGGAGAAAAACGAATTACATGCCACTATACAGGAGTTTCCGGAATGCTTTGCTGAAAATTTAATGCAGCTGGGAAAATGTAATATCGGGCAAATGCAAATACAACTCAATTCGGGGAAACCGGTTAATCTTCCTCCCTATAGACTTCCATTCGCGAAAAGAGAGAAGGTTCGAGAAATTGTGGCGGAGTTGCAGTCGGCCGGAATTATTCGAAAGAGTCAATCGCCTTATTCTTCACCCATCGTATTGGTTGGCAAATCGAATGGAGAACATCGATTGTGCGTGGATTACCGCTCCTTAAATACGATAACCATAAAGGAGCCTTTCCCTATGCCGATTGTTGAGGATCAGTTGGCGCTGCTGGCTGGACATAACTGCTTCACAACTCTCGATTTGATGGCCGGGTATCATCAGATCCCTATCGAGGAGAACTCGCGACAGTGCACCGCATTTAGCACACATGAGGGACACTATGAATTTAATTTTATGCCGTTCGGATTGGTTAATGCGCCTGGAGTATTTCAGCGAGTCATGAATAAGTTGTCTGACAGAATGGGACCAGGAGAGATAGTGCTGTATCTGGACGATGTAATAATTCCCAGCAAGGATGTACCCGAGGGACTTCGGAAGTTGCGTCGATTTTTGGAGATTTGTCGTCAGGTCGGTTTGACTCTGAGACCATCGAAATGCATGTTTCTCGCGGAGGAGATCACATTTTTGGGACACCGAGTGAGCGCGGCGGGAGTGGTACCTGGAAATATTAAGACGGTAGCCATCCGAGATTTTCCTGTACCCACAGATGTAAATGCTGTTCGACGTTATCTGGGGCTTACTGGGTTCTTCCGGAAATTCGTGCAGGATTATTCCATGATTTCGAGACCGTTAACAAGACTCCTTAGAGCGGGTGTACGGTTTGAATGGCGGAGCGAGCAGCAGCAGTCGTTCGAGAGACTCAAAGCTGTGTTGTGTGGTGCACCGGTTCTTACTCTTTATGAGCCGTGTCGTGAACATGAGGTGCATACTGACGCAAGCTCCTCAGGTTTGGCCGGGGTACTCTTGCAGAGGGATGCAGACAACGTTTGGAAGCCGGTGGCCTACTACAGCCGTCATTGTACTGAAGTGGAACAACACTATCACAGCTATGAATTGGAGGTGTTAGCAGTGGTGGAGACCCTCGATCGATTTAGAATTTACTTGTTGGGGAAGCATTTCCGAGTCATTACTGACTGTGCCGCAATTAGTACCACAAAAGATAAAAAGCCGTTAATTCCTCGTATTGCCCGTTGGTTTCTTAGATTACAGGAATATGACTGTGAGATCGTTCATCGACCTGGATCGCGATTGCTTCATGTGGACGCCCTAAGTAGAGCGCCAGCCGAGCCCGCAAAAGTACTCGAACCGGTCGCATCTAATATTTTACGTGTCGAAATCAATAATACCGACTGGATAGTGAGTATGCAGCAACAGGATCCAAAACTGACACGAATAATGAGGACTTTGCGAGAAGAGGTAGCGGATGAACAGGCTGCGCAGTTCAGACAGGAATATTCGTTGCAAAGCAATCGTCTGTTTAGAAGAGTTCAGGAGGGACGTCGATTGGTTATTCCATCTGCTGTTCGTTGGCGAATCGTCAAGTTTTGTCATGATGATGCCGGACACTTTGGATTAGAAAAAACTATTCAGCGAATCCAAAAGGATTTTTGGTTCCCTCGCATTAGGAAATATGTTAAGGACTATATAGCTTCCTGTATAAATTGCTGCTATAATAAAAAGACCGCTGGTAAGACCGAGGCAAGACTATATGGTGGTGAAATTGTGCCAATACCGTTCCGCGTGTTGCATTTGGACCACCTTGGACCTTTCCCGCGTAGTCGTCGTGGATTTTTCTATATACTTGCCATATCTGACCCTTTTAGTAAATATCTTGTAGTTCAGCCGGTACGAAATACAAAAACACAACCGGTACTTAATTCTCTGAATGAATTAACGTCATACTTTGGACTTCCTGTCAAGATTATTACAGACCGAGGAACCGCTTTCACGTCGAAAGCTTTCAGCGATTATTGCCATGCCTATGGAATACAACACGTTAAAACTGCAGTGCGTACACCACGTGCTAACGGCCAAGTGGAGAGGGCCAACCAGCTTATTCTCAACTTTTTGCGAACCACCGTGGAGGACCGTACAAAATGGGACGAGGAGTTGCAAACATTGCAATGGTCGATCAACTCACAAAGAAATGCAACTACCGGATTTACACCAAATGAGATCGTTTTTGACTTTGATTTGCGAGACCGAACCCGAAATAAATTATTACAGGCTTTACAGGATGACTCTGAAGAGAAAGAATTAACGACCGATCATGTGAATAGGCGCGAGCAGGCGGCTAACCGAATTGTCGAAGAAAGGGGAAAATGGAAGGAGAGGTTTGACAAACGTCATAAGTCACCGCATTGCTATAAAAGGGGAGACTTGGTGGTGGTGGCTTCCGTGCCAACCGCTACAGGTGAACCACATAAACTTGAACCGCGCTATCGAGGTCCCTATATAATCACTAAGACGCTTGGAAAAGATCGTTACATCGTCGAGGATGTAGAGGCTCATCCGAGAAGACAACGCCGTTTCCGTTCGATTTTCGCTGCTGATAACATGAAGCCTTGGTGTCAATTGTGTCCGGAACTGGATGCTGAGGAAGATGACGAAACCGCCGATGAAGACCTACCGGACGAAAATATAAACCCATTGAGGGAGGCCGGGGCGGCTCCCATATCAGGAAGGGCCGAACTGTCAGACGATCTGGCAATTCCACAACTTAACGAATGCCTCCATGATAACGCGGCTAGGGATACAGAGAGGACTGCGAAAACCGTGACCCAACGAAAAAGACGTGCGCCACGCGAGCTCCGTAAAAAACCGTGTATAGGACACTAATAAACGATTTATTTAATGTTTGAACTAACTCTTTCAATCTCCACGCCCAATTCCATCCTTGACACATATAAGCAAATTAAAGGAACAACTAATTACTAAATTACTTGAATTTCCTTTAACGTTGCACAATAATAACAATTTTAGTAGAAAATATGTAGAGCATATACAAACAATAGTGCATAAACTTCTTGTGTTACCAATATTTCAATATTTGAAGGTGTTATCAACTAAATTTTGCCGAGATGATGCTGCTGAAATTGATTTGTTTTCAAATCACTATAAAGAGCTTTCCTTATCGGTCAATTCAGAGTACAAATTACTGAAGCATCTGTCCCAAAACGGTGGCTACGACAAATCTACAGTATTTTTTATAAATAAAGAAATCTCAAATGTTAATCAATATATTCACTATAATAACCTTTTGATCTTAGGATTAACTGAAGAAGAACTTCAAGAATTATCCCAAAGTTTAAAGCATTTAAGAAAGTGGAATGAAGTTCTTTTGAATTGGAAAAAAATATTACAAATTAGGAGAAAGCAGTTGAATGCGAATATAACGCTCCAGCAAATTTTTAAAGACTGGCCTCTCTGCAAATATTCTCAGGCACCAGAATTAGTAAGTTCATCATCTTCATTGTACTTTCCATTTTATCCTCCATTTTAGTAGTTCAATTAATCAAAACAATTAATCTTTATTATTTGTTAATGGATTATAATTTCATAGTTTTTTTTTTTTTTTATTATTTCATTACATATTGAAATTGACTATTGTTATATTCATCCTGTTTAGTCAACAAGCCAAGGCGCCCGTGCCCTCGTCTGTTGACCGCGTTAAAGTCGCCCTCTCAGCAAGATGCGCGTGCGCTACTGGCACTGACCTGACCACCGGGAATTGCACCAGCTGAATGTGCATTACTGCGGCGTTGCCGCAATATTATTATTGTCATTATTTGAAAATTTCTTGTAGTCTCATTCTTAGATTGTAAGTAGGTTATTAATTTGTTATAAAAAGACCCAATGATTGTAAAATAAAGTCTTTCCCATTCCAACCAACATTCAAGTGTTTTCTTGAATACCTTAGACCTTCCTTCAAGGAACGAATTACTCGACTAGCGTTTCCTAGGCTGAGTTCAGTTAGCTTCCTTTCCTTTCGACAGTGCGCTGATGAACTAACTCTAATACTGAGTTAACGTCACGCACACATCCGAATAAAACATTTTCTTTCATGCGTTGGGAAAAATTCTGCTACTTGCACTGCCGTTATTTGGAAAAAGGATTAACGACACTGCAGCAAAATTCTTATTGAAAGAAGTACTTAAAAGGATGGATGAGCTTGACATAGGTACATATATATATATTAAAAATGTGTTCCTATTCACACGACCATTTTTTAACCATTTATATGCTTCACATAATAAGAACATAATGTTCTTGCAACTGATTTGAGGGGGTCAGCACGGCGCCCAACGAGTCCTAGTTAAGTAGCCTAGTCTATGCGGTTTTATTGAAAGTAAAAATAATATAAGGTATGTTCCCTTGAGTTAAGTTTTTTTTTTCTCGGTCCCCCTCTCTCATTCTCTTCTGCAGCCGTGGTGGTTTCGTAGTTTCGTTTGTGTTTCTAGGGACCTCCCAATTATTAAGGCCGCGGGGAGGTCACAGGGTGGTTGGGGCAACAGGCCAAGGGGGGTTCATCGCGAACCGAACCCCCCCTGAGAGCCAATCACGGGCAGCTGCAGGGGTTCAGCCTGCACCGTCGTTTTTTCCCCCCTTCGCGAGTTATTCGTTTCCGTCGCGGGAGAATTTTCGTTGTTGTGGTGGGCCATTCCGGCGGCTGAACGCGGTTTTTTGGTAAACCCCCCCACTCGCTACCGCAAACGCTAGCCTGCCAGCTCCCGCAGCCGCATACCGTCGGACAGGGGCTTAGCCGGGTTCCCTAAAGGTCACATACACCCGCAACAGATTCACGCTATTTTGGTAGCAGCAACAAGAATTTCAGCTATATCGGCGAAAAGAGTGAAATATACCATCAGGGACTCCCAGAACGCTTTTACTTTACTGGTCTCACAAAGCAGTAATGTTTTCAATAAAATGGCGGTAAACGCCTACAATGTTTAAAGACAAGATCGACATTACTGCCGCTAATAATAGCGACAGGAAACGAATACCAATACAGCAATTTTTATGTAGATGTTGATGGAGACAAATATCAGTTTCAGTCATATTTAGATGCAGTACAATTTTGTTTTAAAGTTTTTTTTATCTTAGATTTACAATATCCAAATGAATGTGTGGCTGTTTGGATTTTTATTCAAACATTTATTTTTTCAATTGAACAAACACAGGAGGAATTTCCAGTAGTGGATACTTTCATAGCAGATCTTCAGCGATTAATACAGTAAAATTAATATTATCTATCAAACAATTATAAGCATTTTTCATCAATAAAATTAATAGTATCTGTCAAACAAATATAAGCATTTTTCATAATAAAATTATTATTATCTATCAAACAAAAGTAAGCATTTTTCATTTCCTTGTCCAAAAATCCTAAAACTATGTATAACCCTTCAACATATAGTACATGGAGTACCTTTTCCTAATTTGCTTTTTGTGGCGAAATTCTTTTGCGTTTCTCTCGAATTTTTTGTAGAAGGTGAGATTGCTTTTCTGTTTTTAGGTAATTTATCGAAGCTTTAAGTCTGTTCATGTTCCGTCGAACGTCACGAACATCTTAACCCCCTACATTTCATATGTGCCTGACCGAGATCTGGCAACGTCGCGCGCGCCCTGTTTACCGATTTTTAGCCGAACCGAATCACGAGGATGGCTCGTGTCTCGAGTTCTGGGGATTCTATTCGTTTTTCCGAGAAGAAGCGGCACGCGCACGACGCTTCGGCCGCCGAGTCGGTTGCAGCGTCTCTTCTCGTCACTTGCTTGAGTGTTCTCGACTGGGAAGGACGTGCGACTCTTAACAGAAAAATCAGATTAATTATCATTCATTTTAATCAACTAAATCTTAGGCTGCCGGTTCAGCTTACTTATTTGACCGTGTATTCGCGAACCCACCGTAGTGGGGTTGTATTTTACCGCCGAGTCGGGGCCCCAATCGTTTTCGCGAGTTTGTGTCGTCATCCGGGGAGTGAGTGGAGCCCGGAAGGTGTGGTGTGCTGACGGGTGCCTGCATTGTTCGTGCCTCCCTGGAGTCGCGCATCTCGCCGTCGTGCGGCTGAGTTCGGTGTCGAAATCGTGGTCGTTTGTTTGTGTCGTCATCCGGGGAGTGCGTGGAGCCCGGAAAGTGTGGTGTGCTAGCGGGTGCCTGCATTTTCCGCGGCGCCGTCGTGCCTTCCTGGGGTCGCGCATATCGCCGTCGTGCGGCCGAGTCCGCCATTTTGGGGACGTCCCACGTCCCATCTATCCGTGCGTGGTTGTCGCCAAGCGACACAAGAACCCGCCGTCGTGCGGCCGAGTCCGCCATTTTGGGGACGTACCACGTCCCATCTATCCGTGCGTGGTTGTCGCCGAGCGACACAAGAACCCGCCGTCGTGCGGCCGAGTCCGCTATTTTGGGGACGTCCCTCGAATGCGTGCGTGGTTGTCGCCGAGCGACACAAGAACCCGCCGTCGTGCGGCCGAGTCCGCCATTTTAGGGACGTCCCATCTATCCGTGCGTGGTTGTCGCCGAGCGACATAAAACCCGCCATATATCGTTCCTGGCCCGCTGCAGAGGTGTCCAGGCTGGCTTCCTCCAAAGGCACCGAGTGCGGAGGAAGAGATTCGTACACACACACACACACACACACACACATACACACAATTCGTTCTTCTTACAAGAAGAGATTCGTTATACGTCCCTAAGGGATTCATATACGTACACGTCAGAGGAAGTATTCGTACTCTTACACACACACACACACAACTTAATTCTTCATCTTTCAAACATCATTCCTTCCAATTTTATCCTTGTTCCTCCCTTCTCTACCCGAGGGTTTTTTATGATCACTTTGGTCTTTTTCCCTCAACGTAAATCAAAGTAAATTCAATAAATTAGTTTGAATATTGATAAGAATAAATTCATTTTTTCGTATAGCATAACCTGGTCTTTATATTAAAGTCTTCTCAACCCATCTTAAATTCCTAACTCCCACCTACCTGTATTGTGAATGAATATCGAGACGTAGGCGCGAATCTACGTTCTCGAACAAACAGTTCACCTAAGATTATTGTATAAGATTACAATAGAAATGTATGGTAGTATACCTAATCTGTCTATATAAAAGCACATAGTAATAGCTAATTTACCTAAGCACATAGTAATAGCTAATTTACCTAAGCTATAAGATTACAATAGAAATGTATGGTAGTATACCTAATCTGCCTATATAAAAGCACATAGTAATAGCTAATTTACCTAAGCTTCCTGTATAAAACTGCCCTAATATTATTAAGTAGGTTTTCAAAGCTTTTAGTTAGGTTACCTGAGTTTGTGTATACGAATGCCGCGGTGATTCTAGGTGGTTTGCCGAAGTTGTTAGCAAGATTACCTAAGCCTCTTGTATGATATTTCTATAGTATTTTTAGGTAATCCACAGAAATGTTTAGGTAATTCACCTAAGCTTCTTGTATAATATTGCCTAAATAGGTATGTTTAGGTACTTTGCACAAGTACTAAGGTGCTTTCTAAAAAAATGTTACCTAAGATTTGCCCAAGTTTTTTTCGTTGTTTTACCAATAAACTTGGAAGACCGCGAAATGCACTAGCAATAGTTCATTTTATACACGGTTTTTTAATAATTTTACATAAGATTTTCTCTCAGTGTACGATCCTAGGAGTTCTGCTAAATTAGCTGTCTCCTGCTGGAGTTCTAAGAAAACGGCTACTACAAGTACCAGGCATTTTCACCTCCACTGAAAGACGGGATGAACAGGGAATTTGACGAGAAATTCAGCAAGCTGATAAAACTCGCCCAGAACAATCTACCCGAGAAGAACACCGCTCAATTATCGCTGTACCCAGGACGCCTATTGGAACCATACATACCCAAGGGGTCCCAAAAGGTCCCAAAAAGATCACCCTAGAGAAATATCGAAAGAGGACAACAAACCAGACAGCAGCGAAATCAGCCCAGGAACATTGGAAATCATCGCGAGGAGTCAAAATAGCAGCAACACAGCAGGCGAAGATTAAATACCAGACGTTGCTAACAATCACTAGGCAGAAACTAAATAAACTAAAAAAAAAAATAATAATAATATAAATAAATATAATAAATTATTATTTTTTTATTTTTTGTTAATTAATATCTGACTTCCACTAGTTCGCAATCGGATTTGGTAAATAAAAATGTAAAATAATGTTGGTATTTTGAAAGTAAGAAAGGTTAAAAGCATCTGTTGACAGTGGCTTGCTTTCAAAAATAAGTTTAAGGAAAGACTGTGCTGTGACTGTGACAAATGTGACAGCTCTCGTTGCCTCGTAATCAAAAAAGGCAGCAGCGTGTCAGTCGGGAATGTGCGGTCGTCGGAGAAGGTTGTATCGAGCTCTGGGTGCCGCAGATTTTTTTCATTTTCGTAGTGCGCAGAATTGACAGTTCTCCCGCTGTCAAGTGTTAGAGCTGCGGGGAAAGCAGCATGGGGCGGGTGGTAAGTGGTTATAATTCTAAGGGATGTGGGCAAAGCAGCATGGGCAGTGGGGTTAGATCTGTTGACAGCTTCTTGTCTTCAAAAATAAGTTGAAGGAAAGGCTGTGCTGCGAAAGCTCGACTTTTTTTCAAATGCGCCAAGTGGTGTCTGCAGGGCCTCTGTAATACTCCATTTCACCACAGAAATTATGGCCCAAAGAAAATCGGCGGGAGAGCGTAGAAAATTCTCAGAGTTGGGGATAATTTTGTGTTCTACCATGATAACAATTCCAAGCATATAGCTTGGTCAGTGAAAAACGGGTTCCTTTATAATTGCCCTAAAGTCCTTGCTACGCCTCCGCAGGCACCTGATTTAAATGTTATAGAACATTTATGGGCTGAATTTAAAAAAAAAGTAGCCAAAAGAAATGTTTCATATATTAGAGTTCTCAAGGATGCAGTTATGGCAGAATGGCAAAAAATTGAACCTTCGTTTTGCGAAAAACTGGTCCAAAGTATGCCGACACGTCTTAAGGTCGTTATAATGAAGAAAGGGAACTGCACTGAGTATTAAATCAAGTCTTACAACAACGATTGTGATAAATTTTATTTGTTCGAAGGATCATAAATGTGAGGCGCTCTCATCGTCACTACGAGCGACGCTGCGCCCTCGTAGATCGAAATGTTGAGGGAACCTGCTCACTTCTAGTCCGGTTTCGGTCGCGTCAACACGTTTAGGCTGCGCTCGTGAGTTTCTTTCCGCCCACATGTGAGGAGCCTGCTAATTTTGTGGGTGCAATTGAATAAAGCATGTGGCTACATTTTCCCGTGTTGTTCGAATTGCGTATTCAGTGCACTTAAGAGATCCTCTCGATCTTGCAGCCCCGCAAGCGCAAAATCTCTCGAACTCCAAAAATGCTTTGAAAGATGAGGTCTTAAAGTTTAGTAATGAATTTTGCGGGCAATTTGTAAAGGCTTCAACTCGCGAGGAATTGGAGGAAATAAAATATATAAACACAAAATATGTGGTTATAACCGGGGAAACAAACATAGAAGAATGTTTCGCAGAAAACGTAATGAATAAAATTACGTCGGAATTAGAAGAATTTCAAGCATGAGATTCCATATGTGCGCAGAAACAAGTAATTAAAAAATGTGACGATTAACATCAATAATTATACACCACAACTGGGATAGTCCCATATTAAGATACCTCTTGAAATTAAGAAAAAAGTTTGCATCAACGTTTAAAATAGCGACAATGGATGTTTTGTTTGAATAGTGGTTTCAGCTTTGTATCCTGCTGACGCGCACGCTCAACGTGCGACACATTACCCTCAGTATTCCAAAGTCCTGAAACTAGACGCAATAATATTTGCAATTACCAGTGTTTGGTTCTTAACCTATAAGTATTTTTTAAATATACGTTTTCTTTTAATTTCTTTACAGAATGCAAATACCTGAATCATCTAAAGCCAAAGTTCAACTAAATGTCCCGTTATAATTACTTGAGTTTCCCGCCGCCCAATTATCCCGTTTTTCACATGTCCCGGAACGCCCCATCAAAAGGACCAAACACTTATTAATTTAATTAGTTTTACTTTGCTTTATATACTTAGAATATCTGTTAAATTCTTGTAGGCTTTGAATTTAAAACTTTAATTATAGTAGGCCTTAAGCATGTTGTGGTCGGGAACATACTTCCCCGCATAAATGCAGCGGCAAGAAAATTTTTCGCCGACAGCTTTGGCCTTGGCAACAACCGCCGTCCCGGGGACCGGCCAAAAATTCGCTGCGCCCAAGGGCAATTTACAGCTGGTAACGGGCTCGGCCTGTGGCATCGGGCGCGTTGGAGTGCTCGGAGGCCGCAATTCGAGCCGCCGTGCATTCGGAGCGCGCCCAGATGTTCCAGGTCGAGCAGGTAGCAACTCGAGCAGCGGCGCGAGAACCCGATGCAACCGATTTACATATCGGCGAATCTTCGTAATCAACGCTTACCACGATATGGATATGCCGCTACAGCAAATTGCGTTTAAAATCGGTCGTTCCCGGACCGTTGTAAGAAATTTCTTAGCCTTAAAAGAAAACTACGGAAAAATGCCGCATCGAAACAACAACCAAAAATTAACGGAACGGCAGAAAAGACAAATTTTTTCTTCAATTAAAAAAAATAAAGCATATGCAACACAAGTTGTGAGGGAGTTGGGTCTTCCTGTTACTGCACGTCGGGTGCACCAAATTCTGCACAACGACAAAAACATGGTTTTTAAAAAATCATTGAAGAAACCACCTCTAAGTAAAATGCACAAACAGGCAAGGCTCAATTTTGCAAGAAATCACATGAGTTGGACAGGTGAATAGTCAAAAGTCCTATTTTCGGATGAAAAAAAATTTAACTTGGATGGTCCCGACGGCTTTTCTTTTTATTGGCATGACAAGAGGCTGCAGGAGCAAGTTAGAATGTCAAGAAATTTTGGTGGAGGCAGCGTGATGGTTTGGGGAGGATTCAGTGCCAATGGTATTCTTAAACTCGCCTTTGTAAACGGTAAAATGAATGCGGATATTTACTTAGAGATGTTGGAGGATATGATGGTAGAGCAGGCAGAAGAACTCTGTGGTGAAGACTTCATCTTTCAACAAGATAACGCTGCCGTTCATACTGCAAGGAAGGTGAAAGAGTGGTTGACCTCCAAAAATATTGCTTCCCTGAACTGGCCTGCAAGAAGTCCCGACTTAAATCCCATAGAAAATTTGTGGGGACTTCTTGCACGGCGTATTTATGGAAATGGGCGACAATACTATAGCATTAGTGAATTAAAATGCTCCATAACGGCCGCCTGGAATGCAATATCAAACCAGGAGTGCGAAAATCTTGTTAATTCTATGCCCTCTCGTATTTTTTAAGTAATTCAGAAAACTGGAGGTGCTACTCATTATTGAAAAGACGATAAAATATTTTTTTTAAATAAAAGCACTGTTTATTTTATTATTTATTATGTTTATATGAAGTGTTTTATATGAATTTCGCTCCTTTAATTGATTTTTTTTTTTGTTTTTTAATATAAATAATTATTTCTAGTTTTCAAATAAATTATTTAGTGCAAAAGTGAAAGCTTAATAAAATTATATAAAATACACAGATTTTCGCTCACTTTACTAGAATGTTTTTCTTAATTTCGTATAAATACAGGGGTGTTTTATATGAATTTCGCTCACTGTACTTCCCCGCATAAATGCAGCGGCAAGAAAATTTTTCGCCGACAGCTTTGGCCTTGGCAACAACCGCCGTCCCGGGGACCGGCCAAAAATTCGCTGTGCCCAAGGGCAATTTACAGCTGGTAACGGGCGCCGCCCAGATGTTCCAGGTCGAGCACGTAGCAACTCGAGCAGCGGCGCGAGAACCCGTTGCAACCGATTCACATATCGGCGAATCTTCGTAAACTTTTTCCGCCTCTCTCACTCTGCTACATAAAATAATGAATAAAAGTTTCACTTCAAAAAGTAATAGAGAAAGAATAACAGTAAATATTGTTGATAAACGGTTCATGAAATTGTGAAAGAAAATAGATGCCACAGTGAATTACAGTGGGTGATCAACGAATTACGATCACTTAGAAAATTTTTGAAAAAAATTAAAACTAATTGCTTTATGATGCTATTATGTTATAATTAGTTGTCAACCATGCCGGAATGGGTTCCGGGTAACTTTTGAAGGTAAAGGTCATGTTCTTTCGTGACCTGTCAGCAGGTAGAAACCCTTTTTTCCGAAGAAAGTAGTAGTCCATCCCACCCAAACTACTTTCTTAGGTAAAAGTACCGCCTACTTAAATAAGATATAAAATACGGAAGTATTCAAAACAAAATTATTCTGAGATTGTTCGTGGACAAGTCCAAATAAAGTTCTGTATCAAAAAAAAATTTAAAGTGGTTAAAGGCGCCTAGCACCTTAATATTAAAATTAAGAGTTTTTCGAAAAAATTTAATAATGGGACGTGCAAAACACATTAGTGACGTAAAAAAAAGTTGTCATTTCAACTCTGTTGAAACAAAAAATCTATACCTACCGCGAAATTGCCCGAAAAGAATGCATTTCCTTCGAAATAGTAACAAAAATTGCAAAAAATCTCGAATTAGGACGCACAGCTCAAAAGACAATGAATTGCTTCCATAACAATAATATTTCTGTTTTGCCATGGCCTGGCTGTAGCCCGGATCTTAATATTCTTGAGAATGTTGGGAAGGTCTTAGGGGAAAGAACTGCAAAGAGAAAACTAACAACAGAAACAGTGGAGGAATTGAAGAATGGCTAAGCTTGTCAAAGGAAATGCTTGAGAACCTATTTGAATCCTTGCTTCGCAGAATTACCGATTGTATTCGAACAAAAAGTTATTATTTCAAAAGTTAAATTTTAAAAAGATATATGGTCCTATCATTTTACACACCACTTGTTGGACGAAAAGCGTTTTTTTATTAGATAGATACATAGATACTTTTATAATTAATTATTTTATATTGTGAAAGTGTATTGCTTTTGTTAAGAATAAATTTTAAGAATTCGAGTTGAATTTTATTTTGTAAGAGATTGAGAAAAACTGGATACAGCAAAAATTTCATGATGGCCTTATATTTTTACACACAACTATATATATATGCATATATGTATGTTGATGAAGTCAAACAACAACAAAAACTACACACACACACAAAACACGACAAGCCACTCGCGCACACGACGTTCAACCGCGGACCGGCATCCATGTTTTGATAGGATATTTTAATAAATTCGACTGCGCCGAATTTCTGGGCAATGCCAGATTCGCGTTTTATTGCGCGAAGTACTCAAAAATTGAGACAAATTAAATTTAAAATTTTCCCAATGAATCAGAAAATACGAATAATGAGAGAAAGAGAAGAAACAGAAAATCCATAGTGGTCCAGTCAGAAAAGGACCAAATTCATCATGAATTCTTCGGAAAAGGACCAAATTTTTTAGGAATCCCACAAATTTGAGCGCATCCGTGTTGGCGGACTAGAAAAGGAGCTACAGCCAACACTTGAGCTCTCTTCGGCTTTTGGATTCCATCAGCATCACATCGTTTTAGCAAAAACCGACAGACCGTCAAGGTAATGCTCCATTTGAGTCATATTTACTAATACGCGATTGTTGTTCGGTTTCAGGCATCATTAAAGACAAACTATTGATTAATAGAATTTTTTTTCATTAAAGTGTGGTGTAATAGGATTTCCTTTGTTTGTAAATTATTGAACTGTTTAACGTAGAGTAGATAACAGCTCCAGCTCCCGCAGCCGCATACCCCGTTGGAAGGAGGTGTTTAGCCGGGCCCTCCGAGGTACACACACCTCAACAATCTTTAATCTTTATTTGTACAAATGCCATATACCTTTTTAATTTTTTAATTATTATAGCTTTAAGTCACAATGCACTTTTCACTATAAATAAAAACGCTGCTCTTCTACACCACGTATTCATAAACACTGCGTAAACGCACGAGTTTTCTTCCTCACACTGTTACGAATTAGGCTAACTCCTGCAGATATCAAACTCAATACGACTTCGAGTGTATGAAAACGAATTTCAAATATATCAACTCTTCAGTCTTTCGGGGTTACCCTCTCGTTAGCCCCGAATTTGCGCTGTTCTCTTTATGGCATAGTAAAATTCGTTAATAATGAAGAGTTGCCTTGTTCTTGTAGTGGAGAAGAGATATGTTTTATACACACGTCGCTGATAGAAAAATGCAATTACGTTTTCATTTCAGACGTTTTCTTTAGACTGGAATTTTTAATACAATTTTGTTTAAGAAATTTATGGTTGGGCTAAGCCCCACTTGGCCCCTAAGGTAGAGCCGCCCCTGGTAGGTTAAGATTGAATTGTGTGAAAATGTTTGTTAAAGTTTAGCGAATTTGCTTTTGGAATAAAGAAAAGTAAATCAAATTTGCACGTATCTGTTCTGCAACCTAACACCGTTCCTGGAATTACAGACACTCGTCACAAACAACATTTATATTTTGAAAAAGAATAAGCAAAAGTACAAGGTAAACCCACCGCGGCTAACAAATCGGCAAGAACAACAAGTGAATCTATTGTTAATACAGGACCCATATGAGAAGAAAGAGGAAGACTCTAGTACAAACAGTTGCTGGTGTCTAAACTCAAATACATCTTTAATGCAGCTTTTATAAAAACAAAAGTCCATCAAGAATTTGGTAATCATTGTTACTTATATACTTGTTCAATCGATGGAATCTCTGGAAGAAGTAGGCATAGAATTGAACTCTTCCGATGGTATAGTTAAAGTTCATTTTTTCTTGTCTTAGGGGACAATAAAGGGATTACCACACTGGTTACTTTGCACTATAATACAAGAATTTTAATTTTTGTTTAATATTAACAAGCTTTGTGCATCTTATTGTCACCTGTCTCAAATTAAGAGTAATTTGAAAAACAATTCACGTATATTTCTTTTATTTAACGCATTCTCAAGAGAACCAGGTTTTCGGAAATTTTAGTTCCAATTATTCTTTAATTAAACATATAAATTTTTTAAATCGTTTAAACCTTCCATTAAATTCATCCTGCCTTCACAAACTTCACGTAACTTTACGTTTGTATTTCGGGCAAAGTGTCAGTTTAGACGTCCGTAAGCCCACTTCGTTGAATTCTTATGTAACGATACGTTTCGTTACGTTTCTATTCTCGTTATGGCTTACCTCGTAGTCATTTATTTTATGTTATTTTGAAGACATTTTACTATTATTTTACAACGAGTTCGACGCTGATTACGAGTTTTGCATGATAAAGTGCTCACAGTGTGTTTATACTTGTTTTCAGATCGATTCACTCTCAACTCGTGAGATGAGATCCACCCGACAAAATAGGTCGATAATTATTTCAGTTATTTTGAGAATGGAAAGAATTATAGTAGAGAAATAGATTTTCTGTTTACGTTCCATTGAAGTTTCTAATTTATGCTTTTACTATTATAGTATTTAGTTAATAATACTCCTATATAATAACACTTTTACGTACACCTTTCCATTCGCATCTACAATTACATATTATATTTTTTTTTTTACTAGTACTATTATAATTGTAAGGTAACAAATGGAAAATTTTAATGGAAAGTTATTGTTAGTGAACGAGAGTGGTGTAATTACATATATTCGAATTTGTTGATTATTCCAAGATAATCAAAATCTTAATGTCGTGGAAATTGAACAATAAAACGTATAAGCATTTATGTGAATGAGTGTCAAGTGAACATTGATGTGCTGAGCAAGAATTGACTACAAAGAAGTCAATGAGTTGTTTCCTCAAATATTCATGGTGTGACAAAAAGTCTTATTTCGAAGTGAATTAGAAAATTGGAGAGACTACTTGGTAATCTTATACATTTATTACATTTAAATGTACGCATTTAAAGTAGTAGCTGCAAAAGACAACACCAAAGAAATCTTTTTCTTAATTATGTGAATTCGCAACAAGTTAATTTTAAAACAATTATAGATATGATACTTAATTCCGAAAAAGAGGATTACATTCCTGTAATTTCGTATAATATAAAACTTACAGAACATTATAAAGTCACTCTTCAAGAAATAAAAAAATATAGCATAAAAGCGGAGAAACGTGTTTTGTTTAGATGTTAGTTCTAACACCTATAGATTTAAAAGAAAACGTTTTTTGCATTGCATTATAGATTGTTTTAAAAATGTAGAAATCATAAAATTAAAGCATTTTTCTCAAAGCAGGCAAATTTTTTATTTAATATCTCTAATTTATCACCAAAGAATTGCCCAGTTCTCATAATTACTTTGCCGTCATATGTATTGTGCCGCCCCATCTTTTACATAACCACTTTTTTTCCCAGGCTGAATCTACCAACACCTACTTACTTACATGTTGGACAAAGTACTAAGTTTCAAAATGTTATTACTATTAGATAACACCAATAGTTAATGTACAAACTAATGTCATCCAGGTGTCGAGGTGATATGCCATCCTCCTAATATAACATTTTCCAGCCGTTTAATCAAGATATAATCGCAAATTTTAAAGTTAAATTTAATGAAAGCATTTGAAAAAAATCTGCAAAATATATAGTCAGACGAAAGTAATACACTTGTCCAGGCATGGTAAAAATTCTCTATTTTATAATGCGGTAAAGTTGTTGGAAATGTAAACCCATGCTATGTAGATGTCAGCACGTTCGTTTGTTTAATTTGGTTTACTAATGTTTTAATTCTTCTTCCAATATTTCCGTCCCTGATGTTAAACAAGGTTTAGACTTAGCAAAGAAATAGGGTTTCATTTTATAGAGAACGATCTATAACACTCACGTAAATAAATTTTCCAAAATATTTAAAAACTTGCCCGTAGTTGCAAATTTTTAACCACAATGAAGAATAGCCATGCTCCAGTATCACCTATGAAAATGTTTCAAGTAATGAGGACTCTCTACTTCTTCCAAACGAGAGAATTCATATTTTAAATAGCGACAGTGATCAAGAAACTTTCATTGATAATGATACTCATTCAAGGAAAAAAAATCAATCTTTGGAGAGTGTTCGTATATATGTACATACTTAAAAATTATTACATATTTTATCCTTTATGTATATTTTTAAGTTTTAAATCTCTAAACTCAATAAATTTTGTTATTTTTGTACAACTGAAATTTTACAATACAAATATATGAACAAATTGTGTTCTTTAGTTTCAATGTTTTCTTAATTAATCTTTGGCACAAAATGTACAACTTTGTATGGATATCGACTTTTGAATGCAGTTTCAAATACCACAGAACCTTATTTTCAAAATTGTGTGAATTATTAGTATCGAATAACATGGATCCAATTAACCCTGTTATTCGAAGGATGCGTGTATGTGGTGCAAAACAAGTAGTCTGAATGAAAAAACAAACAACACATTACTTGCAGATACAGATACAAATTACGTGAGGCGATGTCAACGAATAATATTTATAGGTGTTACGAACGTACTCTCAAACATGGGAAAGTCCCTTTCTTCTAAAAACTGAACCATCTTCTCAAAATAGGTAAGACGACTGTTCTAGACGACTAAACGAAATAATAAAGTGAAATTGTCAAGTCAAGCGACTATTTTTTATTTAAACTACCCCGTCGTATTGGCCGTAAGATATGTATATAAAATAATGTAAATAGATTTTTGTACACGATAAGTGCGCTATGCTTTTCTTAGGCAGACTATGTTTAGGTTATTCAGGAGCAGCATTTAAACAATAACAGAAACACATTGAATAGAAGTGGAGACAGAACAACAACAAAACAAAAAATCTTATTGTTAACACTATTTTGTTTTTGCAAAAAAGATTTCTTTGCTTCGTACGATAATATCGTGTATTAAACAAAAGTTAAGTGGAAGTGATGAAAGGAGAGCTAGTACCACAATCCCGGTACGATAACCACAGCAGCAAAGTTGAAAATAAAATTTTCTTTGTAGGCCAGAACGCAATTAAACTCTTAAATTGAAATCCATGCTGCAGTCTAAATAATTATTGTCCAATTTAATTTCTATATTCCATGCAATCGTTTAATTATAAAAATTTTTATATTCATCAGTACCTACATGTTGAAGAAGAAGGTCTGGATTTATCGATATCCAAACATAAAAATGACAAAAGCAACAATATCGTTTTATAGAGTTCCTCATTGTATAAATTTTAGTAATAATTAACATTTCTCAAAAACAAAAAAAAAAACAAAACAAAAATGGAATGTCTACCAAATATTTTCACCATTTGCTGAAAATCAAAAAAAGTTTTGATAGGCCTGCTTAAGGATACTTTGACTCGGTAAAAACATTTTATGCTTAAAAAAAACACTTCTGAAAAATTGTATATAATTTAATGTTTGCCAACGTTTTTACTGTTGCTGTTTACTTCAATATTTTTACTCAGAGCTTATATTTGTGTTAAAATAAATTTATTGTAAAAATAAAGCTGAAAGGTTCCTATGTAGTATTGTGTCCTTAACCGAGTCGAAAACAACTTTTATGTTTTGCGTATCGACAGCATTTGTAAAATGATGATAAATGGCAGTATTTGTATTTTTACGAACGTTCATAAACATTTGGAGTATAAAATTTTGTACATCTAATATTGAGTGCGGATTACCAGTAAATTGTGGATAGTACCAACGTATATCAGTCTCTGGATTGCGTACCTTCTGCGCTAGCAGATCGGTTTTATTTAGGAATAAAATTATTGAAATACCTTGAAACGTTGTATTATTTACAATGGTATCGAATATATTTTTGGATTCTTCTAGGCGATTTGTTTTCCTGAAAAGAAATTAGATGTTATTTCAACTTTAAAGAGAAATTTTTTATTTATATTTATTATTACAACTGCCTGGTGGTGAACAGAGGGATTTCTTCATATAGGTTTGCATTAATAAATTTCAAAATAATCTCGACATAGGCTTGCCAGAGGACTCGTTTTGGGAGCAGGTTCTGTTTTTCAACTTTTAAAACTTTCATTATTTTTTCAATTTTTGTTACATATGCATGCATACTAAAACTAATAAGTCAGTAATAAATTCTTTGAGAAAATTATTGTCTAGAGAACTAGAAACTAGAATTACACCATTTCTATATCCTATCCTTAGTACTTCAAGACCAATTTTATTAGTCAAAATCGAAGTAAATTTGATTATTATCACAAATTCCACACACGCAAACGCGTAGAAATTACAGCCCACTGCGGAAGCTGCACTTTTGTGTGGAAACTATCTATGTATACACATATTTGTGGAGTGGTCAAATTTTGTATGCTTACGGCCTCTTTCACGAACTACAAGTAAAATATTGATTAGTTACTTTTCAACTAACGCTAATTGGCAAGTAAAAGTCACGAGTATCTTCTATCAATTTCACAAACGAAATTATAGTTTCGAGTAACAACTTATTCGTTAAGTGAAATATCGTAAAAAACCAGGCGTTAATTCGTTCAGTATTACGTCCAGTTTTAGAGTTTTGAATCGCGTATTATTAATTTTCGTGTTGCGGTGGTTAAAAATATTCATGGATAAATATTTAATAATACACAAATGACAACTGCTACTTGTCAATTACTAAATACGTTTCTTGGCAGACGGACTGGCAAGTAAGTTACGGGCTATTTTATTCATCGGCTAATGTTACTCGACGATTGTGAAATTCGTAGGCATAGTTACTGGTGATTTTAACTGGCGGTTAGCCTACTTGCCACTTTACTTGTAGTTTGTGAAAGAGGCCCTTATTCTTATGAATTAGTGATGGAATTATATTGGTTAGTTAGTATTGCATGGTGTACTTTATTCACTTCTTTTCCTATTTTCATTTGTTTTATAGCTCCTAGGTTGCCATGATAAATAAAATAACGTTGATTCTATTCATTCGACGTTTTAAATATAAAATTGCAACTGTTAATATTTTTTCCATTGTAAGTACTTAATTTTTTTTTTTTTTAAATTAATCTCAATACAAAGTAATACTATCAAATTTCATGACCTAAATTAATAAAAATGATTTTTAAAAGTACATTGTAACACAATTTTATTTTAATATTCTAACAAAACTATTAAGAAATTTTCTTTCAATATAATTCACACTTGGAGTTTGAAGGGGTGAAATAAATACCCATGGTAAAATTTTCGATCTTCATAAAAGGGTGCTTGCTACTACTTTAGAATAGCACATCGCCGTTGTTGCGAATGCTGCAGCGGTGGTGGGGTATGGCTATCAAGACATACTCAGCACGCAATTTTTGCAGTATGAGGCTGTTGGTTGCCAAAATTGCACCGACGCCTCCCATATTTTATCTCAGGATTTACTTTTCTGCCTCTACCATAAACTCACTCCGTCGGTATCGAATCCTAAGGGGCTTAGAAAAGCCCATTTTGTGCAACAAATTTCCTTAATAAAGTTGTATATGCAGGTCCATAATTATTCAACAGCTAACACCAAATAATTCGAAATGCTTTAGTTAACAAACAACTGACAAATTATAGAAACTGTTATGCAAGTCGTAGCAGGAACCATATTATTTATTTAGTAAGTTATTATAGTTTCTAAAGGAGTCTTTTTCCTTCTCCCTTCAAGTTTCTTTTCTGATAAATTGCAACCATTATCCTACCTTTGTGAATAAATGTTAGAGGACGAAAAAAAATGGAAATCGGTTTAAGTTATAACGATACCAAAAATGCCTTCGAGTGTTTTGAATTATCTGCGCTATTAAGCTATAAGATAAAATGTAAAAGGATTACGTTCGAAATATTACAATTTAAAAATATTTTTAATCTTTGTTTGATATGACTGATTTTAAATTATTATATTTCCGTCTGTCCACCAAAAAGCAGATACCTGTATTAAAAGACAAAAAAAAAAAGAGAGTAAATTATTTACCTATCTTCAGCTAGAACTTGATCAAATTCCGATGAAGAGACTAAAAATAGTATCGATGTGACTGAGCAGTCGAAGCACTTTGTCCATTTCTGGCGTTGCGTTCGCTGACCACCGACGTCCACAAAGACGAAAGGAATGTTCTAAAAGTGAACGAGTTAAATTTTAAAGTTCAATAACCCAGGAGCCAGCATTACCTGTATTCTAATTGTAAATTCATAAACACCTTTGGTTGCTTTACGACAATGAAGAATGTCCTTTTGGGACGGTACATAGTCAAGCCTCGCTATTCGATCTAATTCATCTAAGAAATAACTTACAGAATCACTCTGAAAAGAAAAGGGTAAGAGTATTTGGTTAATAGTTAGAGTACAAGGCAATTTTTATTTATGTTTTATTTATGCTTTCGCTGCATTAAGATTCAACTCACAATTTGAAATTCTCTCCGCCTCTCGTACGCCCTCTTAATTGCTCTATCCTGCCACAGGGTGTGTATAATTGGTGTATACTGCTGGAACGTTTCAACATCCAAACCGGAACTGTTGTGGAGGATCTTTGCCTGTGATGCTGCGTACTCCGTGTTTGGATGCTCCCAGGGGATTTCCAATTTTTCTCTAGCATCGACTAGCACCTGCATACCTGGAAGAGAGATCTGGATTAGGAAACCCATCCGCGGATACCCGGAAAAGTGCTCCGGTGGCGGCCAACAAGCGGCCAGCAAGCGGCTGAAATTCCACACCACGCACCTTTGACGATATTCTGATAGATGACATGCTGATACTCCCGCATCAATTCCGGCTCGAACTTAATTCCATGAATGATCCGCATCTGCTTGAGGAATGTCGATTTTCCAGATTCACCGGCTCCCAATAGTAAAAGTTTGACCTACAAAGATGGAGGAGACAATCTTGAGATTGAGATTAAGATTGAGATTGAGATGAGCGCTGGTTTGGGGTGTTTCCGCTGCAAGAATTAAGACAACTGATCACATCCCGCTGCCGCTCGACTTGGGCGTAGCAGCGGTGACGTGATGGCGGTTTTCTTGGGATTTGCGCCGCATTAAGAAATTAAGTCTTGTGTGACAATAAGTTTTTTGCCTCCACCTCGCTAGACGTAAGCGATTTGTGCCTTTTACACTTTTTCAGCCACAAGTTGCGCCTTTTTCGGACCCCCCGAGACTGAAATAGGAGCAAAAAGAGCGAATTGCGCTGAATGCAAGCCCAGCCAACTTTTTGACGATTTTTCTGGTGCAGTCACACCTTTCGGGTTTCCATGCACTAATAACTGATTTTGTTGCCCCAGTCACCTGGGCAAATGTGTAGTGTCCTCCGGGAATGGGGGCTCTCGTAAATTCGCGGATTGAGTTTTGGGATCGGGACCCCTAACGCTGACATTCTTTGTTTTTGGTTAATTTTCGAAAATGTTAAAGACTCGAAATTAACAGATATTCTCTCAGTCACATACAAAGGGGGTACCACAATAAATATATTTTAATCGTGCATTCATTATTTTACATTATCTGTAATCATCTACATACCTAAGGTGTACCTCAAGGTAGTCACCTAAACCCATTATTATTTATTTCATTTATAAACCGTTATATGTATTATATATGGTACGTTAATAGGCCCCGCCGCGGTGTCTAGCACCTTTAAATTTAAGGCATTTTCAAAATTCTGTTTGAAGGTGAAAATAATGAACAACGATAAACTTTGTAGGTATATTCTAATACTCAAAAGGTATATAAAAATATTTTTATAATTTGAAAAAAAATTGCAGTTATTTAAAAAATGGCGCTGAAGATGACCCCCTCAAAAAAAGAACCATGGATGGCGGGTGAAGTTTTAGCTCTGTCACATATCTCAAAAATAAAATATGAGGTAATTATTAATCTAACAAAAAAAAAGTAAAAAAAATTATTTTGATAAAAATAACGCGTTCTTGAAATTTAAATATCGAAAACAGACTCTTTTTGTTTATTTTTTTTACTTAAAAAATAAAAAGTTATTAAAATACAGAATTTTTGGTGGTCTAAGCCATAGCCACTGGTGTACTGAATAACATTAAAATTTGATATGATTCGGATGAATAGTTTTTTTTTTCATCCCGCCGTGCAGAAAGAAGTACTTTCGAGATAAATGAGTTTAAAGTTTTGCTACCAACAATGCTATGCTTCCATTCATGAAGCGGGCTATAAAGGTTGTAGAAACTAAAATACCGTTAATATTATTGCAAAACTTTAACATTATATTCTCAAAAGGTTTTACTTTCGAAATGTTTTTCAAAAATTCTAGACCACCCCAGTAGTAGTAATACGGGGGTTCTGGCGCAATGAAACCTATGGGGATTCTGACGCACTCCAGAATATCGTATGAGGTTTCTGGCGCAATGAAACCTATGGGGGTTCTGGCGCAAAATTTTAAAAAAATGGGAAAAAGTTGTTGTGATAAGCGATAAGCACACACAGACTTTTTTTCGCCTCAGAAACAAAATTTATCATCGCTCTGCGCCAGAAACCTCATACGTTTTTCTGTACAAACTCCCTAAGACAATCGCTTATCACAACAACTTTTTCGCATTTTTTCTAAATTTTGCGCCAGTACCCTCATAGGTTTCATTGCGCCAGAACCCCCGTAGGTTTTATTGCGCCAGAACCCCTGTATTACTACTTCTCACCCCTTAATGATATGTGGGAAATAACCTGCGTCTATGACTGCAGCTTATTGCAGGCTTAACATATCCAAATCGATTCATTAATTCGCGTGAATGTAATTATTTATTCTTAAATGTTAGTGTTCTACGAATATTGCATCATTTTCTTGTCCAAGTCTTAAAAATAAACTTGACTTTGGAATTCATATAGATTCTTTGGTCAAGAAATTGTTTTAGACTTTATTTGGCGATGATCTAAGGAATTATCAGGTCCATACGTTCTAAATTCTTTCTTTTTGATTAGTGAGACTAGTTTTGCAATAAACTAGTGTAGTATGGTCTTCCTATTATTCTTAATTAATTTTTCTTTGCTTTGGATTACCGACGATAGATTTCTAGCACCATATCTATGCATAAACTATTGCCTAATTATTGAAATTTGTTGTCCCGAATTGATCGATTAACATTAGTACTAAGTGACATAATCCTCATTGATATTTTTTCTCTACAGCAAAACATTCGCCGCCAAGGCCATTCATCCATAATATTTCAACAGGACAATACTCGATGTTATATTTTGCGAAAAACGAAAAAATCTGTTAACCGATGAATAATAAGTTAATTAAATAAATTAATAAATAAAGTATAGTCATCAGTTTTCAAGTGGACTCATTGAATCACGGTCAATTAAAGGATTGGAAAGTAGGAAAAAGTAAACATACATAAATTACACGGTGTTTTGAAAGGATGTTTACATATATGTACATATGTATAACTTTTGGTCTGAAAGTCTTAAAACTATTAAACTGTGTAATTTTCGAGAAATTAATTTTATTGCTCTTACTATGCCACCTATTGTATGCCTTCTAAAAGGAGTATAAGAAGTAAAAAGAAGTTTTACTGCGTACTCCGCTAAATTAAAGTGTAGATTCCTTAATTTATTTCAGCAGACAGAAATAAATTAAGCAATTTACACTCAGGAAAAGTTTCCTGAATGGATAGTAAACGAATAGTTGTTTGCTCGATTTATAGCCGCGTCCTGTTTAAGCTTCACATTACTCCGTGAAATATTTCCAAGTGGCGGGCTAAAAGCGGGATAAACACACCGCGGTTCCTGTGAGTTGCCATTTCCTTATTTACAGCCGGGCCGCAACAGCAATTCGCGACGGCAGGCAAGACCTCAAGAACGAATTAATTCATTGCGTCAAAATGCATAAACAACGCAATAATTCACGAGAACGAATAATCGATCCCAAGAGCTCTCGAGATAAATCAACATTTTTGCAGTTCCATCTGCTTGGGTCCGCCATCGCATCACCCATGTCCGCGGCACTGTGCAATTCGGATTCATTTTCGTCAACGTGAAAGGCTTTCACCTTTTTTCACCAAATTTTGGTTGCTCTATTGTGAAAGCAATCAAGGCATGGCCGGCCCACGAATTTGTCAGGTGACATTGAATTTGAGCAAATAGTTTCGTTTTATTTGAATAATGGCCGTTTTGCGAGGGTGTGAAACGAGCGCGTCTGAAAGCGAGGCGACTTTTGGCGCGCACCGCAACGCCCAAAAGGTCAGACATCTTGGGACGCGACGCGACACTTTTCACGGATTCGATGGCGGACATTGATGCAATAATGAGGCCATTATTACGTGCGTGCCTCCAGCACTTGCTGCCATCGGAAAACCCCAACCGACTCAAAACAAAAATGACTAATTTTAAGGCCCGCGCTTCCGGTACGCTTGGTCGCAAAGTCGCCAAGTCGTCAATCTCGCGGCCGAAACTTCTCGTTTACTCGGGCTGTCACATGAGCGATGTTTGTTCTTCAAATCGTCAATTTGGAGATTGCGTTTGCATAACAATATTTATTTCGGTGCTGTGGAGTGCCCGGAATATGACGGCGTTACGTGTAATTTACCCATTTAAGAGTTATGGGGTTTTCGGACAAAACGGACGACTCTGTCCTGAGATAGCTTACATTCTTCCAAGAGAGCAAGGTTGCCAATTTGATTGCGCAGCTGCTTTGCATGCAAAATGCTCGACAATAAATATTCTATTGACATTTATGATTCACTCTGCGGGAATTATTTATTGATACTACTTAATAAAAAAAATATATAGTTCACCAACCATCATTTTGAATAATAAATTGTAATAAAACAGAAAACTATTACCTTTTTTTAGGGTAAAAAATAATAAAACGTTGTACTCAGTTTTAAGCTTATTATAAATATTCACTTTTTAATGATAAATATCAAAAAACAACCACAATGATTCATTATTTTCAATAGGTCTGTATGGTAACTTTTGGGTAAAATTTGTATGGGTAAAAGTTTAGTAAAAATTTTCATATAGTAGTGGAGATAAATATGAAAAGTTACCAAACGAAATCTGGTAAAAATTGGGTAAATTTTGAAAGTCTTGCTTGTGTGCGTGTGCCACATGATCTCCAGGATGACACGTTGCTTAAGCAATCGTGCTGAGAATGCCGTCAAAGGGTTGATGAAATTAAAAAGAAGATATTTCAGAAAGCACACAATTTTAAATGAAAATAACTACCGAAAAAACACACAAGACACAACGCAATGACGCGAAACATCTGAGATTGACAATCAGTCGGTGATTTTACCAAATTTACCCGAGCTATAGGGCATGGTAAAAAAATGTGTACCAATTTTTACCACTTTTTATTCATGGGTAAGGACTTTCGAGTTAACAAACAGACCTAATAAAATTCAGTATAGAAACTAAAAACAAAATAGTTCGCACGCCTTAAAAACTAAGCTCTTAGCTCGTCAGTAGCCGTTTAAGTAGCGCTTTATTTCGATCAGGCGTATCTCCAAACATTTTTAATTTAAGAGAAAGTGGTTGTAATTTCATATTTTAATAGAATGACAGGATACGCCGTCTTGCTGGAAAATATGAACACATAAATACCTATTCACTTTCAGAAGAATCCAACAAAAGAATTCAAAGTAAAAGTTCTTCCTGCAGCATATATTATCCTTGTAAAATTCTGGTTTTTGACATTTGATATTTAAATTATATTTTGTAAGTAGAAGTGTGCATTATTGTCATGAAAGATAAGTCTATATTCATCAAAATATATAATAATGGATGACTGTATAAGTTTATAATCTTAGCGTTTTTGCTTTGCCTTGGCAATTTCATAACTTTTTTATTCATCCGCTATCATTGAAACTCAAAAGCGGTCAAGTAATCAACTGATTGCTTCATTATGAATACCGATTTCATTTTTTATCCTTACTTAGAGCCTGTCTGAATCCCAGTCTTCGTTTTATTATAACAGATCCTTTCGATAGACCGAGCTAAGATCTGTTCGAATTCATATCCATGCTGAGAGCTTAGTTCTGTAGTATAACAGTTTGGCATCCACAGAACTAGAACGTATTTGATTGTTATAAATAATGAATTACTCTATATTATTTTTTTTTTCATTTCATTCACTCAAAACAAAAAATGTATTTGACTTCTTAAATAAAATTAAAAAACCTATCCTTTATTTCCTTTTTGACGGCATCCTGGAAATTATTGCGTCAAATGAACAGTTGATTAAAGTTACAACTTTCTTCACTCCAATTCACTTGCTTCAGGAATTATTTCTTTTTTCTAGAGTACACTACTTTTACACGAACTCTATTAAGTTCACATTCAAAAGGTTGCAGTGATTATGCGCAAATTTTTTGTTTGTGTAGGTTACCAAATTCGTTTCCTGCTGGGAATTTGTTTTTATTACCTTTTTTTTATTATTATTTTTGTTTTTATTATAGTTTATTTCAAAAAGTGAAGCCATAATAATTATATATTACTTAATTAAATTAATCAAATATAGTATTCTATACCTGCATATTATGAAATTATAGCAAAATATGTCTCTCATTAATGATTGAAATTCCACTTCTACAATAAAAAAAAATTTAGAAGTTGAATACTCGCATTCATTCTTCCTATTTTCATAAAAATATTTTAAACAAATATAAATTTTCCGGTACACGGCTGTAAATTAAATTTTTTGTTCCAACAATTCCACTTGAAAAGCACTTTCTACGCTATAACATATTCATTTTGTAGAAATATTTTTCGGAGATGAGCAAACAAAAATATTTAAACAGCAAATACCCAGAAGCTCCCACTTTGTTTGCGAAAAGCGAACAATTTATAGTCTGCCTCTATAATTTATATTAAACAAACTTTATTACACCAAGTGAAATTAGTAGAAATTTAAGGAAGATTTAAGAAGCGATTAATAGCTCAGCTTGCAGGTTCAATAGTCTTGTCGAAGATTTAATTGTTTGTACAAATCCACTAATCTTGAGAAAAATTTAGATTTTTTAAGTTTAAAGCGGAAGGCATGTGAATTCATTCATTCTCGTGCTAAATATTCGCCAACAGGAAGTTGAAGGTTGAATGACTAAATACTTAAGTATAAATTCATAAAAATAGATTTATTTGCTACTATGCATAAAAGACTCTTACTTTTTCTTTACATGCTTGATAACCTGACTAAAATTAATTTATTCTATATCTCAAAAAGAATACTTTTCAATTTTGCTTCCAGATAATTTTTTAACGAAATTTAAGATATTTAGATAAGTAGATATTTAACATTCAAGGATAAATACAAAGGACAAGTATTTCGATATTTCCACAATTTAAAGAGCGTTTATGAAGCCCGATAGTAAAATTAGTAGAACTAATCTTCTTTTCAGCAATGTTTAATAGAATGAATGTACGATTTTGTAGAATAAAACTAATAAAACCGGAGAAATGTTTACTTTTGAAGATTTTATGGTTTGAAATACAGTATATGGTACATATATCTAAAGTTCTTAGTTGTTAGCAAAAAGTGATTGAACTAAGTAGTAGGTAGGTTTTTCAACCAAAATCAATTTAGCAAGAAACTATAATACATAGTTATGTTAAATTCTCACTCAAAATTGTCTACATCAAAAAGAAAAAGTATTTTAAATTTCACGATATTTCATTGTTTAACAAAATGGCACGTAACATTTTGTTAAAGCGGAAAAACTCAATAAAGCTATTTGTGGATAGTATATTTTCCGTAATGAAAGAGCTTCACCTATAAAACGTTTAATGAATGCCCTTTACGATTTGGTTCGCGATTTTTAATAGACAACATCAAAAGAGAAAGAGTCATAAACGAAAGAATAATAAATCTACATGGCAACGTTTAAATTCAGACCAAAGTTTTGCCATTTGGCTGGCTCCAATAAAAATAAAGTTTAATAGATTCCATATTTCCGAGTTTATACATTTTTCGCATAAATATTTTATTTTTTATGTATATATCTACATATATGCTGTATTTTATTTGATAACATGAATATTAATAGTTGATAACAAAAGCGCCTGAAATCTCCTGGATTTCCTATATAATATTTTTTCTCCATGAAATTTTTACTATTTTTTTATTTTTATACTTTTTTGTTTGGAGTATTGATTTGTGAATCAAAGTTTAATGAAAACAAATAAATGTTTGTTTCATAATTAAAAATACTGCATTATTTTATTTAAAAAACCGTATAAATGCGATTCTGTCTACGTGCACTGTGTTGAGTTTTTATGCACTTTTACTTTATGTTATAAGTTAGTCCAATATTCCTCCTAAACTTGTAGTAAGTAATTAATTAAGTATACTTAGTTGTGATAACTTTTTTAAAATTTCATTCTAACTACCTACCACTGTTTGAAGCTTAATATTTCCTAAAAGGATTCTTGTATCAGGTCGAATAACAGTGTGAACAAGTGCGGCAGACTACAAAAGGTAAAAACAAATTAAACTTTATAAAATTTTCCTCCGATTAACTATTTGTGTCTTTGAGCAAAATATAGGTAATCATGAAGTTTTCGGTGCTTAATTGTGCAATTAAATGTAAAATTAAAAAGGAAAATTCCGGTAAGTATATTTTGCATTCTAACTTCATCCTCAGATAAGCAATAATATAATAATGTTAAATTAATTGTTTCCCATAAAAATCTGTGAATACAATAGCTTTATTTGTATTTAACTAAAAAGTTAATGACTCGTAATTACATATAGGAGGTTCGCATGAAAAAACGGCGTTAAAAAGGGAGTTTTCGGAGAGATGTGTGCAAACATTGGAAAATCTAATATAGCTAAATCGAAAGGTTTGATTTTGCGATGGCCAAAGGTTCAAATTGATAATTAATTAAGTTCAATTTTTAATGTTAGATTCTTTGTAATTTATTTTATTCATCTCTACTGCTTTATTAACACAAAAATTGTCTCTTCTGGAATTTTGTAGCTGATTATAGATTTTTAAAACGTCCTAACTAGGAATCTAGACTCCTTCCACCACATCTGGAATTTGGACCAATAAAAATCTGTAATATTACTCAAAATTTAACTTGACTACAACGACGTTTACTATTATAGTAAATGAGGTAAGAATTACTTACTTAATGATATTAATGAGATATTAATTTTAGTAGATCTTAATATTTTTACTTGTTCCATTAGAACATAATAAAGTCGAGAGTAGATCGTAGTTATAATTTGAACTATAGGCATACATAACTCTCGAATTCATGCTCTATAAAAAAACAATAGGAAAAATGTATAAACCTGAATTACCGAAAACCTTGACGTGATACAATTTGTTCACACCAAAATCTATAAGAATCGCTACGAAATTCGATGTCGGTTTGTATAATTTGTTTTACTTAAATGAGCTCGCTTTGAAAATAAGCTATACAATATTTAAATTATATGCTTAATGCATGGTGTTACTATATATTAAATCATCCTTATTCATACGATCCTTGTCGTTACTTCCGAAAGTATTCAAAGATAGTTCGACTTATTATAGCGAATTGTTAGGTCACTACGCAGTTGCGCCTTGAAAGTTCTCCATCTAAAAGTAGTATATAATTAAGATTCCATTTAAAAGGAACGTGAAGCCGGTAGCGTTTTCATGTGCAAAATTTAATTTGAGGGCTCGTGGCACGACGTTTTGAACGGGTGAAGTCACAAGATGGGAAGTACTCGTAAACAGTCGAGTCCGCAGCAAGAGTTATGCCACCGGCAATGAAATTATAAAAAGTTTGAGGAGGTTACCGAAGACCCTCAAGAAAGCAATTCGCTGACGCAGCAAACATCTCACAAGAAAGTGCTTTCACAGAGCCGCCGCGGCAGCGTTAAACGCGAATAAGGTCAATTACTGCTGGGTGTCTTGAGCTGCAACGAATTCGAGTGAATTTATGGCCCTAGTCCCTACCTGGACTGCAAAAGCAGCTGAACCATGTAAGTCCAAGGTCAAGGATACTGAGTTTTCAAAAGTAATGATTTTGGCTATGAATGGAAGAGAAAATTTCACCCGACTGCTTTAAAGCGCTGAATTCAGATTTTATGAAATTTTTTCTGCCTTAGGTCATTGTCCATATATTCAAAAGTTAATAGTTATAACAAATATTTTAGAAAATATATGCACCTTACGTGTGAACGAATGGAATCAATATGACATCAGGTTTTATACTTCTTATCAATCTAAAACTAGCAGTCCTTGATTGAAATAAGCAAAAGTTAGCTAGTATAATGCATGGGATTTCTACTCTCTAGGAGTTACTAGAAAAACACCTACTGCTTTGTGACATTGACGGAAGATAAAGAAATTATCTTTCAGCAGAATATTGCTCCCATCCATATGGCTGCTGTCACCGAAACATGGTATCAGGTTTACGAAATCCAATTCCTTATTTATACTTCGATCCACTTTGAATCCCAACATACAGAAAATTTGTGGGGCATCTTAGCGAACCCAACAACAAGAACAAAATTTTACAAAACATTATATACACCGACTTTCAAACTTTGTATATAGACAATGTAGTAAACTAAAACTAAAAAATTAAAAATGATATTTTTTATCCTTTAAGAAAAGAGTATTAAGTAGCTTAATTGATTAGATATGTTGTAAATATTTAAGTAGCTTTTATACACATATAGTGGCGGTTACTTAAGAACATAAAGAACTTACAACTCTTGGACGTCGTTGGTAGATTACTGGAAATCAGTCTTACATTCATAGGAAATAAGAGAAATCCTACCTCTGAAGTCAAATTTAAAATAGGAGCTCTTTAAGTAACTATGTACTAAAAGTTAATTTTTGAAGAGACATATGAACCTAGTAAGTCTTAAGAACAATGAACAACAAAGGACTTTTGAGAAACAAGGTTTAGTTGTTTTAATATTAAGTACAATTGAAGTACGTAGCTAGTATCTGTTAAATATATTTTATTATTTACGTGAAACCTGAACAACGCTGCGAAATATAAGTTTGCCGTGCATAAAACTAAACATACCGGGTTATTATCTGGATCGGCTTGTTACTAATTACCTAGGTGAAATTAATGTTCATTAAAACTCTTTGGGAATATAAAAATAGCAATTATATTAAAACCAAGTGCTGTTGTTAAGTAGAAGATAGGGTTTTATAATTATTACTTTTTTTATTCTGAATGTATAAGATGTCGAGAGTATTGTGTCAAAATTTCAAGTAAATCGGTGCAAAACTAATGAAAATACAGCGTTTCAAGTGATCAGACCTCATTATCTTAATTTTGGATTTTCGAGTATTAAAAACTTTAAATCGATTTTCTCACAAACAACATATTTGAGGTTCGTGAACATCATAACTCAAAATCTACTTGTCCGCTCCTTTTGAAATTTTGTGCACTATTTCTACACATAAATCAACAGGTAGTCAGAGGGAATTTTTTTGTTTAGTTACCATTTTTTTCCATTTTATAATAACAAATTCACCGACATTTTTTAGCGAAAATCGCGTTTTTCTCTTCAAAAAGCTGCCAAAAACAAATAAAAAAGCTTGTTCTGACTACCTGCGGAAACATATCACCTTTCAAACGCATTTCGACTTTTTTGTTTGAGACGATCCAGTAACGAGTTATGAAGTTCACCGCATAAAAACTTTTTTTCGGGGCGCCGGCTCTGGAAATTCTCTGTCACGGACTTCTTTATTGATATTTTTAATTGAAAATTTTTTCAAAGATACTTCAGATGGTATAATATAACGTGTATTTGAAATAAATAAACCAATATTATTTATATCTCAAAAAAAAAATCATGAAAATATGCCTTTTTTTCCCTTTAGTATGTGACTGCAATTATACGAGGCCTTCTAAAAGATTACCAAAATAAAACTTAGTGGGCAACAGCGAATTTTCAAATAGTTAATCAATTTTGATCAACATTTTAACGAAGTATTGGAAATTATTAACAAATAAGTTTGAGAGTGTCGTATCCAAAAGAACGACAAAGTACATACTTTTATCGCTTGGAACAGCTATTTGCATTTCCAATCTTGATTTAAATACTGACCTCGTAATTCATAAGTATAGTGCGATTACGATAGTTTCTTCTTTTGTTTTCGTTTAGCGTTTTTCCTTCTCACTGCCGTCGAATGATATTATTTTTATAGTTGAATCAATTACGGGCCCGGCCTTCAAATATAGTTAAATATTTCCATTGTGAAATACTAATAATTTGCTAAGCTACTACTTTGACTGTAACTCTGGGGCCAATTTGTTGAGCCCCCTAAAGTCTTCGGTTCGAAATGAGGAAATCACAATACGATCATCGATCGCGGTGACCACCACTGCGAGCAGGAAAACCGAGGAGCAGTACTTTTCCCGCAGCGGTTAAGTGGCTACCGCCTTCGTCTTCAGAAAGCATTCCACCTGAGAATTTCGTGGTCGGCCCGAGACGCGGGCGCTCCGAAGGAGTTTCGTTTCGGATTGAACAATTTGCAGCCGCCGCTTGGCTAGCTGTGGGCTGAGCCCCACGGCCCGCGCGGCCCCAAATTGAATCACGCCAGCGGCATGCAGAGAAAAAGTTATGCGCAAGGAGCGTGTAATTGAGCTGGATAGGAGTTGGCGGAGCATCTTGAGGAGCTCGGAGGTCGCCGCAGAACAAATTCGCTTTCCAAAAAATGATATCACGCACAAAGCTTCGCGGAAATTGTAATTTCCTTGCATAATTCAGGCACAATTGCGGGCTAATTGGCTGGCCGCTTTGTCAACGGGCAGCCCGAGCACACATCGACACGGATGCTGGACAATGAACCAGTTGCTTGGCAGCGGGCGAATCGGGCGACCCGCCGGGGATACTTTAATATTGTAAATGGCATTCAGCTGGAATTCGAATTTTGCACGAAAGTGGGTGTGTTTGGGTGGTTCGTTCTGCCCAGAGGCAGGTGGCAGACGCCGCTGCCAAGAGCGGCGCATTGAGGGGCGCCGCCTGATTCGGGTGGCGAATATGTCTCTCGATCTTTACCTGTCTGCGGAATGCCCTCTTGTCCTTTTCCAGAAATTTGTCGATCTCCCTCGATTTGTAGCGCTGCTCGAGCTCCTCGGGACTCACCCGCAGCCTCAGCAAGTAATTAAAGAGGTCCCCGCAGCACCGCAAGCACGAGAACCGGGAGTGTCTTCTGCGGGCTCCTCCATCGTTGCCGACAGCCGAATTGCGGCCAGCACTGTTTGCCATAATTTTACTCACTCACTGCACTTTTTTCGTACACTGCCCCGTCGTCAATTTTTTAATTGCTTGCACCAATTGCTGCTGCGGCGGCTGTCAAACAACACCCCGACCGCCCAGAGAACAAAAATTCGATCAAAACAACAAACAGAAACACCGGAGGTTTTGCGTTCGCTTCGGAGCTCGGAAATTGGCAGGACATTTAGCACAGGATCACTCGGTTCGAAGTTGAAGCACATTTCACATTTCCCCGACGCAATTTACGAGCACTGAGGGCGACAAACACTCACGGAAGTACCGAAATCACGGACGCGGACATTCGAAGAAACGCGGGACCAAATTTGAGAACAATTTCCGCCAAGCAAAATACACGAAATTGTTCAAAACACTCCACTCCCGTCAATTGAGTTCCTCACGAAATTCTCGCTACCTATTCGAGTTCTGCAGGTTGGCACACAGCGCAGTGCAACTTATTCGCGTTGTGTCGTTGGCAGCACTGCGCTGGTACAACAGACTGTTCCGAAATCATCTGCGGTTGGCGCGAAATATTTGAAATTCATTGGGACGAATTCTGAATTTTCGGATGGTTTAAGGAAACGCAGCGCGCGGAGGAACGAACTAACATGGAGTGGAAACGGACCGGAAAGAGTGAAATCATTCCTGGCACTGCGGAGGGGCAAAAAAGTAATTTTAAATTATTTAACCGACATGCCACCCAGGAGTAAATTTGCAGTTAAATTTAATTGATTGACAATTAATCAGCTCACAGAAATTAAAACTTATTTTGGTTCTTATCTTCCTAAGCATTACATCTCTAATCATCACTCAAATTCTCAAAAATACGAATTATACCATAATAACTTATTTGTTTATTTCGTGAAATCACAGAACTTTCTGTAATACAACCCACAATCGAATTTTAATCCATTAAAGCCATATTAAGATATGAAAATAACAACTTATAACCCACATTTAAGTGAAAACAAGCACAAATACACCTTTCCCAAATCAAACTGCACATTTGAATTTCCCGCTCGTTTATTATTTGACAGTTAGTACACCGAGTGATCGTCCACGCCATGATTAGTTCGCTCGTCCGAGATGCGGTAAGTGGGTTTACATTTCAAACGAAAAAAAGGACTAATAGTTATTCTATGATATTATTAATAATGATTTAGGTTGACGTGTAACAAAAAGTCGTAATTTTTTCCCGGGTAACTCGAAAATCGCGCAACTTAAGTGTCGTGTATGTCGGGTCAATTTGAAACAAAATTTTCTTCCTTTTCTCGGTTCTGTAAACATTTTCAAAGTTTAGCTCTGTTTCTTGTTGTGTTTCTAAAAGGCCTTATCCAAACTGTTATTCTTAACCAATTTTACTTTGATGCAAAGGAAAGCAAGCGCAGTAATTCAATACATTTTTCTGGCTGAAATAAAGAGCTGCCTGACTTTTTATATTTCCTAGGTAAAAGCAATAAGTTCTGAAGTTTTTATATTTTTCCAGAAAAAGTAAAAATCATATTGAGTTTTTATGTTTTCAATCTCGAGTTATAGTTACAAAGATTCCAATTGAATTTTTTCTCAGCCGTAACAATTAAAAATTAAATTTTCTCAGGAAAGTGGGCCCCATCAATGAAGTATTTCCATAATACAGACATTATCATTTTTTTACGGCAAAAAGGTTTTATTTGGTTCGAAAAAGAAAAAGGCATGAACCAGACGTATCTACTACTTTTTAATAAAAGCCGAAGCAGAATTAAAAATGCAATTTTACCAAACTGAATAACATTTATGCCAGCTTATATAACTTAGGATATTTTGAACGCAGTTGTATTATTATTTATAGAATTGTCTTTCAAATGAGCCTGTTTCAACATTTCATATATATTAACTAATATGCCGTTTTGGATTAAATATATCGAATTTTTAAAATTCAGCTTGAAGTATTAAATAATTAATCAGCCCAAAAATAATTTCTTACCGAATTTTGTGAGTTTCTAGTGCAGATTAATATCTAAAAGCAACGACCTCAAATTTTCCATTTTGAGATTTTAAAATTAGAAAGTGAAAATTAATGAACTTAAAAGTGTTGGTAAACCGCCGTTTCAAATTTTTAAATTCGAACTTCGTATTGAACTAAGCATCTGTAAAAATGTCTCATACACAGTCGCAGGTAAGTTATTTTATTTTCATTTTATCTCTTTGCTGTGGCGCCTTTGCGTCGAAATATTACCCACTATAAATATATACTTATATTATTTCAATAAAAGATGAAATTGTTTGATGCGTTTCAAAAATATGTAGAACAACCATACAAAAGAAATTCATACTGGAATGGAAGTGAAGTTGACAACTATACAATTTAATTGAATTTGTCAATTCACAAATACATATTTCAATAAATTTTCTCAGCAATGAAAATATCGAAGAGGACAGTATCCAAAACATTTTAACACCAATAAGCCGACAAGCGTTAAAAGCAAAACAATGCAAAGCCATGAATCAGGGAAGGGCATATATCACTTATTTATGCCACGTGAACGGTGTGCGGATTGAAATGACTAAAATCGTGTCCGGGGGTTGAAGCTTTGCCCCCGCTGCAATATTTAATAGGAATCGATTGTAAACTTTCATAAAATCATTCGTTAACTTTTCATGATGATGCACGGCTCGAATGAGTGAATTTCGTAGCAACACAATGCGAAATTGCACAAAGGATGAGTAATGTGGTGACCGTGTCCTTTCTGGCGCGATGGCGAGGGCATGTCAGCAATTCTGCAAAATTGAAACGAACGGCTGCGATGCTCCTCCCTGTTTGATTTAATTGAATTAATAGCATTCATTTGCTTGTTTCCAGTATTTCGTCGAAGCCTGGAATTTCCGTGTCAAGAAAAATTAGTTAGCATTATGCACTAAATTTACGTAATCTCTTACATGCCAATTTTCCATTATGGGTGAAAAATTAGGAATTTGGGTTGAAATTAAACGTTTTTAACATGCATATGCATATCTCACCTAATTTCTGATGCGATTCACACCTGCAAACATTTAAATTAGTGATAAATCGAGGAGACATGTTATCGTATCGCAATATCGTAAATGTGGCTTCGTTAAAGTTTTTGTAGCCACTTTTAAAGTTTTATTCAATGGAAGAACCATTTCCTATTCAATTCATTTTTGTTCGTTTCAAGCTAGTTGGGATGTAAACCAGAAAAGTTAAGATGTTATTTTCCGTGAAGTAAAATAAGTATTTACAATATTTACTTTTCCCTGTAATGTTATTGAATATCGGCTTGAATGAGTTAGTGCATATCGAACGTAAAGCGTATTTTATAAAGTTTACCCTTAAATTTAAAAAAATCTATTTTTATAAATATTTACTGTATTCGTTTGGTTTTAGTAGACATTTAGAGTTAATTCCTGCATATACCGTGCTGACAACGTTTTAAGGGCGTTTTTCTCGAAACATTGTTTTTCGGAATAGTTTACATTGTAACTTTTAATTCTTCATAGTTTATTTCGTTTAGAATTAAATTTGATATACCCGTATTATCACTTTTATATGGCTTTCTTAAAGCCTTTCCCCAGTTAAAAAACATAGATTGATAGCAAATTTAATTTTGTTCAATAAGAAAATCCCAAAAACCATCTATTTTGTACCTCAAAATGTGGGAATATACCTTAATGATAGCATTGCGTTAACATAAGTTTGTAGTTTTTGTATGTGTTGATGTTTTTAACACAAGAATTATGAATATTACGTACTTCACATAAGCTTTTTTTTATTGGCACATAAAGTTGAAACGACCGCATTTCAGTTTGCTATTTCATTTCTTCATTTTTACTAATCTCCATGCTGAATGGGTTCTGGTATATTTTATATGGATATGTATGTACATTATAATATGCATATATGTATATAATGTAATTGCACTAGAAGTTGAATAAGGCCCATCGAATAACTAGTAGGTGAGAAATTCTAACTTAAATGTTATTTTATATAAACGCAGTTAGCTTAACTGATTAATTGGCTACAAACACAAGAAGCTATAATTATTTAATTATAAAAAATTGGCTGAAAGAGCCAAAAAGTAAAACATAAAATGGCTGAAAGATATTAGTGCGCAATATGTAAGTGCGCTTGTAATTAAGGTTAGAATTTAGTGGACATGACATTTAAAATTAACAAAAAAAAAACACAACCCCCACTCAACTCTACATCTGGACGCAAAATGACGTGCTTGTCTGCATTTAATATATTTATTATATTTAATATCGTAACGTTTTCACGAAAATTGGAGAAAATTAATATTTTAAAAATGGAATTAGTCTATATAGTACTGTTTCAGAAGACGAGAAAATTTTATTTAGTATTTTTAAAGATACTGTCTGTAATTGTTCTGAAATCTGTTTTCAAATAAAAGACATCAGATATTTATAAACAACAAATTATGAGAAAGACGTTAAACGAATAGATACGTAATAATTGTAAGAATTCCTTGTTAGGGACGTACATATTGACTGACATAAGTAAGGGTTTCATGAAGATTAAGTAACTTTTAGTTTTATTTCGGTACTATTTAAAAACACCAATTTCAGTGGAAAGTGCCTTTGCGAGTAACTTCAAATATCTACATACTACATATATCATTCATTATAATGACTCTTTAAGCTGAGCAATCAAAGAGGAGGTTATGGATTTTAATGTTATATTAGGCAAATTGACATAACAATAAATTAGCTGATTTATTAGATCTATTCTTATATAAAATGCATAACCAATACTTAACTAACTTAGCTGCATATCTCACTTATCCATAAGTTTCAAAATTGAACATGTGAGTAAATTGGACATCCAATTTTATATGATTGAAACAAATTCGCCCGCTTAATATCCCATTCGAAAGCAATTGTGCCAACCTGCGATTTAACCGCGATTTTTAATTTTTGGAACAACTCAGCTCCTTCGGGCGAAGTTTTTTTTCGGTAAATGCGCGGCTGTGCAATCTGCAGGCCACGGCCGCATTGCCGCGGGCGAATCCAGTTGAAAAATTATGCATTCAGGACGTATGCCGCGGAAACCGCATCCCGGAAAGGGCAGGGAACAAACAAAATAAATTAAATACACCGAAATTGAGCAATTTATTTACTAATTGCTCGGTATGCCCAGCGATTAATTTCAAGAACAAAACAAGTGCGGATTTATCGCCAATTGTTTTCGAGATAAAATTCCGATTACGGACGCACTCGCATCATGCCTTTTTTTCAGTATTTTTTTATTATCCTGGCGTCCCGGCGTCCCGGCGTCCCGGTGTCCCGGTGTCCCGGTGTCCAGGCCCATGGTCATCGAGAATTGCTCATTTATGGAAGCTGGCACAAAAGCCAATCAATGAGGAATTTTAGCTGGCGGGACGCCTCCGCCGTTAATTTAGTGGCACTCTGGATAAAACGAAAATCCAATAAAAAACTGTGAAATATGCAAATGTGAAGCGATTAAATTGCTGTCGTCATTGCCTGATGTTGGAGGGCACGGCATGGAGTTAATTTCCCCTACCGGCAGCCGCCTCGTCCTGTGGGGCGCTTTTCCACCCTTGCTCGTGTTTAGGGGTTGGTTTGCCCAGCTAATAAAAATCCAAGTACATGTTTAGCCCAGGTGGAGGGAAAACGAAGAAAAACTGAAAACTCTGTTTGTCTGGCCACTGTATTCTTCCGTCTTGGCACCAGAAAAAATCAGGTTTGCACGTCGGAAGTGGCATATTCTGTCGAATGCGGACGTTTGCCCACCACACCCACTTTTACTTTTGTTTAAACTTTAAATTAGTTATGGGCGCCTAACTTTCTGTCTATCGTGAATGAACACGACACGAAAAAAGGGGAGCAAAAACGCCGCAGTCTATTTGTATGGCCGTGCAGTGGAAGGGGAGGCGCGGAGCACTGGGGCTCCGGTGGAAAACACCCACGCGTGCATATGTTAGCACCTGCCCGAGGGTGTCCACGACTAGGTGGGGTCGCCAAGTTTGACTAATTTCAATTTCAGACGAGTTGATTCTGGGATTCTTGATTTAAGGGGATTTCAATTAAATTTTTGAAGATGTCGGTCGGGCCTGCTATAATTTTTTGATTAGGTCTTTGATGTGGAAATTATTAATGACATGGGACGGGATTTTGATTTCCGTTTCGGTGCTTTTGTTTGAAGTACTTAATTAAGTTAGTGCACTCTGTAGCTGAAATTAGTCCCTTTAATAGAACCTTTCCGACAGTTTTAATGAAAAACAGTAGGTTTATATGTAGATATAATAGATACATATTACTTTTGCAGATGTGGCAACTGCACTTTAATTTGAAGTCGTTAGTTTACTCAAACATTACATAGAATCATAAAATTATAAACAAACATTTTTAAAGCAGTCCCAAAAGCTACAAAAGATTGGAAACCAAGCTATTAAATAAATTGTATATTTTTAATTCAACTCTTTACATTTATTATTCAGACTGGAAGAATACGATAAACATACTTATAAATTACATAGTTTTGAAATATACTCGACGAGATCTTTAATTTAATGTGAAACAATATAATTAATTCAAATTTTTAATATCCGCCGTATTGGAATTAAGATTAAAATAAATATTTAACCCCTACAGGGTAACAAATGTTTGAATGTTTTACTATATTTAATTGATTGTTTAATCATTTTTTATGAAAGACAATTAAACAAGAAAAGTTTGAAATATGTTTTTATATGTAAGTACAAATTCATAAATTTGAAGAAGTTGAAAGGGAGCCTAATTGATAAAATGGCAAATTTCGCTTTAGCCTGCAGGCTTGCAGTCCTTGTTAGTAATGAAAGCTAAAGCAAAATTCGCGCACACGCTGAAAACTTGCCTTTTTGCCAATTAGCCAATTAACTTTTAACTTCTGAAAATTTATGAATTGTCTAATTGTGTTGTAAACTTGCAGCAAACAATTTGCGCAACTATATCTTACGAGTTATATTTAATTATTCTGTTTCATATCGTTTCTGGGAGCGTTAAAAACTGGCATCTATGTTGTACTTTCCGATTCTAATGCTACACCAATTTTCAGAACTAAGTATATGTATATTGGACCATTCCTTGTATTTTTAAACTTAAGCACTTTTAAATGTCCGCCATCAATGCGCCGTCTGCAAAATGGACTCTAGTTTTGAGGATGTGATTGGAAACTTACACAAGACAAAAATCACGACTATGTTTTAAATCAACCTAAAGTAATTCAATTATATTGACATCGAAATACTGCTGAAGTAATCATGTTATATTTTTCGAACAAAAAAAATTATATTTCCACTATTTATTTTTATTAATATACTTCATTTTATCAAAAATGAAACAAAAATTGTCAATTGTACTAAATGTATTTATTTTCGTGTATTCACCTTATAATAATACAAGATGTATGTACCTACCCTTTAAATGAATTTAAATTAAAAATGCATCAACTTGTTTTAAAAAAATTCGTATATTTTGGTTGTGGGTACCAACTTTAAGTCGTTAACTTACTCAACTTAATTATTTAAGGGGAATCAAAACAACTTTATCTACTTTTTCTACTTCCAATCAATATAAGTAAACAAGATTGTTGTAAATTTAAAAAGCATTTGCAGACATTCTCATGCAGATTCCGTGGGGGAAGTAGCTATTGAAGTGAAATATGAATATCGAAAAAAAATTTGGGTCGTAATCCGTCATGTACATATAAATTTCTTTCGACATACATAGAAGGAATGTTTTCAGTTGCTAAAGCGTACAAAATTTAAAAAACTGTTTAATTACTTAATCAGTCCTCCATTTCGTTGGCTAAATCTGTATTTCAATGATCAGAAACCATAAAATTAATCATAATATGCAAGCTACCAATCATGAAATAAGCAGAGAATAATTCACATGCATTTAATTTTCCTTTTACCTTTTCAATTCCGATCGTCCGGGGAATAAGATGAATACATCAGATGTACCTACCTGAAGCAAAACCGAACAAAGGAAGCCACCACCTGTCCGGAGTTGCATGCAGGTAGCTTTATTAAAAATTCGGGTGGTTTAAATAGTTTATAAATTAATGGGATAATCTACATAAATCCTCTTCCGATCGGGCTTATTGAATGCGATGCACAAAGGGGTTCAGTCCATTGTCCATTACGTTCGCCATTTAATTTAAGCCAATATGACCTAAAGACGGAGCTCGCCGCACACCTGGTGCACGCTCACGTGGAACTTTTCTAAATTAATTACGCCCGCCCTACCGGCGATAATGCACCACCACCCACCCACATGTGTACCCCTTCGGTTGTAAAACGGATAGCTGCGGAGGGTCAGGGGTAATTGGAAAGCGGTTTCAGGTCCAATCTTAGTTCAGCTAGATACTCCCACGAACGGTGCAGTCCGACTACATCCTGCGGCCGCTGCGAGGCGCACTGGGTCCTGCCCGAATGTTTGTAATTATTAACTTCTCATGCTTATTTAATTGGCGTACCGTCCTGCTGCGGCCGGATGCTGTTTCCGCTCAAGGTCCAGAATTCTAATATTTAATTAATGTGTCGAACTATTCTCACCACCCTCGGGCGGAGGTGGATGGAAATATTCATAGAAATTCCGGATGCTGCCAGGACCAGCATAGGAGCAGCCGTGTACTGAGGAGGACAAATGGCAAATATGCTCCGTATCTCGGATGCTTAAATTGAGTTTTAAGAAGTTTTGCGTAAGAAACTTCCTTGAGGAATTTGCCAGCTTTGCAAGTTGGAGTGACTTGTGGCCATCGGGACGGGTGCATAACCACCACCAGTTAGTTTTATTGGTTGCTCATAGAAAGTTAAACTTTATACACAGATCCGTTTGTCATAACTGGATGTGGGGCTTATTTAAACGAGCATACTCAGGAGTCACATCATTTTGGAATGGATGCGGGTATACTGGGCACCTTAAGTTTACAGGGTAAAACAGGATTTAGGGAAAGGCAGTTAACTCGTTGCACAATCGGTCGGTAAGTACCTACATATGACATATAAATTCGAGAGATAAAAATTGTTACCATAAACCTACAAAATTAGTACATAAAAATTCGTTTTTTTCAAAATGCAGTTTCAATAATATATTTAATAGTTCGTAATATCTTTAATTATGTTTAACATAAATGAAATATACGAGGTGAATCAGAAATATGTAATTTACTTAAACGGCTCAAGGTGCTGTCATGCACTTGCAGGATTACCTGTAAATTATAGCTGGTTTGAAAGTACAACTTTTTTTGTAAGAAATGTTAATCCTTGAAGGTGAAAATTCGCAGGAAATATAGGAAGAAAGTGCAGACCCTGTTTTTATAATAATGGGCGCATTGAGTTATGCAAGGTGCTTTTAAAACAGTAGATGGCACTCGGTCGAACAAGTTCTACTTCATAAAGCTGAAAAGTTCCCGACAGGTCTTGGGGTGGATTAACTAAGTGCACTTAAAACAAATCTCGAATTAAAAGTAAGGAGTAAAAAGGTAATTTTAGGGAGGCAGGGATTATAGGTTGGTGCAAACAATAAAATAATTTAAACTTGTAATGCAAAGCCATTAGGCTTCACAACACTAGAAATAAGTACACCATAATTAGGTAGAAAAGCTAAAAATTTGTGCATCCTCATTCTAATTATTCAATTAATCTTTCAATTTACATAAATATTAATTACAAACTAGTTGCGAATATGTTCAGACTGAATAACTTAAGAGGTTTTGAAAGATGTCTCCTTCAGAATGTAAAAAATATAAGAAATATTTTTTGCATTACCCAAAATAATAAGTTTTATTGTGCAGAAATAATAAAACTTAAAAAATACTCTTTCCTTGGAAGTGCCAAAATAAACCTAATTAATATAGTCATAAGTTAAACAATACAAAAGGGAGCAAGACTGCGTAAACTCATTCAAATAGTCGTGAAGTACGATTGCGTTAAAATAGGTACATATTTTTAAAAAGGTAATAACAATTAAAATTATTGAATCTGAATTTTTATTGTTTCTTCTCCAATCCAAAAATAGCGTAAAAGATATGATTGTTTTATTATACGAATTCTGTTAGTCATAGCTTGAGCATTTCGGAATCTTGCTATACTCATGTATCCTTGTGCTTATAGTGAATAGTTGTGTGTTGATATTATCCCTTTTTCGCTTTTAAATCATTTTAACTAAAAATTACGTCCTATTATTGATTATTGATGCACAGTCTTTTTAAATTCCAACTGTGGAGTAACACTTCATTTATGCGAAAAAAGTGAAAACAATTTTTTAATATAGCTTTAAAGTGTATAAATGAAATTGTGTAATATTAATTAACTTTTAGTGGTTTTTTAGTTCTAATTAAGAGAGTCCTATCGACCGCTGTAGGCACGTAAACATGTTTTCCTGCCTACCAAACCAGAAATACAAATTTTATCATGAAATTGGGAAAACAATTTTCGTCGAACACAAATTTCGTTGGCTTCTGGTTTAGAGGAATCTAGTATAATTTGTGACATACTCAATGCGGAATTAAGGTTGGAGGGCTGTTTTAATTAATACTCGATACCTCTCCTGCTGCTATATTAAAATGCAATCAACCATTTTGCGGGGAATTATTAAATTGGCGATAACCTAAGGCCAAAAAGGATTACCTTTATTTAATTAGATTAATGTAATATGGTGACAACAAATATGGAAATGTGGTCGTGGATTTGTAAGAAATTTAATAAACGTTGTAATGTTATATCATTTATATGCCATTCTACTCTGAGTGTACATATAGCACTGATTGTACAACTATAACATAATTGGTACTTCTGTGTAATATGTCTGATAAAAATAACGTCTCAACGTAGAATTAAATAGAAATTCGTACGAGTTTAGTATAATTATTTTTACATGTTCAATCACCAACCACATCAATTACGAGGCAATTACATACAACCCAGTGAATACTGTATTTATTTCGAAAGAGTCATAAGCTTCGAGTTGCCAATTAGAGATTTGGATTATGGAAAACAAATTCAGGAAAAGGGATGAATTTAAATTTTTCTAATAACAATTTCCATTGGGTAGATTCATTCAAATGTAAATTTAACCAACGAATTTTCACTTGTATAGGATTTTTATATGATTGGAGTGAAACGAACAAATACAAATATGAAAAATCTTGCCATATTTTAATTATTTACGCGATATCTATAGAGTAGTAAAATTATATTTCTTACATTTATGAGTTGGTTATCTAATGCGAAATTACATTAAGAAATGCAAAGCATGTTTTTCTAAAAGGTCCTTTATTGTTATTCTGCGATATTCTATATAAAAATAAATGAATAATAAATTTTATAGGTTGCATTCATTTAAACAAAAGTTTGCAATTTCAAATTTAAAAGTTAAGTATTGATTTACAGACTAGGGGCTTTATATTTATTATAGGGAACAATAAACTTCAAAGAATTTATTAGATAATATAAAGTTGGAGGACTTACGAAGTTACACTCTGTATTTATTTTATCATATATATGTAGTATTGCAATCCTTTGAAGATAAAATCCTTTTTTTTTTAAAAAAGGATTAAGATTAATTTTTAATTACTTTTTTCCAACAATCTAATACCTTTATTGCTTAATGCTCAGAACCCCCGCTTTTTTCTAACATTATACTATTTATCGTTAGATCCTTCACTTATTGCTTTTATATGACCATAGACTTTAGCTTTGCTTATCTTCATCTATAAATCAGAATTGGACTTTGATATATTGTATATTAGCTATTAGTCTTGCAAAACGCGCACTGCATGATGATTGACTATCTTGAAAGGACCTGTCGGCTCCTCTAATCTCAACAATTTGATATTCCATCATCCAAATTTGCCCTAGTGCTGTTGATTCTCATCATGCGTTGAGTGGCCCTGCAGTATCTAATTATGAGCAATGGTGCATCATTTAATCGGAGCTTGCTCTTAATGGTCACGATTTATACTCCTGTAACATGAGATCAATAATTTCCTATTAAATGCGAGAATGCAGCACTCAATGATGGGTGTACTTTATGTCCACAAGGCTATTGCTGTAATTGCATTGTTGACTTCCTCCTTTCAATCAGAGAAACTAGAGAGCGATACATGTGAGATACATGCGTCGAAATGGAAATAAATCATTTCCGCATGATTTAGTACGACATCCATCAACCATTCCCTCTTTCTGGGGGTATTACTCAACTTAATAAACGATGTTTCGGCCGTGTGCCTACACATTCTGGATAATTTCCACATTGCCATCTTTTTATTGAATCCCAAACGTCCGATGCTTCGGCAGCATCCATCCATCAATCTTTGCGATTTTAATCAAAACCTTCGGATCCCGTCCCGCAGACACTTGCGGACCACTACCTACCAATTTTGATCGCAAATCACCGCTTAAGGAAGGTAGGCATGCAATTGAATCGATGCGCGAGAAGGCTTCGTATTTTGCATCCAACTGACCACAGTCCGTTTATGCAAAATTGTGTCCACCAGTAATGGCCATATTACCATGAAGAATGGCCTCATTATGGGTCTTTATCAACCGATGATGGGCGTTGCATGGGTCCATGAACCCTCGAAATTTACTATCCAGTCCTCTGACAAACCACGATAAGACGGGCTCTGCTCGTAAATTACTTTAATGGCAAATTTTCATCGTGCAGTAAAAATCTTCTACCGTCCTCTTTTTATTGCAATTTTTATTTTATATTTGTGCTGAGTTTTGCAGGAAAACAATGAAAATCATTTCGAATACTCCAGGGACACTTTGTGGTTGTAAAACTCGTGGTGGACTTTTGTTTTCGATTAATTGGCAGTGGAGCCATATTCCATAAAATAAATGCAAGGATGAAAAACGTTATTTGCAATAATTCAATAGTGAAATTGCTGTGGAATATTTTATATGCATTTGGCAAAAGGCTCTTTTCTGTGCATGTTGTGAAAATTATTAATAAAAAATTGAAACAATTCTTAAAGCTCCAATGACATGTAATGCATGTTTTATTTTGGCTTTTCCGGTAATTGCTGATAATTTTTAAGAGGAAGGACGTTGCGGAGGTGTTAGTTTAATTATTGATTATTGATTAGGATATACGTACAGAATATTTGTTATGATGAATGACATACAGAGTGCTCGAATTCTACATAGGAAACAACACAACAGTCGTTCGTTGGGGTATCATCATCAAACTTTTGTTTTTGGCATGGAATAGAACAGCCAATTACAACGATAATTTCGAATTTGAATTCCCATAACTTCTGCATTTGGAAATGGATGCTACGAAAAATAAGGTATCGATGAAAGGGTACATTTATTCTCTTTTAAAATGAACATCCGATTTCTTTGGAAGGATATAAATTTTCATGTCGATTTTGATTTGGAAGAGGTGACTTTAAAAAGGGGTAACAAAAGTGTCGTATCACACGATACCGACATTCTACTTAATAATAATGTAGTTCAGTAATTAAAAGTACTTTTATTTAATAACAATATATGTACTTGAAGAAGGACAGAGTGCAAAGAATCCATAGGTATGTAGTACCTACATTTTATTACATATAATAAAGAAATATTTTTGGTAAAACACAAAACTTAAAAATTAAAACGGAAAAATACAGAGGAGAAAAAGTAGAACTATAAAAATAAATAGTATTTCAGTACATTGGCAACAAGTAAAAAATGATAAAAATTATTAATTTTCTAAATTTTTCAATTAAAATTTCAAATTTCTTAAATTTGGAGTTCATGTTTTGAATTATGCGTAAAGTTTTCGCAGCTATAATAACAAAGATATTACTGTTTATTGTCGTTTATCAAAAACTCCGTACTAAAGTTATATATGTATATGTGTGCTTTTCGGAATAACTCCTTAGAACGCAATGAGCCATTAAACAACACGTCTTAGTTTCCTATTCAGTGGAACTGCTAAGTGAGCTCCAAAAGATGCATTCTCTCTCTTTTAAATCAATTAAGCAAAGTGGTTGCAAAAACTTTTAGAAAATACGTTTCATTGTCACCAGCAGCAGATTTACCACATCGACGCTGCAGAAGATGTAGAAAATTTTTGGAGGGTAAAAAGGACAATGTTTCAACTGGTACTCACCGATGTAAAAAGTCCTGGAAGGATGCCAAAGTTTAATAGATACCGCTAGGCGGAACTTAGTTCAGCTATACATAAGGTATGGGAAGAAAACAGTTTTCGAAGTATAGGGACACACACTAAATCTCAGTCGTTCTAATGAAAGAATTTAATTTCTTGTTCAAGGAGGAATTTCAGCAAGTTTACGTCGAGGATACAAATTCCTTTCCGAGAAATTTTATTTGGGGACTGGAAATAGGATTAATTCCTGCTTGCGCCACTGCTTCGAGAGCGAAGAAGTTATTGTAAAGTTTGCGACAGATATTAATTGCTTCTAGCGTTCTGCGATTTATGGTTTTGCTGCTGAAATTGCTAAAGGAACAGAATTTCTTGAGTGAGATCCAAAACAAACTTATCTAAAATAAAATTGTTGCCTGCAAAGCGACACTAATGCCACAGAGTTGTTCTAAGTGGTTAGCGATAACACAGGTTTATTGAAAGCCTCTCGTAAAAGAGACAAAGGTCCTTTTAACTGAACCTCACCGGGGAATCAATTATATCTGCGCAACTCTTTTTATGCTCCTCATAAAAGCAAACTCGTCCTTTCGCCGACCGTGCGAACGATAAATCTCGGCTAAATCAATTCCAACGACTGCTCGCCTGTGATTCGTATGGAGCAATAAAAGAGGTCGTTCCATTGCACTACGTATGATAACGACTTCCCATTTTATAGCACATTTAATGTGAGCCAGCCTCATCCCGGTTTGAAGAGCCAGGCACACGGGAAGACTACCTCAACTTGTATTCGTTTTAGATAGCGCCCTTGATGGCTTTTAATAATGTGACTATTGATAAAAAGGCACTTTGTGTTCTAGCACCTCTCAATCAATGGTCGAAGAGCACATCCTCTTTGACGCATTAAAGGAACACGTCCTTATCTTCATATCGGTGATTAATTAGTACTTCGAACCTACGCTTACCAGATCCTCCAGGAAGCTAATATATGTAAATATTGATTGATTACTGAAACTGAAGACTTCATATCGCTCGTGCCCCTTTTGAAGGAAAACCGCACTATAATTCTAAAAAAAGGTCTGCATATACTATATGAGCCGTTTATTTTGAAAGTGGCCTAATTCCATTTATGTTAAAATCAAGATTTTAAGGGTTTGCATTTTCAGAATAAATAATTTGTCATTTTATTAATCAACTAATATTTATTATAAAAAAATCTTAATGATTTTCAACAAATTTTGTACAATTTGCTGCAAAGTGTTAAGATAATGTAAAAATGTAATTATGTTATTTATGTAGCTAGCTTAATTTTTTTGGAAAATAAAATTAGGCCACTTTTAAAATAAACGGCTCATATTTACATAGATGTTCACTTTTTAAACCGAAATGGGTTGATGAATTTTGGTAGGTATATTAGAATTTTTTGAAGCCGTTCATTGCCACGATTTTGGAGAGTGTGGCAGTATTTAAAATTACTAACATACATGTATAATTTAACATGTTTACTAATAAACTTTAACAGTATATATTATACATATATGTACATATGTTTACATCTACAGACAATTCTCCAATAAAAACTTGTGCCAAGTTTTATTGTTATGCATCAAAAACTACCACAAAATATGTATTTATTCACAGGGACACGTAAACTTTCCAACGGATCAGATAAATTTAATACTAATCTACAGAATTTAATTTTAATATTTGCAAGATGAAATCTAAATCATCGACTTGCATGAATATATTTTGAAATTACAAAACCGTGAAACTTGAAATCTACTTAAAATAAATTTAAAATAAGCATTTAAACATAGGAAGCTATTGTAAATGCTTCTTTTGGCATTTACAAATCTTTATAAATTAGTTTTATTTTGTGTCCTTGCCACAAATAACATCGAACATGACAAAAGAATGGTTAGATTTACGTTGAAAATTTTAATGTCTTAGATCTGAATATCATCAGCTAAAATTTAAAATATAAATCGCATAAACTTTTTGTATAGTAATTAACAATAGATCGTTTTAATTGATATGATATGGTTTTACAATGCCACTTTTCTGAGAGTGTAGATATATAGAACGATATCTTAAAAGAAATGGCGCCGTTTCAATAGGAGCCACGGACGTAGTAGATTAAATAATAATAGATAAGGTCCTACTATAAAGATTTTCATGAATCATATATATAGTACGCTTCATTCTATGAAACACCCCAATGCATATTTTATTATAATCGGAGACCAATAAATTCTAGAAAATTCAATAAGCTTCAATCTTGGCTGAATATGCAATAACCAATTTCACGGTTGAGCCTTGAAATGTGATTGCAATTCATTTAGAGATAATCCTTTAAGCATGTTGCCTGGCAAACGTCTGGATTTGGTCTCCCCTAAAAAATATTTACGGGGCACGCAAGTACCCACTAAATCTCTCAGGTAACCCGGCGAGATCTCAATTACCTCTGGGGCAATCCTGGTAAATCCCTTTATTGATGGTAAGCTAGAGGGGCGTCTGCATCCATGGTGACTTACAAGGTTACAAAAGCTGTCATAAGCACGAGATGCAGCATCCGCCCCTTTGTCACGACCCGGTCTTTGGCGAATATCCTCGGGGTGGCTGCTACCAATTTAAATTTACAAACCGCCTACGAATCATAACAGGATTTGCAATTCTCTAGCGCCGACGGTATTGTGGGTGGTTGGAAGGGTTTGTTTACATTTAATTTCTCCCCAGCTGTAGACAAGTCCTAAGGCCCTAAGGTCCATTGCTCTCTTCGGAGCGTAATCTGGCACGGCTCAACAGAGGTGGGGATGCCGGCCCTTTCACCGCGTGTAAGGGACCGCTCTGAATTGAAAGTCGAAAACAATAGTTTAAAAAGAAGATAGGGTGGCGCATAGTAAGTTTAAAGACGTTCATTATGTCTTCATCATTACCAGCAAACGAGCGGCTTGGAGGCATTTGAATGTCTCGTAATTATAAACCTTTGTCAGTAGCCCCAATCTCTGCAGGAGTGCAAATATTTGCCTAAAGTGGGAGTAGTTCTGTTCCCGCGTTTAGAAAATGTTAACACTTTTAGTCTAAGGTGGTGCTGCGACAATGTGCGCGAGGGTTATTATGAGGAAGTGAAAGCAGAAATGTTGTAGAATTTTTATATTACCTGAAAAGTGTGAAGCATATATGTATGTATGTTAACAATGGTATTGGTATCCCTGCAGTGCGAGAACTCATTTTCCACACAATAGCAGGTTTTAACCAAGAATATATAGGCCCCAGCTCTTCCTTTAACACATTTTATAAATTTGATTAGTCAGGATATGTTGAGGGATTACGAGTAGTCCAGTTTTCAAAAAATTGATTTCTTTTGCACCCTCTTGAAGTTCAAAATTTTGAAAATATTCTGTGAACATTTAAAGTTCGTTTAAAGATAGTTTTTGAGATATCCTATAATATAGGCGTGAGATTTTCTAACTATTGATGATACAACAGGTAGTAAAGCTTCACATTCGTTTTTCTCAAAACCATAATTTCAAAGATGGTAATTGCTATCATATATATTTCAAAAGCCGCTCGACGGATCTAAATCAAGTTTATACAGCATACATATGTAACATATTGTAGTGATAACAATTTCAAACATAAATATCATATACAGGTTAACAAAAATGCCTATTTTACTTTACTGAAATAATTCAATAGTACATATATATTGGCATTGAGAAAAATATATGTAGTCTTGATATCTATAATTTTTGCACTATATTAAAGGACTCTATAGTTATGCTATAGTTCTGGCAGCTGTAATATATTTAATCCATTCACATAATGGTTTAACGAAAATACGAATACATTTAACCGATTCACAAATAATTTAGCCTCGAACGAAAATAAATTTATTTTTTGCACTAACTGAAGGTGGTTAACTTTGTTTGCGTATGGATCAAATATATGTACATACAGTGTTTAGTTTAAACGCATTTTAGAATGTTAAGAGGTATTAAAGTGGTGCAATTTTTGTAAGATTAATTCAAAAGAGCAATAAAATGATGTATACTGGGTGTTTTGCTAAGATCTGAAAGGGGTATGCCATCGACTCTCGTGAATAACGTTTGCTCGGATACAAAAGAAAATAGTACTTGAATTCGACGTTGTATTCGGAAGTTATTTGCACTAGAGTAGTTCAACCCTTTGTGAACCCTTTGTGAAGAAAAAAATCTGCAGCTTACATGAAATCTTACCTGTCATCCCCAAGCATCGAATTTCATAATAAAAATTAGAAATTGCGATTTTAAGAGTGGACGACCGATTTTAAAGGAGGTGTCCGAATAAACGTTGATGCGGTGACCATGCAGAATGCATTGGCATATCCTTATTTGGATCCTAGCAAAACATTCTGAATATTTACTTGCAATTTATAATTATATTATGCTATCTAATCGACTCCTGTTGTAAGGATAGTACGTATGTATTTGTTGTAGGCGACGTAAATTTCAAGTATTCTTTTGAAAAGGCTATGTTGAGATTTTATTTGTAAATTAATTTTTAACTACTAAGCTTAAATATGATTAAAGGTTGAGTGAAACAAATGTACCATCACAGCATTCATCCCCTTTGAAAATCTAGTTACAAGAGCACGAGTACAAAGAAAGGCTGTTGGTATGGTTTAAACTGGCATGGTAGTCCTTTTTCAACAGCTCGCTTTAAAAGATAATATGTATAAATTTGCTTTGCTGTTAGACCTGGTTTACCTGAGATAATTAACTTTTTACACTCGAGCGGATACTTAGCCGTTTAGCCCTTGAAATCTCAAAATTTTGCTTCGCACTATCCTCAGCTTTGGAGCAGACAAGTTTTCCAGAGCACTTCACTCCTGCGAGCAGATAACCAAAGGACCTGATGATAAACTGTGGGCTAAATGTATTTTAAAATGGAAGGAAAACTCAGTTACATTCATTCAGTCAATTTTCCACTTCAACGAGTGGAGAAGTGCCAGCCAGGCTGGTCGCTACGACAACCTGCGCGGATAAAACTTAATTACTTTACGTATTTCAAATAATGTGCTGAAAACAGGATCTGTGAAACCAGTGGCGGCGACATAAAGGGATTCGCCCAGCAGGAGTGCTTCCATCTATTAAATGGAAAGCGATATAAAAGTCGGACCTAGTTGTGGGTGTCATTCAAATTCCTCGGAGGATTACCAGGGAGGTTCTTCGGAGTCTGGCGAATGTCGCCCGGAGCGACACTATATGAATCGAAGGGTGTTTGACAAAAGGGTCTTAAGGTTTTTGCGTTGTTACGGAAGCAAGTGCCCTGCCGAAAGCTGTTGGAGGAGCAAATATTGACTTGAAACTCAATTTAAATTTATGAACCTTAAATAGCAGTGCCAAAATGAAGAATGTAAATGAATTTGCTGCTTGTTGGGAGTATGCACGAATTTTATACATGGCAGGGGGTGTGCTTCGGGCTGATTGAGCCTGTCACTGGCCGGGTTTATGATATGCGGTGAATTCTCAAAATGAATAATTGACTATAACTGCTGGCTTATCAGAGCATTAATCAAGTCTTCATTATAGTCATGACGGTAGTGATGATGTACTTTAAACGTGGAAATGCCAATATTAATTATTACCCATCTTAATCCCATTTATTTTGGGATTCTTGATTTTCATTGGCGCATAAATGGACTGAAATCGATAAACATACCACTACTGGTTGTGGTCAGATTACTGAGTCTGAGCAGTTCTGTAAATACAGTCTCTGATCCCTAGACTACCGACCGGGCGGGGATATTATGTATAATAAAGGCAGAAAATCATACCCAGTTTACGAATTGTTTTTACCAAAAATCCCCGTGTCCTGATTGGCATTGATTATTCCAGTTGAGTCATTAATATTGCACCAGACAAGAATTGAATTTCAGAACTTAACGCTTTTATTGCGCTATACTTCCCACCCCTGAAAGCTTCACGGCAGTTTGGAAATTCTGCACAAATTAACACGTCAAACAGAATGAGACGAACATGGAAAATAATTTTAGCTTTCCGCAGTGATCTAAAATGTTTGGGAATTATCCCGTCAAATCAACTTATCAAACAACAACATGTTTTCGGTGCCGGCAGGATTATGAGCGGAAGCGGAGGACGGAATTATGGGATTTGCATCAGTTGCAGATTTAACAGTCTGTTAAATGTTTATATTCTCTGAAATCTCATTAAATCGAGTCGACATTTCAAATTCGTTATTATATCAGATAACATATACCGTACTTGAAAAATTACGCACGATAATCTTTTTTACCTTCCTGGAACGTGAAGTAGGATATTGTTTTGTGAAATTCTGCATTAAATAACCAAATAATTAAGATTTAATGGAAACTTATTTTTATATATAAAATATATTATTACAAAACAATTTTTGATATGCAGTTTTGTTATCTTACGCATTTTAAAGGCAATCGTTTAATTTTACTTTTTTTTCTAATTTGTGTTTGTGCTCATTCATATAATACAAAACATTATACGCGACTTATTGAAATTTGAAAAATCTTTTAAGTTAAAACTTTATAGTTTTATTTTAAATTAAATAAAGAAAATATTGTCATTTACGAGTACATTTCTCTCAACCAGAAATCGTGATCATATTGACTGTAAAATGAATGGTTAGTATAACTATTATGAAAAAGTGTTAAAACCCTAACTAACCAAAAACAACCAGTTTTGGGAAAGGTGGAAAGTGGTTTATTTACTTCACGTCCGAAACGTGATATAAGGTTTTTAATTAAGTACTGCTTGTGATGTTACACATTTAGTATACTATTGAAATTAAAAGATTTATTTTTATGAAAGTTTACTTTATTTCATCGCGGGCTACTTTGAGCTATTAGAAAATATATGCATTGGTGAAAAATGCTGCGATGTTAGTAATAACTGGTTGAAATTTGAAAGCAATCGGTTAAGCCGTTTTGGAGATACATATGTTAATCATCCACTTTGAAAATGTCGTTTAGAGAAATACGCTTTTAAAGTTTTAAGTATGTGTAGGTATGTATGTACAGAGCTAGAAATGGTTTCGCTCAAAATCTTAAATCTCGATAAGTAATGCTAAGATCTTTGTCAAATTTTCACGGAATACTTTTGAAATAATAAAGAAAATAAGATTAACTCATATTCGAACTTTTGAAGATTTTCATAGCTATAGACTCTCTTAGGATAGCTATTTATTGAAAAAGACATTCAGGTAGCTTTAAATGTATGTAGAATCGATGGAGAAATTTTATTAATATGCATTTTTTTAAGGAAATGAAACCGAAAATTTGTTACCAAACTATATATGTACATATGATAAGAGCTGGTTGTGTTGTATTTTAATGGTGTAAGCGTTTGCGTATTTGAATTTTTTTTCTCAAAAATCATCCAAATACAAGAAAGAGTCCTCAATAACCTTTTCAGACATTTTAAACTCTTAAAAGATTTACCTTCCAGGTGCATTGCATAATTATCCCCTCGAAAGCTTTTTATATCAAACAATACATGTTCAAGTTGAAAGAATATTAAAATTGCAAAGAAATGTCTACAACATCATCGCAAGCCGAAGGATTGCAAAGGATCAATAGCTTCTAAGAGACACTTTGATATCAATCATCAGTAAGGGGTCTTTTGTGTTGGACACGTTGTAAAAGCTTTCGTCACAAAACGACTCAAAATCGAAAAGTGGCTTTGATGCTGCGGCGATACTCACGCTGGGTTGCGGGAGGGTCGAAGGATCCATCGCTTTTAAGCTGTTCGTAATTCAATTCGCAGTACGTTCGTCCCAAGTATCTTACAAGTGCTGGAAATGCTCTTAAAATCCAGCGGAATTGCAGTAAATTCATCTGTCCACTGCAAAGTATCGCATAGAAAAAATCCATTTGAGGACACGACTTTCGCCTTATCCTTCTGAAGTCTGTCCAGTCCAGTCCAGGTATATTAAGGTCTCCTGTCCACCCCATGTACTGTGCAGATTTTAATAAATCGCTTTCGTAGTGCTTTTAGTGAACCCTTAATTCTGCACATACATATTCCGGTAGAGAGCCGCCCAAACCTTTTAAAAATGAATGAAAAAGGTGTTCTTTGCTCTCATTTTGACTTTTTGCCAGACAATTTTTGTCATTATCTTGCTTGGAGTTAAATTTTATTTAAACAATTTTAGCCCCATGTTTCACGACCATATCGTGCCCATAAAACGCGAATAGCATTCGTTCGCGGTGGACACATTCGTCGTATTTTTTGTAGGCCGTTTGGTATCTCCATCCTCCAGCGAAGCAATTAAAATCGCATCTGGTGCACCCTATAAATGCAAACAGTTAAACACGGCCGGGTCAGTCCCGGCCGGCAGGACCTCAAGTTCGCCCGGCATCCAGGATATACGTGACTGTAATTGGATAAAACAGATATGTCCGAGGCCTAAATAAATATTTCAGTGGCAGTCGGGGGTGACTTTGAAAGTTTCCATTTGAACGTTTCAAATTCTGATAGCAGGTGATTTACGTCCTTTTTTGGGATGCAAACAAGATGGTAATTGATTGCAGAGGTATTGCCATGAATTTTTCTCGTTTTTTTGGGGACCCTGTATGTGTCGAGTCCGAGTAGCCAAAAATTAGGCGCGGGAGTGGGCTTTAATTGCTGCTACGTGTGGGGCATTAGTAACAGATTCGTGGCTGATACGTGAACAATCTGTTTCTGATGCTTTTCCTGCTGGAGGATGCTCTTGATGACAGGAAAACGTTGTCATAATAAAACATTTAGACACTTTTATACCTAAGAGGAAAAGGATAAATTAATTATGAATTTTATATTTCAAACAGATGACATAGTCTAAAATAATATTAAAAATAGATGCTGTATTTAATATTAAAAATAGATGCTGTATTTAATTTTCAGTCGTACAATTTATGTAGGTATCGCCCTGTTTGTATTTATAGCTCCTACAAATTTATATGGAATTAATACAGATGTAACGCTATACATACATACATATATGTAAAAGAATGAGATATGAAAAATTTTAGTTTTGGGTGCACATTGGGGTACAAGTGGCATATGCTACTCGCCCCTAGCCGAAGGCTTCGGTTTGGGTCAAAGGATTATACTCGCGTATTTGGAGTACTTTACAAGTAGCCGAAAATTTAATGTAAAACTGAAGCTGGTTAATATATGATAAAAAAAAAAGATTAAGTAATAAATTAAATAAAATAAACCCGATTACTATCAATAATTTGTTTTGATTATAATGGAAACCTTTTCTTTACTATTTCGACGGTATTTCCTAAATATCATGTTTTGTCTTTGACGACAAATGAGCTGGTTTGGAATTTGTCTTTTTGTAAATTTTCGAAATCTGAGTACAATGGCTACTACAATTGTACGTAGCCGAGTTTTAAAATATTGATAAGCGCACAAATTTTTTCAAATTTTCCTAGATGTAGGATACTATCCGGAATTTACTGGTGTATGTTTATATTGCAACATTACTCTACCTTTTCTTCAAAAATAATAACTTCATAACTTTGTATAATCCCTGAGTAATCATAGCACTAGAAAATACGAAAACAAAACAAATGATTTTTTCAAAATTCATCCCTGGTAGTCTCCCTAAAAATAGAAATAAATAACTAGCTTTATAAAGATTTGTTTCCCAATGCTCACCCGCTTCAACAGATAAATGCAGAGTATTAGATTATCTGCCTGTCGGTTTTACTCCTTGAAGCGTGGGAGCACCTTTTATTTAAGAGCTTCAACCTCAAAGCATCTGGCTTTCTGCCTTATATATTCAGAACAAATCTCATAAGATCACGATATCCCTCCGGCTCTTGAAAATCCTCGGAAAATTCCCAGGAAAATTCATCTTTGTTCCTCGTGTCACTTAAGGTGTGCTGTTGAAGCTCAGCAAAACCACCCTCGTCTGGTGAATTTTAGAGCTGGGGCTGCTACAGCTACTGTGATTTCTTTGATTCTTCGTCGGTCGAAGTGAAGAAAGTGGGAACACGCTCGCGGCAGTATACGGAATGATTTCTAGACCCCGTTGAGTCAAACGACAATTGCAAAGAATCAAAGGACGACGATATTAAAATTCTTGGCTATGTCACAAGTTGCAGTCGCTCATAGGCACTTCTTGGCTAGAATACGTCTAATGGACACACAATAGGAAGTTGTTAGAGGCGATTGGATCCAATTTCAAAGAGCTTTCGGGGATATTCTCAGTTTGCTACACCCGTCGTGATGTAATAATCCCGAAAGTCCCCCCAGGATGCCCTTGTCTGTTTACTTCCTTCCTCTGTCGAAGACATATTCCGGCCGTGCAGGATAATGTCGAAATCGAATACTCCCATGGGAACGATGTAAAGTCAGGACGGAAGCAGGAGATATTGTTCAAGTCGGAGTCTGAGCTGATGCAGCTCCTCTTCTGCTGCAAGGTATTTTATAAATCGGGCAGAGACGTTGCTAAGCGTATACACGGTCTGCTCGAGTGCACCTTAAATTCGGGAGTTTGTGGATTTAATTTTAGGAATTATATTTCAGAGCTCCTGGCTGTCTGCTTCTGGATAATGTTTGTTGCATCGGCTGCACTCAGTATTTGAGATTATTCACTATTTTTCTGCCCAAAATAAAGGAACTCACCGAGTCAATCCTCTTTGCAATTCCCATATGTTTAGGGAAGAAGCGCTGATTTGCTCCTGATGCATATTCATGCAGACTGCAGTAGGTATACTATAAGTGTACCTATACTGCAATTGTAATGTAATCACAGTGGGATGCAAATTTATCTCCTCCAGAAGGACATTTTCAAAGACAGGCTGGAGCATTTCCGCTGAATCTTAATTATCCCGACAGCACCGTCCGGAGTTACACGACGGAACAAGTAAATTGTCCTATGACTGCTTCTTAATGGACTCCCTGAGTCGGATTACAGTAGGCGAGCAGCACCAGGAGACGAATCCGAAGCGGTACGATTACTCCTGCAGGAGTTATAAGTGCAGTCTAGGGGTATAGAGGTTCTTGCATGCATATGAGGGCACTCGGACGCATTTGCAGGGGCTCGTTACGAATGCATAATATCCATAACATTGCAATCCACAACCAGTTAATCTTCCGGCCGGTACTTAGGTCATTTCCAGGACTGCAGGGGATTTAAATTTAAACGACGCCCGTTGTTTCGTACGCAACATAATTGCGGTCTCTGCTGCCCAACTGAATTTGTTGCAGTGCTCTGCACAAAACGCCAATGGTCGTAAAACACTTTTGGAAATTCAACATCGCTCAGGCCTCGGCTAATGACGGCCCCACGTTCGTCCGCTGCAATGGTCAGCCGCCATGGCCGCCATGGCCGCCCTGGCCGCCCCGCAGTGGACGGCTTAATCTGTTGTTGTTACGTGAAACCGACAGTTAAAATTGTGCAGCCACAGGAGCCGGCAAATCGATTCGCATTCATCGACTACCGATCGGTGGATTATTGACAGGAAGTCAGGTGCAATTACGCGGAGACATCTTCCACATTCGAACGATACAAGATTTTCGACATTCGGCGGGGGGTTAGTCGAGTTAGGTTACTGTAGCAAAACCTCAAAATTGGTTTCGCTTAGCTTGCTTTTCATTAGTCAGCTGAATGGGCCACTAACTAAAACAACCGACAACCGGCTCGGGGACATATCAGCGGTTATACGTATTATAGAAAACCCTACACTTCACTAAGTGGGTTCATAAACTTTGGTGAGTTTTGCCTCGTTTAACGTTTTAGATAACCGACAGCTTCGGTTAACCTACAGTGAACATTTCCAAACAAAATTGAATTAAATCGAATATGTTCTTATTTCAAAATCGGAGAAGGTTAATTTTTATTGCTTTCGATGCCATTATCGCCCAAAACAAATCCACAATAAAATGACATTAAGAAGATGTTGGGGATTTTTGAAATCGCTAACTACGAATCTGAAGTGACATTTTTAAAATTCAAAATGGCGGTAAGGTTATTATTATTTATTTAATATGTCGTGACGTGTGCACATATTTTAAGTGCAGGTAATTGAATTTCAAAGTTCTTCACTTTTTATATACTTACATATGTACTTATGTACATGCATAGAAGAAAAATTTGCAGCACTTCTTATAAATTTTAATATATGGTAATTGTTGTACATTATAATAATTTGATGCCACCTATAATATATTAGGTGCATATTTTCTAAAGATATCTTAAGCAAATTGCCATATGAAAGAGTTGGTTTCTATTCTCATATAATGTCTTCATTAGGTACTCTGAAGTTTATCTTCTATTAGTTCTATTTATATCGTACTATTAAATGCAATCTTTCAGTTGAAAAGTACCAAGGTAGATTGAAATATATCTTAATTAATTAATATAGTGAAAAATCTAAAATTTCATATAATATGAAGATTGTTGCAGGTTGTGTGTTCGTTAAAATGTTTGTTTTATGTATGTGTCGTTTGCGAGATGTAAAATTTATTTGTTATAGTATTATTTAATGTGACTCCAAATAAACCTTTACTTATACCCTTATTCTTGTTATAGGAAGCGATGTGGTCATGTGGAATTTCGAATTTGGTAAGTTGTTTATATTTCTTTTTATTATTGCTAACATGTTACTCGGTGAGTTTAATAGGTTAAGGTATTAACCGATAACTATAGAGGCATCTTTTCACTGGCTTTTATGATTTGTGAATTGGAACGGTTTGGCTACTTAGCAATTTTGTGAGAAAAAACTACCTAAGTATGTATGTATTATGTAGTGAAGTTTAAAACACGAATTAAAAATAAATAATAGGTGGAAGCAATTTAGAACCACTTCTACTCTTGTTACTTGCTTTTAGCTGTAATAGAGAATTGGATCATTGATACATACATACATCTGCTTACAAAATGTTTACTAATTGGATGTGGTTCTTTAGTAGTTTAAAGAAAGTATTATACCTACTCCTTTATTATGTTTGAATGAAATTGAAATGCGTGAATTGAGAGCATTTATGAGTTTCTTATCATAGAGAAAATTACTATATTTCTATTAATATAGTTAATGCAATAATTGCTAGTACTTCTATTCGTTAAGTACCTATTCTATAGAAGTTATAAAACTTGATTGATGAAGTAAATAAATAAATAAATAAATAAATAGGTGGTTTGGGATAGCTCTTTTCAGTAATTTAGGATTATTATCTAATCTTCGAGAACTATCGGATGTTATTATGCGTAATAATATGTACAAGGGGATTGTTGTTAATTTAACTTCTTTTCTTTTTGATTATTTTTTTATAAGGTTCCAAAAGAGTGTTAGTAACATAGTTAAAAAAGAATAAGGTAATGTCGCATTAATTCTGAACTTTGTACGAGTAGTAGCTTACATCGTCTATTATCGTTGGAAAATAAGAAACGTAATAATACTATTAAATAAAAATAGTGAATTGATAACAAAAGTTATATCATTTCATTTGTATGGATCAATTGGTACCTTTCGGCTATAAGAAACGATGATCCGGCAGCTACCATGAAAGACATGACGAATTTCGCTGATCGCTTAAATTTGTATCATTTGACGCGGACTCGCATGTGCTATTAATTATAATATCAAAACGACTGACATCGACTCAGGCAGCCCTTTGTGTCGCGCAATTTCGGCGCATCCGGCTAGGCCGCTTGAATGGTCGACGTCTCGGATGTGCTTAACCGGAGCGCAACACCGTCCACAAAGAGCCATTTTATTTTTCATCGTCGTTCACATGGACCCCGCCCCGCGGTCTTCATGACCCTGAACCATTTGAACTTGTGCCGAAAGAATTGAGGTCCTCCTCTGAACCCGGACGGGAACCCGGGAGTGGACGGGAACTGGGGCCTCATCCGGGATGAGCCAGCAGCCGGCTGCAGCACAAAGGACGCCTTCAGGGATCAATTGAAACGAGTGAATCAATAGCAGTTTTTGCTCCGACCATATCTCCGCAGAATCTCATCCCTGTCCGTCTCTGTTCGCGCTGGCTATCTGGAGGCTGCAGATTTCGCTAGCCAAGCTGGACCAGAACTGATGAGTTTCTCAAGATATGGTTCCGGGAATTTGTTTACGTCCTTTGTTAAATCCGCATGTACCTTTTGTACATTTTAAACAACAAATTCGTTGAGAAGGTAAGGGTCGTGATTATTATATGCAAATGTAGGTAGCACAAATTTCCGGTTATCTCATCCTTAATTTTCAACTTGAATGAAATCTTGAGCGCATATTATGAGTCAAATGTATGCAAATTAGTGCAACATTATTGTTTACTAACTAACTTCTTTACGACATAAATTGTGGTTTTACATACTATGAAATATAAATTTTTCATTTACGTCCTAATTTTAAACGAGGAAATTTAAATTTTAAACTTGATTGCGACCTTAATTACCTATTTGTGTCGCCAAATTTTTACCCAAATTTGGTAAGTAACCAAAAACATCTGGAATTACAAAAACAGATCGCCTTCGTTGTAATAGGAAAGTACCTATTTACGGGCTTTTAAACATCTATGTCAGTTTTAGTTTTTGTCTAGTTAACTGAAAGTTTTTACTCTGTGTAAAAGTTTTAAAAGTTTTTACTTCAAACTGCATCTGATGACGAAAAGGAGAAATTAAAAATGTTCGTTCTTAAAGTGTTTTAAAAATATTAAAGGGATTGTAAGAAAATTAAAGTATTGCATATTACTTTTATGCTTAGTCTTCTACCGTCAATATCTCGTTTTCAGTCTATTGCTTTACCATATCAGTTTTTGTCAGAAACTACTGTTTCTGAGGATATTTATTTAATTTTAAGATTTGCTGCCCTCCATTTTTACCTGTTTGTCTGATAACTAAGCAAAGTAAGTATTTCCACCTCGAGGACAATGTTTCTGATGTACTACAACGTACTCGCTAAAATTCAAAAGAGGAAGAGAGCAAACTCAATTTAAACTTGGAAAAGTGCATCCTTTCTATTTAAAAGACTTATTGGTTGTTTCTCCTATTCGAAATTTTAAATTATCTGCCAAAAGAAGTGCCTGAACTTTAAGGACCACAATATCGAGCTTCATTTTACATTGGCTGTGTTTCCTATCAGGTATCCAAAGCTTTTGTGCTTCCGCAAGAAATTTATTTTTCAGGACGAAGTTTTTAGTTCCAACATGGGTACAAGACTAGGTGGATATAGTTACAGATATGATTCAGAACTTTACTTGATTCTCTACCTATTGTAATCGAAAATTTTTGCATCATGTTTATTTAAAACCACGTTATATACAAAGCAAGTTATAAGAAAATATTGTGTGATTTTACAGAAAATCGTCCCTTTGATAGGAATTGAATTGAAGATTGTTCATGATGTAATGTAATATATAAAAAAATTAGGAACCGGATTTAAAACTATGAATGTATTGCTTTTGTGTATAGATGCATATGCAATTATTGAAACATTTTCTTTTAAATTTATGCCATTATTCTGGTATCGCACTGAGTGTCTAATCAAAAGACTAAATAGCAGTACGTCTGATCACAAAATATTAACATACGTTTTCTTGCTATAAGCCACATTAGCTGCCGTCGTAATACATCTATAGAAAACCAAAATTGAGAATGCAGGTCGTTATATGCGACCACACTTTTTAAACGGAGCCTTCGATCCTGGGAGTAGTAGAAGTGGTATTATTATTTATTACTATTAAAAAAGATGCTTTGTCGACATAATCTGAAAAATTTTGTTATTCATTAGTGTTATTGGCATCCACATATTATTTCTCTCATTATTAAAAGAAAGTTTATATTTGAAAGAATTTTTCATTTTATATTTTTATTTAATTCGCAACACATATTATTTGATATTTACTTAAGAGTGTAGCGCTAAATTTCTCAATTGCAAAATGATGCAAGGCAACTAAGTATTTTTTAAGAAGTTGTATTAGAAAAACCCTCGGAACAAAATTGTTTATTTCTAAACTGAAATAGGATATATTAAACACCCTTTTGTTTTTAAAAAGAAAATTAAATCGCAATGCTTGACCGGCAAAATTGTGTTAATATATTTTGCTTGTAATTTCGTTTATACTAGGAGGGTGTTGTTAAAGCGACTAATGTGCAGTAATCGATTTTTAGTATAAATTATTTGAACGAAGAATCTAAAAAAATTCGCCGATCCAATTGTACTTGATTTAGAAACGATTTTTAGACTTCATTTGGCGAAGTACAGCATACAACGAATAAGTTGTTTTCGTAATCTAAAAAATTTTATTTTATAAAATATCTTTGACAATTAAAATTTGTAATATCTTACCGTCAAAAAAGTGGCAAGTGATACTGCAATAAAGTTCCCAGCATAAATACCACTCTTCTTTTGAGTCTTAGACATGAAGATTATCAAGGCTTTCTTAAACTTGTGATTACGATCAATCCAGTTACAGCTGTACAAAGCAGTTGTTAGTTCATCGCTAATATGCATGAGTTTGTTGCCATAGTAACAGGATAATGTAATTTCCATAAAAATGGCAGCAAAGTAAGAGCAAATATAAATAATTTCTAGTTGATTGTCCAGAACGAAAAGCGCGTAAACAGCCGTGAGACATAAGATAATTTCCGATGAGACGAATTGCAGCAACATCACAACTGACACTACTCTTTGTACAACTCCACAGTACCTGAGAATTTTTAGTATGCTAAGCTGATGTTTTACAACTTTTGATTTCTTCTTACTCTAAAATCACTTTGTGATCCTCAATGCACGCTATAAGATCTTCGTAGTGTTGTTCTTCAGTCTTCATGGGGTCGGAACCAATTCTTCTAATTCGCAAACTCAGCGCCTCTACGTGTCCACAAAGTACGCAAATGTAAAACGCTGGGTAGGTATCATCAGCTAAATTTTGGGCAATCTGGATTGAAATTCCTATAAATTGATACAAATGGATAATAAGGTAATTTGTGGTTGAAGCCCTCCAGTCGAAGGGAAACCAAGCTGGATACATTATGCGTCGTTCAGAAGCAAACAAAACCGAAACCTCTCCAGTGATTGCTACTGTGCCGTATAAGACTGAATAAAATATGAAAAACTGTCGGCATGTTTTTATTACTCCCTTTAAAACCATCTGCTCATCAGGATTAGTTGCTCTGGCATCCAATTTTGATGTATATTCCTTGACTTTTACAAGTTGTTTTCCCATAAAAAGGATGTTGAACGCTTTCATGCTGCATACCACCACGGTCACATTTAGGGACATTATTTCCAGGAGAACCTTAACCGTGTTCACCATAAATAAGTTGATAAGAAGAGATAGTGGATAGTAAATAGATACTATAAAATTTATAAAAACACTATAAACGTAGTATAGGTATTTATATTTCTCAGTCGGTAATAGTCCAATGACTCTCCAAATGAAAAAATCATATTTAAAGGCCTGGAAAGTATCCAAAGACGCGTCCATCTCCGATGAGAGGTTTTGTAAAACTGTTGGATATTAGAATATGATTCTTTCAGGGCCTCTTTTCAGTGTGCTTTTAATTGCGTGAAGACGAAAATATATAAAAAATTAATCGATCAAATTAAAGTCTAGACTGGTACTGTAGTAATAATTACATTCCATAATTACTTAACTAGAATGAAGGTAATATTTTCAGATCTATTTTATTTGTACTTTATTGATGAAGAATTATAAATAAAAGTATAAGTATGGGAGAGAAAATTGTTACTTCAAATTTTTTAAAGTACATATGTATATATGTTAGTTACAATTCACACTGCTTTTTACATATTTAGAGAATCAAAGCTTCGCAGTTTTACAATGGCGTTTTAAATAATTTAATTTTATCTGTAAGATTATTAGGTATGAACTTGATTATGCATCAGAATTAATAAAAATAAAAATTAATAGTTTTCTCATTACATGAAACGTTATTTTTATATCTGAAGTTTTGTACTAAGAAATGATTTTCTTAACAAAACGAAAATCAGTTTTACTTCCATAGTGCAACATTGTTTACACTTAGTTATGAGATACAATTTGATTTGTTTAGAATTTGTCGGATAACAGCAGAAACGAATAAAGCTTTTCGATTTTCTAAAAACAACTGATGTTTCTGTTTATTTTTGTATGCTAATAAGACTACAAATAATCTCAATTAATTATTTGGAAGTCTTTAGCTATCATTTTCCGCATCTTCTGCCATTGAAAATAGCGTCCGAAACAGCTTAATTTTGCAACAACATTTTCAAGAGTCTCTAGACCTAGGCTAGAACAAAATCAGAAGCTGGAAATCGTCCAATAATATACACGAGTCGAGTGCCAACCGTAGAAGTCTCTTAAAATTCCGGAAGGAGCTACCAGTTCTAACCATTTCGATTACTGCCGATTACATTTTGTTCAAGTTTTTAGCTTTGACCCAGACAACTTGCTCGTAAATTTTTTTGGGTTACAACTTAGTTGATCTGTCATCGAATCCATTAAAAATGTTTTTCGACCTGGCGCCAATAATTTTCCGGCCAAAGTCTATCTTTGTCTTTTTCCTTTCATTTTTCTCGTGGAGGATACGTGGATTCTGTGTTTTATATCTCCGAGATGAATTCATTTCACGAATGCTCTTAAAATGCTTGAAATTCCAAAGAGTTTTCATCCACTCATAAAAACCATTCGGAGCGCTTTAATGAATGTTTCATTTTTTTTCAAAATATCACTTGTTTTAAATGAAAATTAGTCTTTTTAGCTTCAACTTTGTGACCAGCTTAACTGGTGGATATTTTATTACCAACGGGTGGACATATTAAAACACATATTGCTTGAGGAAGTCTGTTGAAATAGTTGTTTGTCCCAGTTTATATAATACATAATTTATTTTGTAGACAATCAATTACAAGTTAAGGGGTAACACCACTCTAAGGATTTTGAAATTTTCTAATTTTTTTGTTTGTTTTTTTAAAGTATACCTTAGGGTCATAAAAATGATATGCAATTGTATATAGGTATGGTCGAAAACAAGTCGGTTCAATTTTAAATTTTCCGAAAGCGCGCCTCGGAGCTCGCGTTTAGCGCTTTAAACACGTTTTTCTCGAAATCGCTTTTTCAAAATCGGGCGGACACACTGCTCAAAAACCGTTGGATGGATTGTTTTGAAAATTTGACTGTAACATCACAATCGGATTACTATGTAAAATACATATCCGGTTTTTGATTGTTCAAAAGCTTTCTTTTTTACAGACAATTTAGGGCCGATTTTTTAAATAAAAATCGAACTTTTTTTTCAAACTCATGCCATTTTTGCAAAAATCATTTTAAAAAAATTCGTATGTAGGTACTTCGCTTGTTTTTGATATGTAGTTTAAGAAAACATTTACTTTTTGGTTCTAGGGGCTATGGTTCCCGAAGTACGTGTCCGCCCTTTTAGGTATGTCCATAAAGTGCGTTCTGCCGCCATTTTGTATCCAAAATTGAAAAAAATTTTGTTTTACATACTTCTATGTACCCTTAATAGTCCCTAAAAAAATCAAACCGATTTCATTTCCCATCTTCTTAAAATAAATTATCATAGTGATGCTTTTTTTATGCCTCTAGAGTGGTGTTACCCCTTAAATTATTATTGCTTTTGATACATGTAAAATTCGCTAAGTGTATTTTGTTTGAACAACTTTCAATATTTTTTGACTTCAAAGTAGATACAACTCTTCGAACTTTGGTGTTTTTTTTACAAAATAGCCGGCCATACATGTGTTGGTTTTTGAAGAACAAGCAAGCATTCAAACATAAGGTATGGCAACTTGGCGTTCAAACTTAAAACCGTCTCAAAAATGTCCCATCTTTGATTTTCATTTGTTCATGGTTTTACTTTATTATATTATGTATTAAGATGAATCGCTTTATCATTAGATTTTTTGTTAAATTAGATTAATTTTTTAAATTTCGCTCTGGAAATGAATATCAAAACAGTTTTCGGGTAAAGTTGTGTATAGAGTTTACCACTATGGGTATGGTCAGCTATTCAATTTTTCCTGTAGGTTATTAATGATAAATGTTAAATAAAAGCAAAATCTCTTTTTGCTCTGCGTAAACAGAAAAGACAGCTGGTATATTTTTCACCAAGTGAACCCAGCCGTAGGCGAAATGATATGATTTTCATAAAAATTAGCAAAAGGGTACATTCTTTCCTTATTTTATTTCTATTAACCCCTGAGATATAAAAAAAGGCAAGGATTTCCTTTCGTAATGTGTTTCTTTTTAGAATATCTGAATTCTTTTCGGGAGCAGCTTAATAATTTAAAATCGTGAAGTTTAAACGTAGAGGGAATAGTTTATAAATAAAAGATGACATCCTCAGAGTGGGGTTTAGAGAAAAGATATACATACAAAATCCGTAGAAAATATTATGCGATATTCGAAGAAATACCAACAGCATTAAGAGGCTTTAAAATCAATCTCAAAGAGCCCCAAAAAGTGGAATTTCTAAGGGTTAAGTGAATTTATTATATTTACATAATACAAGTAAAATAGTTTAGTCTAATTTACGAAAACTGTTGATTTTACACGACCGTGAGTGGCGTCATCGATCACCGAGATTTTGAGATACTCTTTAGAACAAAAAATCTTTAGAGTAGGTATACAAATACGACTTAATTTAATATTTTCTCTTTAAGGACATAAAAGAAACTGGACTGAAAAATGCACTGAAACAATTAATTTAAACCCAAATAAGGTTGAACAAGTTAGGAATAGTTTATATCTGGTTGATATACATAGACACAAAATAATCACACTACACTTTCTTTATACACCGAAAATGGACAGTAAATATAGAGGTACTTTAAAACTTCCAAAAGTAGTAGGGGAGCTGGACTTTACAAAATATTCATTTTTTCCACAACTGGTATTGTTTACATTAATTAAAAAAATATATATATGTACCAGTATATATATAAATATATGTATATATCTAAAAGTTATCTAAAAACGTCAGTCCTGTTTGATGCTCAGTTTTGGTTTAAAGACTGAAATGTCCTCATAATAGAACTTATATAAAAAGTAGCTATAGTGCGCAGGCTTAATTAATTAAAAAAGAAAATGTCCGAAAATCCAATTAGGCAATTATAGCATTTTGAATTATTAAATAAGTAGTTTCTTATATTCAACTTCCGTGTAATATTTCATTAGATTACTTATTTTTGCATCATGCAACGAAAGATGCTTTTTCTATCTAAACAGTTTTTTATAAACTTCCATAAGAAATGGACGCAGCTTTAGATACTTTTCAAACATTTAAGTATAACTTTTTTGTCTGGAGACTATTGGGACTATTTCCAACTGAGAAAAATAAACATCTTTATTATCTGTACAGTATTTTGATAAATACAATAGTGAGCATTTATTATCCTATATCGCTTGTTGTTATCCTCTTTCTGGTAACTAAGATCACGGTTCTTGTGGAGATAATGTCTCTAAATCTAGCCGTAGTGGTGTGCAGTTTGAAAGCGTTAAATATTCTTTTCATGCGGGAGCAACTTCTAAAAGTCAAAGAATATACAACAAAGTTGGATATCAGAGCAGATCCTGAGGAAGAAGAACTCCTTAGAGGAGTAATAAAGTTATGCCGAAAATATTTCATATTTTATTGTTTCCTATACCTCGGGGGCGCTGTTACTGCCGAAGTGTCGTTTCTTTTTTCTTCCGAGCGAAAGTTATTGTATACGGCGTGGTTTCCTTTTGTCGACTGGGTGAATGATGATATAGTTTACTATACTATCCACATTTACCAGATTTTTGGAATTTGCGTACTTATCACTCAAAATTTAGCTGACGATACTTACCCTACCTTCTATATTTGCGTGCTTTGCGGTCATATTAAGGCTTTGAATTTACGAATCAGAAAACTTGGTTCTGATCCTGCGAAGACTGAAGAACAACACTACGAAGATCTTATTGGATGTCTTAACGATCACAAAGTTATTTTGGAGTAAATTTGTTTGTGATTGTACAAATAAATAAATTAATTTAATTGAAAATTGTAGGTACTGTGGTTTAGTGCAGAATGTACTCTCAGTTGTTATGCTGCTTCAGTTTCTTACCTCAGGGATCACCTTATGTCTCACAGCTGTTTATGCACTTTTCATTTCGGAAAATCAATTGGAGATCATTTATATTGCAAATTTTTTCGCTGCCATGATGTTGGAAATCACTTTACCCTGCTACTACGGCCATCAACTCATGGACATAACTAGTCAACTAACCACTTCCTTGTACAACTGCAACTGGATAGACCGCAGTAAGAAGTTTAAAAAGGCACTTATTATTTTCATGTCCAAAACTCAAAAACACAACGGAGTTTATGCTGCTAACTTCATTGAAGTATCACTCCATACATTTTTGCGGGTAATCAATTGGAAGTTGTATTTTTTTTTAAAAATTATTGAACTTGAGGCCCTTTCAGATTATGAAGACAACATACTCATTATTTGCTGTTCTTTACCAAATGAAATCCAAGAATCTTTTGTAAAGGAATTATTGATGGAAATACTGAAAATGTCAATATTAAGCACATTTAAGCACTGTATCATTATATTTATTTCACATTAAAGAAGTAGATTTAGAAATTATAAATTTGTAACTCAAATAATTTTCGTATACCTACATACATATGCAGTATTGTTGCAACGTAAAAATGCAGAGCACTTAAATATTATAAATAGCATTTCCCACATTTTTATTAAAATCTGTTCAAATAAAAAAATTACTTATAATCACAAAGCACTTTGTAGATAGAGATGTAAATAAATAAACCCATCGTTATCTGTACTCACCGATTATAATATTTGAAATAAAAAATTGATAAAGAGTATCACCTATCATATTACAGTAGGAAGTGATGTCACATTCCATTTGCATATAACGAAATTCATCCAGGAAAAGGTTTTTCAATACCTCTCCACAGATCCCAATTAAAAACCCCATTTTACTGAAATTTTGACCCCTTACGCTAATTTTGAAAAAATAGGTCATAACATAGAATATCTGGAAAACGACTTTATAGTTTTAATACAAATTCTATATATAAATAATACATGCAATCACGATTGGCAGTCAAAACATACAATCGTAATAAAAATTACCAAATTGGTTTCGTAAAATAAATTCAAGAACGATGGTAAACAATTCCGGAAGTCTCATTTTGTATAAGAATAAATCCCTATCTAATCGAAATCTTATTGTTCGTTTTAGTCGCTCCAGAACTACTAGAAAATATAAGTACGAGTACATACATATTACTTGACAAAGAAATAAGTACATATTTGATATTAAACCTTTCTTTAATTGCGCTATTTAAGAGATTAAAATACATACTTTCAGTTCATGCTCATTAAATCAAACAAGGACATTACCATGAATCGAACTGATGACAAAAGTTCAATAGCATCCTGATGGAGATATGTATTCAATCCATGATTCAATTATTTGCTTCCGTTGTATTAATAGAACATAATTAAATTTACTTAAATTGCTAGTTCACTAATAAGTAAATTCATTGTGTAGCCGATAATGATTTTGTCTGTTCTTACTCTTGTTGCTACTGATTTTAAATTATGCTCTTGGGCCTGAATTTTATTCAGAAAGACAATACATTTTCAAATTTCATTGAACTTGTTCCATTAGATTCTCAGGGCTAGCTAGCTACATATGTTATAACAGAAGCAGATACAGTGGTAATGCTACTTTGTCTATTAATCAATAAACAGCGCAACTGATCTTTATACATTTGATGAGAATTTTCGTGGGAGTTCGTTTTTCAAAGTTTGCTATAAACACTCTTTAGAGTATTTATCGTTATATCATAGCCATTTCGTACTACGTTATAGTTAAATATAATGTACAATAACAATACGTTTGTGACATTCTATTAGATGTAAAAATTAAATACAGGATATGCGTTAAGCTTTTGAATATTACACTTTGTTCCGGAGTCTTTAAGTACAACAATGTTTAAGTATGAAATAAAACTTAGCATAATATGTAAAGTGCAAATTGTGAATCTAGTAGCTAAACATCAACAAATAATTCGTTTTCCAAGCAGAATTTAAAGTACAAAATACGAAATTTGTAGCAGCAAGATGGCTTTTATTTATAGGTATGCCTGAAGCAAACCATACATATGCATGTACTATATATGTATATATATAGTTTCTTCATATCTAGATATACATATATGTAGAAGACAGCATATTAAACATACAAAAGGATATTGATGACTTCTTCTTATTCTAATTACTTAAACGATTTTTAATAAAAACTAAAATTAATGAGTCCATTTCAAACAATTAGGACATTTGATAGCAATTAAAAAACGTTTCATTCAATTTAATTTCCAATAATTTTTTCTCTCTATAAGAATAGAAAGGTTTTTAAGTGTTTGAACATCACGCGACTAATTGCAATAATTACTAAATTAAAAAGAGCCTTCACAGAGCGACCTTTAACATTTCAGACAGTTCTTTAAAGTCCTTCGTACGAAATGGTCGGGGATTTAAAAACCTTTGAAACATTTAAATATGATTTCATCATTTGGAGATTGATTGGAGTTTTCCCAACCGAGAGATACCGATGGCTATACTATTTGTACAGTGTTTTCATAAATGTCGTAGTTTCCATATATTATCCATTATCATTGATCATAAATGTGTTCGTCGTTGACACAATTAAAGTTCTCTTGGAGAATTTAACATTAAACATAACAGTGGTAGTATGCACCATGAAGGCGTTCAACATTCTTTTCAAGAAAAAACAACTTGTTAAAGTGAGGGAGTACACGACAGCTTTAGACGCTAGAGCAACTAACCCTGACGAACAAAACCTTTTAAGAGGAGTGGTAAAGAGATGCCGACAATACTTCTTATTTTATTCAATACTGTATGGTATAGTGTTTATCACTGGTGAGGTTTCAGTACTTTTTGCCAAAGAAAAGCGTTTGATGTACCCCGCATGGTTTCCATTTGATTGGAGGGCCTCGGACACAAACTATTTGATTATCCACTTTTATCAACTCATTGGTATAAGCATACAGATAATCCAGAATTTGGCTGATGATACTTATCCAACCTTCTACATTTTTGTGCTTTGTGGCCATGTAAAGGCTTTATGCATGCGAGTGAAGAGATTGGGTTCTGATCCTAAAAAGACAGAAGACGAACACTTCGACGACCTTGTTGCATGTATAAATGATCATAAAATGATTTTGGAGTAAGGTTTTAAATTTTTTGAAATGCTTGATTAATGAATTACAATTTGTAGATATTGCAACGTCGTGCAAAATGTTCTTTCATTTGTGATGCTGCTTCAGTTTTTTTCCTCAGAGATCATTTTATGTCTCACCGCTGTTTACGCTTTATACATTCAAGATAATCATCTCGAAATTATTTATATCTGCACATACTTTGCCGCCGTTTTTATGGAGATAAATTTATGCTGTTACTACGGAAACGAACTTATGACTACAAGTGATGAATTGACCACAGCTTTGTATAGCTGCAATTGGATTGATCGCAGTCAGAAATTCAAGAAAGCCTTGATTATATTCATGTGCAAAACACAAAAGAAGTGTCGAATTAATGCCGGTAACTTTGTTGCGGTATCACTATCCACATTCTTGACGGTAGGAAAATTTTAAAGCAATAGATAACAATTATATGTATAATGCCAAACCCTTTTTCAGATCATGAAAACAACGTACTCATTATACGCTGTTCTCCACCAGATGAAATCCAATAATCGTTTTTAAACAAAACATTCCTTCTAAAAAGCAAACACAACGAATAATGCGTGCTTATGCTAGGTATACATGTAGAAAATGTTTTTGTTTATCACTTTGTTGTTGAATAAGTTGGCACTGTACGTTCACTTTTAACTTCACTGTATGAATATTTGAGTGTACCACTGTGACGGATCTATAAAGACAAAATTTTGTTGTTTACATTTTCTGACATCACATAATACTCTTAAAAGTTCTTTTAACGAATTCTTACAGCCGTATTCATAAAAATATTTTAAAATAAATGTTAAGCGTTCATTACTTACGACCCTCTTTAAGACTAGTAGGTGTTTTAAATGCACAATTCATAAACTCGATGTAAACCATTGGAAACTAAATTAGAATTAAAGTCGATTTTATCGCTGTCTAGTTGCAATAATATACGTCAAAATCCTGGGTTTTTTAAATTGGTTGGTTAAAGTAAGTGAGAGCCTTCTGTAAATTTTTTCATTTTATAAAACTGTTGTAAGAGTGTTTTAATGATATTGGAAGTTTCTGAATAACGTTTTCAGCACTTTCATTGCTTTATAACTTACTTTTAAATTTTTATGAATAATAATTTAATTATTTCCTTTTAAGAAATCAACTTTTTAGATCTTCTTAAACGGAATAAAGATTTTGTGAGACAATTTTTTTCGAGACCACATTTATGTATTTGTCAGTTATTCTTATTCTGTAGAGGCCTAATAACAAGTAATGTTAAATCTACATTTAGTGACATTAACATACTTTTTTGAAATGGTAAATAAAAAAATAAGTTCAATCTGATAATTTTATTTTGTATTGTCAAGATTTGTCCAAATATTGACTTTACCCCAAGAAGATCAAACATCGAGCTATACCAAAATAAAACCTTTTGCAACTTCTTCAACTTCGACGTTTCTTACTAAAATCTCAAAAGAGCATACAAAAACTCCCCCAGGTCAATGCTCAGCCCCCTTTCCAAAGCGCTGCATTTATTTTTGTCGTAAATCATCAGCACGCCAGCAACAATGGGGAATAAACCGACTAATTGGATTTACGGGGATGTGCCATATATGCAAATTCAGCCCGTAACTGTAGATAATTGATATGCAAATGGCGTCCACTTTGTGCATCTAATTGCTCGTTTGCATTCAAATTTCTTGCCAACTTCCACTTTGTAATTAACTCCGATAATCATTCAATTTCTACTCCGATCCATTTCAATCTTCGCCCTTCTGACGATCGTCTGAAGTCTTTTTGTTTACGACGACTGCTATCTGGAAAGTGTGGATGGAATGATGTTATTGGAACGTTATTTCGGATATTGACGCCAACTTATCGTAATTACGATAAAGGAACAACAGATTAATTCGTCGTTTCCATTATTTTAGGGATTCAGAGTAGCACATATCCATTCACTAATGTCCGGTTTAAAATTTTAGTTCGTAACTATCTTTCATAGATATTATCTTAGTTCATTAGTATACTAAATTTAAATTATAATAATAATTGACGATAAATTGAATTATGCAGTTTTAAATATCATTAATGATTTAAACCACAAGCAGAATAAGAGATATATATAATTGCTTAGCTCTTACGATCAATGAAATATTTAATTTTCACATTATTTTGGTGGAACAAAAACACACTAAAATATTTATTATTATTGCAACTTATAATTGATATACATTAATGAAAATATTAACGGAATCACAATTTCTATAAATTCGAAATATAACTTTAATAAGTAATACATCTTTTTTTAATCGCAGCTCTTTTTTCGGTTTTAAATTTTTATCGATCATTTGTAGGTGCGAATGGGTGCAAATATTTCGTAAATTAACTAAAATGTATTCTACTTATGCTCTGATAGAAGAAATTAAGTCCTAATAGGGTTCCTCAATAGCCACTTATGGATTCTAAAAATAAAATTAATTTTTAAATTTTAATATTTTTCCAAAAAGGTCTTTATTTAACCCTTACAGGAGAGTCACGATTTGATGTTGATGATTTAACTTATAGAACCAATGAATTTGAAAAAGAAAAATATAAATAGCTCAACACGTTGTATTCGATGTTAAATTTTTAGTACGCATATACATATATATAAATACTATAAATATATGCATATTTATACATTGTATATTTCGGATATTATTGAATAATTTTTTTCTTTTCTTTTCTTTACGTGTATAACACTCAATCGACCGACTAATGCAATATATTAAGATATGCTAAAACTAATCGAAAAAATGTACAAATACAGTTTTTCTTAAACCGGACTTAACGAAATAATTAATACCTTAACTCATATTCGATAATATGTTGCTCCTATTTATAGTAATGATTTTCTAATTCTGGAGTTTTTGTTGTCATATTTAAAGTGAATCTACATACATAGGTGTCCATAGTCCAGATTAGTCTAAATGTGTCGAAACGCTAAATCTAAAGCAGGAATATTAATATAAAAATCGTAAGTTCTAATTTTATAAAAACTAACTAGGTAGAATAAGTAAGTTAATAATAAAAATTACATTTTATTACATTTTGAGAAAACTTACCTTATGTACTCGCTATACATTTCTAAGTCTCCAAGAATTAAGAGTATCTCTTGTTATATGTATAGTATTAATATAGGTAGCTTTAGTCATACAACATTTTAGTTTTATTTACTTCTCTTTATTGTTTTTATTGTTATATGTATGTAGTTATTATATAGGAAGTCAAACCTTGAGATGGTTATATTACTCTTCCGTACCCTTACCTCGAAATTCCGAATATCGTGTCCGTTTTATTAGTCTACATTCCTTATTTAAAAATTAATAAGAGCCAAAAAAACCCCTGTTAAAGCTCTGTGACAGAATTTTATAAACGAGCCCCCAAAATCTCATTTCATTCGCATAAACAACCCTTAAGCCCCGAAAATTGCACATGCAACATGACATTGAAACACCTGCCAGGTGTACGGTTTACCAAAAGTAAGTTGCCATAGGAAAGCGTCTTTCATGAGCTTCCGCAACCGAGTGTATAGGGCCGCTCACATTTAAACAATTATTGTCCCTCGGCTCAACGTCTTTAGTCCAAGATAAATTTTACGACAGAGTCACCCACCGCAGGGGCGGTAAACTCCGTAGAGTTCCTATAGAAGGGATCCAGGGGTTTCCAATAGGGAGCTGCTCTATGGGGGCGGGCGGAGTCGTCCCTGCAAACAATACCACTGCATTGCGAAATAATCAGAAAGTTTTGTGGGTTTCGTGTATTTGCGGAAGGAAGCAGAGCCCGAACCCTTCTTGAGGCGGTCTCCTTCGGAAGTTCACCCTGATTTAGCAGAGCCGTACAGGCGTGAGGCTATTTTGTGAACAAACATTCCGGGAATGTCCAATTCTGCCACTGTGAAGATCCGTTCGTCTGGAAGAGGAATTTTGCTACCGGTGGCAGGAGCATACTATGCATAGTTACACAAACGGCATTTCCAGGCGCGCGTTTATTTGCATTTATCCAGCAATTTATGAGTTATGCGAACCCTTAAACTAGGCGAAAATTGTTCAGGACTGCAGGTATTCGCTAAGCAGATTTAATAGGAATTTATGATATTTCAGTCCTGTGCACCTATTGACGGTGTGAGCATTTTTCCCCCGCCACAGCCCGGAGGTGTTCTGAAATAAATTTCACATTTATTCAGATTTTCCGCACATTCACGGGTTGTTCAGGTGAAAAATAACAAAACGCAAACAAGATTTAGTTTGAGCGGAAAATTTTCTATTCAGAGGCCAAGCGGTAATGAGTTTTTTTCCAGTTTCCCATTTATCAGCGATTTTGCGGCTCAATAATTTCCTTCTCAAGCCACCGGAAACCAATTGGCTATGTTTCTTGTACTCACTAGTCCGACTGTAATGGACTCATTGTGAGTAGTTCATTAGCTTTCTAACTTAAAGTAAAAGTAAAACTAAATCGAAACTTTTCTTCGGCTGAGAGCACTCGATCTGTTAATTAAAAGTATGAATAGTCTATAAGTACTACTCTTTCTTCCTGTTTGCATTGTTGGGAAGAATTTGGTTGTGTTATCATGAAGGTTTTATTTACAACATAATTGTTCCCTTGGAAAATGAACTGAATTGATTTTCAACAACAACTATAAAAACTGATAAAGGACCTCGCAAGTTTTTTTTATTAAGAAGGAAATTTGACCATGGACTTATATATTTACGGAATCGAAACATAACGACAAATAAAATTTACTAACTTTATATTTTGCTGAGCTTTTTAATTCTTTTAAAAAAGTTGTTATCTCAAAAGAATGCTGTATAACATTTTACCAATATTAATTGCTGTGCTCCTATATTTGTATTATAATTCCGTGAATTCACCTCAGAAAAATGCACCTACGATATAATATACGACAAATTATTGTATTCTATCTTTTTTGTATTTGGAAGCGGATTTTTATGTTGTACAATTGGTTTTTCTATGAAATTACGAAGTAGATCTTATGGAAAAGCGTAAATATTGCTTTCGTTATTTTTCTTAATTTCTCTCTATAAACTTACGAAGCAAACCTAGAGGAAATTGAACCCGCAACCTCTACATCATCGCACGTCATTAATTAAGCTATTTTGTCATGCTAATTCTGACTAAAATATGTTATTATAAATTTTCGGAAGTGATATTTAAAAAAAGTACACCAAAAATGTTCTGTATATCAAAAACTTATTTAATCAAAGTTGTCATTTTAGGTATGTAGGTAAATGTAACAAAGAATAAAATCAGGGGGATGAAGGCTTTTTTAAAGAACATTGAATGCCTTTTAAAAATTAAAAAGTTGAAGGATTATATGATTTCACAAATGTTATTTATTCCGTGTGTAAAATTTAAAATGCTGTTATTTTGAGAGAGGGTTCGTCTTGTCGGCTGGCGTGGCAATTATTAATTGAATTTTTCCCTAGAGTGACATCATCACGTAAGCAAAGTAATCGAAGTTGACAACTTCACCCATGACACATATATGTGGTACCCCTTTTGCTATTATCTTTGTCCAATTTAGGTTATGTACGTATGCAAATGTCAACAAATTTTCAGCAAAATGTTCGTCGTAAAACATAAACAAGAATGAACGGCTGGCTCGGTTAGTACTAATTGTAGCTAAAGCGGTCGTAAACAGCGATACTTGTAACTTTCACTCATTAATTATGAATTTCTGTAGATACAATTGCTCCCCACTCGACAAACGTTGGCAAATAACAAACCGAGCCGTTAGCACCCCCGCACAGCCTGCGAAAGATTGGCACTCTCTGGGAGCGCCGAAACAGACCTTTCGGCTTCTTAACTCCATTATCCGTCCTTCGTATGCAAATTGAGAATCTGTGCTTAGCAGGGCGTGCCTGCCCCACTCGGCTATTCTTTGCTTAATTTACACTCCCCGCCGATTAAACAAAACCTGAAACAACGGGCCCGCCTCCACCCCGTGACATTTATCTCCACTACCGAAACGACATTATAACTTACCTCATTTGCGTAAGCCGTCTAAGTCTGGAGCCGGGTACCCGGGCGCAACCCCAACTTCCATGTTGTAATTAAAATCAGAACTTTCTTCGCAATTAAACTTCGAAATTGAAACAAACAGAGCTGCCCTTGTAAACAAGTGACAGCTTAAGTGTGAAGCGTGCTGGGGGCACGCAAACAACTTCCACACTATCGGAAGGGTTGCGACGTGCAGAATCCTTTGAAGTTAATCAATGCGGGTGGAATAATCACGATAAGTTGATGCTGCCCCTAGACAGACAGTCGTGGGGGTAAATTGGATGTGTAACCGGGAGCAGGGCACTCGAGCGCGGAACCCTCGACACGATCCGGCCGGGATAGGAGCGCATATCCTACAGCGATTTCTGGGATCCCGGGAATAACAGAGGCATTTGCAAGTCATATGGGGTGCTTGCTTGCTATCTTAAAATTTGAATAATCGCGCCAAGCTGTGCATGTGAACAAAAGGTCGAAAACCAGCAGCAAAGCAACTCTCCCATTTGTGTCGTATCGTAACTATTCCAGCCGAGACCCTCGAAGGATTCTGAATTTAAAAGTAAAACATTTTTGACTATACGCATGGGGAGAGTTTATAAACTCTGCATACTATAGCATACAATTCATTAATGCAATATGTAATTTGGACATATGAGTTTCCACCCAAATGAAAACTACATCGTATTTGTTGGACAAAACTTTTAGTAGCCTTAACAATTTTTGAAAAATGAAGTTCAAATGAAATTCAAAACTTCTGTAGTGCAGTACTTTTATTCTAATACGTACGAAATTAACTAGTTTATAAAAACAACGAGCTTTAAGGTGCAACTACATAAGGCGATGAAAAAGAAATATCCTTCTTATTGCATTTTTTTATATAGTTTATTTACTCACAGTTTGCGATGAAGTTAGGTTTCTAATACATTAATATGTACATTAAATTTTTTAACGTAAACGTTTTCAAGAAAATTTTAAAATAGTAAAGCCTTTACAGAGTGACAATAAGCAAAGGGGCCAAATCGCTTCTTCAATAAGAAATTGGTTTGAAGAAAATGCAACAAATTACAAATTACAAAAATAAAATTGTCGTAAAAGTAAAACATTATACTTACATAGTACAATTTTTACTTCTATTCATGTAGCTCAAAAAACCTACTTTTCTAAATAAAAGAAAAACGACTGCAGAAATGTTCGTTCTTTAAAGTTTAAAATCGAACACTTGAATCTAGAGTTATGAATTTTAGTTATGTCAAAAAAGTAGTTTCGAAAAAAAAACCAATGGAACTTTTCCCTTTGGGGAAATATGTGTGTCACAAGACTTTATTTGCTTTGTATAGGTTAATATAGAAATTTTAATTTTATAAATTTCAAATGATTCTATTACTGGTTTTTGTTTTACTGAATGAGCTAAAAACCATTTGAATTTTAGTTAGTTATCAAGAAAAAATTTTAAGGGTTAATACTGAAGGAAACAATACAAATTAGACTAATCAATTTCGTCCTAGAAAATATCACACTCGCGACTTATATTAAAGCTAATTATTTTTCTTTTTTTTTGTGTTATATCCTTTTTCCTCTGTATTGTAAGAATGTCCTTTGTAAAATTGTGCAAAATTGGTTTTTAAAATTGTAGACAAACCCAGAAGTTCAAGTATATCGTTTTTATAAGCCAAGTATATATTACAACTGTTATAACATTTTATACAACTTTGCACATTTGTTAACTGGAAGATGAAGACGTCATAGTTCCTTGTTTTTCATGTAGATGTATATATTTACATATGCATACCTATATATGTATAGGTGTATGCTGCAGGGGTATCTGATTTTGAATAAATATGTTTGAGCCTGCAGTATCTACAAGCTTTTATGCTAACCTTGTTCACCGTCCTTTGTAACCATCTCTTTGTAATAGGTCCCATTATTTGTAAAACTCCCTAAAACGCCCATCACAGTTTCAATTTAGCTATCAAACGCCAATATTTGTTACCTAAGTGGGCGGGGTTTTGAGGGATTTGAAGCGCAAAGGTGCTTCGCTTTGATATGTTAATCGACTGGGGCTCATTCCGGGGAACACTGTCAGCGACCACTCAAATTTCCAATCGATATTGCAAATTTTGGTCGTCATATAAAGACCCCGCGCCGTCGCTAAAGGGGTGACGATGACGGTGCCGGAAACCCGGCTAATTTATTTTGCATGCCGGAAATAGTCCTATGTTTATGAAGCACGTAATCCTACCTGTAATTTAATAATTTAATATTCATGAGGGGGTGGAAGATATGGAGGATGTATGGTCATTGTTGTAAATGAAAATCGCCCGGCTAGCAAATATTTGTAAAATTGTTTTAATTGAATTTTTTTACAACGCTGATGAGGTGCGTAGTTATGTTTGTTTTGGTTTGATTCTCTTTGGGCGCCATTAAAACCAGGCTTAACGCGAAATGTTAATTTTATGTCCAATAAACAAACCATCGAGTTTTAATATACAATTAAATGTTTGAACAGTGGCACCACCGTTGGCCACATGTTTTTGTTTGAAATGAATTTTAGCGGCATGCGGTTGTTCCGCGTGTTTTAATTGCCACTTAAAAAATAAAATCGCATTTCACCGTTTGGTAAAATAATTAGCTGGAAATTGTAAAACAGTAATAGTGGATTAGGCACGCCCTTCAAATTGCATTATCCTGGCAACAATGCACGGATGTTGCAACCGAACACAGAACTATCAATCGAATTATTTGGTTTAAGCCGAGGAATTTGTTCTGTTTTAGATTTGCAAACTTTTAAAAATAAATTTTGAAAATGATATGCTATTAAAAACACAAAACTTTAAAAAACTTAAGACTAAAGTTAAAATGCGTGAACAAAATACAAAACACAAAGTTCAAGATTTGAATCCGGTAAGTGACGCAGACCTACAAAAAAATGTGGCAAAAAATTCTTAAAGTTATGTACCCCAAAAATGTCTTTTCCAAAAATCGATTTTTGTTTTATCTAGCCCTGGATAACTTAAATCTAATTTAGTGTTGCTCTGTAAATAATTCAACGAATAAAAAATATAGATATTTTTATATTTACTATGCCTAAAATTGTTTATATTTACATACATAACATAAAAAAAAGATTTATAATATGTATTTAGGTAGGTATATTACATCTAATCTGCTATTCCAATAAATTTTCATATCATATTTCTTTGAATTGCGGAATCTTTGTTCGCCATATTGGATTTATCAACTTTCGTTTTTAATTTATATGTTAAACATGAAAACCATTTATTTAATATTCACTAAAATTCTTTTAATCAGAAATTCATTCGCCATATATGTATGGTAATGGTATATTCGTCCTTTTGAGTTTCGTAATTTTGAAAGTAAATTAGTGAATAATTCTCACAAAATAACTTCACCAATGATATAGTCATTAAAGTCCTTCTAATTAAACAAAAATTCTGGTTGCCGATTCAACATCTTGAATTTACGAATTTTGATAGTAGACACAAAATTATTTTTCCACTAATTTTCATTAACATGTTTTAAGCTTTAACTTTCAATTTCAAAATGTTCATAATGGATTCAAAATGAGTGCGCTTTAAAATACCATAAAAACAATTCCTTTTACCTTTGAATTGGCATAAAATGTTTACCTGAAATGAAATGAAATGGATGAGGAATTTTTACATTACATTTGTATTAATCTACATTTTTAAGGTGGGGTACCATTTTGTAATTCTATCCGATTTTCCGAAATTTAAATTAAATTAAATTTGTTTGGTGTGTTTTTGCTGGAATTCGAAGAAAGGTACAAAATGTAGAAGTACGAGTAAAGAAATAGGGGGGCCATGGGGCCACAGAAATGGGAAAACAACGCTATGCAATTAAAAACCAACAAAGGCCATACTAATTGCGGCGACGACGATTTGAATAAAAATCTAATCGAAATCCAATTCCCTGGTCAGACGGACCCAGCCCAGCCTGAGCACTGTATTTCTACTCCGGAGTTAACTCAATATCGAATTTGATCCGACACATGTTGAGCGCCAGAGCCGTCTAAGGCTAAGCCCTCTGAGGAACAAATTGAAATTTAATCCTGGGACAGATCGAATTTAATTAACACAGGGCGACACGATGGTTTAATGCTCGTACTTAATAGATAAAGTGCGGTCGGTTTATGGACCAGAAACACACAAGAGGATTTCGCATGCAAATCCTGGACGTGATTTATAGCAACACTTGAGTGGAAATTTCTTGGCTGGTGCAGTCCCGCCATTGGGACTCGCGTCCCCCCGTTTCCGTTTGGGGCCCAATATTTTTTTCAAGAGCGCTTCCAGTATAATTCAAAAAGTTACCTGACCTGTGTGGATGTGATTTAGACCAGGTATACCTGCAGTAAGTGCACAAGGGCCTTTTATTTCTGCGTTTCCTGCAGATCGTTCTTTTTCTGTAAATCCGCAGCAACGTTTGCTTGAAATTGAGTACTTAACAGAAAATTTATTTGCGGCGCAGTGCAAACTCATTTCTTGTTTCACGGAAAACCATTTAACATGTTTGGCTGCAATTGCGGCCACTTTAATTAACAAAAGCTAAACCGGAAGGTTGCTCCTTCCCGCGGCAGCAGTTTCGGACTGTTCCGAGTTTTGCACCTGGTTGCACTTATTCCGCGAAATAAAAATGTTCGTTTTCACGGAGCCACTTGCAATCACGTACAGTGCTCGAGAAATCAGTCATAACATTTTAACTGGTCATCGACTTTCAGTTTCCAATGCTTGAACATAACTATCGAGTCCCCAAGGAAGGTAGGTGCACCTTCTGGAGACAGAGCCCGATTTAAAGGATTCACGGCTCGAGATAGTCGAGGATGCCCTTTGAAAATTTAAAATCAAATTTTTATTATTGATATAGCATCACCTTCTATTTAATTGCCCGATATTTAACTCAAATACGAACTCAGGTTAGATTTTGCCCTCATTATTTTTGTGTAAAATAAAATAAATAATAAAAGTTTCATCTTAATCTGCTAAGTAAGTCAAAGTTTCTGCAGTAGAAAGGAATCTCTTTAGCACAATGTTCGTATTATAAAGGATTTTCACTTGAACCGGTTCTCCGCTGATATCTGCACTATTCGCTGCAATCGAAGAAAGCCGATTTTCGGATAGAAACTACTATAGATAACTATAGATACTATTAGAATTGATACAAATTTGTTAGTTAATTCTAAGTTTCTACATTTATTGCTGACCTTGAATAGTATGAGAATATTTTCTGAAATTATCTTAGATGCGACCTGCAATTTTTACTCTTCTCTTGGAATTTTCAGTAAAATTCAAAAAGCAGTTTGCCAATCTGAACCTACCTAATTTAAGAACACTTCTGGTTTAGGGAAAAGCTGCGACGGTTAAAATTGTTACTCTTTGGGTATTTGTTTTATCTGTTTCCTAAATTCTAGATGGTTTTTCTTTCTATTAAAGTTCATATTTTAAACATCGAGATTAATTTGCAGGTTCTATGCCTTCAAAGAATACATTTTCCAGTGAAGTTTGTTGAGTATACATTATTATATTAATTTGTTTCTAATCAAAAACACGGTGGGCTAAAAACCTATTAAATATTTGGTAAATGTTAATATAATTTTCGGTTCTTTTTACCAGGGCTTTTTCTCAGTATACCTAATTGTTTAAAAGTAAAACATAACTTATTGCATAATACTTTTTCTAAAATATAAGAAATGTTTAATTTGCATCAATTTCGTAAAAAATATTCTTTTTTTCATACGATTTTATATCCAGAACTTTCTTAAAGAAATCAATATTAATTAAGGAGGTTTCATAATAGGTATATGTATATAAAATTTCTGTACTTCATTATACAATATTTTATTACTGTCATGGCCAGAAATTGCAAATCACAAACTTTTATAATTATAAAATTTTTGTGTCCGCTAATTTGTCCTTAATTTGTGAAGGCTTCCTTCCGCCCCGTGGCTGCGGCTCTATCTGGAGGACCTGTTGAGGAAAGGGAAGAATCATGCCGGCGAAGATTCGATAATTATTTTCCAATCGAAGTGCGAAAATACACGGAGAGTGCTTCTTCGCGGGTCGGCCCCGAAGAATAGCCAGCCAGGGGCGGGGGCGAGTCCCACGAAGATGGCGCTCATATCGTCAACTCCGGCAGCCGTCGTTAAATAGGAAATCATGTCTGACGATGGTAATTAAATCTTCGCTATGAAATCCACTTAAGGTTCCCGCTGGATAAGATGTTTGTAACTAATTAACTCCGCGAGAAGTATGCCCGCTAAATGGGGCTTTTAAGGCTGGGGCTGCTCAAGTGAGATTTTGCCCTTTGTGCGGGGACTAGATAACTTCCTAATTGCCTTGTGTGTTGGCGGGAGATTATGAGGATGTGTGAATTAAGCGATCTCTAATTAGATTTAATTAATGCAGTGCGGATGCGAGGACAGCGCCTTGGTCCATGCTCTCCTCTGGGATGTGCTACTTCAGATGCGGGGAGGCGATGCTTCTCTGGAGGGTACTGGCGGCGGCATACGCGACTTTGCGATGCGAAGAGGTCGGCACGACATGACTAAAGAATTGTGTGTGAGAATATTTGCGTTTTTAAGTGTCTTACTGTCACCTTTGCGAACAAAATCTGTCTCCTTTTCAGGACATTGACACTCTTTTATTGCTGAAAAATGTTTACCCTTTTATAAGCTTCATTACCATCCTTCGCGTCGTATTATTTTTATCGTCGGGCGTTATACATATTTAGAAGAAAGTTAGACATTTAAGTTTCCTTTAAAGAACTTTTTTTGTTGAGGCTAAAAAATCGTCAAGATTTCATACAGTTCATACGAATTGATGCTCAAACCCGTTCCAAAAGCTCCTCCTGGATAAAACTCTTTAATAAAGTTACTAAAATAGTTTCAAATTCATTTCAGTTAACTTTTATGCAAATATCATTCAAAATAATTCATTTGGATTTTCCTATCGTATTAGAAACAATTGATTTAATAGAGCTCCACAAGAACTTTAATTTAGTATCACACAAGGCCTAAAGTGTGGTAGATAGCACACCCCACCTAAAACCCATAAAAATCATACAATTTTTTTAACCCATTGGAAAGCTCCCAATCCATCATTCTAAATTGAAACACCCCATATAAATTCATCCACGTTTACTTAAACTTTTTCCAAAATATCGCACTTTGATCAGAAATATCACAAAAAGTTATTTAGGCAAGAGTTGGTAGAGTGGATAGAAGTTAATTCAAAATTAAGAACTTTTTTAGAAAATAAACCCCTGTTTAAGTCACTATATTGGAATCGCTATTTTGAATTTTCAAACTGTCATGGTGTGTGGTAAACTCAATACTAATAATAATCCAATAATTATGAAATATAATTTATGCCGCTTGCCAATTAAATAATAGATAATTGGTTTTAGTGACAAAATCGTAGAATGCATGATTAATAGGAGAAAACGAGATTCCAAAGTTTAAAATAACATATTACATACATATGTCAAATATTTCCCTCTAATAAATAAATTTATGTTCGTATTATATTAGTATACAAATTAACTATTATTATAAATCGTTGGTTGGTAAAATCAAAAGCGTATTAACGATAGTTTTCTAGTAGTCCCAAGAGTTCGATTAGGGGCTCCCTTAGACCAAACCCGGCACTAGTTGGGGAGAATCAAATTAGATAGTGGTTTTAGTTTTCTCTTTCTGCAAGCATATGTTGGAATGATTCAAGGTATACATTACTTCGTCCTCATTATCCTTAATGGATAGGGCTATTCCGTTCTCCGTCGGCGGCAAAGTAAATGACCCAAAATTTAAATCGTTGCCCTTAAGTGAGGGTTAAGCGGGATCCGCTTAAAGGTCTGTTCCTTGCTCGATTCGCCTTTGCATAACAAACAGCCAAATATTTGCGGACCGAGTTAGCTCTGCCTGAAACGCGTCACCACTAAGGGTGGGAACGAGGGCACCTACAATTAAATTCCGGGAAAGTTTTTCATTAGCCGCACGACACCACCTCGCAAACTCCGCAGGGTCAGAAACTGAAGTTACCCTCAGCCGGGTCAGAAATTTTCCCACCCTGCCAAGTTGCCCGTGAAAATACCCAGTGCGCTTTGTCGCCACTACGGCTGCCGCCACCCCCGCCCTTACGGCCAATTAAGTTTCCAGACACGGAAAGCCACCGTATGTTTAACGTGGTTTCCTTTATGATATCATCTTTGATGGTTACGCTCAATTAGGGCCCAAATGCACGTATCAAAAGCGCCAGCTCCAATCGAGCGCCCCGTGATCGACTGGCGCTCCGATAGTCGTCTGGAGTGCGCGGGAAAACTTTGCGGCGCTCCTGCGGCACTAAACCCCATTAAGACGAGTCCTTTGAAGTGCGGCCCTGCAAAGGAAATGCACTCAGCGCCAGTCTGCGCCTTGACGCCGCGCTTCTGTTCGAATCCTGAGACAGACGACGGATCTGCAAAGGTCGCCCGACGCACACGGGCAAAAGTTTTGCGCACTTCACACTCAGTTGCTGCTCTGCAAATATCCCGGCTAAACTGCGAGCAGGTCGGGAATATGTTTACCTTTGAGATTGCACCTGTGGGACAGGTCTGCATCCTCGCTTTGATGCAGCGGATGCTGGAGCCCGGCGACAGACAGACGAGACGCGGGCCTACGGGTGCTTAAGCTTGAAATTAGCCAAATTAACGAATTAAGTGGCATCGCTCACTGCTTGGGTGTGTGCTGGAATTTCGCGTATAATTTAATTTGATGGTATCTCGCCGAATTTTGCTTTGCTCAGAAATTTAAGATATCTGAAACGAGCAGCTGGTCTGCAATAATTTTCCTAGGTGTGTAATTTCCATTTGTATACAAGTACGTATAGAAGCTTTAAGCAGGTATTCTGTTATATTATAGAATTTTGAAAAAATCGATTTGTTTTATATTTTCTTATACTGTATACTTTTAAAAATATGCTGTCCTAAGGAAATTTCAAAATTCCAATAATACCCTGAAATGTTTAAACCCGTTTTTCTCGAAACCACTCTTTTCAATCCTATTGACACGATATCTAAAGTTCTAATGAACCAAATGACTTGAAATTTGGTACACACCTTCTTGATATAACGCGTTATGGTCGGTACCACTTTTGTTAAAAAAAATTTTTACTATTTTAAAATAATTAATTAGAAAACTCAAAATTTTTTCAAACAGTTGCTACTTTGCGAAAAAAAACATTTTGTTTTCATTTCGAGGTACGGACGATAGCAACACCTTCACTGATTAAGAATCCATTTTTGTTTTTTTTTCCGAATAGTTAGAAGACTCAAAATCGTTTCAACCAGTACGCACCGTTTCTTTCCAACGCCTCACTTCATCACCCTATAATTTTGTAAATTGTCGACATTTTTGTTTAATTTTTTGTTTTTAATTTGTTATGTTATAAATAAATATTAGGCTAAAATCCAATACTAAAAATATTTTTGGTTTTTTTTTAAACACAATTCCAAAAAACTTTCAAATTTGGACCTGTAGACCAGAATACCCCCTTCAAAAATGTTGTAAATAACAAAGTTTTAAATTCTATTTTGAGAAATTTTTATAAATACCATTGATAATGTATGATTTTACCCGAGTAAAAATGAAAAATTTTAAAATTGTGGCTGTACAAGGGGCGTACAAGGGCCAAGTATTAATAATTTTTTTGGGGCGTACAACGGTCGAACGTGGTAGTCTTGCAGGACATTTGGGCCGTACAAGATTTTGATACCTCCGATATACGGTCGCACATGGGTCGTACAGGGGCTATTTTACCTAGAATAGGGACTTACAGGGGTCGTACATGGGTCGTACACGGGTCGTACAGAGGATATTTTACCTAAAATAGGGACTTACAGGGGTCGTACATGGGTCGTACACGGGTCGTACACGGGTTGCTTAGCAATAAAAAGCGGGGCGTACAGGGGCTGTACATAGGCTGTTTTTAAATAAAAATGGCCGTAGAAATTTTGGCGCGGCTTATAAATAACAAATGTACTAAAATAAATTAAAACCCAAAATAATTCATTTTTTAATATAAATGTTTTATTAATTCATTTTTGCTTATTTAAACAAAATAGATATTTTTCTTAAAATTATAAATTTAAATTTAAATAAATTCATATATATATATATTACTTTAATTTTAAATAATTTAAAGGTTTGTAAAAGTTGTGGGTGGAGATGTTTCATTTAAATGAGAAGGTAAAGTGTACGAAGGTGATGAATAATTATTATACTGATAAGGATATTGCGAAATTGGAGAATAATTGGCCGTAGGATTTTGTTCTGTGAATTGTTGTGGGTGGTAATATGGCTGGTATGGTTGATATGGTACTTGGTGATGAGGATATTGATGATAAGGGTTTGGGTAATAATTTTGTTGATGTTGCTGTTGAGAATATTGTTGTTCTGATGCTTGTTTCTGTTGATATTGTATTTGGTCTTTCGGTTCTCTCCCTGGTTCATCGTTTTTTGGAGTGTTTTCTGTTTCCTGGTGTATTGTTTGTTGATCTGATTTGTGGTATTTTGGATCTTGAATTTTATTGGGATTTTTCGAAGTTTGTTTTGTCTCTTGGTGTTTTGATTTTAAATTTTCATTTGATGTATGTTCTCGCAATTTTTGTTCTGGTACTTTTTCCTTTTCTGATCTGATTTTTGGTCCTAGTTCCTGATGATTCCTGATTCCTGATTCCTGATGGTGGTCCTGCCTATGTATTTCTTCATTTTCTTTGTCATCTGATGATGAACTCAATTGGTCGTCAAAAGTTGAGTCTGTAACAATAGAAGAATAAAATTTCTTTAATAAGAATATCAAACGTTTTTACAGTTATTCATTATTGAGGTTTCTATTTTACATTAATCACATGTTTAAGTAATTATACCTAGTTTTTTTTTTAATGGTGTATTTTGACAATATTCTTCCAAAATTCCTCTTTTCTTTTTTCGACTCTCTTGAACTCGGAGTCTATTTTTTTCTTTCTCCTCTTTAACTACCTCTTCCGGCTTCAGTTTCTCCTTACAATAGTGGATTTTTTTCTTGACGACGTCATTATACTTTCTGAAGCTCATAACAACTCCATGTTCATGTTTCAGAAATCCTATAACAATGTTTATTAGATAATTAATGGAAAACATATATATTTTTATTTGACAGTTATTTATCGAAACTTACCCAAAATAGCATCCCTGACGGCTGGCCTTTTTTCATTCATTCTTGCTGCGGTTTCATATTGCAAAAGCTCTTCCGGAGTAACAATTTTCATCAGCAATTCTCTAACTAAAGTAGAAGGCCTACCATTAGCCTTACTCTCACTCGCATCAATGTCTTTTTGTGGCAAAAAGATTCCTGTATTTTTGTGTAATTCCATCTGTATTGACCATAATAATAATAATTGCTTTAATAATTAATTCACAATAAATTTCTTTAAGTTACCTCATTTTCCTTGTCAAGAGAGCATGGATCTTTCCTCCTCATAAGTTTCTTCATGGATTGAAGTATTCCATCAAATATTTGCATGAATTGTGGTGTAACTGGAAATTATAACAGAATTAGAATTGTTGCTTAAGTATTTAGCTGTCTAATATTTTGATACTTACTTTGGGACCTCCAACTTTCACAAACACAATCCAAGCAATTGGTACATGATGTATTTTCATTTTTATCCGACGAAGAGCATTTTTCTTTCTCATTTTTGAAACTGTTAGACGTGTTTTGACCCAATGCAGGAAAATTGAAAATTGATTTTTCCATTAGCTCCATGTTTTCCTGTTGAGCTACGGCCTTTAATTTTTTTGAATTTTTAATTTTTTTTTTCTCAGACATCACTGCTGCGGTAAATCCCTTTTTTAATACTCGACCAAAAACGTCAATATTTAGTGATTCCAGATAATATTTATCAGCTGAAACAAAATATCAAATTAAAGTTTATGTATTTAACATCATTTTATATCCTATAAAAGTTATATGTATTGAAGTTCCTTACATGTGGCATTTCATAAGAAACAATTATGGTATTTATAATTTTTCTCGATATTAGATATGAAAATAAAAAATATGCAATTTTTTAACAAATAACATAATAAAAAAAACCTAAGACAGCGCAAAAGTACTTAAGTACAAAAATACTTAAGTGCGCGCAACCATATCAATACGATATAAGTACGCAGTGATGAAATCATTGGACGCTTCTTTAAGGTTCTCTTGTGTTAGATAAAGATGTAAACACTTATTGTTCACTTACTTACAATCATAACAATTTTAGAAAAAAAGGGATGGGATCGGTTTTTCCCTTAACCCTTTCGCTACCAGAGCCTCAGGGGAAAAACCGCCACCACAGCTCAGACGTAATTATTTATTTAAATATTATACCAATTGTCATTTATTTTTGTGGTATGTATCTAAAAGGAAATGAACACCCGTCACAGATTTGTGACGCCGAGCTCAGGTAAAAAAATCGGATCGTCACATATATGTCACGCTGGTAGCGAAAGGGTTAAGAAGCAGGTATAGACGGAAGGTGCCACAGTTGAAAGATAGACAATATAATCAACATTTCGTCTTAATGAAACATATTCATTTATATAAAAATATAATAAATATGCAAAATAAAGTAGATACATTTCTAAACAATTTTTTATTAAAAGTAATAAATATTCATAAATTTTGGAAGGAAAATAATTTTTGATGAAGGAACTTCAATAAATATAGAGTATATTTGCTAGATATCAATGTTTTGGCGCTAATATTATTAGTTTTTAAAGATTGAAAAGTGTTATTAAATGAATTAGTTTTAAGAACATAAAAATGATACTTACATGAAATTTTTAATATTTCTGCTTCATAAATAGTTGTTATATTATTTTCATCAACCCACGGCAGATCGCCTTTCCAGCCAACTTTACTATAGTTCTTAATCACTTTATTGATGTCACTCACTTTAACATTTGATATTTCCTTTGTCTCTGGCCAGAATATTAATGCCCACAATTTTTTTTTCTTTTTTAACATTGAAATGCACTAGGTATAAGAAATTCGGAATATGTTCACAGGGCGATTGTTCACTGCTAACTGATAGAACTCGAGTTCTTTTCTGCCTGAAGGAGTTGCGCAGGTTAGAGAAACGCATTTGGGATTCGGGGAAAATGAGTAAACAACACGGGGCTGTTTTCCCCGTTGCACGTTCGCAATTCTTTGTTTCAAACTTCGGGAATGTAAACTTGGCGCATCGCCTAATGAGATGCGCAGCCGTTTTTCAGGGTTCGGACTAGTTTTTGATGTAATGGGTTTTTTTAAGACAACTAATGCAGTGTAACCAAAAAGGATTCTCAATATTCTGAATCTTAGCTTCGAAAGAACGAGAAGTACTACTTCATTCCTTCAGCAATGACATTATCTAAAAAAATTTTAACGGCATTAGTGAATTAAAAAGTGGTGTTTATTTTACTAGTTACAATAAAAATGCCAAAAATTAACCCATCTAGTGATCTAAGTGATTATAGTCGGAGTAGACGATCAGAATTATTAAGAAGATTGAAAAATCAGCGACCACTTATACAAAACAGGTGAGATTAATGAAATCTGTAGCAAAATCCATTTCATACAGTCATTAACATTGCATTAAAAATTTTGTAATTATAGGAATACACCTTCAGGTTCAAAAAAACCAAGATATCAGGGTACTGATGCAGAATTATTGGCGTTACCAAGTAAGTTATTTTTTTTCTCTCAATTATCATTATTATTACCATCACTGCACGTGACTATGAATAATGAATAGCTTTTTATTTATACGATGGGATTATTTATATAACAATAGCAAGGGCGTTCATCAGGATTAAAAATAATTTAGAAATAATTTCGATAACCGATATACCATCTCATCTTTAAAAAATGATTTTTCCGAATTTGTTATTCTATATCGAGTTTCATAGAAGTCATATAATTCAAATTTTTAAATACAATTCTATAAATTTTATGATAATGCAATATATTTATCAGGGTGTGGGTACCACTTGGAATATTGTGATTATTTTATGCATCTACTGATTTTTTACTGAAAAAGAAAAGAATAGGAATCTACGACTTTTAATTAAAAGTCAATCAGTTAGCTGATTTTATTTCAAACAAAAATTGTGTATTTTTATTTTTGATAATGCATTTGTTATACTTTTTTATTTCCCCAAATATATTATATTTATTTCAATAACCTTGAATTGCAGACCAACTCGAACAGAATTGTGAGATTCCCCAGAATACACATCATGAAGTTGAAGGAGACATTACTCTTAATAAAGATATATCAATGAATCATATAGGAATATTTGAAAACGTGATAATTGCACAGCAAAATAGACATGAAGAACTTCAATCATCGGAAGCAGAAGAAGGTAGTGATCGAGATCGACACAGACATGATGATAATGACGATAATAGTGATGAAGATAATGACGATGATGACAACGATAATAGTGATGAAGACGAGGATGATCATCCTGATGACGACAATAATAATGATGAAGACGAAAGTGAAGAAGAAGAGGAAGGTGAATCAACAAGTCAAGACGAATCAGAAGATGAAGAAAATGAAACTTCTGATGAAGAAGAGACAAATGTCAATGACGATGCAAATACTCCCTTATATGCTGGAGCCCCTATAACTTTATCAGAAAGTATGATAAGTATTCTTACATATGTCATGGCACACAACCTTACTGGCGCTGCTTTTGCTGATCTCCTAGAATTAATTTCAATCCATTTACCATCTGATTCAACACATAAAAGAACAATTTTTAGATTTATGAATTTTTTTAAAAATAATGCAGTACCTCTTAAAAAACATTATTATTGTGGTGATTGTATGAGAAGCTTACAATCTAGAATATCTACATGTGATTGTGTTCATCAAGAAAATAATAATGGGCACGAAAAATCTTACTTTATAGAAATTCCGGTAGCTAATCAATTGCAAGAATTGCTTCTACAACCTGGTTTCGTTGATAATTTATCATATCGCCTTAATCGCATAAAAGAAAATGATGCATTTATTGAGGATATATTTGACGGTAAATTATATAAATTGCACAAGAACAACAATAATCCTGACGACAACGAATTTAATCTTTCCTTCATGTGGTATACAGACGGTGCACCAATATTTAAATCACGGTGTTATAGTGTTTGGCCATTTTATTTAATAATTAATGAACTGCCGTATGACAAACGAATAATGAAAGAAAATATGATTCTAGCTGGACTTTGGTTTGGTCCTTCAGAGCCTATGGTAACTTTTTTTTTAACTCCCTTATATCATCAAATGGCTGAATTTGAAGTTGGAATACCAATGAAAATTAATAATTTACGTAATTCACAAATTGTAAAAGCATGGATTCTTTGTGGTACTTGCGATACACCAGCTAGAGGAAAATTTTTGAACCACAAACAATTTAATGGTGAATATGGTTGCCCACGGTGCAAATGTAAAGGTGATGCCGTAAGTGAAGAAGGTGTGTATGGGAGAACACATATTTATCCATTTGAAGAGAATCTTGTATTAAAAAAAAAACAAGATTATGACGACCTTGGTTTATTAGCCTATCAAACAAAAGAACCACAGTATGGAATAAAAGGTCCGTGTATGTTAAATTGTATGATGTTAGATGTAGCACGTGGTACCGCAATTGATGTTATGCATTGCGTGTACCTTGGTGTAATTCAAGTTTTGGCAAAATTATGGATTGGAAACGAATTCAGATATCGACCATGGTCACTTTATAATTATCGTGAAATAATAGATCAACGTTTGATGAAAATAAAGCCTCCTGGCTTTATTAAAAGGATGCCACGATCATTAATAAAACACTTAAACCACTGGAAAGCTAGCGAGTGGAAAAATTTCTTTCTTTTTTATTCATTGCCTGTAGTTGACGGTTTAATGGAAGAAAAATATTTAAAACATTACATGCAATTGCTTTATGGTATTTATATTTTGAATGGAAAATCAATCTCAATAGAATCTATCAATAATAGTAGAAATTTGTTGACTGAATTTGTATCAAACTTTGAGTATTTGTATGACAAAAGATTTTTGACATTTAATATACATTCATTACAACATTTGCCTGATCTTGTTGAGGATCTAGGCCCACTTTGGGTGACCTCATGCTTTCCATTCGAAGATTTGCTTGGAAAAATGAAAAACTGTGTTCACGGTACTCGCTATGTAGGAATACAAATATATAACAACTTAATGAGAAGTGTAATATTAACGAGTAAAATTAATAATTTACGACAAGACACTGAAGTAACAAAATTTTGTAAAAAATTAAGAAACATTGGCAAAAGAATTAGTTCTCTTCGCCGAGTAAGTGGAAATATGTATGCCTTAGGAAAACTAATGTATTTAAAAAATATACCTCAAGAACTTCAAGTTGTACTTCATAGCATTACGAGTATGGAAAATATACTTCGTTTAAACATTATAAAATTTTTTAGATTGAAAACGACAAAACAAACAATATATGCACTTGATTATAGAAGAAAGACATCTTTTGCATCCTATTGTGTTCAATTTTCAACAACAGAAGGTATGAAAGTAGGATTTGTGAAATTCTTTATCAAAACATGTATTTGTCCTACCAAAAATTGTGATTTTGAATGCAATGGATCAAAGTTTTTTGCATTTTTAAAAGAAGTGAAGATTGAGAATCCCTTTAAAACCGAATTCAAGGGAAAAATTACAGATCCAGTAACTAATGAAGTGAATCATATCGAAAAAGAAATTATACTTTCCTATTTATATAGAAAAATTGAAGATAATTCACCAAACTTTCTTATCGATGTAAATGCGATAGTCTGCTTATGTTATTTAATAAGAATTGGTGACAAAGTTTATATTGCAAAACCAGATAATAACATTGAATATAGCGAATAATAAAGAGTTGAATAAGGATTCATATGTTAATATATTAATATATACTACCATGTTATATTTTTGTATGTTTTTATAAAAATGAAGTAAATAAATTGCACTAATAACCACATATTAAGTATATTGTTTATGTTATTTACCTTAAATAAACTATTTTAAAGATAGATACTTGATTTAAAAAATTTATAATAATAATAATACATGATAATTTGCATGTTAACAATATTGATCAGTGTGTTTACATTTATGTTAGCAAAATTCAGTCATAGAATTGAATCAAATACGATAAATAATTATTTTTTCAAATTGTGTTCAACCGCTGTACGCCCGTATGTACGGCCGACGATTATTTTGTAATGTGTGGCCTAAGTACGACCCATGTAAGGCCCAAACCATGCATAAATTGGATTTTTCATTCTAAATAGGCCCTTGTACGGCCTATGTACAGCCTTTCGGGCTTTTTCATACTTGTACAGACCGCGTACGGCCCTAAAAAATCTGAAAGGACCACGTTCAACCCCTGTTCAGCCCATGTTCATTTTTACTCGGGTACTCTTTCGTAATCAAATTATTAGCTTTATTTAATGTTTAGGTACGAAAGTTTAAACTTAGGCTGTTAGATATTCCTTAGTCTCCTTATAACCCCGGTAGGGATCAACTAATTCAAATTCGAAGTTGATTTTCCTAATATCGTGTGCATCAATTGTCGGGCAAACGGGAGCTCGGGCAATTTCCCGGGATAGGAGCACAAAGTCTAATGTGCAGGAGTCGTGCCATTGAATTGATTCGATTAGGGCGAAGTGTTGAGCGCAAGTTATTCTAAGGTCGGAAGCATTTGAGGTGTAAATGTTTGCGAACCCTCGGCAGCGGCGGTGCAGCGTGAAGGCGGCAATGTGTTTTGTGTTTGCTGCCTGTTTCCACTTGGCCGGGCTGTTTGGCTTCCAATCATCTTCGGCGCTCGTCACCTGCAAGCGGCTCCGACACGCTGCAAACAAAACTTAATGAGTCTCCCCGCCCGCCCGGCAGAGGGCGTCAATGGTGCCGGCAAACAAAGCGTTTTCCTTAATTGAGGTAAGTGGAATATCAAACGGACTCTAATGACCCAATTAGCCGCCTTGGGATAAGTCGGGTTTCTCCAGTGGGGTCAGCACAACCCGGCAGAGTTTACGCAACACTTCAACGGGCGATCCCGACATAAAAGCGTCAATCAGCCCGACTGGGGGGATAACCTCGAGGACATCCGTCAAGGGTTTTGCAAACGGAGCATTTTGGAGTATACACAAAAAGGGATAACATTTGACAAAATTTATGTCGACTTGAAGCAAAAATTCCCTGAAAAATCAAATTAGAGAGACTTCTGGGACACGGGAAGTGTTTTTCTTGGGAAGTGCTACCAGCTTCCCCTTTTTGACTGATGTCCCGCAGCTCCCTTTTCGGGCTCGCTCGCATCCCTTAAAAACGATAAGCTGAAATTGACAGAGAAATTGAGTGGTGTTTTCTGTTTGCATTTCAAAGTGAAATGTAATGGAAAGCAGTCGCCTCGCAAAAACAAATTCGAGCTTAGGGCTCTGACAAATATGAGCAGTGATAGAATAAAGGACCATCAAACGTTTCCTTTCGGTTTCTGCAAGAGACATCTCCTGACAATATTGTTTCACTTTGAGACAATTGTGTGAGTTGAATAGTGTTCCTTTTACAAGTACCTCGCCAATCACTCTACCGAATTAGGAATGAACTACACTTGCATAATCTATGTTGGTTACATATAACCAATGAACATCAAAACCTTCAGTACATAACAATAAATAATTAACATGTATATAATTATACTCAATAAAAAGGAGCAATCATTACTACTAAGAATAACAAAACGAATAGGCCAAAAAAAAATGAATTTTAATATTTACTAATATACAGTAGGTAGAAAACATAGAGATCGCAATAATGTACATACATATTTATAAAAACTGACAGTTTTCAAAATTTATAAAAATACTTATTACCATTTCTACATACCTATTTTTAACCAGCATTTTTATTTTCCATTAAAATTTTCCTTTCAATAAAATTTAATAATTATTCTAACATGTACATACTATATACATAGGTACATACAAATATGTAATAAACTCTTCTGAGACATTTTTCTAAAAACTTAAAATTTGAATTATGTAGCTATTTAGCATCTTAAAAGTTCTTTGTGGTTTAATATTGTCCAAACTCATCCCATTGAAAAAAACGCGACTTTTATGTGGTTGAAACTGCTAATCTGTTTCTGACTCTGTTTTGCTAAGAAACCATAAAACTCTTTGAACTTCGCAAAGTAAATAGTGCTCAAGAAGCAGTTAATGACCCTACAGTTTAGTCGAGGTCAAGATCAAGTCTGTAATTCTCGAGAAAATTGCGAAGTCGATTCTATGAAGTTTTATACATTTCTGTAAGAGAGGATTCTTCCACTTTCTAATCATGAAATAAACAGTCCGATTTCTTTCTAAAAAAATGAAATTGAGAGTTTGCCAGGAGCTTTAATAATTTTTTATTCTTTTATCTACAAAGTGGTGTATTAGTTTTTATATGATTTCTTCTTTTGTTGTTTTGCACCCAATAGTCAACTTTTATCCAGTGGAATCTCCTAGCTATCATATCATATATGCGAAAGTAAGATTCAAATATAAATAAAAATAATTATTAATGAGTAAATAACGTATATGAGCTCATTTTAAAGTGCATTAATAAATTGAGTAAAAATGGTTTAGTGATGGTATAGCTATAGGCAAACTAGAACTAGATCTAGTTTGCCTATGCTACAGTTAAGCTGCAGTTCTCTTCGTTTTTAGGTGGATTTAAAAGCGGTCGAAGATGCAGCCATTTTGGCTTCTAATCGAGTTCCATTCAAATTTTTCAAAATCAGTAAAAAAAACGTGTAGCCATACCGCTGTCTAAAATCCATACAGCCACCGTACCGCCGAGATTCGAGATATGGTCGTTGCTTTATTTGAGCTTTGGTATTTTTTAGTAAGATTCTTATATACAAATGCCCAAATCGTTTTAGGTTGTTTACCAAAATGTTTACTTGCTTTGGCGAAAAACTACATACATATGTTTCCATAAGCTTCCCTTCATTTTTTTTGTTGATATTTTACATTACCTAAAACTTAAAAGACCAATACTCCACTAAAAATATGGGATTTTCGAAACGATTTTGTAACAATTTTAAACATAAATTTATCTCCTGTGCATTTGTGCAGATAAACTTTTTAAATTCATTCAGATAGAAGGGTTTAATGATTAAGTAATATTAATATTTAGAAAATATATTTTATCAAAATTTTACAATAATTATTGTAAACATTTGAAAAATATTGGATTAGGAACTACACATATTAAAGACATCATGTAATTTTAAAGATCTAAGATCATGTTAACGCTATATTTAAAATAATTTTTCTATTTTTGTTTTGGTGATACAGTACTAAAACAAAACTGCGGTCTAGTAACAAAAGATATTATTTAAAAGAAGAAAAAGAAAATATTTAGCGCCAGACTCGGGCAAAATGATTACAGAGGCTTTTTGAAAATATCCATCGCGAAAGCTACCCGGATATGTGTTCATGTGAATGTGTGCGTTGTTGTATTTGCTCCCAAGATCTCATCATTAGTGTTGCATGACCTTTCATTCTTCTGTTTTAAAACATTTTTCTTCGAAAACTCTACCACAGTTTCCGGAAAAGTGGGTTTTTAGGATAGAGCCCGCCAGATTGCTTGATAATTGTAAGCAGTTCATCAGCGCCAATTAAGCTGAACAAGATTTTGGAAGCCTCCCAAGACTCGTAATTTGTGAAATTGTTTTAAAGCAATAATCGTTAGTTTTGCAGCGCTGAATCACTTAATTCGGAGGTCTATTTTGGCGGCAAAACCGTTAAGACAAACAAGAAACATTTCCCTCGAAAATTGCTGAAAATTAGGAACACGATGCCAGAAGGCAATTTATATGATTTCGCGGGGTCTGACAAACATAAATCTTTCGCTCCAGAGGCTGAGAAAATCGGAGGCGGGGAGGGGCAAAATTCGTGGTAATCTTCCTCAAAGTCAGGGCAACATTTCTGCTTCGACGGCTCTTGATATTCAGAAGAGCAGGCGGCAGCTGCTGGGATTGCGCAAGTGCGAGATATGATTCATGACACCGTCACTTCTGGCCGCGACTAAAGTCGCGTACGCATCTAGAATGCGAATTAGACTCATTTCGAGAATCTCAAAGCGATCTAAGCCGACACGCACTGGCAGGTTCTTCTGGGGAATTGCACGGCCGACGGGGCCACTGTCAGTCTTCGAGCTGTAAATCCTGCGTTCTTTGGAGCCGTCGACCGACCTTGTCGTCTCAAAATGGTCGTGGTCAGTTGAAATGTAAGAAACTGTTGCGTAATTACCACTTACCGGACAGAACCCCGCACCCCCGAATCTTCTGGGAAAAGCCGGACCCCAGATGGACCCCGTCCAGAAATGATCGATGCGAACGGAGGCTGGCGGGACTGGCGTTTGAAATTGCAGCGAGTCGTGAGGTGAAACAGGTGCAACCGGTGAGGTAAACAGTACTTAGCTGGATATTAATTACACGGCGCAGTGATTGAAAGGTATGCACAGCCTCTCCCAATTCTGGACCACTAGAATCACCCGCGAACGCCGTCTTAATAGTAAATTTGATGCTATCGAAAACTGATCGCCAACCGGATAGATCTACTGCCAACGATGCTAAATCCAAGATTTACGAATACACATCCACCTGTAAATGACGAGTGTTAAAAGACACGATACTTCCTCAGGAAATGTGGTTTTCACAGAAAACGCTTTATAAAAGGTGAGCTGAAAAAATGGTCCAATGTTGATTCATGATTCATTGGCTGATTACACAACCTCTGAAACTTTTATATTTATAGATGAGATGACATCATAAAATAAACAATGGTTAAGTTGTGCACTCTAAAAAACAATCGAGTAATGTTATACCTACCGTTAAATGGCGATACAAAATTGTCAGTGCTTAATGTTGCATAATATGTAGCAGCATAATAATAAAATTGCTATATATAAGAGTTCCTATAAAAATAGGTACTACGTAATTCAAAAGAATATAAGTACCTACGCAGCAAAAGACTAAAAATGTATAGGGTCAAGGTAAAGTTATAATATTTCTAATTCCATATTTACATACATATATTAAGCGCAGTGATTTTGATACTCCTCGCTAAAAGTTGCAGCACAAGCAAACATATCTAAATGCTTGTATGCACGCTTGGAACGTGTCCAAACATTTTTGATATCTCAAGCCTGCAACTATAAGTATCGTTCTTCCAATAGGTCTGGATTTCCCCAAAATACGCCCGCAACAGGCCCCAATTTACATAAAACGTGTCTGCTCCGAATGGTTATAAAAACACGCATATTTAATTTGATCTCATTTCTCTTTAAAAATGTTAAGTGCCTGATTCAAACCAGTTTATTTTTTCCAGGGAGTTCGAAATATTTCATACACATTAAGATTAAATGTTAATTAATTAAATTATAAAATGTACTCGTTTAGCTCTGAAGATATAAACATTGAACTATATTTTCATTGACTTATGATCGTAAAAGGACATACCTTTAACTAAGAAAATTAAAATTCATCCGAAAAATAATTATGTATAGTATGAATGACTTTTTTACAATACCTGCATTTAATATCCAATTGGACATCAATAAAATAACATTATGCTTGGTAATTTTCGTACCATGAATGTTGTTAGCAGTATACGATTTAAACTAGAGTTATATCGAATATTGTTTCAATATTATAAAATGGCACTATACACTGTCAATATAAATAAAATCATGCATACATATTTACAACTTTTTGTATTTTTCCAACTTTTTTAGATGATAAATGTATTTACTGAATATAATGTAAAAAATGTATGGAATTATATTACACTTTTTTATTATTTTTAGAGATGTAACTAATTAAACAAGGACATATGATAGTTGCTCGTAAAACTCTTGTCGTAAATTTAAGCGAGTCTCCAATGTTTTTAGGGTTGTAGCTATTTTATCCTCAATCTGAGGCTGCATAGTTTTTATTGCTAATTTTGCAGTTACATTCATGCTTTATTTATTTTTATCTTATGTAGTGCCTTGTACTAATTGACCATAAAAGTCACTCACACTTGTCTTAAAGTTTTGTTGCTTAAGTTGCTAATTATTTCTTCCCTTCAAATATTTTTATGGATGTAGAATTTTCTGTACCTAGACTAAATTCTGTTAGCTCTCATAAATTAAACATCCCCTTCAACTCCGCAGTCCGTTGTAAATATTTAGACGATTTAATGAAGTTAGTACACCATCTTTAAGACATAACCTGTAACATTTCCTCTTACACTTCAGTATTACCTACATTGCCCTTTTTTATCGCGTTTCTTAATTAATAAAATAAACTCAAAAATTAGTAGTTAGCAGTAAAACTAAAACCATTTTCCAAGATTGCTATTAACTATTTAGAGTTGTTTAATTTTACACTTAATAGGTATGTATATAAAATTTAAAAATGTTGGTAAGTTAAGGTATTCATATATTTTGGTCAAAATATTTTATCTCAAAGTGGATCATGGGAGAAGCACTCAATAAGAATTATTTTGGGTTTTCTGTGATATTCAATTTTCGAGTTATGGAGTATGGAGACTGTAAAATGCAATTATTCGTACTTTCATTGCTAGTATCAAGTTAAGAGTCATATCGTTATTTCATTATGTAAATAAAATATAGAATTTAATTTGATGGTTAATTGAAACTGTCAAAAAATTATTAATATTATTTTCTCTATACTTATACCTATGTATACCTTATATATACATATTAATGTTTTAAGCTACATAGGTAAATATTCCCGCGTTCGTGTATTAAAATTGTTTTATAAATAAATAAATTCAGTAGGTAATTCACTAAAATCCCTACATAAAGTCTGCGGCTCGCAAATTACTTAGTTTTTCTCGCACAAATAAACAACCTTAGTTGGGCGACCTCATTGCAAGTTATGCAGACATGTACCTTCCGCCATTATGTAATTAAGACCATAAAATTATGAGGAATTTATCACACGCAATAAACTTGACCTGCATAAGCCCGAGGATGCGAAGACTTGATGGTGCACATTTTTATGCTGCTTTAAGCCAAAGCCCGTGCAGCATATCTGTCGCGGAAAGCGCGAAAAATTTATAACACGAGCTGCCCTTAATAAACGACATTCATTTCACGCTCGTCTGTCCCAAATTTCCATCCAAATGACAACCTCCCGGCTGCAGTAATTAAATTTCATGAGCGGACAGTAGTTACACCGGCGATGTGTAACTGGTCCACCGCAGGAATCGTACCCTATGTCTACTGTGGCTGGAGGCGAAGGTGTCATTAGACAAGCGGCCATTTGTCTAGGGCGCCCTGGGTATTTGTGGGGTTGTTGTGTTTCTCGCAATTTATCAAGATTAGGCATGCAATGCCCCATGCAAATATACCCGCCTAATTTACAATTTGAAAATTTACTTAAGTTTGGCTAGACATGAAAAATCGAGCATTGTGAGAGAGCATAATGTGGGTAAACAGAAAATATAGTACCTATAACTCTGAACGGTCTATAATTTTTACTTCTGAACTCTATGCACCAACTCCATAGTTGCTTTTTTATCAGATGTATGTTCACACATACTTACGAGTATGCCTTTAAGGAAATTGTGACAGCTCTTTTGAAGGTACACATACAAATGTACATAAGACAAAGTATAGTTGATTTTCTTAAGAAGCAAATCCTACACTATCAATTGTTGTATTTCCCAATAATTTTGTAAACAAATTCAAAAAACGGAAAAACAAATATTTAATAATATAACTTTTTAAAAAGGGTATACTTTCATTGATAATACTCATATTTTAAATAGTTTTAGTTCTTTATAATTAAGTAGAAATATTATATAATATAAAAATAAAAACCGACAGAGCAATTGAAAAGATATATTATAAATATTAGGTATCAAAATAACATAAACAATGGTCAAATTGTTCTGATTGGTTAAAGGTTTTGTAATAAGCTAATCTGTATCTAGATACACAGGTATACACGCATACTTACATATTTATATTTATTTGGTTTTACAATTTTTAATATTAAGAATTTGAGGTATTTAGATATTTCGTATAATAAACTTATAATAATAAATCAAAATAAATTACTCATAAGCAATAAATAATTCGAATGTCGGTTGGTATGACTTCCACATTTGTAATTAATAAACTTTAAAAATAATATCGACGGCAATAAAACTCATGGTCAAATAGCTGAAATGCTTGAAATTCTCCGCCAAGTCCGCGAAAAAGCAAATTTCGCATGGGTATCTTGTCGATCGTGCCCTGGCCATAAACGCGAAAAATTAATCATTATTTTGACGGATCTGCACCTGCCGGCGACGTACCTACCTGTCGGACAGTTCGGGTCGCACCAAGTGATCGCGTCCCCTCAACGGCGCGGATATCTCTTTTCATCTTATTTATCAATGATCTCCGAAAAGTCCGGCAACGTCCATTTATCAAACTGCGACTTCTGGACCAAAGGCCGCGCAAACCTTGTAATTTCGCTGATCGGCGATCCGTGGATCGAATCCAAGAGCGACTATCGGCCAGCGAAATCGCGAGATTTGTCTCGAAGTGCAGTCGCCGCGAAATTTCGCCTTTGAGATTTTAAAAATACGAAAACCGCGCAAGAAGGCTTTTGAGAAAAGTAAGAAAAAATAAGTAAATAAATTAGTTGCCCGAACGGGCGTGGTTGGGTCGTCGATTTGTCGTAGGCCCAGGTCTGGTTAAAGTCGCCCGAGAGTGGGACAGATGGCGCTGTGTGGGAGGTGGAAGCTGAGACGCGGTGGTCGCTACCTTCGGATCGCAGCCAGCAACGAGCTCCGCAAATTCCGAAAGAGTAAACAAAACGTTCTGCTGACTGATTGCCTGTGGAATGCGCGCAGGTAAGCGAACAGTCTGTTTCAAGAAAATTGGCTGCCGCCGCCGATTTCAATTTGCAGAGGTTTTCCTACTTAAACTCCGCTTGTTTCACCTTTAAGCGGAATTTCTGGGGAATTACAGAAATTCGAAGTTCCGGACAACTTTTTTACAATTTTATGTTGTTTCCAACCTCGACCACCGGAAGCTGCTTCTTGCCTGTAATGCGAGCATTTTTTCTTTTCAGAATTTCTATGGTCAAATAGAGAGAGAGAGAGTTCTTTCTCAATTCGAGTGCTAAAACTCGAATTGAGAAAGAACTCTCTCGTTATTTGACCATAAAAATTCTGAAAAGAAAAAAAATCGTTTTAAATACGCGTACTATAAAACATTTAACAGATTACGTAAAAATAAAAATAAGAACCAAAAGGACAAATTTAACATTTTATAAAAATATTTTCAACAAACTTTAAACGCATTTTGTTTTTATTGCACAATGAAATTTTATTAGCAAAATATCCTTTGCCTGATTGTTTTCCTTAAAAACTAAATTTTTTCGGAACATTCAATCTATTTATCTAATATGCATGTTTTTAGCATGATGAGAGTTTCTTCCCCCTATAAAATATAAATTATTCCTTAAATCACCACATTAAGTACGTATCTATGTACTTTTAACAATAGAAATCGTAATTGTTTTAAGTTTATAGTAATTATTATAATTATATAATATGAATAGTTTTAAAGTCTTCAAGGATACACAGCCGACTGATTTACTTATAATTTTATTTTTTTAAACTTAAATTGTTTTGCTAAATCAAAGCTAATTTAGCTAAATTTGATGAAAAGTAACACTAAGTGGCAAATGAAATGTTTTGTTTTAAAACATTGATCAATTAAATAGTTATTTTCTTTTTATACTCGGAGTCTTAATAGCGTAAATTGCTTACTTACTTACTATTCTTAAGTTTTAAAAAGGTAGCGCTAGAAATAAATGTTGCTAAGCTTTTTTTTAAAATTATTTTATGCCTACTGCTGTTTTGAAATAGACTTTTAATTTTCATTCTTGTCTTTGACTCAATGCATTGTTGTAATTGTGCAACACAGCAAATTTAAAGTTGAACTCAGCATTATGTTGTATTGCATTAGTAAATAAGGCTACACGAAAATATGTAGTTTTCGTATCAAAAAATAGAAACATAACATGTTAAACCATTTGATGCTAAATGCGTTGTAGGTACTGCATGAGCGGTATCCGTATAAGCTATTATATGCTGCGTGGAATTGAGTTGAATCCCTATATGAGTAAATTGCAATTATAGAATATGTAGTAACCATTCTTGGCACTAAATATTCTATACTGAGGTAGCAAAACTGCCAGTCTGCTTCTGGCTTCGCAGTATGAGGTGAAAAACTACATACATATATATTATTCCAATTCTGACTCATGGAATAGAAGGATCTATGCTATAAATTTAATGACGGTTTTATCTACTCAAATCAGGAATTTTGAAATTTTGTACTTTATAAAGGTCAATCAGGAGTCGACCAGGGGCCTTAATAGTTTTATTTCCTTTTATCTGAAAAGTGGTTTAATACATTTTACATACATCTATTCTGGATTGCAATCCCCACGGACTAGGAATGATCCCCACTATCATCGAGCATCAATTTCCCAACTAATGGTTTTTCATGCATCAACCGCGAGCCCAGCATATTGATTCAAAATTTCTCCTCAGTCGAATTCGGGAGGTTGCGTTGGGGCGTTATTTTTCGGGTGGACTGGGGCATTTTGTTCACCGCCCCAAAGGAGTCCTGAATGTGAGTCCAGGACCTGCGGCGCTTGAAAATGATACTGATATCAGATAAAGCAGCACAATGAGGGAGCACATGTGTCAAAGCCTGCAGGACGAAGGAGTGGTGCAATGCGGAACATCCCCTGGTGTCCTGGGCGTACGGCGATAACCTCTTTGTCATGATCCAATATTTTAACGTCTTTATCTAGGATCATATTTTGTCGCTGAGAAAAATATTGGAAATTTGTAGATTCACGGCTCTGCACGAATAGGTGGAGGCCTTCGGGTGGCACCTTCATTTCCTTCTCTTTTAAAAAGGATCGGAATTTTCCTTAGTTTTCCGGTAGTCGTGGAATATTTTCCTTGGGATTTTAAAATTGAGACAGTAAGCTATTTTTCAACATGCATTAGAAGGAAAAAAATAGGAGAGATAAAACTGGCACTAATATTGAACTTTGCTATAATCTAAATTTGCATAACAAATGAGATTTCAGTTCACACTGTATGTAGCAGCTATATAGCATACATAGAGACAAAAATGAGTGGTTTCTACAACAATTTTCTTCAGTAAAATCTGTAATAGTTGCAATAATTATGATTTCATTAATATTTACTTTAAAATGATAAAACTAAATTTTTGTTAACAAACTTCAGAATAGTTTATGGCGTTTTAATACATATAAATAGTAAAGTAAAAAGTAGTACATAAATATTACTAACGTTTTTAGTGTTAAGGTTACGTTAGCTATTTAAATGTATTTATTAAGTTAAAATAACTCCTATATAGACGTCAATATAATAGCAGAACATTTTTGTTCTTATACTTTTTTTAGACGCAACTAAACAAAAAAGTTTTTATAAAGAATATATCGTTTTTAGTACTTCAATGTTTCAATATTTACTTCAATAGTAATTATTCTTTTTTAAAAGCTTTTATTTAGCTGACTTCATTCCCAGTCTGCTTGGAGTCCTGCAAGTCAATATTGAAACATTTAGTCTTCTCAAATAGGATAAAATTTTGCACACGTACATAAGTCCCGGGACAATGCAATATAGTTTATGTTATTTATGTTATTGTATTAACTCCCATTTTTGCTATCTTTGAAATTGGAATGAAATGCTAAATGAGCCGTTTATTTTGAAAGTGCCCTAATTCTATTTTCCAAAAAAATTAACTAGCTATTTAAATAATTACAATCTTACGTTTTTTGTACATTTTGCAGCAAATTGTATAATACAAAATGTGTTTAAAATCATTAAGCTTTTTTTATAACAAATATTAGGTGATTAATAAAATGACAAATTATTTATTTTGAAAACGAAAACTCTTAAATATCTCGATTTTAACATACATAAGTGGAATTAGGCCACTTTCAAAATAAAAAGCTCAAATATTTATTTAACTTTTTTAATTATACTTTCTGCTATAAGCAGCATTTCATGCTTATTTTCCCTATAATTGCAATAAAATATAAATTAGCGTAGAACGCGTTTCCCAAGGTTCCACTGATCAGTCATATTTTATAAATGCAGAGGTAACGTAACCACTCCCAACTGCAAGATAAATCTTAATTGGTTTCTCGTAAGTTGAAATTGAACGTTGCAAAAATCCAGTGAATACCTCAACAATGGCATAATTACGCTCAAGGAATTTGTAGGTGTAGCCATTTCCTTGACACTGTGCTAAATATGAAACATCAAGCGGACTAGAGGTGGCTGCACACGCCTATAAATCATCGCAATTTAGCGGTCCACTTCTTCCGCGAAAATAGTTGCACATGTGGGTGAAAATCAGAAGCATATTTTGCAATGAAAACCACATGGCAGTGATGCGATCGGTTCCGTCGTAAAGTCATCAATCACCAGCTTCACTTCGCGCCGTCCTTGGGTCAGCAATTACAAGGTGCGAAGGAACTTCAAGCAAGACATAATGTGCTTTGAGAAAAACTTGCTGCGCTTTAATTTTGGACATTATAGATGTTTATTAGGGCTAAGCAGATTAAAGGTCCAAAAATATAATGTTTTATTATTTTCAATGAAAATTAAATTGCTCTTGGTATACCCCGGCCATGAGCAAAGATTATTTGTTAAAGTCGCTCATTTTTATTATCACGCGACTCTTATGAGTCAAATTCATTGATTTTTTGATACAATTAATGCTGTAGTTTTTGCTCAATTAAATTTTCTATTATGTAGCTTTCAAAGAAGCTTATAAAATAATACCACTGTCACCTTGGTTTTTAGTTTATTATAATTTCTATAAATATCAATAATAGTTACATATTTTCATTCAAAAATATTCAAGATACTGTGAAATTAAGATTCGTTTAGAGTTTATAGATATATTGTTTGCCGCATTAGGTTTAAATACAGCCATTACTTGGAATTAAGGTTCAACTTTTTGAATCAAGTAAAGATCTTAAAAAACAAAAATACTATGAATAATAATGAAGTGCAATAATTCAGGAATTAAATATGTAGCTGCTAATAAAACAAGATATGTCGTGGGATAACTTCATTTCGTTGCCCCAAATAAAATAATATTGTGCTTGCATTCTTTACCAATATATACATACATGTGTAGTAATAATTGTAAAATTTATCGTTGGGTTTTGTGGTAAATTATTTTTTCCGCACCAAATTTATTTCCTTTTTCGCAAATTACTCGCTTATACTTAATAATAATAAATAGGTGAATGAAATTTTAAGCTATCGGGTTCGGAAATTTTGTCAGTTTACTTCTCGCTGAGTGGTATAAAAGCATACAAATTAAAAAATTAAATACATATATGAAACTGAGTAAAAATATTTTGTTTAGCAGACAGTGAAGTTTTCATTCACTTCCGCGAGCATGTTAAAGAACAGATAACGAAAATACTTGTTAGTACCTTCTTAGCGACATTCGACCTAGTGAATAGAAACGTAACATATTTTGTACGGCGACGTTCGAGCACAAAGGATTAATTCTAGTACTAATTTGGGACTTTTTATTGTGTGGTATATAAATACTAAATTAAATTCAATTAAAATCTCTTTTACTTAATAGGCTAGGCTTAATAACTATATTTGTATATAGCATATTTCGTGATAGTCCGACATCTAGATAAGTTCGTTAGGCAATGAAAGTCATACATAAATTTCTTTCAAATTGCATTTTGTTTTTAGAGTGCTATGCGAAAATATGTATCTTTAATTAAACCTTTGATTAAACGAACCTTTGTTTACTTCTTAACCAGTTAACTGTTTCGACCTTGTTGGAAAATGTGTCCCCTATGTGTGTCGTACAAATTAACCAGTTCACTTTCGACGAATATATTCGTCATGACACAAAATTTCACAATTTTTATGACGAATATATTCGTCATAAAAAATTAACTGGTTGAATCGACTTTCCTATCTTAAAACTCCTTTATTAAATGGTATTGCAGCGAATTAATTACATCTATTAAATCAGTTGGCGTCCAAAATTTTTATTACCCAATTATAGTGGAAATTGGTTCGCCTAATAAAGGTGTCGAAGTCGGTTAACGACACGAACTGGAGTACGTGCAATTAGGAAAGTTTCCCGGTCCGGGACAAGCCCACCAGTTGCCGGGCCTGGCGCCCGCGTATCCTGCGGAGCGCTAATAGGCCATAAAGTCGACGTCTAATTGGGAACACTCTCCGCGCCCAATTTCCACCCGGTTCGCCCGAATCGTCTGTTTGTTATTTTTGTCATAAAGCGTTCGGGGAAATTCTATTCCTGGACACTTCCGTCTGCTGAAAGGCGTCTTGCGGAGAGCGGCACCCGCCCCCGTCCGCTGAATGCATGTGCAATTGCACGTCAGTGGGGAACTTGATCTTGAATTTCATCCCGTCGTGATTCGGTCCATTCATGAATATTTCGTCTGAAAGGAAGCTGCAACTGCAGCCGGGTGCAGCGCCCATTCAACCGTGCCGCAGAGCAGCCCCTGGCTGTTTATTTGTGTCGGCAAAATCGAAAAAGCGTCACAAAATTTCACTGCTCTGGGGCAGGGACAGAATATGAAATCACCCGCAGTGTGATGGGGCGGGTTTTTGTGAAAAACTGCGCGGAAACAAACCTTTGACGGGGACGTTGGGGTGTAAATTGGATTTTGTCACAATGTTTTGCCGCTTAGGAATTAAAATAAAACAGCCGCCCTGGGGGGATAATTTGGGGGCCTTGCCCTAACGCAAACACTTTTATTGCTAAAATTTATCAATTTAATGGGCTTATGGGCGTTGCGCATAATTTCGGCTATCGGCAATTTATTATGCCTCGTCAGTTAGAAAAATTGTTGAGAATGATACACACAAACCATTTAAATTGACAATTGGAAGATATTTTTATAAAGTTTTGATTCCATCTTTAATCTTTAAGGAATTATTTAACAGGTGAATATTTTTCTAATACCAAAAATAAGCGATTTACATTTTCAGTCTTCTTAAAGTATAGAATCAAAAAAGCTGTGCATGTGCTTTTTGAAATTTTAACGCATTGTATTTACATAGTTTACGAATTTTTTTTAAGCGCTCTATAATAAAGAAAATGATAACAAAATGTGTCACTCAGTATTCAGTACTTAATAAATACAATTTAAAAATTTGAAAGAAAAAAATAAAAAAATTTTTATGTTTTTTCCTTTTGAATAAGAAGTTTAAGTAGTACAAATTAAAAAAATTACTATTATGGCACATACATATACCTACATATATTTTTATTGTTATTTTAAAATTTCAGTGTTTATTCATTCAAATTCAAGTATTTATTGAACCAGTACTTACATAGGAAAACTAGTATAAATACCACCAGTAACAGCTTTAGCAAGGTTTTTAAGTAAAATCTTAAGCTTTTACAAAATAATGAATCAAATATTTTTTCTTTATATAACGATCAAGTAGTTGATGTTTGCTTCTGTGTATTTTTAATACTTCACAAATATTAAGAAAAAGCTGTCTACTCTTTAATGGTAGGAAAAAATAAAATTTAATTCTTACAAGCATTACACAGTCCTAATACAACAACAAAATATTGGCCCATAAATAATAATTCTCAGTAAAATTGTTCATTGAGCACGAATCTACCGTAAAAAGACCCTTAAACCTATAAACCCAAGACTGAAATACCTCTAAAATAAAAAAAAAAGAATAGATAATGTAGGAAATAAGGTCTAAATATAATAAATTAAGAAGTTAACCGAGGGTTGCAAACCATTTTTAGGGGCAGTTTTTCCCCCATTGCGAGAGTAGTTTCCAGCTTTAAATAAGCAGTAAATTTTTCTCTTCAATCTATTGAAACTTTATTTTCTATGTAAATCAAACTCTATTGCATAATCGAATTATCGAAAAGTAAGAATTAAGTACCTCATAATCTTCACTATTCAATTTTTAATTTAACCGAACATTAAATTAAAGCATAAAATAAAGTATAGGTATATTATATAATTTAATTAGGACTCCAAATTAAATAATTGATTTAAGCATAGTATACAAAATGATAATGATGCTTATTTTATTTAACATTTATGAAAATTTCTATTAAAGGGAAATTCACTGGATTTTTTCCAATTGGTCCATAGATAGAGTCTCGCTGCAATTTGTACAAAGATGTCAAACATTGCGTAAAATGCACTCCGTCTGGTAGATTGACAGGAGTTGTGGGGGCGACATCCAGTGAAGCATTTCCTTCCGGTCCAGCGCACGAGACTCCAAGAAGCTGGGAAAAAGTGTCGCAAAATTTGTCAGTAACTTCTAATGGCTCAATTGAGGGCACGTCACGTCAGCCTCGAGGCAGTGGCCGGGAATTTCGTTTTCGGGCTCAATAATTCCCGGTCCAAGGAAAACTCTTCCCGGCCGGAGCTGTCACTCATCCGTCGATTGGGGGCGTGTGCAGTCGGCGGACGGGTCCGGGCCCGGCGATGGCAGCGAAATCGATCCGCGGCGCACCGGCGGGCAGCAGCCGAGCCGGGTCTTCGCCGGAAGTCAGCGCATTTTCAATTTCAATTTTTTGCCAGTTTTTCTTCGACTTCTGTTCCGGGTCCTCTGGAGCGGGGCCCGGCGGCGGAGTCGCTCCAGCGGGGGCTGCTTTGCATTCCCGGTCTGGGGCTGGACTTGTTGACAAACAGAGCGGGATTAGACGCTCCCGAGTCCTGTCCTGGCACCTAGCCGCGATGCTGGATGCTGCAGCTCTGCGCTTGCCAGCGTCTTACCAAGCGGATCTGCCGCCGGAGCTGGACCCGGACCCGGACCCGGACCTGGACATGCCCAGCGACAACTTTCTGCTGCCGAGGCGGTGGCCGCGGTCCAGGGCTCCGCAGCGGGGCGGCAGAGGGAAATAGACGACATCCTCGACTCGGACGGCGAAGATACCCGGGACGTCACGGGACAGACTAGAGACTGGGCCCCATTTGATTTGGTCTGCAGTGCGGGGCGCGGCGAGTGGCAGGTAATTTGTCCACTTTCCCGGAGATTAATTGCTTTCCTGAGCTTTAAATACTTCGGACATAATTCATTAAACGGTGTCATTGCGAGTGACAATTTTCGGGGCTTCTGTGACACTGCTAATTGCAAAATTAACCCAACACTGAAACAAGTTTTGATGCAATTACAAAATGGCTTTTGGGAAAGCTCAATCTGTCTGTTCTGTCTGTTGAACATTTCTGTCACTAAACTGCAATTTTTCAACTAAATGGTTTGTCAAATTAATTTAAATCTTGGCATTCAGGAGGACTATAATGTATTCTGCTGTATAGACTTTATTAAATAAAATTTCTTAATCGTTACGCCGCGATGTAGAAATTACAAAAGGAATAAGCAAATTTATCCCAGGTTAGAATAGTTAATTTGCTTGCGTAAACCACGCATTCGAATTTAAATTAACACTTTGATTGTTTTCATTTCTAAACTGGATCTAGCTAATTTCGTTTAGCATAGCCGACTTTTGCTATGTGATCGACAAAGATATGTGTGTATGTATGTAATTCTTTCATGGGACGTGTTGTTAATAATACTATTTTTAAAAGTTTAATGAAACTATTATCTTGTGATATTAGGTGTTGATTCATAAACGATTTCATGGGCATTATTACGTGAGTGAGAGAAAGCCATTCTGATCTTTTGGGTTAGATTGTCACATGAAAATCTTCGTTGCAAATATTTAGGTACCCAAATGGGTAATTGCACGTCTAACCTAAATTATTAGTTATATTTTAGCTGCTACTCCTGATTTACGAGTAAACAAATTTAAAGGTTATGATAACGATACTTGGAACTGAAATGTTTCATTTTGTTATTTAAAAAATGTTATACAATAAAACAAATAATAATAAAAAAATTCGTTATTGTAAAACATTTATTTATTATTCTATTTAGTGCTTGTTCTTCCTTTCATTGTTATATTCAACCTTTGAAAAAATTATGAATTTCGGAACAATTACTTATGATATGAATGTTATCTTAAAGTACAACTCTCAAACTTGTATTTAAAACACAAATATATCGGTATCTAAATTCTAGTCGGAAATATATATAGTGATTTTTGTACAACCATGAAAATTGAGGATAACTCTACGTAAATTGTCAATTTTCAACAATTTTTATTTTTTAAGTGTGACCAAAATATTATTTTTGATGAGGTCTTCAAGTTTAATTGAAAAAACAAAAAAATACGGTCATTAGAAGCTGAGTTATAATGGTCGAAAGTTGTCCTCAACTTTTTCTACATAACTGGATTTTGGTAGTACACGGATATTTAAGAGTAACTAAAATATATTTTGTTTTTTTTTCTATAAACTATACAAGAGTACTTTTCGTACACAAATAGCATTTTTTGTTTTTCAACTCTATAACGGCTGAGAAATAAAATAATAAAATTTTCAATTCTTCTTCTTACTATTATGTCTTATTCCAATTCAACCTTATAACTATTGGAATAGAAGTTATAAATGCTGTGCTAAAATTAAAGGAACAAAATTTGTAATATTCACGCAAACATTATTATTACATAGAATACCCAATCCAATGGATTACGAGTAGAACCGGGAGCACGCCAACCAAACGCTGGACACAAGTCTAAAACAACCCTCCCCAAGTGCAGCCGGCCCAACGACTGCCGACGCCGAGTGCTGCGCTCTTCCCGTGAAGCGAAAGTAAACAAAAGTTTCCCACGGTGGGTCGATCAATTCCATTCAACTTTTATTCATGAAGGTTTTCGTTCATTCAACGCAGCGCCAGCACACGGTTCAACTCCAAGAAAAAGTTTCCCAAACATATTCAGCCGACCCTGCCTGGCTGAATAGAGTTACGCTCCGACACATGAGTCCCAGCAACAAACGACGCGCCGTTCACTGCTGTTTGCCGGAAAGCACCGGTTCTAAGAAGGGGCCGGCGAGTGCGATGCGACGTCGCCCGTCGGCCCGCACGGAATTCTTCACCAGCGCGACGCCCGCCGCCGGACCGGCAGCCGCATTCCACCGCGGATCCGGCGGCCGGCGCAACCGTGCGCGCCGCGCCGCCGGCCAGCTGGGAAGTGTTTGCTGCGGGAAAAAGTTGCTCGACGTCCCCGCGCCCCGCGGAACCATGGCCGGCGCTGCGATCCGTCGGTGTGGCTGCAGCCGATTTCAATTTCTTGGGAGAGGTCTGCCGTGCCGCCGCCGGGCACTTCACTCGGTTCCTCGTCATTCCGCAAGCACAGTTACCGCCTGGCTGCCGTTCGTGGCAGACGTGTTCTAGTTGTTGCCGAGAAAGGTTCGTCCTTTTGAGATATATTTTGGAATTTTTACAGAGTACGCGACCGGAAAATTAAACCCGGGGTAGTTTTGTGACTAATCAGGAAAGTAAAAAAGTTCGTCGCCAATTTAACTGCCAGAAGGCGTCCTTGGTGGATTCCGTTACGTTCGAACAGATAGCTGCACGAAAAACGGTTCTGTGACGCTGTCAAATGCAATTACGCGATGAGTTGTGGCTGGAGGTTCGAGGAAGGGCTTAAGAAAAAGTGCTTAATTTTGTGCTGCTGCTCCAACGAGTGCGTGAGGGCTCTCGGCTGAGGAAAGTGAGGAAGTGATTTTGTGGTGAAAGAGTTTTTGTTTCGTGCACGTGAAAATGCCCAGAGCCGCTTGTTACCTGTTGCACCTGGCGATTGTGCTTTTTGTCGTCGTGGAGGGCGGCCGTCCGCCGCCGATCGTCGAGGTAAATAAGTGCTGTCGCATCGGCGAGTACCTCGACAGAACCAAGAACTGTGTTGTGGGTGGCACCGAGAAGTGGGTGCCCTTCGTCTTCATGATCAGCAAGAAGACCCACTTCAAGCCCGTAGGGGACGCGCCACGATTCTTCAGGATCAAGGAGAGGACCCTCCCGAACACCTGCTCTGAACCTGAGCTTTTCGTAGGCTCGAATAATATCGTCATTTTTTCGAATGGGTCCCTGTTCCTTTACGAGAAGTCCGTTTTTGTCCCGCCGGGGGATTATTGCGCCGAGCAGGAGGCCGCCCTCGTCTGTTTCGCCCCCGTCCAGGGAATGGACTCCCTAATCGCGCCGAAGAAGCTCTCCAAGGTCATGAAGTGTTGCGGTCCCGATTTCATTTACGATGAGGCCAACGGAACTTGTCTCCTCCAGAAGGAGGTGCAGGGCGAGGGGTTCAGCGGAAGAATTGTAAACTCCTCCAACGTGGACGTCGTCTACGGCTTCCCCGAATGTGACCAACGCTACGCGCTCGTCGGCAAGTTCCGTGACGAAATGTTGAACGACGAAGCCGGAAGCTTGATCCTGGACTCCGGCAAGGTCATGGGACCCTCCGAGTTCTGTCTGGAGCACACCGTCCGCAAGGACCACAATCCCGCGAAGGACAACCTCTTCGTGAACATCTTCACCTGCTCGGAGCATTTCACCGCGGCCGCGCCTTCGCCGGACAACAATTTGCAGCTGGTCCTCTACTCCGGGGGGCTCCTCATCTCGGTCATCTTCCTCTCGGCGACGCTGGCCGCCGGGTTCCTGATGCCCTCGAACCACCACGTCCTGCACTGGCGTTGCCAGACCTACTACGTGGCCTGCCTGCTGGTCGGCGATCTGCTCCTGGCCATCACGCAGATTTCAGGGAACGCCATTCCGGGCGCGGGGTGCGTGATCATAGGTAAGTCGTCCTTCCTTTTTTCTCAAATTTCGCAACCCTTGCGTGACGTGACTCTATCCACCAATTTCACATTTAATTTTGCATTCAGATGTTTTGCATAGTACTAAAAACACTTTGAAGGCTTCTCGAGATTTGTGGTGAACACCTTCCCTAAAGTTTACTTCTGCATGTAGACTACTTTCTCGAAAATCTGGGAAAATTCAGGAAATTTGCCACCTATAACATTCAAATTATTTTGCATGCTAAAATGAAATGAAGACGAACCTCACATTCATTATTTTAAATTTCTTGACATAAGTATCGATTTTGTATAACCATTATAATTTAATCCGAACACTTAGCATTTCTATGAATATCTTACTAAGCGTAAGCTTTCATAAATTGAAACATGATTTTAAACAAAGTTATGTTTGTCACAACACAAATCGTTTGCAAAAGAAAACGACAGTCTAGTGTAAAAATTTCGACTGAGCAAATTGATCACCACGGTTTCTTGATATTGATATATGTGCATATATTACTTACCCACATATGTATGTTCAAAAGAGAATCTGTTTTATGAAATAAAAATACATAAGTAATGAGAGTTCATGGTAAGTATTTTATATTTTCGTTAGGCATTTATTCCTCAGCTGCAATAACATGAGAGATTTATTCTGGTTCATTATTATGTATTAATGTACGATAAAATATTGTAGTCGCTAAAAGCATCGAATATTTTTTATGTAATATGTAGTAAAATGGATTTTGTAATGAAAAATAAGATCGTGTACAATAAACTTCAAAACCTTTATTTGATGCCTATATCAAGGGGCTTGCAAGGCAACAATGACGAGATTTTAAACAAATATCTGCAATTTGAAAGTAAATAAAATCTTGTAATTGTAAAAAAAAAAATGCTCAATACATAATGACTAGAAAATCCAATAAAATATCTTGCCACTTTTCTAACTAACTTTAAGTATAGTTTTTTTGTGCAAAATTCATGTTTTAGATACTACTTACCGGATTTCTTTTACGAAAAGTAATAAACAAATTTTTGCAAAAGAAAGAAGAACAAACACCGCTATGGTCTGAGTTGATATCTTGATCTGGGTCTTGGTTGATATCTTGAAAATAGAAGAAAGTAGGGTTGTCTCTTTTGCTTTGACTTAGGTTTGGGTATGGCCACTATATACAACACAGATTTTGTTTAAAACAAATTCGACTTTTTTCGAAGTTATCGAATTATATTGACGTAAATTTAAATAGGTCATAGTATTAAAATATACTTATATTTCCCTCAGTCCAGTTTGTTTGTACTGACTTTACTAAAAGTAAATAATTGCGTAATATAACAAACAATTTTCTTTTTTCAACACAAAAGAATCAATGTATAGTGCCTCTTTGTTAAATTAAAAAATTGCAATGCTTTACGGAAATATTGTGCCATGACCTACCATCATTAGGAAAGTTTTTCATACTTAACTTACTTGCTGATCCCTCCCCGGACCACATCTGAAATATTGGAATATATCTAAAAGTTATGAAAATTTATGGGCAACATAAAACGTTATGTTCGCTGGGAATTTATGAGCCATATTTCACAACTTCAGATCAATCTGCATTTGGCGGGGAACACGTGCACGTGAGTGCGGACAGGCATTTTATTTTGATATAAAATATTTCCCTACGCCTGGGACATCAATTCCTAGCATGGTTGGTGTCAATTTTATCCTCTTTGCTGCTCGTTCTCGTTCAAGTACATTTTATTTATTTATTTTTGAATAGGAAGCACTGCCAGTCGCTTTAGAGGTGAAAATATTTATTTTTATTTCACTAATACTTATACTTAATAAATACTGATTGCGAATTTTGATATACAAGTTTCAGTCATCGTAGAATTTACATATATTGGACATATGACAAGATATGTTCGAAAAATAAATAAAATAAAGTTTGAATGGGGTACTATTTTAAATACAAAACTATTTTAGTTGTGAGTTTTTAGTTTGCGGTTGTATCAAAAATAAAGGTGCTGGTAAATTTTAGTTAGAGGCAATCTAAAAAAATATTGACTAAATAACTGAGGTAACCTTCGCTTCGCTCGTTTTAATAATAACAAATTTCTTGTATGGTTTGGTTGATCGTTTAGGGTTCTACGGAATCTTCCATAATCGTAGGAGTTTCCTTAGGGTCGAACCGAAACTATTAAAAATTGGGATAGTTTCGAATATTTTCTATTAATAGCACAAACTGTGGTGGTTTATTGTATTTATTTATAAACATCTGGTAAATGTCAACGGAAATAACAACTTAAGTGTAGCTGGAGCCAGAAACATGTTTTCGTAGATCAGATTCGGTGATAAGTCACTTGATAAGATTGTCAGTTGCAGCGCATAAATAAATGCCGCTGGATCAATAAAATGTGAATATGTTTAATGTTATCTTGGTCGGTGAAATTTTTGATATACAAATTTCAATCAAAATATGATAAAAGCTCTGGCGATATATACCCAAAAATCACGAGTATGGCAAAGTTAAAAGTTATAAGGAAGTGTTCTGAAACTTAAAGGCTATGTCGGTTATCTAGAATAGTCAAAATTACTGATCAAATTTCAAGAAATTAGGTGCCACTAGATTCATTTTTATCCCGGATTGGTCCTGGACTTATATGAAGTCATTGATATTCAACATAGCACATGCTAAAGTTTTGCAGCGAAGTGGGTCGCATGCCGCTTGGCTATTCTTTAAACATCATCGTACCTATACATTTATATGTACATACGTATACATTGATATGTGTCAATTTGAATCTTTAAAAAATGGCTATTTGGACACGGAATTATTGAATGTTTTCAAGAAAATAAATTGCCAAAATCTAGAAGAGTAACGATATATTTTTTTTTTTAAATTTTGATTTTACCGCAGTTGCATTTTAGTTTTTGTTTTTTAATTTACCAAAAACGAACGACAATAATTTATAATTTTTTATGCATTTTTGTTTTTTAATATGTTTGACCACACCTTCCTTTATGTCTTAAAATATTTCGAATTATGCGAACTATTTGACTACAAGTTCCTCTGTCAATTAGTAACTTCGTTGGTTACAAGAAGTGGGGAAATAAAAAAGAAGTTTGATGATTATTCCTTACCGCAAACTGCAGGGAATGTAGTTTAATAAAGCAACAATTCGAGTACGATTCAATTTTCTTCGAGTCATAATTTTAAAATGATACAAAAGCTTTATACCCACATGTAAACCGTCATCTTACTAGAGTTACAAAACCACAACAACCCAGCCATACCTACCTACTTTAGCTTGGCGTGAATAGAAACCAGTTTCGGTCCGGTAGGTACCTTTCTGTTTTTGTTTCGCCGTGCCGCGCCGCCTGCGGGAAAAAACGTAAAAATCAAGTTTTCGTATCAAACCGATCGAAAGTTTCCTATTGTCTTAGAAATCCCCTCAGGAACCACTCGTAGACCATGGCCAGCATGATGTTTACAATTTTTTATGCTTTCTAAAACGTGTGGACAGACATGTATGTAGGTATGTACTCGAAGCTGCAATTCTTTTTTGCTTCCGTGGGTTCTTGGAATACCTATTGACATAATTATATGTATGCATTGTACGAGAATTTCTAGAGTAAGTATTTAAACATTACAGAACAAATATTTTATAATAATAATTATGGTTTCCTAACCCCTTAATGTTCAAATATCGTTAGTACCTAATACATATTTGCTGTTTGGGCGAAATTTTTTAAAAACATCAATTTTTGCAAAAATACTTAGAAAAATTACAATTTTTGAAGAAAGGTTTCTTTACAAATTCCAATTTCCAATTCCCCGAAACGTTTACTTCAATAACAATTTTACAGATTTGCTCAGATTTAAAGCATCGAAGGAGTAGTATCAATACTTGGTATTTTGCATCGACATTATTTTATAAATATTTTGATACGGTGTTATTCGAAATTGGGTATCAATACTGTGATTCCGATATCAAATCAATAATTGTTATCGATGCTCGAAAACGATATCTATTTACAAATTCTGATCAAATGAAAAATTTGCTGAGTTTTGTTGTAGAAAAATCGTCTGCCGTATAAACAAAATGTTCTTTGTGGGTAATTCTTTTTGATGATAACCATAATGTAAATTATTTACTAAAAAAAAGCAAATTATGCCATTCGAAACAATCGAGCATATTGACGGTGCTGCATAAATGTCTATGAAATATTAAGACAAAATGTATCAATTTCGTTCGACTCGTTGAAATTATTATCGCTACTTTTGAAATATTAACGCTATTTACACAATTTATCAGAAATTCAAACTGCGTTCAATAGATTGTCGAAAACAAAGCCATTCATGAATCATTTTTAAGTAATTTCAAAAGTAACCCAGTTCCGGCAATATGCCCGACTGGGAGGCCGATAAAGAGTGCTCGGAGGGAATTAATTGTAATTAATGCCTCGTCTTGATGACCCTTCCACGCCCTCTAAGGGCCTGGCCCATTTCGGAATTCCAAAAACTCTTGGTAATTAGATCGGACTGGGCTAAGAGATTCTTAAAATTGAAAACGGAAACATGTGACACGAGGGATTTATTTGCTGGTTCTGGCTTAGTGTTGAGCAGCTCGTTGTTACGAAAAAAGGTAATTAACTGCCTGACAAAATAGGAAAAGGGAAATTTATTGTTTCTCTCCTAGGTGTAGGTCAGAACGCTCTAAGATGAAAGTGATTAATAGAACAAGGAAATTTCTCCACGATAATTTGCATGATTTAAAGAACTATTAGGAACAACCGCGGGATGACGCAAGTAAGCGTATTCTATTGGCAAATCAAAAGATTGTGTTTATGTTTCGAAACGCTGCACAGTGGGAACTATCGGAACTATCGGTTTCACAGCGGCGGCGCGCAGTCGAAGTCGAAAACTGAGCCGGGCACCGCAGAAGACTCATTAGAGAGATCCAGGTAATTACCTTTCTGTGCCTGCTCAACGGTACCACGCTGGTGCAACCTGCTGTCGGAAGGTTTCGATACCGCAAACAGGCCGACGTCATAAATTCAGGATAAACCGGTTGGTTCGTTTACGGCGCGCCGTCTTTATCGCGATCTGATACGCTGCTTTTTTCGTCTGTCTACCCTTCACGATTTCGAATTTTGGAGAATTATGTAAAATAGTTGAGAAAACTAGTAAGAATGGGTTCAGCAAAACGCGATTCCCTTCTTTTATGTAGAAAGATCTTGTGGTCAACATTTTTAAAAACAAATCGACTTTGTTCTGTTTTACGATAGTAAGTAGAAGATCCACAATTATGGTTTTCAAGTTTTAGATAAACCTTTATATTAGTACATATCTACTTACGTAGGTATTTTGAACAGTGTTGCCAACACCTACCCAAGTAAAGTGGCTAAAATCTGCCGGAAAAATTGTTACAAATGCCTAAACTTCAATAGGATGCGGTTAAGAAAGTAGCCAAAAAATATATGTACATATGTTCATTAAGAAAATGACATTATAAAATAGAATAATAAATCAATCTTTCTTTAAAGTGAAAAATACTTAATATTATACAGGCTTCAATACGTAAAAATGAAACTATTTATGATACTTATGTAAAATAAAATATTTAATAATTCTCATAAAATCGTAATTTTCATTTGTTTCGCATTTGGATGACATTTTCCGTTTATCAGATTAATTTAGCCATAAAGTAACCCTGTGTGCTGAATTTTTTTGTTTTACTAGTAGGCTTAAAAAAATTAATAAAAATAAACTAGTCCTACTACTATATACTACTACTAATATTATATGCGTATGTATATAGAATAACACCTAAAAACATCGTGCTCTGGTTTCATAACAAATCTTCTTATTAGTATTTAGTATTAGAAATGAATAATTACCAATAGTATTTTTCAAATTGAAATTATGAAAATGCATTCCTTTTTACCTTTTGTCAACGCAAATTTGTCTTAAAACGACACCTCTTAAAGGTTAATTATTAGATATTACACATACATATGTATTTGAGGGTAATCTGAAACATTAGACTCCATTCGAAAAGCTTAAATCTGGAATATTTAAAGCTCTCAACAAAAGAGCATTCTGAAGCCAAATAAATAAGTTTTGATTTTGTAGAACTTTTCAGCAACTGTATTTATGCAAACAAATCCCTTATAGAAGGGTTTCAAGCTGCTTAATTATTCAAAAGAGCAATTAGGTCCAAAAATGCGGTGCAGCCTCCGTAACAGTCGAACCCTTTAGTCCCAGGCCCCTGCGCTGAAGCATAGTTGAATATGCAACTGGAGGAAGGAGTGGTTTTCAATTCTAATTACTTCCACCAAATGGTTTCGCCTTGTTGCCTCAGCCACCCACCGTCAGCATAGAACACCTGTCCGGCTAAATCCCCTCAAACGGAAAGACTAATGAGCGCTGGTGAGCGTTAGAAGTTGATTTATACGCGTTTTGGCAGGTAATAAAGCACGGATGCTGTGAGATTTCAATTAGATACATTAAAAAGGGAAAGGGCAGAAGGAGTTATGGATGCTCTGGCTCAGGAGGGTTACAGGCTTCGCAGAGCGTTCTCAACCACTTAAGACCACCGATCCGAGGGCTCGAGTTGCGCGCGCACGCACCTGAGCTGACCATGGAATTAAGGGCCATAAGGCGGTCGTGCACCAAGGCCTATTACGACATTAGCCACGGCTAAGCCGATCGGAGCGGCCATTAGTGAGGCTGGCTCAAGCCAATTATATTACAAAGGCGGTTCGTCGTAAAAACGATCTCGCCGTGAGCTATGCGCAGATAGCATCGCTGCGGCCCGCCGGTCCACGGCACTTAGAAAAAGGAGGATGCTGCGGGTCCATGGGCACGAAGTCGCGGCCCTTGTAAGTGATTATGACTTGATGGCATTCCGATCGGTTCTCCATCTGCAGAGCCGGTTGGTCGTCAGGCGTTCCACATTCCTCCACTGCCAATCCTAAGGAGTTCGGCGCGGAGCTGTGGATTCCAGCTGCCGCGAGTCGCCAAGGACGTTCGGTTTTAGCGGAGCATATAAAAATTCATACGCCTGTTTAATCTTTAATTACAGAAAATTAACCCTAGGTGGGTACGCGTCTCCCCAGCTCCGGCTGCGATATACATCGCCCTTTTAACGCTCATTCGACAGTTATCTGCGTTGCTCGTCGACATAATGCCGTAGGTTACATGCGTTCCAACTGCTCAGGCACTAAATCTCGCGCCGAGCCTTTCTGTGGAAGCTAGTCGAGCGCGTCTGGAGCAACCTCGTCTTATGTCCCCCGGCGTCTTGGCGCAGCATCCGAAGGGAAAGGAACGGCGTCGCAGGCCTCAGTGCATCGCGGTCGAAGGGATTTTGTAACAATTTCGGTTTCAGGTTTCCCGGAGCTGCAACCGGACACATCCACGCTCGGCTGCATCGCGCGCAGCGGATTTCGCTGGCGCAGTGTCGCGTTGCAATGAAACCGGCTCAAAACGCAGCCACCGAGCGGCGCGCGCATGTGCCGTACTCGCGGGTCAGCGGCAGTCCCGCTGGCTTGGGGCTGCTTCATGCGTAAGCGCTTCCGCTGAACGCGCTTGTGCGTTGGTTCATTTGAATAATCGCCGTGCTGATGCAGCACTGATTAATGGCCCCAAATTGGCTTCGGATGAGTTTTAACTGTTCGCGCAGCTGCCGCTGTTTTTGCGGTTCTGATTGTGAGGCGATAATCGGTGAAGATGTTGCGCCAGAACGCCGCTGGGGGGACGTGTTTCCCCATTGAAAGGTGGAAATGATTTGAAGATGATGAAGATTGCGATTTCAAAACTTTTTTTTGCTAAACAGTTTGAGGAAATTGGAATCGGTTTGCAGCATTTTGAAATATACTGTTTTCGTTCCGCTCGTTTAATTTCCTATATACTGTTGCATAGAGTTTATAACAGACTGAATAAAACAGAAAATTTAAAATACAGTAGGTACATTCTTCATCAGTTGAAAGTAATTATTTAGAAAATTTTAAATTTGTGTTGTCGCAGTAATCGGCGTTGATACTAACATAAAAAAGATATATAAGATTCCAAAAACTTGGAATTAGCAGTTTGAAAATGATTTGTCGCTCATTACAATGTCGTCCTTTTTTTGATAAATTCAGGCTCCTGAAGATTATTTAATGAGAAAACCAAAACTTCAATGTTCACTTTCCACATGTTCTCTTTAAGTTGCAGGAATGAACTTTCACAGATTTTTTGTTTGTTTAATTAACTGCTGTAATTTTAGGAAGTAGCTACACAATTCAACTACATCAGAGTTAGCAAAAGGCGGTTGCAATGTCACAGACAATTTTTTAAAAAAGGATGAACGTTTTTACCTATAGTCAAGATACAAGAAGCTCATACAGAAGTTCAATATAATGTATATACATATTATGATTATTTTAAAATTAAAACTGTAGTTTATTCGGCAAATTTCTTATTCCTAAAAATATCATTACTACAGCTCTATGTGTAATTTGTATACGTTTACACTGAGAAAAACTTGCAGTCACTGACGTGGTTTTTTTAACCACTATTTCCAATTATACATTTCAGAAATGTACGCCAACCGAGATGCAGTTAAAACATGTTTGAAAAGTCGGTTAAGACAGTTTTAGTATTATTTATTTACATATTCCTAATCTGTTATTCCTTACCTTTTATTTATAATAAGAGAAAATAAAGTAATTTTAGTTAGTAATGTTGATGAAATATATACATAAATAAACAATGTTGCTAAACAGAAATTCAGGAAAGTGTCCTTGGTGCACTTTAAATTTCTAAGAGGTATCTAACTGACAATTGAGCCATAATTTGCCACTTCACAGGGTTATAAAATTTATCCTTGCAGCATTTGGTATGGTTTATGCAATTCACATAGAAAAGAAATAAAGACGTTATGGTTATGACATGAATACACAAAAAATTAATAGGTTGCGGAAAGCGTTTTTGAGTTCAGTAAACCGTTTTTGTCATTTCAATAAGTGTTCGCACCTTTGGATTTTATTACAAGTATGTCTCTTACCTCTTTTCATAACAAAAAAAAGATCCAAGGACCTCACGGGATAAGGCAGTCAAAGAAAAACCGCCATAAAAGCGGCTTCTTTTATAGCTGCGTGCAGATTCTCGCATTTCGCATAGTCTCATATTAGGCTCATCCCAGTGGTAATGCAGTTTAATGGTCCTCACGAAGCGCCTTAGGGCCTACGGGAAAGATGAAAAAAGTGCGGAAAACAAAAAGCCCTCACTGAGAAGGAAGAGAACATCTTAACATCTTGTAGCAATAAAACGTTCGATAGTTTGCTAGTTTTCTTAGAACAAAAGGGTCTCCGACAGCATGCAAATAAATTTACGAGACGAGGCGCCAGCATTCTTCTCCCGTCGGCAGTCGACGACAACAGAACCACACGTAATTCCTCTTCATGAAATGTTGCCATCTGTCAGGGGACAAAAAGTCCTTTATCATCCTTATCAGGGCTTCTCACTTCCATGATTCGAGGAGCCGGGATGCTCCGGGACGGAGGAAAATCATGAATAAGAAATTACGATATACAAGTTGTCCTCGGAGGACGACGGGATGGCCGTTAATCCTGTGCATATTTTTCAGCATCTTTTAAGTAGTTCCAGTGAGCGCCTTCATCGCGCCACCCACTCAAATGGTAGTATAGGTTTGGTGGGGTGCGGGCGCCGCGAAGGGTTGGGGAGCTCAGCCTCCGTGTCGTGTAGAACAATTGCACACGTCTCGTGAACACATGTATGTATGTTACATATGCCCAATGTTCATATACATACATATGTGTAGATACATGGCACGTCCCGCTCAGTAGGTTTGTTTTGTTTGGCCAAGGGCTCTTGTGTCGACATGCCGTAAAAGTGTTTCCCCTAATTTTCATGTTTTGCTACCCTACCTCTGTGCACAAACCCTGCTCTCGACTTTTTGGGTTAGTTTCGCATTAAATCCCACCTTTAAGTGAGTAGGTTTTAAACCTTAAGGGTTGCATCCCGAGCGGAGGTTCCTAGGCTTTGTGGCGCCTGTCTGACGGCCGGAGGTATATGGCATGGGACCAAAACATTTCATCCTTATCCCTTCAGTGTGTTTAGCTGGAACTGTTTTAATTTTTCAGCCATTAGAAAGCCCCGTGCTCCCTGGACGCGTTTCGTTTCGATCCCCCAGCAGAACCCGATCATAAAAGGTATGTCTACTGAACGGATCCGAGGAACTGAGCCGCCCTCTGCCGTACTCTGCCGGTAACAATTTTTTAAACAATCCCCGGGAGCAGCTGCAGGGTCCCTCTGGACACTGTAGGAGCTTGATATTGTTTTTCTCCAACAGCTCAGCTGCAATTTTCGCTTTTACGTCCCACCTATCACTTTATTCTGAAGTGGCCCTAACCAGGGGAGCATGGGGGATTTTAATCATCATGGACTGGGTGTGTAATTTGCATATATAACACCCCGCCGTGGTGAAATTATTGGTTTTGCATATCATGCGGTGTAATGTTGCAGAAAGTTGCCAGACCTTACGATACCACGTTAACGTATTGACTTGTGTCCGGGCCAGACGAACTAACCAATTTTAATAATAGTCGTAGACGATAATAGTCCAAGACGCGCTACTTTGCTGCTATTATTCTTCGAATAAAAGGCACGATATGCGGCTTTCTTTCAGTGTCCCCTATCCTTATTGTGTGTATGTATATGTAGACGGGACCGGGTGTGAGTATTAAAAATTCAAAAAGAAAAGCAATATAATCGTTCACGCAACAGGGGTACCAGTTCATGTTCTGGGGGAGGAAAGAATTGATTCGAAACACCTTTTGGATTAGGAGTCTTTGAAAAATGGATTTCCGAGGACATTGAGCGATTGGGCTGTGTAATAAATGAGTTCAGCTATTTTTGGGGGAGAAGAATTTCTATTGGGGGATTTTGACTGTTTATCCATTTCACTGGACGTTTTTTCCCTTCAACGCCTCCGACCTGTGGCTCGTCCTTTATCCGCTTTCAGTGAAATTACCGCAGATGTTCAAGATGCTTTCAAGACCAGGATTAGCAGAGTGTTAGGAGCAACTTACGTGAGCTCTATCAGGGTTCATTAAAGCGACTTACTTTCTCTTTTTGTAGTTGTATGGGGTTTTGTAGATGAATCGGATTGGTTGATTCATTCGGTTTAAAATATCAAGTTTTATGAGTCATGTTCAATGCATCATACTATCTTTTTACTCTTTTTGTAAGCAGGTAAAGCACGATTAAGGGCCAGTTTGAGATAAGTATAACTTTATCCAAAAATCGATGAAATAAAATAGAGTTTTACATATTTTTAATTGTAGTTCATAGTACTTATTTGTTAGAATATTATTTTGTTGGTGGTTATTAAATGAAAATTATGAAAGACAACAAGAGGTAGAGTTTTTGGATATTTTAGAGAAATGTCTGAATTGCACTTATTCTTTTTATAGAAAAAACACTTTAAGGAAAGTTATATTTTGATTAGAGCATGATATTATAGTAGTCCAGCGAAATTAGGCTATATTACATCTCCATATATATTGGAATTGTATTAGATAAGTAATATGTAAGGAATTTTTTATTGGCGTGATTTCTGTATGGTTAATTAAGGGACGTCAAAGGTGACGAAAACTGATATTTTTGAAGAGTTATAAGTTTTTAAATAGGTGTATAACCAGTTAAGAAATTTAAAGAGTTCGCACACTTTTGTATAGCACAATCATATATATACATACATATCTATATGTACACATTTATGCATCTTTTTATATATCTTGAAAGCTATAAGCTTTTCCATCAAAACATGTCATATCCAATTTTTAGCTTAGATAATTTATTGTCTGTCCGACTGTAAAGTTTCTTCGTCTGGGTATAGTCCTTACCAATATTATATAGTGCTTCGAAAACTGTGAGTGCCTTTTAATTAGTAGTAAATATTTGCTCTACTATATTGATTAATTGAATAACCTTTCTTGTAATAAAATTAAAGTTAGTGAAGCTATTAGAGTGCACCACGAAAATATTTTATCCGTGTTAATATCTCAGTTGCCTTTGATAAATCTTTGTGGGACCAACATTAATAATAAAAGAATGATTTAAATGTTGTTCATCTCTGGTTGGTTATATAAATTATAATGACAACCATTGTATCCTAAATTTCATGAACACAGCACGCTTTGCAGCTAAAGTTTAAGGCAACCCATAAGGAAATCTTTTGTATCTATTTCTGCTCTGTGCAGGCTCAAAATAATCCCACAAAAGCGGCAAAACCGTCTAAAAGCAATCTTCAACAAAAGATGCGCCTTGTATTCAGTTCATTAAAAATTTATTTTAAATGCGAGAAATTCAGCACCATAAACCCTTCTGGGGCTCCTCTTCGCTGGTGTTTATAAATTGATTCCCTCGTCCAACATTCTGAAAAGGCTTAGCACCGTGAAAATCTTCCAGAAGCCCTTGAGCTCGTCAAGAAGCAGAAGACGCTGCTCATTATAATTTATCCCCTAATAAGTTCCTCCTTTTTATTAGGACCACCCATCAGTGAGCGCTCTTCCGGACGGTGGAAGATTTTCACGATTCCTTTGTACTGCTTGAGCGCCTTCACGACTTCAGGTAAAAGTTGAGTAGATAAGTGAAAACCGGGAAGAGGTGCATCTTTATCGTCATAATCCTACGCGAATGCTCTTGAGATTACTTGCAGATATAAGTACTGAGATAAATGGTCCATAACACCATAAACGGAATCAGACCTTGAGGCATGCGGAAAGCCTCTAAATTTTGTCATCAGTCGTGCGCACTCGTCCGCGGCAGTCGACTTTCTTTTTCTTGGGCTATTGAGTATTTCCTCTGAAGGTATTTGTAAATCGATCAACCTGATCTGCATCTTATTTACAAAGTGTCCAGTCACAGCTTGAGTCAATGAACCCAGCGGCTTCTATAATTTTTTCCACCTTAAAGCTTGCCTCGGATCGAAGCGCTCATAAATCCACTGGCAATTGAGTAGGACTATTCCACGTATAGTCCAGAGATGTTAAAATCTCAAGCCATCAAGATTGTTGCTAAGATCATGCCTATTTCTTGTTTTTTCCGCGTCATCAATGACGCCTACTCCATGCCCATTGCAGACGATCTTACTAGCGTGGCCCCATGCCGAGGGGCATCACGACTTCTCCATTGCGGGCACTGCTAATAAAATGCCTCGGGATCCCGAGTAAAAATGAAAAATTTTAAAATTGTGGCTGTACAAGGGGCGTACAAGGGCCAAGTATTAATAATTTTTTTGGGGCGTACAACGGTCGAACGTGGTAGTCTTGCAGGACATTTGGGCCGTACAAGATTTTGATACCTCCGATATACGGTCGCACATGGGTCGTACAGGGGCTATTTTACCTAGAATAGGGACTTACAGGGGTCGTACATGGGTCGTACACGGGTCGTACAGAGGATATTTTACCTAAAATAGGGACTTACAGGGGTCGTACATGGGTCGTACACGGGTCGTACACGGGTTGCTTAGCAATAAAAAGCGGGGCGTACAGGGGCTGTACATAGGCTGTTTTTAAATAAAAATGGCCGTAGAAATTTTGGCGCGGCTTATAAATAACAAATGTACTAAAATAAATTAAAACCCAAAATAATTCATTTTTTAATATAAATGTTTTATTAATTCATTTTTGCTTATTTAAACAAAATAGATATTTTTCTTAAAATTATAAATTTAAATTTAAATAAATTCATATATATATATATTACTTTAATTTTAAATAATTTAAAGGTTTGTAAAAGTTGTGGGTGGAGATGTTTCATTTAAATGAGAAGGTAAAGTGTACGAAGGTGATGAATAATTATTATACTGATAAGGATATTGCGAAATTGGAGAATAATTGGCCGTAGGATTTTGTTCTGTGAATTGTTGTGGGTGGTAATATGGCTGGTATGGTTGATATGGTACTTGGTGATGAGGATATTGATGATAAGGGTTTGGGTAATAATTTTGTTGATGTTGCTGTTGAGAATATTGTTGTTCTGATGCTTGTTTCTGTTGATATTGTATTTGGTCTTTCGGTTCTCTCCCTGGTTCATCGTTTTTTGGAGTGTTTTCTGTTTCCTGGTGTATTGTTTGTTGATCTGATTTGTGGTATTTTGGATCTTGAATTTTATTGGGATTTTTCGAAGTTTGTTTTGTCTCTTGGTGTTTTGATTTTAAATTTTCATTTGATGTATGTTCTCGCAATTTTTGTTCTGGTACTTTTTCCTTTTCTGATCTGATTTTTGGTCCTAGTTCCTGATGATTCCTGATTCCTGATTCCTGATGGTGGTCCTGCCTATGTATTTCTTCATTTTCTTTGTCATCTGATGATGAACTCAATTGGTCGTCAAAAGTTGAGTCTGTAACAATAGAAGAATAAAATTTCTTTAATAAGAATATCAAACGTTTTTACAGTTATTCATTATTGAGGTTTCTATTTTACATTAATCACATGTTTAAGTAATTATACCTAGTTTTTTTTTTAATGGTGTATTTTGACAATATTCTTCCAAAATTCCTCTTTTCTTTTTTCGACTCTCTTGAACTCGGAGTCTATTTTTTTCTTTCTCCTCTTTAACTACCTCTTCCGGCTTCAGTTTCTCCTTACAATAGTGGATTTTTTTCTTGACGACGTCATTATACTTTCTGAAGCTCATAACAACTCCATGTTCATGTTTCAGAAATCCTATAACAATGTTTATTAGATAATTAATGGAAAACATATATATTTTTATTTGACAGTTATTTATCGAAACTTACCCAAAATAGCATCCCTGACGGCTGGCCTTTTTTCATTCATTCTTGCTGCGGTTTCATATTGCAAAAGCTCTTCCGGAGTAACAATTTTCATCAGCAATTCTCTAACTAAAGTAGAAGGCCTACCATTAGCCTTACTCTCACTCGCATCAATGTCTTTTTGTGGCAAAAAGATTCCTGTATTTTTGTGTAATTCCATCTGTATTGACCATAATAATAATAATTGCTTTAATAATTAATTCACAATAAATTTCTTTAAGTTACCTCATTTTCCTTGTCAAGAGAGCATGGATCTTTCCTCCTCATAAGTTTCTTCATGGATTGAAGTATTCCATCAAATATTTGCATGAATTGTGGTGTAACTGGAAATTATAACAGAATTAGAATTGTTGCTTAAGTATTTAGCTGTCTAATATTTTGATACTTACTTTGGGACCTCCAACTTTCACAAACACAATCCAAGCAATTGGTACATGATGTATTTTCATTTTTATCCGACGAAGAGCATTTTTCTTTCTCATTTTTGAAACTGTTAGACGTGTTTTGACCCAATGCAGGAAAATTGAAAATTGATTTTTCCATTAGCTCCATGTTTTCCTGTTGAGCTACGGCCTTTAATTTTTTTGAATTTTTAATTTTTTTTTTCTCAGACATCACTGCTGCGGTAAATCCCTTTTTTAATACTCGACCAAAAACGTCAATATTTAGTGATTCCAGATAATATTTATCAGCTGAAACAAAATATCAAATTAAAGTTTATGTATTTAACATCATTTTATATCCTATAAAAGTTATATGTATTGAAGTTCCTTACATGTGGCATTTCATAAGAAACAATTATGGTATTTATAATTTTTCTCGATATTAGATATGAAAATAAAAAATATGCAATTTTTTAACAAATAACATAATAAAAAAAACCTAAGACAGCGCAAAAGTACTTAAGTACAAAAATACTTAAGTGCGCGCAACCATATCAATACGATATAAGTACGCAGTGATGAAATCATTGGACGCTTCTTTAAGGTTCTCTTGTGTTAGATAAAGATGTAAACACTTATTGTTCACTTACTTACAATCATAACAATTTTAGAAAAAAAGGGATGGGATCGGTTTTTCCCTTAACCCTTTCGCTACCAGAGCCTCAGGGGAAAAACCGCCACCACAGCTCAGACGTAATTATTTATTTAAATATTATACCAATTGTCATTTATTTTTGTGGTATGTATCTAAAAGGAAATGAACACCCGTCACAGATTTGTGACGCCGAGCTCAGGTAAAAAAATCGGATCGTCACATATATGTCACGCTGGTAGCGAAAGGGTTAAGAAGCAGGTATAGACGGAAGGTGCCACAGTTGAAAGATAGACAATATAATCAACATTTCGTCTTAATGAAACATATTCATTTATATAAAAATATAATAAATATGCAAAATAAAGTAGATACATTTCTAAACAATTTTTTATTAAAAGTAATAAATATTCATAAATTTTGGAAGGAAAATAATTTTTGATGAAGGAACTTCAATAAATATAGAGTATATTTGCTAGATATCAATGTTTTGGCGCTAATATTATTAGTTTTTAAAGATTGAAAAGTGTTATTAAATGAATTAGTTTTAAGAACATAAAAATGATACTTACATGAAATTTTTAATATTTCTGCTTCATAAATAGTTGTTATATTATTTTCATCAACCCACGGCAGATCGCCTTTCCAGCCAACTTTACTATAGTTCTTAATCACTTTATTGATGTCACTCACTTTAACATTTGATATTTCCTTTGTCTCTGGCCAGAATATTAATGCCCACAATTTTTTTTTCTTTTTTAACATTGAAATGCACTAGGTATAAGAAATTCGGAATATGTTCACAGGGCGATTGTTCACTGCTAACTGATAGAACTCGAGTTCTTTTCTGCCTGAAGGAGTTGCGCAGGTTAGAGAAACGCATTTGGGATTCGGGGAAAATGAGTAAACAACACGGGGCTGTTTTCCCCGTTGCACGTTCGCAATTCTTTGTTTCAAACTTCGGGAATGTAAACTTGGCGCATCGCCTAATGAGATGCGCAGCCGTTTTTCAGGGTTCGGACTAGTTTTTGATGTAATGGGTTTTTTTAAGACAACTAATGCAGTGTAACCAAAAAGGATTCTCAATATTCTGAATCTTAGCTTCGAAAGAACGAGAAGTACTACTTCATTCCTTCAGCAATGACATTATCTAAAAAAATTTTAACGGCATTAGTGAATTAAAAAGTGGTGTTTATTTTACTAGTTACAATAAAAATGCCAAAAATTAACCCATCTAGTGATCTAAGTGATTATAGTCGGAGTAGACGATCAGAATTATTAAGAAGATTGAAAAATCAGCGACCACTTATACAAAACAGGTGAGATTAATGAAATCTGTAGCAAAATCCATTTCATACAGTCATTAACATTGCATTAAAAATTTTGTAATTATAGGAATACACCTTCAGGTTCAAAAAAACCAAGATATCAGGGTACTGATGCAGAATTATTGGCGTTACCAAGTAAGTTATTTTTTTTCTCTCAATTATCATTATTATTACCATCACTGCACGTGACTATGAATAATGAATAGCTTTTTATTTATACGATGGGATTATTTATATAACAATAGCAAGGGCGTTCATCAGGATTAAAAATAATTTAGAAATAATTTCGATAACCGATATACCATCTCATCTTTAAAAAATGATTTTTCCGAATTTGTTATTCTATATCGAGTTTCATAGAAGTCATATAATTCAAATTTTTAAATACAATTCTATAAATTTTATGATAATGCAATATATTTATCAGGGTGTGGGTACCACTTGGAATATTGTGATTATTTTATGCATCTACTGATTTTTTACTGAAAAAGAAAAGAATAGGAATCTACGACTTTTAATTAAAAGTCAATCAGTTAGCTGATTTTATTTCAAACAAAAATTGTGTATTTTTATTTTTGATAATGCATTTGTTATACTTTTTTATTTCCCCAAATATATTATATTTATTTCAATAACCTTGAATTGCAGACCAACTCGAACAGAATTGTGAGATTCCCCAGAATACACATCATGAAGTTGAAGGAGACATTACTCTTAATAAAGATATATCAATGAATCATATAGGAATATTTGAAAACGTGATAATTGCACAGCAAAATAGACATGAAGAACTTCAATCATCGGAAGCAGAAGAAGGTAGTGATCGAGATCGACACAGACATGATGATAATGACGATAATAGTGATGAAGATAATGACGATGATGACAACGATAATAGTGATGAAGACGAGGATGATCATCCTGATGACGACAATAATAATGATGAAGACGAAAGTGAAGAAGAAGAGGAAGGTGAATCAACAAGTCAAGACGAATCAGAAGATGAAGAAAATGAAACTTCTGATGAAGAAGAGACAAATGTCAATGACGATGCAAATACTCCCTTATATGCTGGAGCCCCTATAACTTTATCAGAAAGTATGATAAGTATTCTTACATATGTCATGGCACACAACCTTACTGGCGCTGCTTTTGCTGATCTCCTAGAATTAATTTCAATCCATTTACCATCTGATTCAACACATAAAAGAACAATTTTTAGATTTATGAATTTTTTTAAAAATAATGCAGTACCTCTTAAAAAACATTATTATTGTGGTGATTGTATGAGAAGCTTACAATCTAGAATATCTACATGTGATTGTGTTCATCAAGAAAATAATAATGGGCACGAAAAATCTTACTTTATAGAAATTCCGGTAGCTAATCAATTGCAAGAATTGCTTCTACAACCTGGTTTCGTTGATAATTTATCATATCGCCTTAATCGCATAAAAGAAAATGATGCATTTATTGAGGATATATTTGACGGTAAATTATATAAATTGCACAAGAACAACAATAATCCTGACGACAACGAATTTAATCTTTCCTTCATGTGGTATACAGACGGTGCACCAATATTTAAATCACGGTGTTATAGTGTTTGGCCATTTTATTTAATAATTAATGAACTGCCGTATGACAAACGAATAATGAAAGAAAATATGATTCTAGCTGGACTTTGGTTTGGTCCTTCAGAGCCTATGGTAACTTTTTTTTTAACTCCCTTATATCATCAAATGGCTGAATTTGAAGTTGGAATACCAATGAAAATTAATAATTTACGTAATTCACAAATTGTAAAAGCATGGATTCTTTGTGGTACTTGCGATACACCAGCTAGAGGAAAATTTTTGAACCACAAACAATTTAATGGTGAATATGGTTGCCCACGGTGCAAATGTAAAGGTGATGCCGTAAGTGAAGAAGGTGTGTATGGGAGAACACATATTTATCCATTTGAAGAGAATCTTGTATTAAAAAAAAAACAAGATTATGACGACCTTGGTTTATTAGCCTATCAAACAAAAGAACCACAGTATGGAATAAAAGGTCCGTGTATGTTAAATTGTATGATGTTAGATGTAGCACGTGGTACCGCAATTGATGTTATGCATTGCGTGTACCTTGGTGTAATTCAAGTTTTGGCAAAATTATGGATTGGAAACGAATTCAGATATCGACCATGGTCACTTTATAATTATCGTGAAATAATAGATCAACGTTTGATGAAAATAAAGCCTCCTGGCTTTATTAAAAGGATGCCACGATCATTAATAAAACACTTAAACCACTGGAAAGCTAGCGAGTGGAAAAATTTCTTTCTTTTTTATTCATTGCCTGTAGTTGACGGTTTAATGGAAGAAAAATATTTAAAACATTACATGCAATTGCTTTATGGTATTTATATTTTGAATGGAAAATCAATCTCAATAGAATCTATCAATAATAGTAGAAATTTGTTGACTGAATTTGTATCAAACTTTGAGTATTTGTATGACAAAAGATTTTTGACATTTAATATACATTCATTACAACATTTGCCTGATCTTGTTGAGGATCTAGGCCCACTTTGGGTGACCTCATGCTTTCCATTCGAAGATTTGCTTGGAAAAATGAAAAACTGTGTTCACGGTACTCGCTATGTAGGAATACAAATATATAACAACTTAATGAGAAGTGTAATATTAACGAGTAAAATTAATAATTTACGACAAGACACTGAAGTAACAAAATTTTGTAAAAAATTAAGAAACATTGGCAAAAGAATTAGTTCTCTTCGCCGAGTAAGTGGAAATATGTATGCCTTAGGAAAACTAATGTATTTAAAAAATATACCTCAAGAACTTCAAGTTGTACTTCATAGCATTACGAGTATGGAAAATATACTTCGTTTAAACATTATAAAATTTTTTAGATTGAAAACGACAAAACAAACAATATATGCACTTGATTATAGAAGAAAGACATCTTTTGCATCCTATTGTGTTCAATTTTCAACAACAGAAGGTATGAAAGTAGGATTTGTGAAATTCTTTATCAAAACATGTATTTGTCCTACCAAAAATTGTGATTTTGAATGCAATGGATCAAAGTTTTTTGCATTTTTAAAAGAAGTGAAGATTGAGAATCCCTTTAAAACCGAATTCAAGGGAAAAATTACAGATCCAGTAACTAATGAAGTGAATCATATCGAAAAAGAAATTATACTTTCCTATTTATATAGAAAAATTGAAGATAATTCACCAAACTTTCTTATCGATGTAAATGCGATAGTCTGCTTATGTTATTTAATAAGAATTGGTGACAAAGTTTATATTGCAAAACCAGATAATAACATTGAATATAGCGAATAATAAAGAGTTGAATAAGGATTCATATGTTAATATATTAATATATACTACCATGTTATATTTTTGTATGTTTTTATAAAAATGAAGTAAATAAATTGCACTAATAACCACATATTAAGTATATTGTTTATGTTATTTACCTTAAATAAACTATTTTAAAGATAGATACTTGATTTAAAAAATTTATAATAATAATAATACATGATAATTTGCATGTTAACAATATTGATCAGTGTGTTTACATTTATGTTAGCAAAATTCAGTCATAGAATTGAATCAAATACGATAAATAATTATTTTTTCAAATTGTGTTCAACCGCTGTACGCCCGTATGTACGGCCGACGATTATTTTGTAATGTGTGGCCTAAGTACGACCCATGTAAGGCCCAAACCATGCATAAATTGGATTTTTCATTCTAAATAGGCCCTTGTACGGCCTATGTACAGCCTTTCGGGCTTTTTCATACTTGTACAGACCGCGTACGGCCCTAAAAAATCTGAAAGGACCACGTTCAACCCCTGTTCAGCCCATGTTCATTTTTACTCGGGATCGCGGCCAGAATGATCTTGAAGACATTTTCTCAGATCTTTTCCGGAAATTTAACTATGATCACCCTCCGCTCGTTCTCCCGGCTCCGCGGTAGTTTGGTTCAAGTCCGTACCTCCGATCGCGAATTGCAGGCGTCTTGCGCTCCAAGATATCGCACGGAGCGCGAATTGCAGACGTTTGCAGCTCGTTGCAGTGAAATTTAACAAGCACTCCGCGCTTTCTTAAGATGCTCCTCACCGCTGGGGCGATTACTTTCATTGCGCCGCGTGCATTCGAGTCATGAGAATCTAATCGGTTTTCTTTGAGAAGCTCTGAGATCAAATTTCGAACAGGTCAATGTGGCTGGAGTCATGATCATCGACTTGGGTCAATACCTTAGCCACTTAAAATTCGCCAGTCGGGCACAAATCATTTGTTCGCACGAGCTGCTCAAAGGCCCTCCTATTTTTAGCTGCAAGTGGCCTTTGAGACTGTGCAAATGCAGCAAGTGGTGGCCCCAAAGCGCTTTCGCAACTGAAAATGGACAAGTACCCACTTTGAGACTCCGAATGAATAAACAATTTAATTTTAGTTTTAGACTCCACTTGGATTTGCATTTGGCCACATTTTTCAGTTCAATTGCCTCAAGGTTTGGTTCGAGATTGCGATGGCGGCGAATTCCAAGCTTTTGTACATTTTATATATGTATAAACTATGATTAGGAAAAGTTGCTTCAAACATCACTAAACTTGTGTTTAATCTATATTTAAAGAGAGGGCGCAGACATAAAATAAAACTAATTAATTTTTAGCTGTTTTATAGTATAAAGATCATTTCACGCACGTACATATTTACATTAATTTATACAAAGCAAAGGTATACATATACATAAGTAGTTACTACTATAAAATAAAATATGAATATGTAAAATAAAGGCTTCAGCAAAAATTCATCACAAAACAGTTATTTATACTATAACATAAATTATATTTAAAAGTTTAAAAAGTAATCGTTGATATGCATTTAACCTTTTCAATTATATAGTCTTGCTATGCAGTAAGTACTTACACCTTGCACAAAAATTATTCGAAGTCACATTTTAGTTAAGAAAACTAGAAAAAAAGTTCTCTTATGAATAGCACACTAAATAACTAAAAAATGGTGCCATATATTACATACATATATGTATATTGTAACCAGTATTGCAAAGCTTGCATAGTTTGAAATCAATACTAAATATAAGTGGCTGAAAAGTAAGTTGTTAAAGTTGCTTACAATATTAATACGAAGAAATTGGGAAATTGCAAGACAAACAAATGAAAACGTGTTAAAACGAAAAGTGATCATGTCTTACGAACCCTTATTTTACTATTCTATTAGTTGATAAAAAAACATCGAATGGTGAATAATAAAGTTCATCATAGCATCATTAATGATTTGTCTACGATTCTGCATCTCACTTACTCTCCTTACCAAGTTCTCCTTACAAAACATAGAGATAAAAAATACTTGAAGTTAATCCTTTGATTAATTGAAACGGAATAAATGTATCACGATTAAATCGAAAAGAAATTGTCGGTTAATATGGAATATGATTAATCGTGAGTGGAACACAATATTGTAAACATATACATAAATATGATAAATGATTAATCGACGTCATCTTTACACGGTGCAATTTTTGTACCCATTTGCCAGATAAGTAAATCCAACATTCGTTATTAGTTTTGTTATTGGTTGTAAGTTGTAATAATTAAAATTTCTTTGTATTATTAAGATTTCTTAACTTTGAATTGGTATCCTTTTGTAATTTTTTGAAATATATTGGCAATGTTTACTTTCTAACAATTAACAATAACTTTTAATTCAGATATTTTGAGCACATTTTATGAATTCAAGATCTTTATTGGGGTTACCTGAAACTGGGAACAGAATACAATAGACTTATTTTAAATTCGATTTCTCAGCGAAAGTTGATTACAGTTTAGAAAATCGAAATGCCTTTGAGAAAGTTTAGAAGATTGAAAGAGCCCTCCATCACATGTGAAGCGAATTGCAAGATAGAAAACTCTTTTCACTTTCCTGAATTTGATTTGTCTGCCCTTCGGGGGGTGACCTAAAAGCAGACTGCAGTCGACTACTGGCATTCCAAGCAGCTAGTGATGCGAGTGCACAATTTCCGGTGGGCGTATCCAGGGCTGGGGAGCAGACTTAATTAAGCCACCCACTGCGAAGTGCTAGTGGGGCTCGAAAGTAACCCACTGCGCCTAACCTTAATTCATCAGCGAAGACGTGCATTTGAACGCTCCCTCAACAAAACAACGTACCCAACTCTACGTTCACCTTTCCACATCCCATGAGCAAACAGAGCGTGTACCGTCGGCGGTACATAGGTGCACACTCGCGGAGGAGAAATCATCTCGAGACCTGAGGGGCCGCCAAACTTGCAAATATTTGTCATTAGCTCAGGTAATTCTTCCGCGCCGCGACGTGAGAGAGACGTAGATCCGATCGCGATCGGCGTCTTGAGACGTAGCTCCGATCGCGATCGGCGATGCCCCAGATCTGGTACTTATGTGAGGCTGCCCGCCTTGGTGGCAGCAATCACCCGGCACTGCAGGCTCCACTTACCCCAGATGGAATTTGCTTGACCGCGACCTTAAATTGCCATGTTACATGTCACCAGGTACGAGCAGATTTCTCTTGTACCTTTTTTTGAGGCACCGCAGACGAAACGAAGACAGAACGCGAGTAGCCAACAGGTTTCCGCGGCTTCACTCTTCCGCGACAGAAGCAAGGAGGCTGCAATTGTTCGCGGCATGTTATCACCGCCACGCGGAGAAACTCGCGGCACAGCCAAAAGATAGGATGCTCTGGATCCCCAGCTGGGGCTCGGTCAAATACTTAGCGCACTCGAGCTGTCGTCATTATAAGATTAAGACAGCCGGAGAAAGTCTTCGGGAAGAGGAACTGATTCCCTGTTTTATGCGCGAAGAAAAACATCGCGGTCGTAAACCAAGAAAATGAATTACGAAAAGCAGGCGGAAACCAGTCAACTGGGAACGGCGAGGTTTTGCGTGCATTGTTCCCGGTGGCGTAACCAATTGCGCGTATGCAAAGCGGCGATTTCCTCAGCGCTAAAAACCACTTAGGGCCGTTCAGGTGTTTTGAGAACTCGCCTTAGCAGTTATAAAAACAATATCATTGTTTCGCTGTTCTCAGTTTTGTTGTCCGCGAAGGGGCCACGGCCCGAGCGCGAATAACTGTTCCTTCGCGAGCTCGCCGGCAGTGCAATTGGCATGGAATGAGATTTCAATTTATTTCTCGTAATGAACCGAGCGCCAGGTGGAGAGCGCGAAACTAATCTTGAGCCCGATTCCGAACTCTCCTGATGATGATTGAAGGTAATGGAACCAGTGACCGAACCCCGGCCGCAATTGGATTTAATTAAAAAAGCAATTAAGCGACTTTCGGCGGCCACATTGTCTTCGCCGCTGTGTTTAACATATTCCGCAGTTCTTTCAACTGTTGCTGCCGATGGAAGTGGCATTCCACACATTTCAATTAGCTGCGTTCCCTCCAGCGTTCCTCTTCGATTCCTTCCTGTCTTTCAGTGCAAGAAATTTTCGAATATTTTTGATTCAGTTCTTCCTCAGGTAAAATTAGCTTATTCAGTCTACGCCATACATAATTAACGAAGTTTTTGTTTTTTTGATGTGTAGTAATACCCATTCATTGACACGAAAATCTACTAACTTATTAATTGTTGTATTACTTCTGACACACATTTGAAAAGTCCGTAATATAAACTACGTATGATATGATGACCGTTGTTTCTGCAGTATACTAGAAAAGTGGGTAAATTATAGTCTTAATTGAAAATATAATAGATCTTCTTTATTTCCCGTTGATATTGTTTTACATGTGCTAAATTTTAATAAAATCTCATAATAATGGTTTTAAAACTATTTTAATTTTAATCTTCTCAATTTGGGAATAATACTCGGGAAATAGCTCGGTTTAATTCAAAATTCTTCATTATTTCGTCGGCTATTCTGTATGTTTTATTCCTTATGAGAGTAGTATATCTTACTAGCATAGCGTAGTCTAAGCTCTCTCAACTATGTTTCGTAATAGATTCAAAAAGTAACGCCTCATTTGATATAGTACATATATCTTTTTTCAAATTTTTTTATCCACACTGTTTGATAGGCACATAATAGAAGATTTAGATCTAGAATTTATTGTGGCTAGTTCAAAATTCTTAGACAAGTCGTTTTCAATAGGTCTAGCTGTTTGGTTGGGGTCGTTGTCATGCTTAAAAAAACTCCATGTTATGGAAAATTGTTGTGTGCTTGCGGTTCCGTGGTGTACCGTGCAAGTGTGTACGATTTAATTAGAAACGTTATTGAAATGATATGTCGGAAAAGTGGACTTACATCACTTTAAAAAAACTATAGCTCAAATTTCACTGTGTGTAACGTCAATATGTATTAAAGTGAAAAGTCAGATGAATAATAATTAAAATACACAAAAGAATAATTAATGATCTAAACTATATTTATACATACACGTGTATTCCTTTTGAAGAAAAACATCAAAAACGCTGCATTTTAATTTTTCGAAAACCTTTTGTTTATTCAGGAAATACTATGAAAAAATAATTGTTTTCGACGTTTTTTTATCGAGTTACGAATGATAATAAAAAATATCAGGCAATTGGTTTGTCCATAATATTAAAATTATGTTTTGTTCCTATGCTGGAGATAAATATTTTCGGAGTTCTCGTTATATGATAGAATGATAATGATTGAGCCTTAATTGTCTGACTAAAAAAAAGGGATATATTTCTTTTTCCCAGTGATACAACAATAAAGTCCGATTAACAATTTCAATATTATCTGAAAAATAAATAAACAGCAGGGAGTATTTTGAGAAAAACCACCAATGCTGATAACTACGAGCATTATTAAAGCGGCAAAGAAGGGCAGTTTGGGTGACGCAATCTTTCAAGTTAATAAGGGGAATACAACGAATTCGCTTAGGATGACGATTATTGGCAAATTTACTTTATAGAGAGTAACTCAAAATAATTGGTTGGTTTCGTACACATAACCATAAAAATAGTTACCAGCAAATAGCCCACCGATGGAATCCGGAGCACTGTGTAAACATCCAGCAACTGAATGTTGGTACTTTAATGCCAGTTGTTGCTTCGTGTTTGCCCTTGTAGACATTTTACGACAGTACCTTGGGCCTTTGGCCAACGGTATTCGAACGTTGAGGGTTTTACAATAGTCTAAAACGTTAACAAGAGAAAGTGCACATATAAATTTTACTACATCTCCTTTAATTTCTTCAGAAAAAGATAATTTTGCAATCAACTGCATACTGCCATAATTTACTGGCGACGTAACTTTAAAAAAAGCTAATGGGTTTTCATTGTTGGATGCGTAATAAAAGTCTTCTTCCAATCTCAATAAAAATGTCCATTAGATTTCCCTAATTAGATTCTACCATCTTCTTTTTGACTAAAGGCATAATCATTAAACAAAAAATTATTTTTCTTCCAGGTAAGTTCCCGCTCGGAAGAGGTTTCGTAACATTTCGTCCCAATTGTCGTCTCGCGGTGTAAGTAAAATTCCACAATACGAAATCGCTGTTTATGCTGAGGACGGCAGAGTTGCGTGCAGCATAAAGCGATAAGTGAGCCAGAGTTCATTTGGTCGAAATCCGCGATTAACTTTTGAAAAAAGGTGTGGCAAGGGGCAATTATGCAGCACGACTTAGTGAAACAGTCTGCCGGTGGGAAAATGTTTGCCCGTGCCTCCTGGGTGGCGTTTTTCATTAAAATACCTTTAATTGAGCGACACCACCGGCAAAACCACAAACTGATTGTTTATGCATTCCACGGCGCGGTGTCATTTTTCGCGCCGATCACCAGCCGCGATTAACTCGAGGCGTCACCACCGGCGGATCGCAGCACGTCTCCCCGGCGCTGCTGACCTGGATATCGGGCGCGTAGCGTCCATTTCGGGCCAGACTCGGGCGTGATTATTCAAATGGGCATTTTCCGCCGTTCCTGGAAGAGCGGTGTGTCGCAGCGTAGACGCACTATGACGTGACAAATCGCTGCTGGTGCAGACTACCCCTTCTTACCTTGATGCTCGCACAGACGAGAGTCACTGCATAATTCCCGGAACATAAACCAGAAATGCAATTTTGGGGACTGAGGCACGTTTGGCTTTTCAAAACACTTTCGCTTAAACTGAAGGGCTTTCGCTTGTTCTGCACAACATCAAAATTTCTCTGCACCAGCCCTTGCTAACTTTAATGTTTGAATCTCGTTTTGTTTATTTATACCTTTTGTATTTTAACATCTTAAAGAAACATTCCTAATAGTCCAAACATTTTTTCTGCGTTGTATGTATATTATGTATGTATGTAAGGCGAGTGTCAATCTTTAACTTATACTTCATTGGTTGTTTGTTTTCATTTATTTTCGAAAAGTTCATTACAGTAAGATATCACTTTAAATCCGGTCTATTAATTTAAAGAGGTAAGCGTTTTAACAAAGCCCAGGGCAGGAAAAAGTCCAAAACTCAAATTTAGTATTCATCCAATTACTCTTATTGTATTACTTTTAAATTTAATTGAGTAATGATAAATTAGTCGTTTATTTTGAAAGTGGCCTAATTCCATTTATGTTAAAATCGAAATATTTAAGGGTTGGCGTTTTCAAAATAAATAATTTGTCATTTTATTAATCAACTAATATTTGTTATAGAAAAATCTTAATGACTTTAAACAAATTTTGTACAATTTGTTGCAAAATGTAAAGATAACGTAAGAATGTAATTATTTAAATAGCTAGCTTAATTGTTTTGAAAAATGGAATTAGGCCACTTTCAGAATAAATTGGTCAAATACAATATTAATAATTTTAAGACCACTCACCCTCACGAATTTTGATAAAACGCTATAAAAACATTTACATATGTATAAAAAGTAATTGAGAAGTTTATAATGATAAATATTTCTCTTTTAAATATTTTATACTATGTACTTCTCTCTTGTGCTTTTCCAATTTAAAATTTCGACAAGTGAAAAATTTTTGGTCAGTATATGTATGTACTATATTTCTAAAAAGCTTCTCGCTAAATTTACATAGTTCGTTTAGAATGAAAAGTTTTATAAACAGTTTTTAAATGTTGTGGAACAACTTTCTAATTAATATGTTTAGAATTTTTAATGTGTTTATAAAAAAACTTACCAAAATCAGACCGCGTGTTCTAGAATTTTTTAATTTTACTCATTTTGTTTTATGTAGGCAATAACGCAAAACCAATTATTTCTGCGTTAAACTGATTCTAAAAGTTAAATAATTCTTTGTATTGGAATTGAAAATTTTGAAATTGCACATTTATTGTAAAATTTTCTAATTTTTTGTGTCCACTAAAATTTTGTAACTTTCTTACTAAAAATTGTTTAGAGATTTAATAAACTATGATAAAGTAACTTTGGTTACTCAAAAATGTCCCAACATAAACATTTCTCTACATTCTTCTATATTTATTTAAAGTTCTTCTAATATAATTTAGTTTTATTATTCATTAACAATTACCAATTTATCTCAGTTATCGTGCAAGTTAAATTTTTTCTGAATTAGCTTTAATATCTCGCAGAATATATAAAATTTCTGGTTTGTTACCGATAAGCTTTAAATACATATTTCACTTGAGTTTTATCGCCTTTTTGCGCTTCTAACCTTTAAGCATTTTAAGTTCAGTTGGATTGTGTGAACAAAAGGGTAATAATTTAAGCTTGGCCCTTATCCTCACTGCCTTAATCCCACTGAGCAATAGTGTAGCCAAAATTTCTCCCTTACAGTGCCACAAATATAATTTTCCCATCTTGTCCTCGGCCATGGAACGTCGCCCGTCAACTATGTTTTTCTAATCTCACTTGATGTGTGGCCCCACATGTTTCCGTCCGAGAAGAAGAAACTGTGGAACTCTTGAGCAACACTAAGCCGACACTGTTTGTGTGGAATTGGAATAGATCGCGGACGCTGCCAACAGGAATTCTCTGGCCAGCGCAATTCCTGGAAATCATCGACGTTGCATTTTTTGCATTCACACTTTGGAGCGACTGGAGGAGGTCCGGCGACAACGACGCCCGGGAACGAGCGTCGGGATGAGAGCGTCGTTTTTTTTTTGCTGCTCTGCTCGAGATTAATTGTGTTTGTCTTACGTCTAATTGCTCGGCGATTTCCTCTGATGTGCTGCTTACGACTGCAGCAGAACCGGGAGCACTTTGGAACCCCCGACAGCGGCACATACGGGAGCCAGGATTACTTTGATTCCTATCCCGAACTCCTCCCCCTCTATTGAGGTGCCGGGGATAGCGCCGCAAAAAGCATAGTTTAAGAGTTATTAATGACTCCGGCTCCAGATGGGGAAGCGCCTGGATAGACGCTATTTATCATCTTCTGATTGTTTGTTGAGATAAATTGCTGGTGTTGGATTTATGACAACAAAGGATAGATGCTCCTTCGCCGACGTCGTTTTGTTCCGCTTTGACACTCGCTTGACGGTCTTAAGCTCTTTCGCTTGAAACAAATGGCGGCGACCTAGTTGACGGTCTTTCAGTCGACGATGGTAATGCGCTTCTTGTTTTGAAATCGTTCTTTATTTTTAGAGTTTAGAAGAGAAAGGAAACAAGTTTCAAAGAGACCTCGTTTTCTGTTGTAATTGTTGCATAAATGAACAACACTTCCTGGGGTTTTCTTACTTTGGTCAATTAATTTTAATATTTCTAATGAATCCAAGTAAATGGCGAATTGTTTCTTTAAGATTTTATCTGTGTATTATAAATCAATAAGCAAGTACGTTTTATTAAAAAACCCAATCAGCTCCTGTTTTCATGAAAAAATTCAATCGAAAAGTCTGTATTTTGACAATTTTTGAAAATCATTAATAACTATAGGTTTTAGTGCCTTCTGTCACTAAGGAGAGTTTTTGTAGTGAAATACCTAGACAAACTCTACTCAATTATTTTAGTTATTTTGTTGCTATTTAATCTAAAACTACAGAAAAGTTATTCCATTAAAACTAAGCCTGAGTTCCTAACTGCAGGAAGTTGTTTTATAGGTTGTAATATTTGCTGAAATTCATAAAGTAGTATCCGTATTTCTAGTTGCATACTGCTGAAATTCTAGGAAATTGTACAACTCTGCCGATGCATGTTTTTAACTTATTCCATAGTTTGTTGTTCCTCTTGAAAAGGCGAGTTGTGGTTTTCTGTCTTCAATAGTGAAATGTTGCGATTGACGAAACATTTTAGTTGGCTTTATTTAAGTGCATAAGTGGTACTTAGTGCAGCTGCCTTTACACGAGTATATTAGCTAAACAATTAATATCTTCATATAAATATTGCTACCTACCTTAGTTGTGTGATATATTTTTTCTGACGAAACCTACTGAATTTCCAGCAAAACCAACCAGAATATACTACTATTAAAATTGATGAAAATCAGGCTGTATTGCCAAGACAAGCCCTAAACTAAACTAAACTAATAATACAGGAAATTATTAGAATTCTGGTGAAGTGCTTTTCACAAAATTTTAAATTGTATATACCATACATACATATGTAGCTAGTAAACAAAATATTTAAAATTCAATGTATTCTACGAGAGAACAAAATTTAGAATAAAGTTTGATAAAAACATACATGATTCTATGAATTTTAAAATATTTTAAAGCTTTCAGTATTTTTACTGTAGGTAAGATTTAAACATTACAGCTGCGAAATAAGTCCTTGAAGTAAATGGTCAAAATTTGGGATTTGGAGCTGAATTGGTATTTTCTTATAGGAGTATATACTATACATAATCGAACGATAAAATTGTACCCAAATGTTTTGTCAATATAAGATGCTGTATATGAGGTCATAAATAGATTGAATCTTTCCATACATAGTGCATACACCAGTTTCTTAAAATCCTTGATTTAATCATTATTGAAGTTGTTCATTAAGCAAAGCGATATTTTCCTAAGCCAAAAGATTACGGAAATTGTGATGTCAAATTAATTCAGAAATAACTTTTTAATTTTTCTTACCATTCCAAGTACTGAGTTCTTAGTTATTATAAACTATGACCGATTGATTTTAGAGAATTAGAGAATACTTAAACAATCGCTAGACTTGCTTTTTTGTACAATTATAGTTTTATTGGAATATGTTTATATTATCTTTATAAGTTGTATTATTACAATTGAGGGTAAAATGTTAAGCTTTAATTAAGTTCATTACAACCAACCTTGACGCTTTGCAGATCTCCATGTAAGAAATCTCTGTTTTGTCAATTATATTTTTGTCTCAAGGACAATGTTTGTATCACTGCTACCTCTTTCCAAAGGCATTAAAATAATTCAAAGTCAACTTGAGTGCTGCCTTGAACGCTGAAGCTGTCCTCAGTAAGACTTTCACCTAAATTCGAACGAAGGCCACACCCGTAGAAGCATTGTTCCCCAGTTCATTGGAACAAATCGCCTTTGGTAAGATAATAGGGCGATTAATCGCGTACGAATCCAGAGCGGAAATAGGTCGCGCCAATAAAGGTAATCGTGCTCACCTGTGGTCTTGTGCGGCTGTCAATCGCCGACTAGTGACAATTAATTCTCTCCAGCATGTGGTCTCGGCTTGGCTACAATTAAGACTTAAAGGAAACGCTTGAACCGAAAGGTAACAAACGTTCGGTGTCAGGCGGGTTCTATAAATCTCTAGAACGGGCGAAACCTTCTTTTCATTACTACGATTCTAGCAAAACATGGATCGATCTCAATCCGTGGCCGGCCTGGCTTGGCAAGCTCAACACCATCAATCGGGCGTCTTTGTGAGACCATAAAGAGATTTATTAACGGACTTAAATGGGTAGCAGTCCTGGTCAATTTAATCAATCAAATGGCGACTGTGTCGTGAAGGAATTTGGTGCGGACCCGGGGCTACTACGGACTGTGTGCGGTTGATGAATGCGGCCCGGATATATCTAGCCCGTATCAACCTGTCTGTCTGGCTGTCTGGAAGATTTCTGGACGCACGCCACAAAAAAAAAAATGTTTTATCTGGAATAAGATTAATAAGGGCCCACTGGTCTTCCAGCTATTTTACAAATTGCCATTTTCCTTCAGCGGTTCCCAGACCTAGAATAGGCATGATGAGTCTGCAGAAATGCTCCCAAGAGGGATGGCAGCCCCTGTCCGGTCGGCCATGAGAACTAGCCACGAAATCCCAACGAGCCTTTTTGTCTGTCCACTTCTGGGGAAGAGATCCCTGAATCCCTGCCCACATGTTATTAAAATCCAGTTCTGGCGGAAAGTTCCATTTGAATTCCTTAATCGCATCCAGTCGTCCTCCCAGCGGCATAATTCACATTTCGCTATTAACTGGGATGCTGTCAGTTATGGGCGTAGTGAATCGAGGGCTTTTCCACAGGAAAAGGGCTTCTTTCGAAATTGCAGGGAATAGGAAGGAATTCATCCTGTGTCCTTTTGCCGCGAGTTATGAAAAAACCCCGAATCCTCCAAACTGTTCGGTAGGGGCAATTATCACACCCAAAGGGAGCTGGATTGCTTTGTCATCCCGATGCAGGATGACTCCTTTTTCCGATACCCTGCCGCATAACGACAAAAACAAAAATATGAAAGGTCTAGGGCACATCTGTCTTCCTGTCTTTCGCAATGCGCCCTCCAACATTATGTTGGAAAATGCCAGGGACGTGCTCGCAGAGGTACCGCAGCGCCCCATAACGCCGCTTTTGATCGGCGGATTTGAGGCCGCCTCGTGTTTACCGCCTGCGACCGGGCTGCTGAACTGCGACGACCTTACAAGTGGTATCTGATTCAGCAGAGGGTTGGTGCTGACTTCCAAACGCTGCTTGTTCAAAACAAGCAGATGACGGAAGTTTCAGATTAGGGTTCGTGTTTTTTCTTTTGTCCAAAAGATAGTAAACAGCAAAGGTACATACATATATAGACCTTAGTTATTAATTCAGTGATATTAACCTTAAGGTTCAAATTCAAAGTTCTTGAACAAATTATCTTTGTAATCATCGGTAAAGAATAGATGAAAGTAAAATTATTTCCAACAAAGGCTGTGACGAAACAACATAATGTAGGGTAATAATGTACAACCTACTTTAATATGGGGGAAGATTTTGATGAATAGAAAATGCGTTTAAATTTGTTAAACAATTTATACTTTGTAACTGTCATGCGCTTAGAAAAAAAATACTTAGCATTTATTAGAAAAATATTTACTGTCTTAATTATGTTACGTATGTATTACGTTTTTGAAATTTCATTGTTTTAAGTTTGTTCTTTGATTTGTATTATAAAGTACAAGTTTACTACTTCGTGGTTTATTTAAATCGCATTTATCGACTGTAAAATTTGATAAGATGGTGATTAAAATATACTCTTCTTTGGTCCAAAAAATTATTCAATTTTGGAGTTTGCACACAAATATTTTCAAAGTAAATTTGTACTTATGTTACATTAACAAATCTGCCAATACAACTCTTATAATCATGGTTCTTTTTAAGAATGGTCACCAATTGTTAAAGTCATTGAGCATCTGATGTAAGAGTTTTTAATTTCAGATATTTCGAATCTCTCTAATACCATTTCGATAAGCGTATGAAAGAGGTATCATTATTTTTTGTTATCGAATACATTGTTATCGATACTTTTACTACTTTATTCGATACTTGCTGCTGATACTTTTAGAAGTAATTTAATACCAGTACTTTTACTCATATCAGTGCCTTGCAATAGAAAACGAATTCACACGATAACATGTATTTCATATATCATAAATATATATAATTCGTTTATTTACTATAAGTAATTATAAAATAAAACGGATGCCTCAGTCGAATTCAACAGACTAGAATTTGTTTGATCGTCAGAAAAAGTCCCAACCGTATCCTGTTCATATTTTGGATTATTATTATTAATTTACAGTTTTTTTCTTATTATAGTGTGTCTTAAATAAAATTAATACCTTCAAGTGATTGTTAAGAACTTAGGTAAATTTATGTTTTCTTACTTTTCTATTTTTGTCTAGGCTTAATGCCTTTAAAGAAATGTTTGAATTCGAGGTTAACTCTTACTTAAAATGTTCACCGCATCCGAAACATCTAATTATGGTTTAATAACTTAAAGATTACCTACTTTTGGAAAGTTTCCGTTTCCCAAGTTTAAAATAGTAATTGTTTCACTTTCCTCAAAATGGTCCAAACTTCTTAAATCGCAGCACAGGATTACTCTCTGAGGGGATGTAGAGAAGTTGCATCCCCTGTGGCTAGTCCTCGCTTTAATGTAATCCTCCGAAGAATTTAAAGCTTTAAATGCACTTCGGCTCTGAGAGTAGGCAAATTCATTAGATTTGCTTTATGCAAAGCAATTAAGAGGAGAATGCAGAATTAATTGCAAATAAAAACCGACTAGGGTGCTTGAAAATGTAATAGATGTTTTAGGGTTTTTAAAAACTCTTTACGATAAATAAAATGCCTCTAGGAAGCTGGGAGCGAATCGCGAATCGTTTCGCGAGAAGAATTCAAGCGGGACATAAAAATGGCCGGTGTTCATAAGGAGCAGGATCTGGAATTCTAAGGAGCATACCGCAAAAACTATAAAGGGAGCTATATAATTCAATAGCTGTAGATGCTTAAAACTATAATTCCGGGCAATAAAGTCCCTGCAAAAAATACGATCCCATTGTGGAAGTATCCCTTAAATCCCATTGAAAACGTAGGGATGGTCTGTATAAATTTAAAATCCCTTCGACAGCGAACGAAAGCAGACTTTAACTGGGAGCTTTTTACGTCTCTCCATGGATCCCATTTGGAAAACGAAATAAATTGTTATGACTCCATTTATCCGGGAACCATCAAACAGCAAATCTCTCGTAAAATCGCAGTCAGTCTCAATCCGGCCTTTGTTGGCCGCAATCACTGCGCCTCCATTCACAGCTCCGGGTGCCTTCGACGTGGAGGAGATCTGGACCTCCAGCCTCCAGGCCGCTTCGCTCCAGACCGGGAACCAGACACGTCTCCCGAATCCGGGTTTATATAAGCGAGCAGCGTCTGCTCGGGCTCCCTGGAGGCGAGATAACTCGGTTTATTAAGCCGTTCTCGAGTCATTAAGCGATCATCTTGGTAACTTCCAATTCGAGCTCACGGCAAGAAAAACAAACAGTATGGCGGCCGGGGTGGGGCCCAAGGGCGGAGGCCGTCGGAGACGTCTTCGCATAAAATTTGCATTTTAGTGGGCTCTATCGGGTTTTGCATATGCGTCTGGGAGTCCCAGTGCCCTCCCGGGAGCTCCGCTGGGCTGCTGGGGCTCCCTGGTCTCTGGGTTGATTCGGCGGTTCTGGATTCTCCTTTTATTCCCTTTATGACTACTAAAAGTGTTTTTACGTGATTGAGACCTCACGAAATGAATACGTCATTATGACGGGATGCACCCACGCCTGTAACCGAAGAACGTTATAATGAGGTCTTCTGTTCGCTCATTAAGGCGCTAGCGAATTGCGATGCGCCTGGGCCTCACTTTGCGGGGGGTTGGGCCTTTTGACAGCTCAGATTTATGGAGGATTGAAACTTGATTTCTTGTCCCGGCGAAGAGTGAAAGGGAATCCTCCGGAGCTCAGCGGGAGGCACAAATCACGGGTAGAATCACCCTCCACCCCTCAGACACACACGCAACATGAAATCGCATAAGAATTACAAGAGGGGGCGGTTCTGGGGGCCTCCAACAGGGCGGCGAGCCCATTCAGCCCTTGATAATGCCAAGAAAATGAGCTGAATTTTGAATGGATGCTAACAATATGCTGACAACAGGGCTGGAAGAAGTGTCACTCGCTGAAAAGGACCTTCGTCTTCCGGATTTGGTTGACGGAGGGGGGCTCAGGGAAATGAGTGAGTCGGATTGACGGCTGCCAGTCTGGTTGTCGTGCCGAAGGGTTTTTCAGGGACTTAGCCGCATTGTGAAATGTTTTGGATTTCCTGTAGGATCTGTCACATTCTTCTCGATTTCTTTCAGATTTTATTAAATTTTCAACCGGCTGCGGGAGGGTTTTCACTGCCTTATTGCTTTCTTGTAACTTAGTTTCGATGTTTTGATGCCCTTTCAAGTATGCAGACAACACAAAACCAAATATATGAAATGTTACTTCGTATGAACCCCTATAATATTTTGGTTCATCATTTGTCAATCTTACAAAATCTCTTGTAGGCGGAGCTAAAATAACATTTTTGTGAATAGTTAGGAAAACTACTTCTGTTTTCAAATTTGAGAAAATGAAAATTGTGTAGGTATTAACATTTCTTTATACATATTATAAGTTTTTTTATTATTTCGAATTGTCTTTCCTTTATCGATTTAATTTGCCAAATAAGTTTTTTGTCAGATATTTTTATAAGTACATATTGCCCAGACAAATTTCGAGGTTTAACAAGAAGTGTGTACCTACTTACCAAGGCTAAAATCAAGAGTTTTGGTAAAAATTTCTCATTGTATTATAATTTGTAGGTATTGTATTCTATTGTTTTTTTAATTACTCGTAAGAATACTGATTTTTCACAATGGACATTACAGTATAATAAATAAAACTTGTTTTCTTTAGATTCAGTAATGATAGTAGCATATATTATCAATTCGTATAGAAGGCTTTTGGTTTTCGTTGGAACGTATCTACCGCGAAAACAAAAGCAAACAACGCATGAATACCCGTTATTCGTACATACATGAATTGAACAATTAACATAATTAAGAAATACGTATAAAGTGGTACAGGTGAATTCATTTACATGTTGCAAAACCTTTTTTAGCTTTGTCGTAAATTGGTTCCGCTAGAGACGCAAATATCAACATTTTATCCAAACTTTTTAAATAAGAAAATAACATTAAAAATTTTCACTATTTGATTAACCTTTGTGCTCTTGAAAGATTGGTTACTTCTCTAGAGTAATACCAATTTCTTACAATTAATTTTCGTTAAATGATATGTTTAAAATGACTCTGTGGTTTGATTTATTTTTAAAAAATTACATAATGCTAGTTTAAGTTACAAGATTTTAAGTGAATGAATAGAGTTATTTTTAATTTTAGGAGTAATTCTTAGTCTGAGCCGTTTAACTCGTTAAATAAATAATTAAAAATATTCGGTACACCGGCGCAGTTTAAACAACAGCACTAACAATTTGGCTGGTTTGTATAAAGAAAACTTGGTCGACATCGCGTTTTATGATGACAAAAACCGTCAATTTGTAAAATGCCTGGTATTTAATTTTACCCGCATATGTAATTTTGTATCATACTTAACCTACCTCATGGTTGTGTTATTCGATACGGAGAAAGGAAAGGGTTTCATTATTTAGTTGAAAAGATGTAATTTGGAAGAATCTTCAAACCACTTATCTCCAAAGTTTTAATTTCGGTATATCCGTTCACTTTTATAAGTAAGTACACATATGCGATGCGTGACAGTTTTGAAATATAATGGTTATGGCCTGTGGGTTATTTATGTAAGAAACAACTATAATTTTTCTATTATCTATTAATTAAGTAAAATTGTTAAATATATGGGATCAAACTTTAAACAGGTAATGGTTGTTATTAAATCGGATTTCATTTACACTTCGTTACAGTCATTTATTCCAAATGCAAAAGCAAATTTACGTTTGCGGAGAGCAAAAGACGTGGAAAATGATTATATGAATTATTATCTGAGGCTGAGAGCAGCGCGTGTGCAGCGCGTTCATGCACCACGCCATTAGACGCATGCAAATTTCAATCGAGCCCAGTGTTTATTCATAAGGCAGGGGTCGTGCCGCCCTTCCACCATATCGACTTCAATTTAATTGCAGTGATTTGCAATCCATGCGAACTTGTTGGAATAATTACTCAGCGAAGCATTTCCTGACCATTCCTTGCGCGACATAAATTCCTCATTAGTGCAGTGCCCCCACGTGAGCAATAGCACCTGCATGTTGCTTTTCACGTGCCTAGCACTAGCACCTACTTCGCGATGACCTCCCTCGAGCTCCTCCACTCGCGAAAAAGAGAAATTTCCTTGTTGCGAAAATAATTGGCGCTTTCTGCTTTTCATTCGCGAGAACGACACAAAGAGGAGTCACAAATGCATTTCCCCGCGGGAAACAGGGGGAATAACTTTCTTTCTTTCTTTCTTCCCGGAGAACGAGCGTCTTGTCCAGAGCTAGCAGAAAGCGAAGCGGGGTCTGGAGAAGCCAGATTAGGGACTATCTAAATACAGTAGATCCTCGATTATCCGAACTAATTGGGACCGAGACTAGTTCGGATAATCCAAATTTCGGATAAGTGAAATGTGGGTAGGTACTTTGGGACAAGATCAAACAAAAACAACACTTTTTTCACATAAAAACAGAACAATCTATTAAAATTTGACATTAATATTAACGTTGTAATATAAAACAACTAAAAAAAGTTAAATGCCATTTTTATATGATAATTGAGGGTTCGGATAATCGAGGTTCGGATAACCGAGGGGTTCTACTGTATTGCTAAGTTGGTTCAGGTATTGAATCGACATGGTCAAGTTGAAATTAGCGCTAAATTTAGTTTTAATTCATTTTTAGAGTGAAATCGTGAAAGTTTTATGTATGTTATTATGTATATGTTCTTGCCTCGTTGTATTTTTATCGTTCACTCCTCATTATTTTTAGAGCATAGAGTCTATAGTAGTGGTGTTACCGACAAGACAAGACACCGCGGCCGATGATGCATACGGGCGTCTGGTTAACCAGTGATCCAAATTCTTTGTAAATCTTCTCGTGAAATAAATTATCCGACCTTAATCTGACGCAGAGTCGCGCATCTCGCTACTTTACACTGATTTAATGTTCTTCATGTATGTTTACGATTTTCCTCTTTTTCTCCTCTTCCAGCGAGCCTTATGCATCTTTTCTTCTTGGCGGCGTTCTTCTGGCTCAACACGATGTGCTTCAACATTTGGTGGACCTTTAGGTAAGTGGAGATTTCTTGTTATTTAGTGGCCATTTGATGGGTTTTGTTCTCATGTTGCGGAATCCTCCGTTTTTGGGGTTAATTGTGTAGCTAAACGGTCTCTGGTAGTTTCAATAATTTATTACAACCTTCCGACACTCTTGTTAGGCTTTTAAAAATAGATGCCCCAAAATGGTTGGTAATTTGTATTTTAAACTCATAAACAGCCTTGTTTCATGATCTGGAGTGTTTGCGTTTCATTTTACTTCCAACATGATATGATATTAGATCAAGGAAGCGATGTAATAAATGATTATATCGAATATGATAATACATTTGTCGTGCGAAGAACTCTTTTAAATTGTCGGGTGATAAAATTATGGAGCATTTTAGAGTTATTTAAGTGTCACACGGGAATAAACATCTAGTTATTAAAAAACGTTAAACGAATGACAAAATTTAAAGGCTGATTTTATTCTTAGGGCTATACTCAAAACAACTCAACTCCCACTGCTTTTATAATTTTTTGGCATGAATTTAAGACTCCCACATAAATTAATTCAATTAACCATGGTATCGTCAGGCATAAATAATACATAATTAGGATTAATTTTGTGCCTACCTATTTGCAAGCTTGGCTGTTTTTTAAATACATGATGGATATACGTGCATTAGGACCATCTATGGGATTAATATGTATTTTTGGATTGTTTTATTATATGCTTCGACTTTGAAAACGTCGCTTTAAGAAAAATGCGTTTAAAGTTTTAAGTCTATTTTGCAGATCTCGAGGCAGTTTCGCTTCAAGTCACATATACATGTAAATGCATACATATTCATTAATAATGCTTAGACCTTTGTCAAATTTTCACACAAGTATTTTGAAATAATGTATATGTTTCATAAAATAATATTGAATTGAAATGAAAAACTTGAGGATTTGCAAAGATGGGATCATTATCCATTAATTGAGCAGTTTATTTTGAAAGAGGCCTAATTCCATTTTCCAAAAAAATTAAGCTAGCTCTTCAAATAATTACATTTTGACGTTATCTTCACATTTTGCAGCAAATTGTACAAAATTTGTTTAAAGTCATTAAGATTTTTTTATAACAAATATTAGTTGATTAATAAAATGAGAAATTATTTGTTTTGAAAACGCAAACCCTTAAATATCTCGATTTTAACATAAATGGAATAAGACCACTTTCAAAATAAACGGCTGAAACTACACCGATTCTACTAAAAATGGATTGGAGAAATTATTGATATTTTTGTTAGATAAAACGTACATATAAAAGGCTTTAACAGAGATTAGTTATTTATTCAGTTAGAATAATCATAATGCAGAATAAAAGAAACGATGGCTACTTAACTTATGTGACAATACCTGACGACTTGCAGTTTTTTCAATGAGTTCTTAACCGGTTTTCCAGAGTGGAACTTTAAAGTGAAACTCAGTTGGTCTTATTGTTTTATATCGTTCAATAAAATTGTACAATGACCTATTATATACATAAAATTTCTTAACAGTGAGCACTTGAATTCAATTTTTTCCACTTCATTATCCCCATTTGCATTGCAATGTAATTTAATTCACCAAATAAACCTAGTCTTCGTGAAATTTTTTATGTCTATGTAAACCTCGGAAGTTTAATGGAATCCACTTGCCATTCCTTCTAAGTGGAATCTGTGGGACGTACCTTCGAAATGCGAATTGATTGTCCATATTTCCATGCTTCGAAGAGATTCGATTGGTTTGTAAAACGAAAAGAAAACCTTGCCGAGGTGTAAGTAAATTTTATAGAAAAAGTGGTGTTCCAGCAACCGGTTGACGGTTCGCTGGTACCCCGTCTGGCTTTTGGCCCCCGCTGCACGAGCACACCGCCGACAAGGTCCAGTAACTCTGAATGAACATTTTCTGTAAAGATAGCTTTGGGCTGCGGTTACCCAGAACGAAAGAACGACGGTAAGGCAGGGTACGTCCGTAAGTGGAATGGCAGTCACCTTTGGACTATTGAAACCCGCCGCATGAGTCCCGTGTGTGGTTGCCTTTTGATGGCCCAGCCCCGGGACGCCGGTGTCGCCGCCGACGGCAAGACGCCGGGAGCCAGCTGCAGATGCAGCCGCAGCAGCCGCCCCGCGGATCCATCTGTGTCATATGCAGAAAAGATCTCCGCGCTCCTTCAACCGGAAAATCTCGTCGCCGTTTGAGCAATTTCATCGGCTGCCAATTCGCTGCATATGGCTCAAATTTGTTTTATCACTCTATAACCCCCTTTCGGGGGTCTGCGGCCAGGGACGCGAACCCCACTGTGGGTTCTCTTCTTGCACGACAAAGTGCCTTCAAGGCTGCGGTTAAGAAACTGCTTTAAAAAAATTACTAATGTGAACTTTGCAGGAAAATGACTTAATTGAGACGTAATTTGCCGGTGACCTTTCAGCGAAAAAAAAATTACCAACAAAGTGCTCCGCCAGTCTTGGTAAATAATGCACCTACCCACAGGGCTGGGATTTCGCGGCCGCGATGAGACGGAGTAATTCCATAAATAATATTCGCGGTGGCTGAGCCTTGCTCAAGCTCAACAACGAAAGCGAATGGAATTTTTGTCGTACTTGACTTGTCAGCCGCGGGTTTTCGGATCGGACGGAGATTAAAGCAATTTATGTAATTATGAACTGACAATCTTGGCGTTACTGGGATTAGTGCGAATAAAAATTGAAAATTGGCTTAATATCCTTGCCGTTGGCAGATGCGCAATTTTGTGCAGAAGTGACCGTGTAACTGTAAGTATTTAAAAAAGATGGACAAGTGAGAGTAAGATTCGAGGCCTAAAGATTCCGTATATAATTAATTAGATATTAATCGTCTTCTGATGTTTGTCCTTTTGTTTACACAAGACTTTCCTTCACGCCAAATTTAAAAATTCTTGATAAACTAGAAGGATTTTTTGTTGATTAGGTAGAATAATTATCCGACTGCATCGTTTTAGTTAGAAACTTGAGTTTTCTACCTTTTCTTTGTAGTTTTAACTCACCGTTCCTGATAATAAATGGTCTTGAGGGACGGATAAACGGACGGATCGAAAAATCAAGTTTTTTATTTTTGTTTTTTATTCATTTCAAGGTAGAACCCAAAAATCATAGCTTTGGAAAGAATGGTTTAAAGATTAGATTTTCTAAATTTGTCTATGAGCATTTAGTCCATGTATTTTGTGTGTATATGTAAGAATATTTGCATTATACGACTTATTTAAACATCAGAACCGATTTTGACCAAACTGGACTTTTATAGCATAATAAGAAGGCAGCAATATTGAAATTTAATATGTATTTTATTATATCTAACATCATAAAAATATGGAGAAAAATGTAGTTTTGCTTCCTATGGAAGATCAATGGGCGCTTTATAAATATAATACGTTTTGTTTTTTAATTTGGGTCATATTTTGTAAAATACTTCCCTATAAACATAAATTTTGTTTACGCTAAGGTTTTTTCAATGACCAAATTCCGAAAGCACAAATTTGTTATGAACTTTTAGATATTTAGTATTTCAGGTGATTTTGGGACAAAGGTTTGTAACGCTCAGACCTTTCTTCAAGGTATGATTACTACACAGATATAGCATTCTTATTGACATTTAATTTCAATCAGTTAGCTAGTTAAAATAAAACACGTTATTTTTGCAGAAGTTAGTCTGCAGATATGGAATTATAACCGAAGTGCTTCAAGCTAAAATTTTAAAAGCGAATTTTAGAAATTAGTCAATGACGGATTCAATTTTACAAATATGAACTTGATAATAAGAAGACCAAAATGTACTTCCATATTAAGAAAAGTTGTTAAATAGTATCCTAAAATTAACGGAAGCATATTTGGATAAAACCCATCAAAATTTACGAACTTATGTATGTCTACGTTGGAGAGCGTAATTCAATAAGATATATTCGAAATGCACCAGCGTCTACAGAAAGACATATTTTCATATTTGCCGATATTTAATTCTTGGTTTTTTTGGTTTGAATGAAAACGGATTTTCGTCTATGCAAATTAAGTTTGTGTGATTTTACAGTCGTTGAAAAGATGTGATATGTCAATGTTCATTCTGCAAGATACGTGACATGGCTTACATCTTCTTCGGTATTGCGTGATCAAAAACTTCTTGATTTGTCTTGCTAAACAAGTAAGGACGAATCTAATCAATAAACATAGAATTTGTCTCCATTTAATTTTAGTAAGTCTGTCTTTTTGTATATGATCACAGTTACAATTTATCTAACTACACATGCTTTGGTTCACTAAGGTATACACAAATTGTGGAAATGTTGGTGTGAGCCCAACTAATTCAACTAAAGGACCAAGGTTATTGTATTTCCCTCAATAATTTTATTTAACGAAATTAAAAAACCAATCGTTTTAAAGTGGTTATTGGTAAACCTAATTGCTTCATTGCCAGACTTCTCTTTCGTCACGAATCTCAATATCCCAAACACCGGACGATAAGCTTTTTGTCAACAACTACTCAGCCTGTCAAATAATTCCGGCGGAGAAAACGAAGGGAATTAATAATCCAAACAATTCGTTTCCCACTAACCCCGGGGTTCAAGTGGAGGAGTCTGGGCCGCCGGGAATTCTCGAAAATACTTCGGGTAATGTCACACATCATTTACAGGGAAAATTTATGGTGACTTAAATCCATCCAAGAAGTTGGACGGACGGTTACACGCCGCATGCCTGGGAGTGTAAACAACCATAAAATCGTCGGGTGAAATAAGAGTTTTTCCATAAACCCAACAAGACCCTGATGGGTCCCACTTAAGATTTAGATGTGACTCGAAGGAGGCGGGACCGTCTTGGAGTTAGTGAACACCGGAGAGGACTCGCTGGGCGATTCCTAAATAAAAGCGAATCCTCCTTGTGACGATTCACTGTCCCCCGGGAGGAGATTGCAAGTAATTAGCAGACGTTTCAATTACTCGAGTGATGTCGGCCGTCGACATCTTCACAATCACTCCGTGATGAAGATGAAGATGACGCGGCATAACTCCGTCAAGTGCATCGCAGCGGCGGATTAATAAACCCCAGCCAGACCCCGAGGACTGAATTAGAAATTTCACTTGAAATAGAAACGTCTGTTCCCTCTTCGTTGAGGGGATCCGCCCCCCGTCTTCCCTGGGGAGCTACCTGGATAGCCCGAAATTGTGGGAACGGTGATATCGATGAATTTTAAGCGAGAAAGTCTTGAGTCAGGTCGCGAGGCACAAAGGCAATTGATTCGTTTCGTGACCTGAAGGCAACGCGATCTCCATCAAAATTGCTCCTCAAATTACGAGGCAAAATGCTATTCTTACATAGAGATGAACGATCTTGCGGCTGGGGCGGGCTCCGTTTTTAATTTACGCGGTCAATTTTAATTGCGCGATCTTCCTCGCGATCTTTATCGCGCCGGTTTACGTAGTTAGCGCTTTCGGGAGATTCATGTTCCCGGAATAGGTCAAAGCCATTAAGAGGCCTCGGCCATGACTGGAAAGGAATAAAACTCGAATTTTAATTGTGATTTAATTGCAGACCCGCAGAATAGCGGTGGCCGATTTTGTTTTGTTTGCGATCAGCGATTTGATTGTTTGCATTCCCGCGAGTGGACCGTACGAAATGGGAAGAACAAGTCATTTTTCCTGCAGACACCGGAGTTAACGTTTCTATCGCCTACTTCCCATGATTCGGTTATTAATCCCCATTAGCCCTGGTTTTAGCCGAATGGTGTGAATTTAGGGGGAAATTGAAGTGTGCGAGTTTTTTGTTAATCCAAGGCATCAGTAATGATTAATAATCTACTTCCCCTGCAAAATTATCTTAGGCATTAATGAGAAATTAATCGTAGTTTCCCCAGGTAAGAGTATGTAGGATGCTAAATCTTCATAATAATTGTATGCACATATTTTATTAACAGCCCAAAAGAGTTCATTTTAACAAAGCACAGCAAGGTGAGGTAAAAAAAATGTTAAACATTTCATTTGAAAGCTTGTCCTTTACGCTTTAGTGTTTATTTTTTTTTAATTACTGTGCGGTTTTTTAATCAAGTTGATAGCTGTTAAAAGAAGTAACTATTTTGACTTAAATATCTCTTGAAATATATAAATGCATAATGATGTTGGAGGTGTCATAAGAAAGCAACGATTGTGTAAAAATAGCATTTTTTTTCAAAAAAACGTTAAAATACGATATTTCGTCACATTTTTTTTGTCAGGCCGTCATTTTGTCAAAATAGGTGTAATTTAAAATGTTGATGTTTTATTTTAGCTAATAGTATCACAAAATATCATAAAAATCAAGATGCTACGATATTTCTTTCTCTATGTCCACGGTTTCAAATATTCAACTTATTTTAAAATTAATATTTTGAAATTAAGGCAATTTCTAGGAAACTATAATAGAATTAACTGTGGTATAAAATTTCCTCTATTCGGTTTAAGTATAGTAAAAGTAATAGTTTAATGGGTAAAAATTGCATTTTATTCATTTCACCTCACATTATCTTCAACTGATCTTAGAGCCATTAGCATGTACATATATTCGCTAGTAACAACATTTATTGCAAAACCTTTTCAGTGTTGACGAACTACTATTTTTACTTAACTGAAGGCAATCAAGTAGCAACAAAGGTGTATTGAAAACCTTTTTTGCTATATATAATCGAAGTAATAGCCATTATCTAAATGAAGCACTTATTCTGCTTTTAGGAAACGAACTATTAATGCCAACAAGTCAAATTTACCGATAAAATGAATTTACCGACAACCACATGTGTTATCAACATTAAATGGTGTAATCTCTATCCAGTAATGCGTAGGTGGAAAGTACATCTGCAAAATCAGAGATTAAATGAATCCTACGTAAGTGTCAGTAGTTTGTTGTTACGAAATCATATACCTGATTTATGATTTGACCTCACCTATTACTCCTCCTGATCGAGTTGAAGAAACTTAGAAATAGTGTTTAAGAGTACTTAACAGTATGGTAGTTAATTTACAAGTCGGATCGTATTTTTACCTGCAACAATTTTAAAATCAAGTTAAATTCATTTTCTTCATAACTAGGGCAAAAAGTATTTGGTATCTTTCTTATCAATTTTCTTAAGGAATAAATTACGTATCTTTTTAAAGAAATAATTTCACCATGTAATTATACCTCTTCAAAGTAACCGAATGTAGCAGATGATATCATTTTGCTTTTCAATTCGCGGACTGACCGACATTCAATTTATGCTCATTTGTCCTCTTCCCTTGCTAAGAAAAACTTTTCTTTAGCGGCTTTATTCGGACAAACAATCAGAAAAATACCTTCACGCAATCGCAACCTGCCATCAAGAAACACAAGGAGAGAAGCCCTTTCATCAAAATGAATGCTGCGTGAGCTAAAAAAACATATGTACAATTAATTAACCTCAATTAGCTAAAGATGTTCCATAATTTCCTTCAGCGAAGAGGTCACCTTAACATTTTGAAGTCGCGAGAGGTGTTCCCATTTTATCTTAATTGCAGGAGAAAATAAAAGTTTCCATTGGCACAATATTCTCGCGGCAATGCGATAAAATTAGAAACACCTTAACAGAAAACCTCGATGGATTTTTTAGAAAAATGCTAGAATTCTTTGAATTGCCCAGATTTCAGCACTTGAGCGCGAAATTGATGTGTCCGCGATGAAATTAAACACAAGAAAGCAGCTATTTGCGCCACCGCAAATAGACTTTCGGGAAAAAAGACGACAGTAGCAGTAGCAAGTTCAGCTCACCTAGCGTTGGTCCACATTCCGCGGGATCTGCTAAGAGTTAGCCAAATCCACAAAGACATTTATCAGGCGCTAAGAGCACTGCTGATGCTGAGTGTTGATGGGTGGAGTTTAAGATGCAGGGAATCCGGGACGCTGGGGGACCCAACACTCCCGGCCGGACAAATGACCTGATAGTGCGGGATTGACGCGAACACGCTCCCACCGTCGCTTGATGAGATAAATTCGAGTTTAACCTGTCTGCAGCCGTTCGATATCTTGTCGAGCAAACAGGGCCACCGATAAGCGATCGAAGCTAATTGACCGACCGCGACCAGTTCTAATTTCGGCTGGTCCGCTTGATTGGGCGTCTTCGTCGTCGTCTTTGATAACATTTCGGTAATCCTATGTTGACAGAAGAGTGCATAGTGTAAACAAAATAGGATTGATCGGTGTCGTCGATGCGACCAAATCTGAACCAGAACCCGAACCAGAACCAGAGCCACATAAAAGATGTCGTAGAAGACAACTCACCGAGGTCAATGACACACGATGCGTTTTTATGCGTGTGTCTAGCGCAGCATACTCGAGAATTCACATGTCAATCACAAACTATGCTGCGATGATGCTACATGAGCGCCATCTTCTTCATCTGTCGGTGCTCGCTGGAGCGGTATGCAAATCGCCGATCTTACCTCAATTAAAGCGAAACATCTGCCCAGAGTATATTTATCTTGGGAACTCAATTTGCCTCCACAAATTTTGCTCGGGCGTCTTCCAAGAAACGCAGTTCAACTTGCCAGATACGAGCACTCCTCGCGACTCTTGCCGGATTAATTACCCAAACGTGTGCGCATAATGGATCCGGTGTTGCTAAAATGAAACCGCACCCACTCAGGAGTCAATTGCGATCGGACATCGGGCAGCGCCAGTTGATGGATGCTCTTCTGCGAATGCGCGGTTGACGCCACCAAAAGGTCAGCGCAAGACGCGGGCGCTGTCTAGAGATCTCGTTGAGATCGCCCGACAGCCTCAAGTGATGCTCTGATTAGGACTGGACCACTATCTCGATCGGTCCCAGTCGCGATATCTAAGAAGTATCTCGTCTTCTGAGGCTGGCGCCGTTCACTTCACTTCGCTGCAAGGATTTGAATCGATTGAATGATTCGATTGTGCCTCCCTAAATTAATTTGCGGGAATTCACTTAAATTTGATTTCTGTTCTGCTCTTAGGCAGTTCAGTTCTGGGTCGCGAGTCAATTCTACGGAAATGTTTTCTTGATAACGATGGCTGGCGCATCAATAAAGCGAACAATTGGGAACTGATTTGACCAGCCACCCACCAAGCGACTCCTATCAATTCTTTTCTAATATGTTCATATTTTAAATGAACTTATACGAAGTAGGACATCATTCAGCTTTGATATTTAGCTTGTGCTTTCAAATTCTTTAGCTATCTCTTGATTAATAAATCGTTCATCATATACATATGTATGTATAAGCTAGAAATGGTCATGAAGAGGTTGCATATATTTATTGTAATATATTGTTGATAAATTTCCTTAATTATATGTAGACATATTTTTAGATTCTAAAAACAAATATTTGACTTTCTTCATACTCCTTTGTTTGTTCTCTGAACTCCAGATTCTCTATTAACCTTTTCGGTTTTCGATTTTTAACAATACTTCTGCGATATTGGCGCTATATGCTTGTACTTTTCAGCGATGCCAATTTGAGGGTTTATGTATAATGCTCAAATTCAATACTCTACTCCGTTTATGAATGTTAACAAAATCTATTAATGTGGTATAGAATCATTCCATTATCCAAAGCTCATATTTCTACCACCAAACAAACAAACTTTCGATTTGTGTATTCCGATTATACTTGGTATATTTACTTACCTATATTAATGATTCAGAAACATAGTTGATATGAGGTTTTTTGAAAAATAATTGTTTTAGATCCTACGGGAACAGTGATGGTGAATGAGAAGTTATATACATAAGTGGGTTTTTGGAAGTTTACGACCATTGATTTCATAATGAAAAAATAAATTCACAATTATAAAATAATATTTATTAGATAAGATTGGTATATGTATGTATGTACATACGTAAATTCCATTCAGAAATTCGACAATCAGTTCTCTTCTATTAAAATGTAAGTGTGAGTTGTATGGAGGCTAACTTTTTGTTAACTATGGGTCACATTACCGAAATATTTTTATTTGCTTTTTAAGTAAACGACGTCTTATATTTTATAAATAATAAGTTGAAATTAAGCTGACTTAGACATTATATCAAAGAATATAACAATGCTCAGAATTATGAAAGAAAAAAAATATATGTAAATTGCAAACAAGAGATGTGATCAAGTTCGTTGAAAAAGAAATCAAATTATACGCCAAGGACGCGCAAATAAATCTGAAACGTTCCCTCATTTGAATTGCGTTTCGCTTTGGAGCAATATTATATATCTGTTTTTTGGCGGCGAAGTATGTGACACGACTCTTTTATGTGTCCCGTGGGAACCTGCCATAATTTACGCCATTAAACGAGGGGAAAAGCGTAAACAATTTGGCCGGGCGGGCCACCTGTAAAGCGAAATCAAATATTAAACTTCCTCCCGAGCCAACATCGGTCTAATAATTCATCGGAGAGTTTGCTATTGTAGATTGTGCAGCCCGGAGGCTCGAACTCATTCCTGGGAGGTGTCTCGAATTTCCGAGATTCTGCTTCCTCAAATCAGCCGCCATTCAGCATATTCCCGGGAATCAGATCGGATGTCTGAAGCCACTACGTCACCTAGGGGAGACTCCCGCCTCCCTGGCTGTCTGCTGACATTTGAAGTGCTTCCCCCGGGTCGAATTTCTCAAACGCTCGTTGGGGCCCACGCCCGGGTGCGCCCCGGGAGCGCCCCCTGTGCCTGTGCCTGGTGCCTGGTGTCTTGGCTGACTCTGTCTCCTGTCGCGTCTTCCAGTGCTCTTGGCGTTCCTCAAGCAATTCGACGGGGCGTCTTCCAGCTTTAAAGACCCTAGCTGCCAGCGGGAACTCCGCTTTATTTTTTACAGCACAACTCATAAGTCAACGGCCGCTCGCGATGAGCAGCATTTTTTTTCGCGGTGCTACTTAATGCGGCTCCGCAGCTAATTTGAGTGTGCCCGCGGAATTTCGGAAACTGCTCTTCCATTCGCAAATGTTCGACATAGTCCATCCAATTTCGGGAACACCACACGCGAGTGGAACGTACTTTGATTCTTCAAATTTTCCGAGAAGAAATTTATTTGCTCGACTAATTGGGGCTAAAGCGCGAAGAACATGACGTCGACATGGGAGGCCGCAGCTCTGGACCGTCTGATCTGTCACGACGCCGCTTAAAAGATTATCTCCACACAGATTTTGGGGCCCAAGTTGCGCGCGGCACTGCGGCGCTCCATGGGGCCCGGCGCAGACGGAAGCGGCTATCGGAGAAATCCCGGGATAAGTCCGGGACTGATTTATTGGATTCGGATTTGGGGGGCATTCGCGGGCCTCTGAACCCTGCACCTCTCGGTTTCTTTCGGGAACGAATCATAATTTGATTAGTCATAATCGCTAATCAGACCCCTGAATTTGTTTTGGGACTCGATCGCGGGCATTGGCTCGCGATGCGGATACTTTTGGCTGCCCGCCGATTTTGCAATTTCCTATTAACTTTTTGCCATGGCCTGGGCAGCTTCTTGCCTATTGAATTAACTGTTGGCGTTTCTTTTGAATTACGCCTTTAATTTGCCCGCAATTGAATTAATTAACTCAACAGACCCTGTCAGGATCGAAAAACAAATGATCGTTCGGATAAAAAGCGAATCCAATTCAGCGGAGGCTCGCGAAACGGCGGCGGTGACCTTTTGGGTTAATCACGTTAACCGGACAAGAAATTCCTTCGTCAGGTGGGTTTCGATTAGAACAAGCGCAGGTGAACTTCTTTTTCGCGGTTTTTGCATTGATTAACATATTTGAAGCTTTCAATGCTCCCATAGGTATGCGCGGGAGAAAAAAGGTCAAGGCTGGGAAAAAAATTAATTGGTTTTGAGTGGAAATTGAATCGAACTGTTTGTTCAAAGCTTTGTGTTTCTCGAACATCAAGTTGGTGGATTTAATGAATCGCTTTTCTTGTTTTATGCGCAACTTTATTTTAGCTGTTAATTCGAGCTCAACACCGCTAAGTACTTGCGGTAGATCTAAAAAAAGATGAGAAATGTCGAAATAATTACGTGTAGACAGCATAAATTAGTTATTGCGCTCTACACCGTTTACATTTAGCGGTTTAAAATAACAGAATGGAAAACTTGTGAAACGAACCGTTCCATTAAACATTTTCGAAACTTTTTAATTTGTTACAAAAATAAATTTATAATTGTAGTAAATTATATTGTTATTGATTGAAGCACATTTTTTTGTAGACATCAAATTGTAATGAAAAAATAATTCATGAAATTTTCGTGAAAAGTCACAGTATTGGAATAGTCATTTTTAATTTAGACAATCTGACAGCGAATTTGTAATCAACAGCTCAATAAAAATTTTAAAAATCATTTTTTTTGTTCTTAAATATATCATTTATAAACAGAATTACCTATTCTGAAAATTTTATTCAAAGCATTGCGATTGGCAACGCATTTATGAGCAAACCTAAATTAAATTTTTGTTCAATCTTATCCAATTTTCAATTTAGATAAAATGTGCTGTTAAGATTGTTTCTAAAAATGTATACGCCATTTCGTTTACTTTCTTTCATTCTATTATGGTAGTTAATTGTAAAATTACTCCATGAAACCTCCAAAATATTGAAAATTTTGAACATGTAGGTACAAAAAATTAGTTGCTTCTCTGAATTTGAAGCTTTCGTTTTACTTATTCCTAGATTTTGGACTTTTACAATAAGGATAGTAGGTACATATCATATAAACAATTTTTTTTACTTTATACTTTTAATACACTTGAATTTTTTTTATTTTCTTAACCTTAATACACATTCATCCGACAAGTTTATATTTTCAAACAAAGCGATTATTTTCATTACCACTTTTTCTCCAAAAATAGAGCATCACAACAAAAAATATTGTTCAATAATGGGGCAAACAAAGACTGTATAAGAAATACACTAAAATATAAAAGACGCAAATTTTAAATTGCAAAACAAATAACACCTACTTTCCTCCAAAATTTATCATTCCTAACTTCTCTATTTAACTCTTACCTTTTTCGATCAAAGAGTAGGCGTTACCACCCGTCAATTTTTCTGAGAATCGCAACTTATTGTTTGCTTCGTCGCAGAAAAGTTTCCCTTATTCATGCTAAAATGGATTTTTAATAAAACGAAATAATTCTTGAATGATAAAGCACTAAATTACGTCATGTATCGACTCTTTTAAAGGCGGAAGCCTTTACATGAGCGGTTTGGAATTTCGCTCATTTGCATTACTACACTTTTTACTTTTGATTTTATTTACATATTTGTATCGTGAGTTCACTGTCTTGCGATTTTTGGATGCAAAAACGCAACTCAATCTGATTTGGTTGCAACATCCGCTCCTAAGCGAGTTCATGGTCAGTCAAAAAAGGTTAATGACTCGGTATAAATTACATTTATTCATAACTTCTGTTAAGAAAAGGTGAGAATTTATGCGTATGCAAATTGAGTAGGCAAGTTTCTATTTGTTCATGATAAAATAAAATATGGTTTCGATATTAAAGCCATAATAAAATGTATCATTTAATGTAAAATACATATATTTTACCTACATATAATCAAATAGTTTAATAAAAAAAACAAAAAGTATATATAAATTACATTACGAGTTTGTGTTGCACTCATCGTGCAATTATACTTACTATTAGGTAAGATTTTAAGAATAGTGCAACGCAGAAAGGAATTACAACAAACTAAATGCCTGCCTTTAGTTTTTAATAAATTACTAAATAAAGTTGTTTAAACATATCGCGGCCCAGTATCATCAGATTAATACGAATAGTATACAATTAATAGAATATCAGCAAAAAATAAATATCACACATCCAACTATACCGAGCCTAATCTCAAACTTTGTAGTAATAATTACACTACTATCTCAAAGAAAATCATAATAAATTAATCTACCATTTGAACTTTTATACGCTTCAAAAATTTAAAAATTAAAACATAAAATTCGATTTTTCTCAAAAATTTTACTGACATGTGTAAATTATATGGCTACTGTGTCGCTGCTTTAAAATTATCTTCCGAATTACGAAAAGAAAAAGTACAAAATTTCAACTGTAGTAAAAATGCCAGATATCATAAGATAAAGACGTTATGCAAACCTTTCAGTGTGATTTTAATCTAGTTTCCTTTATAATCCCCACAATTTGTATTTAAACATAGCTACGTCCTAATCTGTCCTAATTTGTCTCTTTCCAAAGATAAGGCTTAAACCGCCTTCCTGAGTGGCTTCCTAGGAGTGGAACTAAAGCCCCAGAATTGCTTAATTTGCGGTTACAAAGCGCTTTACATTTCGCACCTTTTTAGAGCAGGCACAAAAGAAAATAATTTTCCTGTCACCGCATAAACCGCGCCCGAGTTCAATTTACCCGTCACGAGAACATAATACAAACTGCGACCGCAGCACCGTTGCGAATATCTCTAATTACCATCATATTGCCCTTGGAGGTGTTTTGAATTTCATACCACAGGTAAAAGCAGTAAGAATTCCACCCATTCCGACTGTCTTCGGAGACGGCGGCGGGCTAAGACCTCACCTTGGGGCGGAGGCGCTGTCGCGGCGGTCGCGCAGTCGCAGCGCGAAGTTGCAAATCGTTGCGCCACCAGCTGAACCTGGGCCTTTGGCTTGTTTGGCGTTTTTCGCGTTTTTCGCGATGCGCGAGTGGAAACGCCGTAAGTCACAGCCCAACCGCACACGAACTGCGGCGCTGCAGTTGCGAGTAATTGCGCAGTTAAAATGTCAAACTGCATTGCCGCCGCCCAGCTAACGAACAGGGCCCATTTCTCAGGTGAACGACGTCTTTGTTACTTAATCCCGTTCGGCGCACAAAGGTAGCAACTTGATATTTGAGACGCGAGCGCAGCCTGCCGTTAAACATTTCGCGAATTAATTCACGCAACGCGAACGCGGAAGCATTTTTTAGGTTAGCCATTATGGGCACATTTAAGCAGGTTGGATAGCGTACTAATTGCATCTAATGTTTTTAAGGCAAGCAGAAATACTTTGTCTTTTTTCTTGTTAAAATTTTGGGTAATTATTTCATCTACATTTTCCAAAATGTATCTTAGAAGTTTGGCTACCACCAATAGTTTAACTAGCTTAACTACGAACAAGCGCTATTATTTAGTGGTTAATTTCGAACTAAAAATTTCCCGTTTTAAACGGTGTACATAATAATTTTTGGTTTTTTAAAATTTATTTAAAATAATACATTTCGATAAACTCAACAATCCGATTTACCAACAATAATATCATCAAATGGTCACGAATATTTGTAAATGTATTTAAAATGTCAAAGAAATCAAAAACCTAAAATTCAATACACCTACTACAAAGTGGTTTGAAACTAAAGAATTTTCAAACCGACACCGTTTATATTAGTATTTTTTAAATTCGTTACACTGATAAATTTTAGTAAAATTGTTAAAAAATCATTTATAAATTACAAGGCTGAGCAAAAATGTTCGTGAACTACCAAAAAAACACTTTGTCAATTTTGTGTAGGAAGCAGGAAGAGAATATTCTCGACTTGCAGTTACTTCTGCAAGCGACTTCTGGAAATTTACTTGCCCGTGGAGGAGCGCCATTAGATGCACTAAAAATTTTCATTAGCACTTCGTATAATTGGCCAAATTTTACAGGATTATAAATACTTGAAATTTAAAGAGCCTTTATGAATCTTGAAATTGTTCTGTAATAATATACAAAAATCGAAAAGAAGATTATTTTTCCATTTACTCAGTGTTCTAATATTTTCAACTCAGGAATTGGTTTAACAAATATTTTACTTGTACCAACCAAATGCTGAGGCAAATTAACAGAGTTATGTTAAATAATTTACCTAATCTTCATCCCAATACTTAATCTAAAATCTAAATATAAAAAATGATCGAGTTTTCGAAAAATACCATTTTTTTTTCACAAAAAAATCTAGTCCTTGACAAAATAGAAAATATGCATTCCGTACTGGTTTCATCTAGAGCACAGCAAAACGCAACTAGAGTTTAGGACCTCACCTTGTATAAACTGAAATTTCCTAGAAGTTTAGAGGAGAAATTGCAGAATCGACTTCTTGGGATCAAACGTTCTAAATTTTGTTTTATTTAATGCCAGATTTTTCCATGGAAATCGCGCACAAGAATGATGAAAATTAAAGTGTAGGCCAAGAATTTTTCAGCTTTAAAGCGAGTGTAATTTCATGTCTGCTTATTTTCCAGTGAAATGCTACATTAATTCTAGTTGTATACTCTTTTGAAAATTACCGGAAATTTTGTAGAACTGAATTGATATTAAAAGCTATGGTTTTGTTTAATGCTACCTCCAGCTGAAGATACTAGAATTACTGCAATTTGTATTATTTTTTCTTATTAATATTATATCTACTAGAATTGATCTTTTTTGAAATTTACCGGAGTTGGCGTTGTTTGTGTACTACAAGTATTATCTCCAAACTTACAATCAGGAAAAATTATTTGATTGAGGTTATATCAAAGCCTTTTTGTAGAGGTCTAAAAGTGTTCAACTAAGCAGTAAAATTTGCCAAATTTGTGGCAAATTTAGCTCCTCCATATAATTAAACTGAGTATGGTCATTAGCAAAATTTTCTTTTCGTTGCTCAACTGCCTCCGACTAAAGTGGCTGATTCATTTGTCTGAGGCAAATTGGACTTGAGTTATTGCGTCTGACTGGACGCAGAATCCGCGCAGCGCCGTCGCGAGAAGAAAACCTTTCGAAGGAACTAATCGCTGCGTCGCTGCATGGGGTCTTAATACTGGGACCCTCGATTTTATTGGTCGGCTATTCACCGCCAGCCGTCCAGCATCCGAAGCGTGCAGCGCTGCTCACTTATGCCATTCATCTCGTATCGCTCTTAATAAAGCAGCCATTGTGCCCCGCGTGTCCGGCAAATTTAGCCGGTATATTGATGACACTCCAGTAAATCCGCGAGCAAAGACTTAATTTCGTCCGTGCTGAGAAAGATCAGTTCGAGTATTAACGTCTTCGCATCGCCGGCTAGGCTTGATGGCTAATGATGATTGCACTTAAATTGCGTAGAGGGTCAGTGGATTATTTAATAACTTCTTTGATTGCTTTCGCAAGAGACTTTCTTCGAGTAAAAACAATTTGATTTTACGGATTTCAACATGAAGGCTTTTATGATTCGAAATTTATACTAATGTGGGGAGCACAATGTTTTCATTGTTTGTTACTTTCATTTCAAACCTCTTTGTTTCTAGATTGGGAATTATTATAATACATATATGTATGTATAGTCTTAAATTTATTCTCTAAAGCTTTTACCTCTTCACGCCCTTGACCACATGTGTGTACGTTTAGTATTTTAGAAATTGAAATTATTCTAACTGGTAACTAAATTAAAATCTCTAAAATAACTACTCACTAGGTTATATTTCAATAATGAAACCAAAAATTTTGTAGAATGGCAGCATAGATAGCATTTTATTTTACCTGTAATAAACGATTTTAAAAATACCTCAAAGCTATCCTCGGATTTGGTTTTAGTTTAGTAGAAAAATATCGTAAATTTTTGATAAATAAATTATCAAATGTATGCAATTTGTTCAGTATTAATAATTGCTTTATTTTAAAAACGTAATTTCTGAAAAAAGTTTTATTTGTTTTACTAGTAGTATTTTACTGTCAAAATGTGAGCTCAGTTTCCTTTTTAATACTAACTGCTATTTCCAAATTTTTCTTACTTACTGAGTAGTTGTCGGTAAGAAATAAGCAAAGATGTAATCAAATTAAACATTTAACAACTTTTTTCACCTTTAAAAAATTCGTCCCTGAAGAGGTTAAATACTTGTGCGGATCAGCTCATAAATCCAGGCAGTTAAGGATTTCATTTCTAAATAATTACTGGTGACAGTATTAACAACAGAGTGTAACAAGTTCATTTTAAAAATGTTGTCCTGTAAAGGTGAAATATACGACAAAGTCAGTTTTTGCGAGTACGCAAATTTCAGTTATTATAAAATTTAGAAGGTATAGAAAATATCGCAGGTTTTCTATAATTCATACTATCATGCATTTGGAAACTTATTGTCTATTACAGATTGAGCAGTAATGTCTGATGCCTCCAATAGCGTGTTATATAGGTTGATGACCTTTTGGGTGTTCTAAAATGTAAACATTATTTTATTCTTTATAACTAAAACTGTCCCATCTTTATTTGCTATCTATGTGCAAACACATGTTTTCTTTATAATTATATATGTATATATTTTATAGCACAAATTTCACGACACCTCATTTATTACAATCTATCAAGTCTTTGGAATGCGAGTGAAAATAAAACGTGTCCCACAAGCACACACCTACTATTATAAAAAATAGCTTACAGAAAATAGAACGATAAAATCCGCAGCGTTTGCTTAATTTAACAACGTGTATCTACATAATAAACGCCCAAAAGGAATTCGTTAGATAAATCGATAAAACGTCATTTTGACATAGCGTGCAATTAAAAGATAAAAAGCATTGCATGCATTGGAAGCGGTCTTAAAATGTCAGTTATAAAAGCTTAACTGATGACTCAGATTTTTGATTAACATTCCTGTAGAATTGTGTAACATTTTTGCACCATCTGATTATACACTTACCTTGCTATTATGAATAATAAATGGAATAAATAAACAATAGATTAGTCTTTTCGGAATAGAACAATGATGCGCTTGTTTATTTTATAAAACATCGCCTACACTCGCGCTTGGTTTTAATGACAACTAAAACAACGAAGAGATAAAAGTTTCATGTTGTGCTTCTTCGACAAAATGAAGTCTTGACAAAACGAGCTACCTAAGCGTTATGGACATACAACTTTTTATAAGTTTCAGACAGAAGGAATTGCTAAAATGAAAAACAATAGACAGCTGCGTTTTGACCCAAACATTTGAGCTGAAGTATTCACTTATACTAAGGAGTGACTTATTAACCTCTAGTACTTATAGACTTCTTGATTTTTTCCCTCCTAAACTCAAGGAACTTTACGACCCTAATAAAATCCCCTTCATTTGAGCCGCCTGTTCGACTCACTAACGATCGAGTCAAACCATAAACCAGAACGTCGACACATTTCCTGACATTTATTCATCCGCCAGTTGTTACTTCCCATAAATAACTCACCTCACCTCATTCTCACGCGGAGTGTGTGGCTGGTTCGATTTTCAAATTCCAGAAAACCATCTGCCCTATCCTGGTTTGAATCAGCGATCAATTGTTAATAGAAAACAAACAACTGAACCGATCTTACTGCCTTTTGTACGCTTGTGAGGCTCGAAAGGTTCGCGAGTGAAGAAAAAATAAGGAACGGAAATAAGGGAAAAATAAGCGATAAAAACATCTCAAGGATCTTTTCCGCGGATCGAACCCTTTCTTCGGGTATTTCCTCTCCGCCTGCTGTTTGTTATTGTTCGCGCACTATTAAAGCTGACTGCGCAGCGCTCCGGAGTGCGCACAAAAGGAGCAAGTTGACCGAGTTCCTTTGAATTGAAAATGCGTGTTGCACTTATGTGACGGTGGACAGAGAAAAAAATATTAAGCGTGTGACTAAAAACGGCTGCAAAAAATGCCCACGATTAAAACAAGGGAATATGTCTTGAAAGGGGGCCGGGGGCCGGGGAATGGAAGGAAGAAAATAAGGCGCGACACCCGATTCAATGGGAGTGCGGGGCGCGGAAAGAGCTGACTGGTTTTCTCATTAAAAACGTCTTGAGAAGGTCCGTGCGAGCTCAATCGCGATCGCATTGTCTGTTTATATAGTGCGTGATAGCGTTTATAGCGTAAACCGCGGCGCAGGATTTATTGCGAGTGGATGCTGCTGGTAAACACCAGAAGATCTCTTGCAAGAGGTGGTACACGCAAACATCCGGCTCCAGCTAGAGCTGATCAAGGTCTTCATGTGCGGGTTCTATTTTGAGAGCCAGACGAAAAACGCGCACGCCCAACTCTTGCTTCGGCGCGGTACTCACATGTAATTAAGACGAAAGTGAGACAATTAGTAAACCGGGGACGCGGTTTTATGATGATTCCAGTTATTTCGAGGTCGTAATTGACGGTGAGCTTGAGTGCTTAATTGGCAGGATCGAATTGATCTCAATCCACCGAGGCCGCCACGCACCTCTTCGTCACTAGTTAAGATATGAGCAGAGAAGAAAATTTAATTACTTCAACTCACAGAATAACCACCTTAGACCTAGTAGACTTCGTTATGCGAATAGTTGTTCCTAGAAACACACACAAATACGTTTCAAACTTTTTGCTTCTATACCTACTAGTGCTAGAAACGCCACGCAAGTACCATTTTCATATACATAATCAATTTCCATACCATAAGACATATTTCATGCATTTTTATTTATTAATGGCATATTATAAAAACTCCATACCACGTTATTCACAGGTAAAGTAACAACAGCCTTCAAATTTAACGATATCTATTCTGGCTGTAAAAAATGTAAGGTTACTATACTTAGTGTAAAGCAAACCAAGGCATTTGCCAGACACGTCTTAATTCGATTATCTGTAATGGGAGTCTAGCCTCAATAAAATCCAATAGACTGATTTTAGTTGTATTTCTTAATCGTTTTATTCGCAGTAATTTGTAGAATAATTTATACATATGTATCATTGAAATAAATAAATATCAAGTATGCATTTACAAAAATATGTATTTCAATAGATTGCATATTAAGATTCCTAAAAATGAGAATTTAGTCTCACCAAAAAAATAAATGTAACGAATACTCTGAACGCGATTTTCCTGGATCAAATTTTTTCATCTCGTCAAATAAGCGAAGATTCGAATTTGTTTTTTTAAATTTTGGTAATCGCAGCGGATATGGTGGTATGTATCCGATTTTTAAAATTTTGTTAATACTTGATTATTTTGTAAGGCCACTTGAACCAAAACAGGCTCTGCAAAATAAAAAAGAAAAATGGCTACGTACATATTGATTAATTTTAATTATTTTATTTTTCCGATAACTCCAAAAGGTTTTAAAATAATACAAAATGTAATTTTGTTCTATTTAAAAATATACTCTTACATTACAAAATTAATTAAAGTAAACATGTCTTTATTTACAATTCTTAATAACCACCATCATCTTTTTTTAAGGTTGTTTAATGTTAATGATACGGTCCTTTCAGGAAAATATGTGTATATTTTAGAAGTATTTTGGTACCTTGAAAAAATAGGGTTAATTAGTTTACCAAAAATTTTTAATCAAAACAAAGTTATATGATACTCACAAGGCAGCATTAGAGCAGTCATAAAGTTAGTAATTTCTATGTACGATAAATTCACAATTTTACAATCTGTGATTCTCGTATAATGAATCATTCAATTCTCAGAAATAGTGTAGAACAATTTTAATTTTATTCCTTATAGAGGACAATTTCGTATGTTACAAAATTCCAGCGAAAAATTACCCTGGGAGTTACACTTTAGTGAGTTTTTCGATAAAAACGTTAAAGAGCAGCATGTAAATGTAAATATTTAATGTTCCATACACAATTTAGCAATATTATGTATATTTATCTTTCATTGAAAAACTTTATTTATATTAATAAAAAGATATGGTGATTTACAAATATTGAACGATTTATAATAAATAGAATCTCTCTCTACATTGTATTCCAAATTATAATACATTCTATGAGCTTTTGTTATTGCGTATTAAGTTATAGTCTGAACATTTATAGCAATTTGTTTGTTAGCCTCCCTGAAAACTCGGGCGAAAAACCATTTAAAACAAATACTACTCGGGAAGCAATTGAACAAATCTGGGAGCGATGCTTTCGCAGCAGACACATGTCTTCGGCCCGAAATATTCCCCAGGTTGGGGTGGTTGCGCCAACGCAAACAGCAATTATTTACAGCATCCGAGAGTAAACAAATAAACAGCCCCGGGCGCGACCTGAAAGCTTGGGACGGGGGATTTCTTGTCTGCGATGGGAATTTATTGCGATCGATATGGGCTAACTAAATTTCCCGTCCGGATGCACTTATCGCCAAAAATTTGCAATTTATTGTGATATTTAATCGCTCCGCGATGTTTGCCCTGTTTCGTTGAATTTGCACAATGTATGTTGTCGGCCACCCCCGCCGATTTGCGTTTATCAAATGACTCAGTTTGGCGTTTCGGCCGCGCGAGGTGTCCACCACAATTTATTTGTTTGCGGCTCAAAGTGGAGCACTGTGCCTTTGAGGTGCTCGCTATTTCCGGAGTTTCGCTGTTGGCGTAGCACCAAATGCGATCGAATGGAGCTGCTGGCTTGGAGGACCAAATACCCCCAATGGCGTAAACACTTTTAATCCGCCACCGCCAAGAATATTGAATACTAAATGAAATGTGGGTTAGAATAATGTTACATAACATTACATAACGACATAACATTGCTTAACGACATAAAAACCTTCAAAAAGAGAAGTAACGACTCATTGAACCAAAAGAATGTATTTACTTACGTTTCTTGAACATATATTGCATCCACATACTTGCTTTCAAAATAGGTTAGTAAAATTTCAAGGCCAAATTCGTAATATGAACAAAGTTATAACGAAATACAGTAAACCTGTAAAAGTAGAAAGATACCTATACCCTAAATTGTGGCGAATGATCACAAATCTTAAGAAAATAGAAGCGGCGCATAAAGAAACTCAACTTTAAAGTCTTAATACTAAAATTCGTTTGTGTAATATGTGTTACAGGATTAGTGTAAAAATACATAATGCTAATATAATGTCATTAAAACAATTAGCTTTAATGTTACTATATTATGATAGCAAATTTAAATTATATCTCATCTATATTGCACGTGATGTTTCTTCAAATTTATCCTTCATTTAAAATTTCACATGCAAGGAAAAGGAAATAATGCAATATGCCCTATAATAATATATTATAGTAGTCAATATTTTTTAAAATTGAAGAAGGACATCCAAGCTACGGATGTGTATAAAACAAAGTCTTTAGAACGAACGGATCCGGTAGATTATTGGACCATCATCTAACATAATCGAGAGTGGGATTAGCACATCATTATTTGGTCACCATAAATATGATAGGTATTACTGATTTATGGATTTTTATTTCATCTACATGAAAGGGTCTATTCTGAAAGACTTTGTTGGCCGAAAATTTTAGTGATTGTATGGGACTGATAAAAATACATTTTTTGATTCCAAAATGTTTTGGGTACTTTAAATTTTCGAATACAAGAAAAAATTATATTTTATAGATTTGTTGTGCAGCCTTATGGAAGCCATTTTGGAAATTTTTATTGGTTGGCGTGCTGTTCACTGAAATACTACAGAAAGAAAATGATATACATATGTATATCCGTAGAAAAAGTATACCTATGCCCCAAGCATTTTGGAAAAAAGGACGTATGAATACAGATAGTGAATAGCTAAAGTTCAATGAGCCTTTTTTGTGCGATACCAGAGAAAACCTAAATAGCTTTTTATTTGAGTAGTCATAACCGAGGCAACATAATTTATTATTTTATTTTAATGTAGTCATTTCTATCTGAAAATACTAACTGCTTTTGGTTTTGTGCTTATAATTATGTATGTACAATATATTAGCTGTACTAAATCTCATCTGTCAGTTTTTATCTATTCGTTATATGCCTATTATTTTGTGATAAATTTTCAAGCCTCCAAGTTAGAAACCCACTTTAAAACATTGATTTTTTTGCTGCTATGTTTTAATGCAATGAAAGTTCTTTCCAGAAAAGCTATTAACTTTCACTTACGCAACGAGCGAAGGTCTGAAGAACGAAAGGTTTAGCATTTCTCCGCCTACTTTATTTTTGCTTACCCTCTGCCGACAGCATGCCAGATTTGTTGTACTAATTGTATGAATAAAACCCTCCCACAACGAAAGCCTGAAGGAAGGTAGCCGTAAAATCGTTTAAGATAAATCTTAAACATAATTTATGACCCCACCTTATTCAAATCTCTCTCGCAAACGAGTCAATCGCAATGAAAGCGTCCATTCATTTGCACCACTTCTTAATCCATTCGAAACAAACAGGTACTGGGACTAAAAATTAATCATGAGCCTTCCAAGATTTGTTTCACTTTCTAAAATCTTCATCTTCAGCCAAGTTATGAAATCGCAGTCAAAGCCGATTTCGTAAAAAGTGGTAAGTCTAGCGACTTGCCCTGCTTCTACTACTCACAAAGGCCGCCCATCCATTTTGGTGTCGGGCAAATTTGCATATCAGCAATTAACATTGACTCATCGGGTGTGAAAGCGGATAAAAAAGGCATTTCTCCGGTGCGTGTGTAAGACGGACTTTCACTTACGTAATTCCACAAATGGACGTTATGCGTCTCCGTTTTTTCGGCTGCAGCGATGTGCGTAAGCCAGACATTCGGGCGGGTTTGACTGCTTTTAGCCAGTGATAGCGAGAGTGCCGGATGCCAACACCATCAATAAAATTATTGATTGGGAGTGCACACCACGCCTGGTGTGGCATTTCGAGGCAGGTGGAGAAAGTGCTTATCTTTGGAGCACTTTGGGCTGTAAACTGTCATTTCTAATTTGCATGATTGCTCTAGTTGGGCGTTTATCGAAGTGACTTTAAATGGCCATTCGAAATTTAAATGATTTGCTGCAATTGCTACTGATAAAGCATTCTCTGTAATAAGGGGCATTTACATGTTAATTGGATCCCCACAGGTGAAATACGTTCCATACATTTTAATTAGTTCAATATATCAGTGCATATTTTGATAACAAATAAATCCGAAATCTCTAGTGTTTGAAAACACATAATTTGAAAAGCGCGAATAAGAAGAACAAAAACACGCAATTTTGAACATTGTTTTAGTTATATTTACATACATACTAGTACCTAAATTCGTGCCAAAAATTCAATTGTTCTTTTTCCAAAAAAAAAATAATTATAATTAGAGCAGATTACTAACATTTCAGTCCATTAGCGTAACCGATATGGTGTCACATTGTCCGCTGACCTACATACATTTGATGTAAACAATGCACATTATGTGCATCATCAGCAGTTAAAAGAAAACCAACGACAATGCGTACGATTGCTATTTAGGCGAATGAACTCAGGTCAGCGCAACGATCATGTTATCAACGATACGAAGCATATCCAATAATTATTGTGTAATGAAGTTGAGTTGTTACCGAATTGTTATAATGATTACCTCATCGGTTCTAGAATAAACGTTTTCTTATAATTATACAAAACAGAATTAAAACACCTTTACCTTTGCACCGAACTGGTTTTTATAGTAGCCAGATCCATAATCCAATAAGTAGGGTAATATGGAAAGCCTCATTTAATTTAATGATAGCCAATTTGTATTTAATAGAAAGACAAGGATAAACATACTCAGGCAGCCATGAATACTATGAATGTACCACCATTCAAGATAACTTTTACTGAAAACAATATTTTATTTTGGTTGCACAAATTAAAACCTTTTTACGCATTTCACATATTCGTGGTATGCAAAATGATAGATTGTTATTATTTTTAAAAATTAAAATAAGAATATTTCACCTAATGATATCCGAAAAGCCGGTAAACATTTAATATATCGTAGTATGTTTTTTAGGTATTGCTGCAATTTCTGTAAAAAATAAGGTTCAAGTTTAACATAAAAATATTATTCAATTAACATGCTTACTAGGCATTTACGTACGTACCTATATATTTGTTTAAGTGTTCTTTGTAAATTTTACAAAAATAGGAAAATATGACAATTTAATTGAATTTTTACTGGTAAATGTCTTTTACTGTAAGTTTTAACTAATGAAACATAATTTTAGCTTTTCATGATATTCCAGTATCCCGAACTGGAATTTTCTTTAACATTACTATAAAATCAATAATAACTTTCATAGAATGTCCGGATTGTATGTACATATGTATGTATGTATATGCAAATTTTTCGTGCAAATTGGAGTTTTATTTTTATATAATTCTAGCTCTTTAATTTGACTTTCCGTAAATATTACCTTGAAAACATATTTTTACCTTGATGAATTTCCAGCAGATTAAACTATAAAAACAGAAAAATCTCGTCATTTGGGCTCAATTAAAAATAATATTAATTTTACTGGATCTTTTAATAGTATTCTAGTCGATGTCATTCTACTTAAAATATTTCAAAGATTATAAGATCGCAGCCTTATTGGAAAATAAATATTTTTTTTTCATAATTTTTTGGTGGCTTTTCGAAGAAAATTGTTCTCTAATAATAATACAGAAAAATAGTAGAGTTATGAAGAGTTCTTTGTGACTGATAAAGCCATTTGATTTTTTAAATATCGTTTTTATCTGCTATACCGGTTATTAAATTTTTTATTTTACATTGAAAACGAACCAAAACCATTAATGGAACATTTTAAAATTTTTTTTTTTTTGAATGAGTCGACAGGAATATCTGACCTAATCAATTGGTCCATTTCGTAACCAAAAAAAAGCAGATAAACAAGTCAAGCATAAAAACTGGAAAAATTGGTTGATTAACATTTTGCGATAGAGTGTCTAAGGTGATGATATATGCGGAAGTTTCGCCCATAAAACTCTGTTCATCATCAATCAGAAAATGTCCAAGTTGAGCGCAGCGACGGCTCTTCCTTGGTTTTTGCAAACTGCTCCATCATTATGTCGTCCCCGGCTTATCCGCAGCTCGTCGTTTCATAAGTCGGGCAATAAAATTCCACGGGAACCTTGTGCTCCCCTAATTCCTTCTTTTATCAGGGAAGTCGAAAAATGATGGAACGTGTGAACAACATGTGGAACGTGCACTATAATCCGACGACGAGCAGCTGTTTGCTCTTCAATGCACCGTCCCGTCCTCGCCCCGGGACTTTTATTATGTTATATGCTGAGCATAAAATAAAAATAGGGACCAAATTTTGGGAGTGCTTCCAACACGAAACCATCTGGTGGGCCTGCCGCAAGTTTTATGATGTTCTGGCAAGAAGTGCACGACAACAATTTGATGAGTGCAACTCATTTAAATGTTTCTGCAACTTTGTCTTCAAACCCAATCAAGTCGCGCTGCGGCGAAGAAGCGACGACGACCAAAAAGGTTCCAAAGGCTCCCGAAGTAGACACGTAGTTTTCTCTGGCCGGGAAAGGAGGCACGGGATGCATTCCCGTGGTATTGCGTCACTTCACCCAGAAAAGTTGCCTTCGTTGGATTCCCTATTTTTCTTTGCGCCCCATTCAGAGCGGAGCTCCAGAACTTTTCCTGTGGGTTACCCACCGAGAATCCCATGAACGGGTAAACTTCTGGAGTGGCAATATGCACAAAAAAAAGGAAACTTGTGCAGAACAGCGTGTAGTTGCTCATATAATCGTGCGGAGATGAGGCTACCGACTTTTCGTACGTAATTGCATAATACCGTGGAAATTGACTGGTTTTTCCTTCTGAGACTGCCACTGTTGGCACGGCTAGTGGGAAAGTTCGCCGCTTCCTGGTTCTCTTGTTTTCCAAGTTCCCAATCCAGGAGTCCAGGTTTTGCCGATGTGAATTGAATAGTTTCGATGGATTGCAGTTGGGGAAAACTGCTTGAAAGCAACCGTTGCACCATTTGAAACCTATTGTATAAATCCAAAAAAACTAAGTAGGTAGAAGTTCTTAATAAATTAACTTTATTGATCACCCTGTGTGCTTTATTATCGATGATTATGCCGACAAAAGTAAATTATCTTTTTACTTTTTCAAAACATAAACGTTTAATGAACACTCTTTGGAAAACCTCGACCTTCTAAATATAAAACTATATCACCTTTAAACATTTTAAAATATCTTTTAGGATTCAAAATTACCTTTGAAAATCAACAGGTGCTTTCAATACTTACATATTTGCATGCTGTAGTTCGTAATTCTTGATTAATTGACTTGATTGTTTGTTCTATTGATTCAAAAACTTTCGGAATATGGGTCTACAGATTTTGAAAACAATTGTTAAGATGGCTGTTAATTTGTCAGCTTTCGCATTTCTTTAGTATTACTCTTAAAAATTCTTAAGATAGAAAACAAATTTGCTACAAAAATTAAAGATAAACAGACAAATATAAGTACATACATATAGATTACAATAAATTTGAAAAAGTGGGTGGAAGATTGTTTGTAGTCCTATTTTTTTACAATGTGAGACTGTGTTAAATGTTTGTAGCAAAATCATACCTACTTTTATTTATTCAATACTATACAAAGCGAAAAATTTTAAAACCCCTTACTAAGTCTTAATACAATTTAATTTGAATTTTTAGTGAGTGTATGCTTTGTTGCTCTTTTAGACAAAAAGGCCTACTTATTTTTACTTTAAACTAGCTTCTTAGTTATCGCTAAAGCGTGTTATATCACATATGTTTGAATGTGTGCTGTGATGTTATTTTGTTGTGTTCTTTGCAACACAAATATTTGCAGAATATTAAACACTGTAGAATCTGAAAACAAGTATAGTCCCGAATTTTTATATCTTGACTGGTTTACTATTTTTAGCCTCGCCGTTTAATTCCTATTTTGCATAAAATTTAATTATGAGTCTATTTATAACTTATTTTCATTTATAATTTTGATAAATTCAAGAACTTAACGCTAGCTTTGCATGAGGCCAAATAGAGTAACATTTAGCGTTTCTTCAGACGTGAAGTTATCTCCTGTTAATTAAAAGTGCTTATTCGTTTCACTTAAGTAGCTGCAAGGTCTCATTAATTACGAAGCATCTCGCGAACAATTACAGACCACGCCGCAAGACACACTTCCACGATCAATAAAGTCGATAGTGAGACAGAGAGGCTATTAATTACCCGCGGCGGCGCTCGTTACCCACGGCCCTTACTCCCATCCATTATTTTATAAAATAAATGTTGCTAATTATTCATTTTATTCAATTACAGAGATTTCCGTCCAACGTCGCTCGAGAAGGGTCAAGAGATGTTCCGTCTTCGCATTTACTGGGTTTATGCTTGGGGTGTTCCCGCGATCATCGCTGGGGTTGCTGCCATCCTCGACCAGATCCCGAGCCAAGGTCCCAACGACAAATTCCTGAGACCCAAGTTCGGCGAGATCCGCTGTTGGTTTGCCGGTAAGTGAAATTCGAAATTCGCGATCGTTCTCCGATCGGCCGGTCGAACATTAAGCCCTCGTGGAAGGCCAATCATAGACCTCATAGGTGAGGTCTTAGGACCTCTAGTGCGCCATGTCGCCAAGATGTCAGTGTCATTGTCGAAGCGACGACGGCTTGGCAGATTGATTAACCCGGGAGGACAATGAGGAACCAGTCGGGATGCCGCGGCCATTTAAGCATGATGAATGCGGATCCTCGCCGGGATGCCGATGGCAAAATTCCTGGCTCCGGCGAGAGATTCCGACTCGTGCGCCAACTTTCAGCGCATCTCTATTTGAACTGGAGTAACCTCGGAACGCGACTCCGGACCGCTTTTTGTCGTCGTGACGTGATGCTTTCTTATGCTCGAAACTCTCGCGTCACTCAGCCGCGTTGGTGATTTGCTTGATTGATAGCTGCTGCTGCTTGGGTGCATGTGCAGGCCTTAACGGAACACGAGCATAATTAGAATCCGAATCACATACTCGAGTCGCGGTCGCGGGGAGAGTTCCGCATATTGATTGCATCATAGTCGATTTCAATGTAGAGGTCGTTTACCGTGCCCTCAACGGGCTAAAGGTAATCAATGGCGTATTTAGGTTCTTGCCGCTCCCATAAAATAATAGTTAGAAAATACGTTAAATGCAAACAGATTTTATTTTAACTCAGTTTTATTTTTATTCTGAAACCTGGACATTTACGATTAGAGATAGTAATATCTACGCTTGTTAATCCACTTTAAATAATTTACACTAGTTAACACTTTGAAATATTTATAATAAGAATTAAAGAGGGGCAAAATGGGTACATCAAAATTGTGTAGTGGTTCATTTAACCCATATGTGTTTATGGGTCAAAAATACCCAAAGAACCGAAGACCTTGTATTATTTTTGCTCGCAATTGCGTAATAGTCTGCAATACTCTAAAAGGTGCAATCAATGTAGTGCATTCATCTTCAGAAATCATTTTAATGTTGGTTTAAAATAAAATTCTTTTGGATTGATTTGACTTATAAACACGTTGTACGAGTATGTTAGTTTTTTCGAACATATGATGAGGGTTAAAAGGACTTATTATAAGAAACAACGATTTTTTTGTTTTTTATTTTATAATTTTAAATAATATTCCTATATATTTTAAAAACATGCATAAACAGACCATTTATAGATAAATATTTAGACCTTATCTCCGAAACTGCTGGACCTAAACATCAGGGAATATAACGTAGTACTAAAAGTTTATAGGAAAATTAGCAACGAAACCCCTGGTCTTACAGATTTCTCGAACAGAAAAATACATGGTAACCTTTGGGTAAAATTTGTTTGAGTAATAACCTAGTAAAAACTTTCATATGGTAGTAGGGATAAACATGAAAAGTTACCAAACGGCTTCTGGTAAAAATTGGGAAAATTCTGAAAGTTTTGCTTGTGTGCGTAAACTGATAAAAGTGCTAATTGATCTCTAGGATGACACGTTTCTTAAGCAATCTTGCTGAGGATGTTGTTAAATGGGCTGATGAAATTAAAAAAGGAAAAATTTCAGAAAGCACACAACTTTAATTGAAAGACGCTATCGATAAAACACACAAGACACAACGCAATGACACTGAGATTGACAATCAGTCTGTGATTTTACCAAATTTACCCGAGCTCTGCGGCATGGGTAAAATTTGGTAAAATCTAGTAAAAGGGGAAGTGCTCATTTTTATTCTTTTTGGACTTAACAAACAGTGCCAAGTAAAAACGTTTACCAATTTTTACTACTTTTTACTCATGGGTAAAAATTTTCGAGTTAACAAACAGGCCTTTTGTCTCTCTTGTTTGTATACAATAAGGTTGAGTATTGTATTTAAGATACCTACTATTTTTGAGAATTCATTATGAATTGATTGAGGAAGTTGTAATTTATAATTTCTAGCACATTGCGTATAGAGAAATGGAGCCTAGCCTTAAGCTATAATCCAATTAGCATAAATGTATGCGTGAAAGTAATCAGTCGGCAATTAATCCCCGCGAGCAATGCGACGCCGCGCATCTTGTAGCCGGTGACAATCGGATCCCGCGGGCTCGCACTATCTAATAATCTGAGAAAGTGTTCCACGCGCATGCGTAATCCGAAGATTCCCGATAAAGCCCATAAATCATGGCTTGTTCTCCATTTTAGGTCAGTCGTTATCCGCAATCTAACGGTCCCGAAGGGAATGTCAAGCGCTGCACGAAATGTTCTGTCACGTACCGGGGCAGCCCGACTCTGCTTCGATTTATGGTCGTGTAGAGCAGTCAACAAAACGAATTTGTTGCTCCGCGTCGACAAACGTCTTCGAGAACGCGCCAAGGTGCGCGGCTGAAAAAGGACCTCGTCTTTCTCAAGAAGAGCTTTCTTTGAATGCTAATCGACTCGAGAATTGAGCTAGGCGCTCAAGCAGCCGCGTTCTAGGTCGTAGGTGCGGTGGAAAATTTAAATATGCGCGACGTGACAAAATCAGGTTCAATTCAACGGGGCTCAGTGAGACCTCTTATCTAATGGCGGTGGTTATGGCTCAATTATTACTTTCGACAAGTGTCGTTTAAATTTTAATAGGCCCCGGCTCGCCATCTCTGTTTTTCTACCTCCGGGCACAGAAAGCAATTTAATAACAAATGTTCTTTTAACCATTTTCCGTTTCAATATGATACACTTGTGAGCTGGCGGGCAAAGATGCAATTTTTGAAATCTCTAATTATCTTTGATTTATTATTCCAATATCCAGTTCAACATTATTTTTTTAAATTTTGTATGGCTTTTTGCATTATCAAACCATGTTAGTACATCTGATACGCTGTGTCGACATTTAGAATTTCTCTTTTCTCAATTTCAACGTACTCCCCAAACTTTAATGCACCATTTGAAGTCATCTCCGAAATATTGAAATTGACAAATTAATTGAGAAAATCAAAGTGTCGAAGTAGCGTAATTGACTTCGAAATTCTAAATTTCGACACACGTCAAAGGTGTGCTATTCAAAAAATTTTCTATACAAATTCGGGTTTGAAATTGTATGCTCATTAGCAATTGCTCATAAATTTTTGCAAATATTACACAGTTCTAAAGCGCAAAATGTACACGAAAAAGAACTTTTTATTCCCTTTTAAATATCTAACATGTGATAATTCGTTTAGAAGGGCTTGCATATGTGATCCTCAAAGTTATACATAACTATTTATCTATCTTACTTTTATCACCGATAACAATGAACCGTCTTTTTCAGGTTCCGGTATTGAGACACTTCAAGATGTTCAAAAATTTCGATTTTTTATGTTAAAAGCATCAAACCAAATTCTGTTAACGTAGTTTCTTCAAAACTGGAAAACTGACAAAATGGTGGTAACTAAGTTATCCATTTCGGTGTCGAAAGTGCAGGCTGTTTGCGAGCAGTTATTTACCACTAGCATTTAATTCGAAACATGACCTGAAAATAATTATTATGTGAAATATAAAACAGAAATCACCACTTTATACCAAGTAAAACAAAAATATTTTGCTTGTAACTTTACTTTGATTCAATAATATTTGGACTAAATGGTTTAATTAAAGAAATCATTTTGAAAAATAAAAAAAAAAAAATCTTGACAATCGTTATTTTTAAATTTATATTGGTTTTTTCGTAATCATTACAGTACCTGAGTTGTAGAGAAAAAAACATGTTTTGAATATTTTACATATGTATGTAGATGTAATCTGTTAATGTCAATTATAAAACAAATGAGGCTCCATCCGTTTATTTATAGTCTGCATTGGCTTCTAACTATTATACAGTCAAGTTGTGATTTATATGGCGATACAAAAATGCCGTCTGTCTCCTAACTGCCTCTGTATGCATTTTCCTATCGAAATCTAAGTTTCTTAATTTAAAATCAGCCACAGGAGTTATTTATGGAGGCGTTACAAGCGTAGCAATAATTTACATCGTCCGAAAACATTAATAATCACATTCGTTTCCCTCGACAGGTGACATGGAGATTCTCACGTATTTCTTCGGACCCATTGGAATCCTATTGTGCATCAACCTGTTGCTGTTCGCGTCAACGGCGCGCCAATTAACGTGTGGACTATGGAAACGAGATGACGTCAAATCGACAACAGAGAGGTGAGTTGTGGCACTGCTGTAAATTTTGTTGTCTTATACGAATGCAATCAACAATTTGTTCTGTCTAATCCTGTCCGAATCCTGTCCCCTCGATTCATCAATTCACCAGCCGAAATTGCTAATTCCTGGTCTACTCTCGACTATTTTAAGAAAGTATTTACGTATGACCTACTTCATCAGTTTGAAGTTTTCTGCAGCTTCGTAGTTTTTCACGATGACATTCAAATATTGCATCCAATTGCATAATACCATACAAGATGCACCAAAAATTTATTTTCTCATGTTTTTAAGAACAGAAATTGATAATCTTTTGGTTTCTCTTCAATAAATTTTTTGGCTTAAATCCACACATCGGGAGTTTTGAGTAAAAATTTCACGTTTCTTTAGAGAGAATTTTAAAAAAAGTTTAATAGATATAAACAAAATATTTTTTACACATAATTTTACATCATTATAGATTATAAAAAAATATTTTTTTTTTCAAAATTTTTATTATTAAAGATGGCGTTAAAGTTGCTGCCTCAAAAAAATGGTGGAAATCGGCCCGCATTATAACTCTCCTCTGGCTCGTCGGACAAAAAAAACAAAAAATACATTTTAATTTAGATACTACAATACACATCTTAACCCTGAACGAAAAAAAAATATTCAAAAGTAAGAAAATTAGGCAACTTTGAAAAAAAAGTTGCAAAACGGACATAATTTTTGGTCCATTTTTCGAGTGTAAAAACTAAAATAATTTTTCAAACACGTTCATTGTGGCTTAAAATGTGTAGAATTGCATAACAAAGACTTTAAAAACAAAAATTTGAAAATCGATCAACTACTTTTTCCGCTATCCGGCGGACCGTTTTGAAAAATTGCGTTTTTAAATAAATGCTTTTGAAAGTTCGGAGTATGAAAAAATCCAAATTAACTTTTATTTTTAGACGTTTATGATGCACATTTTTGAATAGTTGTACATCAATAATCAACAAAACAAAAAAAGGATTTCCCATAAATTTTTTCCCGATGTGTGGCCTTAAACTGAATCTGCTATTATATCTATAATGTGCATAACAATTAACGTTAATGAGAAAAGGGATCATAATATACTTACTCTTTATAATTGCTTAACAAAGTATTTAAAGTCGTCGTTATACAGTGAAGAAAAGGGAAACTTAAACTAATTCAAACGGAAATTATAACAATGTTGTGAAACTCGTGGTTACAGAAATTTAATTAAACAAATTTGTAAAACTTTTCTTCTCAAGATAGCGTCTGAATTGGGAGATAGTGCAGCTCAAAAACCTTACTTTAACCCTAGAAGACCTCAGATGGTCATCTGGAACCAAACGATTAATTTGAATTGAAATATGTCAGAATGAATACTTTAGGATTATTCGATTATTCATTTGCGTCCTTAAGACCTAGTTTTTGGAACTAACGAAGAAAAGTATGTCCTCTTAGCTAAAACAGGAAATGAAATAGTTCGCGAGATATTGTTGGAACATCTGTGGGGAGATTGTCCCCGTGTGCGCTTCTTAGATGAACTGTCATTTCCTGGATTAAATGTTCATTTTCGAAATGTTTGAAATGAATTTCTCGGAAAGATTTCGTATTATAGTTACATTAATCAGGTTTTTTTGAAGCTGATTTAAAAACTTGACTGGAAAATTCCACGCTTGAAAATCATGGACAGCTCATTTTATTTTCGCACTGATTTCAAACATTTGGAAAAATCTTGGAACGTACATATTAAGGTATGAGTCAATCTTATAAGAATGATTCCTAGATTTACGCTGTCATGCAAATGAGTAAATTTACTTACTGCTTTCATAATCACTCGAATTTTCTTAGAAGCTTTTAAAATCGACATTTTTTCAATGTTGCTCGCTGACGGTCGGTTCAAGTGCAAAATGAGTAAACAATGTTTAAGCAAATTTCTCTGAATCCCGACTGCATTTTTGCTCATGGGCTTGCATCAACTATAATAAATATTTGGCTTTCAACAATGACACCAACTTCTGAAATTGAATATGTCCATGATAGTGTAATTGCGTTCTTAGGATATTTAGAGTGCATAAATAGCAATATTTCGTCAAATGTTATTAGGAGAATTCAGAATCAGTTTAAGCCAAAAATAGGTGTTATTACTTTATTTTTGTTGAGTAGTAATTTTTTTTGAAATAGCATACGATTTCGGATGTGTAGTCAAGGCAATGCGCAATTCATAGATGAAATTGCGCCTTGCAATTGGTACGCAACGAATATTGGACTTTTTGGCTGTGGCATTGGCAGAATCTTGTAAACACGAACGAAAAACATAAAAACATGCAAAAGCCAGATGTTCCCATTTTATTAAATTTTCTTCTGAATTATATGGAGTCAATCGAGATTTTCAAGACTTTTAGTCGTACTCAGCAAGTGCACCCGTCGAGAAGAGAACCCCCAGGAAAAGTGTAATTAAGCGCATTCCTTCCCTCCCGCATGACATCGTCACTCCCACCCACTAACACCGCCATAAATTAGAAATTCTTCTAAAAAATAATTCACCTCTAGTTTTAAACCAAAATATTCCAGGGCGGCACTGGGCAGGGTCTGCTTGAAGCTGGTCATCGTCATGGGGGTCACCTGGGTGGCGGACATCATCTCGTGGCTGGTCGGCGGGCCCGTGTACGTCTGGTACCTCACGGACCTCATCAACGCCCTGCAGGGCGTGTTCATATTCATCGTCGTGGGATGTCAACCGCAGGTAAATACACTCCCGCGTTAACCGGCCTCACCCTGGCTGCCATTTCGCAGTTTAACTTTAGTTAGCTCCTAAGGATGAAATTGCAGAATTTGCTGGCACGATGACCGTAGGAAGTTTAAGCCTAGTTACTTTAAATTTGGTGTCCTTCGGGGGTTTTGAACACCGGCCAAATTCGAGTTAGCAAAAGTAATTCGAACGATATTGGATTCTGTGAAATCTTTCCACCCCTAAAAAATGCAATTTACGTCCGAATTCAATATTTTGCCTCTAAAGTTTTGGGTAGCCAGTTTATTTCAAGGTTCATTGCATTAATTTGGAACTGGCTTAAAATTAAAATTTATCGGATAAATTGTTTAACAACGTAACGAGGTAATTATGAACTCGATGTAAACAACAAAACAAGCATATATGTATACATAAGGACCTGTAGTCAGTGTTGGTAAAATTTTTAATAAAAATCATTTTATAAAAAACAAATTAAACCTTTGGTAATCGGAATTTTAACACAAACTCAGGTGCAATCCTCAGCACAGAATATTTTTAAACTTGAATAATGTGTTCATTTATTAAAGTCAGTTCTGGTAAATTTCATTCACGATTCGATATTCGTTGGGTGAACTTAATATATAGTACTTTTCCGAATAAAAAATTGTTCTTCTTCTTCTTAACATTTTTTAAATTCTATATTTACATATTAAAACTGCTCCGTTCATGTTCAAACATCAAATTAATTACTTTTCTTTACGCCCTATTACTTGAAAGAAAACCTAAAATCTTTCGTTTAGTCTCTGCACAATTATGTTAAAATTTACATTTAAAATTTGAAATTATTTGCATCCGATATTTTTCTAACTAACATTTTAAGCACATATTTTCAAGACTTGGTATGAAAATGATAAAACTCCGATATCCGTGATCTTTTCAACTAGTATATTACTAGGTTTGGCAACAAATGAAGAGTATTTGTTGAAAAGGAGATATGTATGTATTTCTGTCTTAGAGTCATTTAAAGTATTTTTTTACTAATTCCACTACTAATCTAATATGCTGCTTAAAACTGTCTTTACTTTAGATCAAAAGTGCAAAGTTTCTTAGAAATATTAGTCTTATTTTTAAAGTTCCGATCAAAATGTCCGATTTCGTGCATTGACGAGTGCAGTTGATTTAGTCAGTGAAGTTTGAAAAAGGAACACTATTTCCTATTTCTGTTTGTCTATTGGTTTAGAATAGTTGTTTACTACTTAATTATTATTTTGAGTAATAACTAACAATTATTGTGATACTTTTAGTTTTTCTTTTATTTATTTATCCTAAACGTAATTCGTGTAAACACTATAAAAGGATGCTATTTCCAGAGTATCTGAATGAAAGATGCTATTTTAATTTTGGATTGTTTAATATTAATAATAATAATGTTAATAAATATAATGAAAATCGAATTTGTTGTACATAAGCATCTCTTTCATAAATCATAGTAAAAAACTTGCGAATAGCGATCACGGTTTCTTTCGGGTTTTGAAAAGTTTACTTGTGGAAGAAATAGCTTCTTTTGAACAAACACTGCTCAAATTATATTTTCAGAATTTTTGTATGTAAATTTCATAGCTGAAAAAATTTAAAGCGGAACGCACTTTTTATTAAAGAGTGAAATTTAATCGAAATTACATAATGTGCACGTAAGTAAGGATACTTTAGTAGTAACAACATGGTTTTAGAACACCGTATGAAAGCAAAGATATGTTCACATCGTTGTATGATAAATATTACACACATTACCTACAATCATATATGCATACCTTTTTTTATATTATTTAATAACTTTGAAAATAAGTAAAATATTGTGCCAATTCCTGAGTATATTCTAACACGTGGTGGGAATGCATTAGTTGCCAGAAATAATTCTTAAAAAGTTATTTATAGGAAATTACATTAAAACGAGCATTGGAGGAAATATAATTTGATGAGTACATACATATAAAACATTTTATTGTAACATAAATCTACACTAAAATATAAGAATTAAAAAACACGCTACGTTTTACGACACAAGACTAAGAGTGCAGGTTTTATTTCGTTATTTTTATTAAATAACTTTAATGAGTTGAACAATTTCTTCGACCGCCTTGAGAAGGCTCCAAGCACGTTCCACCTGCAAATAAAATTACGTTTGCAAATGCAATTGATAAAAGACCCCGCCCTGGTCTTAAAACTCATTAGGAGCACCTTTTGAACTAGTTTCCAGTTTTTCTTCGTTCCCGCATTAATTGGAAATTTTTGAAGCAGCTCTTCCTGTTCAACGTGCCGACACCTTTTTATTTTAATAGCGCTGATATTTCCTTGTGCCGGTTTTTAATTACGAACGAACAACGAACAAAAGGCTACAATTGGAGCGAAGAGGGCAACAGGAAACATTTTCATTTATTAAACTAACACTCCTAGGAGCCCAACAAATATTCACCTTTTATGATTTTTGGGGCAGTCCGTGCTGGAAAAGCATTTACGTCATAATGCGCCCTAACGAAAACTGCGGGCGACGATGCATGTTCCTACGTTAATTGGGAAAATTGCATGTCTTCAATAAAAATGAAAATTTCTCATGGGAATGCTGAGCACGAATTTTTATGAAATTAATTAAATTGTTGAATATAGTTTGATAATAATGTGATATGGTTGATATAGAGATATGTGAGGTAAAGTAAATTAATTACGATAATTACGCACAATCGTTTATATTGTTTATAGGCAATCGGTAAGGCCCTTATTTTTATTTAGCTTCATTAGCGCAATTTTTCCAATTGCTATTAATTTTATTCGATGACGATAAATAAGTTTCCAATCAACAGGCGAATGTTATTATCGGAAAATTGCTTGCAAATGCAGCCATATATTGCTGCTTGAATTTAGCAAAGTCATATATCAGTTGCGGATTAATGGCAATGACATTTAATATTAAAAATAATGTTTACTGAATTTTGTATCGTTAATGATTTCTTCTGATGATTCTTACCTAATGAGAAAATTTCAATTTAAAAGTAATGTACAATTAAAAACCAAAATGGTTGTAACTTTTATGATAAAATTAAGCCAATAACAATTTTATACTTTTTAAGTTAAATTGGCTATATTTTAATTGTTATTATTCAAAGTACACTTATTTTTCCAATGATTATATAGTAGTTTATAAAATTAAAGGGTAAATGTATTTAATCAATAATATCTACTGCTCTTTGATATTCCATTGATCATTTTTTGGTTTTAAGGTCTATCAAACCATTTTGATTGTTTAATTGAGAATCTTTCTGTTGTTTTTCTCCTTCCAGGTTTGGTCAGCTGTAAAACGGATTTGGAGTTCAAAAACTGGACGTGGAGTTACGACGACAACAAATGGACCACAACACTCAAGTTCTTCACATGGACTGCCCTCGATTGGGGAGACGATCACGAACAACACCTTGACCAATACAACAAGCACCAAAGTACCAATGGAGACTGTATGTTAAAGTAACTGAGCCGAAGTGACGACGGACTTAAGTCTTTTAGGTTAAAGCTATCTATTACCTCGTTTAAGGTGTATAATTTAATTTAGCTGTAAAAATCTGAAGAAGCTTCCTACATTTAAGCCTTACTCTAGGGCAATTTATTTCTGAACTACACATAGGACTAGAGATGCTTTAAGTTTCGTTAGAATGTGATTAATTTAGTTTTAAGCCTGTCGAACTTGAACTATGTCCTGCTTATGTGTTTGCTTGTAATCTTTAAATCGAACAACGCTTCTAATTTATTTCATTGTAAAAGTGGATGATCAGCTGATTTGCAACTGAGACCGACCGAGGACAGTGATGGACGGGAGGATACAATTACTGCCAAAAAAAGAACTGAACATAATATACACACACTTATACTGTAGAATATAGGACGATTTATAGGGAATTTTGTATGTTAACTTTTTACAATACGAAGTCGAATACGACTCGGTAATTAGCATTGGATCGTTATAAGAAAATAAAACAACAAATTCTTCCTCCTTTAACACCTGAGAACACCTTCTCCTTCGGTTCTTGAATTTCGTTTTAACTTGAGCTACATATTTAGGATATCTTAGCGCTTTTTGTTTCTCGTTTGCATAAAGTTTCGAATTTCATTTTCATATACATATATTTCATTTTCTTTGTAAATTTGGTTGTACAAATGTGTTGTATAGGTGAATTTTCTAACTCTGGATATATTCCTCCAGCTGCAGAATTTAATGTAGAGTACATAAATATTTAGGTTAGGTTAGTATCAGATACGAAGCAATAATTAGTTCTTGGCAATACCAATAAAGCATTTATGACGTACTAAAATATCGATGTAGTGATGACATATGCAAAACACATTACACATTCCGCGATGAAAAAAGGTGTAGTCAGATTTTGTCAGTAAGATAGTGTTCTTCAATTTGTTATTAGTTGTTTGTTAGTATCTTTGTCAGCTTTATAATATTAAACGACACTAAATTTTGGTAATTAAAAATATAATAAAAAACAAAAGATTAAACTTAATCACACAACACAGCATTTTTAAAGACTAAGTTAATTAAAGGCTTTTTGCCGAATGTGCAAAGTACTACCCGCCCGAATAATATATTAGTTCATTACTTTTTAATTAACAAATATTGTTAAAAATTTCTTTCAAGAAATTATTTTCATGGAATATTTGATAAATTTCGTCAATCATTGAAATGAGTTTAAGCACATCATCTGTTATTTCACAGATCAATTTAAGCTAATTTCTAAAATAGGTTCCTAAAGATAGAGTTGAACACATACATAACAAAAGAGTTTATAAAATTTTCCCAAATTCATTTTAGATAGTGATTGCTAAAAAAACATAATCCTTGCATAACGTTAAAATAAAATGTAAAATTCTCCAGCCTATTGAAAAATTTCAATCCAGATGCAACGTACACGAGATATATATAATATCTTTTTTCCCAAAAGTTTACATGAAATTTAATAGGATGCTTTTTGTCCTTAAAATCTTTTTGATAACACTTACAATTCCCCTATCAACGATATCATTTATTTCAATTGTATTAAAAAGTTTCCCTCATCAGTAAGTTTAAAGTTGAAGTATCTTATCGCATTAACAAAATTAATGAATCAATTCGTTAGTCTTATCACGACATCAAAGACAATTGCGGTACGTTTTTATCCCAAAGTTTTTAATTCGTTACAACTTCTGCTCTTCTGCCCCGGAAATTTAATGAATTATCTCATAACTTAGAAAGTCCATGCTTTCAGTTCTTCCGTAGGGTGCAAAACTTTTCTTAAAGTTCCTTCCCTTTGTTTTTTGGTTTTCTTTTGTGCTTTTTATGAGACAATTTTGTCGCTTAAAACTTGCGGAATTCAGTACTGACTACACCTTGTGTAAGCACAATTTTATTCATAAAAATGAAACGATATAAAGTCAGTAGATTTGATTTGCACTAACGTAATTTTACGCGCAAATCGCTGTATACTCTGAATTTTTAGAATTAATAATATACAATGAAATATTTATCCGAACTGGAATCGAAAGTGTTAGTATTTTACGGATTGTTAGTGGTAATGTCATGCCTAGGCAAGGTTGAAAGCTTTTGTTTATAAATAATATAAATTTAAACATGAACCAATATAATGCTATAAGAAACTGGTAATGCAAAGGCTATTTTAAATTTAAAAGTAGATGTGTGAAATCTAGGTAGATCTTTTAATAAAAAAATACTAAATCCTAGTGTCCATACGAAACCAAATAGCTGATAGAAATATAAAAATAAAAATGTCTTCTTAATATGTTTTGTTACATTGAAACTAACTTAAACTCAGCTTTAATTAGATCCTCATCTTATGTGCAATTAAAAGAGTGGATTAAGTGTCATGCATTTCGCATTTTAAATATTGAGTAACAACGATTAACAAATTGTCTTTAAACTAATTTAACTATTTATAATAAGCTTGAACCCTTCTCATTTTCGGCAGGAAAGATTTCCTTCAGTTACTCTGGATTCTAGAATAAAGTATTGGCATGGCGCTTTTCCACTGTATCATAAATAAATTAACAAAACCGAAAATAATTCAAAATTGCAAGTCAAATAAGTTGTTTGTAAAATAAAAGCTATCAACAATTTCTGCCTAGCCTACTTTACTTTTTTATTCTGATGTAAACAATACATGAATTTTGTACAATTTGTTTTTGTGTAAATAATGCTTTAAGATAAGCAACAAAAATGTATCGACTTTGTAGTGTCTAATATCGTCGATTACTAAAATAAAAGTAACGACGAAATTTAAATCGATAACGACTGTGTTTTTGATACTATTCACATTTTGTGTAATTTATACGTAAACGTAAATGTTTTTTACATATTTGTAATACGATGTCAATAAGCTTTCGACAAACAAATAAATCTAATGAAAATACGTTAGTTAAACAAAGTAAGCGTTGAACATTTTTTTGTTACTGCAGATCTGTTTAAAACCTCGATTTAATGTTGTTTTGCACCTAATGAATGTAAGTTAAAATAAAGTAATTGCGGTTAAATTTCGGAATAAATATGTATGTCTTTCTCAAAGTGGTTTAAACATTAAAAATATTTTTTTTTTTCAAGTATTTGATTTTGTTAATAAATCAATTATTCTTAATAACTTAATATCAGAAACATAATAATTAATACTATTAGCGACTTCCAGTATGACTTTCTTGAGAAAAATAGAAATATTTACTTTCGGTTCCATGGCTGGCAAGCACAGCGATATTAAGACTTTTCAGTCAAAAATCAAAATGATTGGAAAATAATTTCTGAACAATAGTTGAATTTTAAAAATTTGTGCTATACCTACCGCAAAGAATGTAAAATGATTATTTCGGCAATCAATCAAATATTATAATATATAAATGAATTTTATTCTAAGATGCAGTGGCAAGAAAGTGTTCAATTGACTTGTATATTTATGTTCTTGTTCTGTTCAAATAATAACGTTTAAGTGTGAATATAATTTGTGTTTATGTGAATTTTTCTTTTATTTTTGTATCAGTATTTTTGTTCATAAGATTTGTTCAATAAAAACAATTCTTTCAAAGTAAAAATAATGACTTTTACTATTTGTATGGCTATATGCCAGAAAAAACAATCAAACAATCTTTATGAAATTCCTCAGTCCACAAAAAACCAATACATATAAATAAATGTTTGACCCGAAACAGTAGTCTTTACGAAAATCTCTTCTCCGACTTTTTTTAATAACATAATAATAAATAATGTATGTATGTACATATATATGTTATGAATTAATGTTTGTTGCGTTTCCAACAAACCAAGAAAGGTGTGTTTATTTTTTTGCTATGATTCGCTACATTTAAATGGTGAATTTTAACAAAATTCAAAATGACCTTAACTTAAGCTTAAACCAAATTTAAGTGCTTAACTGCCATTCGTGTGAGGTGAGTCTACAGTAGTGTGCGTATGACACATGCGCTATTAACGATTAAATTGACTGATTGGTTGATCGCTGTAAAATTTTTAAATTCTGAAACCTATGGAGTTCTTAGTGTTCAATTTGTTTTATTTTATTTATTAATATTTTTTCAGATTTTTATGAGCCACGCCTTTCGTGATAAGTGTATGCGAGTGCAACTTTATTTCATATTCATTTCGATACCAAATCATAAAAACTAATAAAAAACGAAAAGGGCCATTGTTCATTGCTTATAAGTAATAAAAAAATTCAGGCTCAGAATTACGAATTAGCCGAGTAATTTAATATTTATTACTAACCAATTACGAAATAGATGAATATTTCCAATAATCCATTGACAAAGGGTGCTGGTAATGGTAATTTGTTTTTTGCATTACTTGAACTCGTAATTGCAATCGAAATGGTAGTGTTTTTTTATAATTCTGCTTATCATATGGATGAAAGTCTATTATGCGATCTATTCAGCATACATATTCCAGACTAAATCGTTATAATATGGTCCCGAAAAAAATATAAATCCATGTCATTCTCTTCGAAGGATGAGGCAGCTTTTGAATACAAACCACCCCCAAAAGCGATACTCTTTATTGCTGTACTAGTGAATTATTAGGGCAGAATATCCACGCAGCAAAAATTTTACAAATGGAGAGTTCCCCAAAGCATTCAACATTCAACATTAACGCCCTTGGCTTGTAGTCTGCCTGTGCGTCTCCCTAAATGGAGCAGGAGCTCATTCGGAGCGTTGTTCTAATAAAAATTGCAAATAAAAGGACGCAATAAAACAGTTGTCAGTGCTCTTTCAATTTTGGAAATTTAAATTATCTTTGTTCCCCTCGTAATTCGGGTAATGAACAGGAAACAGCAGATAAAGGGCGAAATAAAAACTAGAAAGCAGCCTACCCTCGGGGGACAGTGCCGTGCTTGGAGAATTATTACATCGAACTGGCTGGCGTTTGGCCTCACTCTGCCGACTCAATAAATCAAGACGAAATTAGGGATTTCCTTCATCTGCAGGGTGAAAAGGTACTGCAACAACTAAGAAGCAATTGCTACCTTCAAGACGGAAGAAAATCCGTGCCAACAGTGCCCCACGACATAATCCACCCCCTAGCTGAATCCTAGCTGTTGGGGCGGGGGCTGCAACAAACGCGATGATTGCGACCAAACAACAGGAGACATCCAGATCCAGAGATCACGGCGCGGCGGCAGGAAGCTCCTAATTGCCTCCTGAAGGCAGGGATGCGACCCTTGAGCAGTCGGCATCTAGCATCCAGCTACTTTTGCATTAGCATCTGGTGAGGGTGAGCTGCATCCAGACAGAGGGGCGTCGATGACTCCCTGTTTTTTTAGCCCAATGAATCAAACCCGATTTCGTCCTGATTCCCTGATTGCATCACCACCCGCCCGGTTGACTCCTGCAGGAGCTGCTCATCTCCGGCCGGCGGAGGCTGCGTAATCGATGACATCCGCGTGCTCCTGGACCATCCTGACGGGTGCGCCCCGGGAGCGAGAAGAAGACGCGGTCGCTTTGTCACGTCCTGCCACCCCTGATTTATTTGTTGTCCTTCCACATGTGGCTCAGTGGCCATAACTTTTGTCCGATTCTCCCGTGACGTCTCACCTCCGCCGGTGGTTGTGGTCGGATATTTGCCGATAATGCGGGTCCAAGTGCGCAGGGAGGGTGCGATTCGGGTTCCGAAAACACCCAAAAGGGTTCGATTTGCGATCAGTCAGAAATCGAAACGCATTTTGACTTGATTTACTGCTAATTGACGAGGGTTTTGGATTTTGCACGAACTCGATTTGTCGGTTAATGGAATTGTGGTGAAGTGTAAGTCGTAATGGCCTATGGATTTGGTTGGATGGATATAAATAGGGATAAGGAAAGATAGTCAAATAATATCCACGTTGTTAAATTACAAAAAATCAAAGGATATAAAAAATCGTCAATACATATAAAGTAATTTTAATCAAATGAAAGCTGTGTCGTTATTTCCCCGTGTATTGTTTAATCTACGAAGCTTTACTTCAATTTGTTCAATTACCATTTGTGGAAATCTTTTATTTTGAATATAAATGTACATGTTTGAACTGTTATTCTTTCAGATCTTGAAGTCCTTTTATCTAAATCTATCTCTATCATTTTGGTCATCACCGGCTAACATTTTTCTCTGTGTGAGTTAAACCCTTTGGCGTTTGCTGACATTTCACAACTACATTGCTATTATGTGTACAGACTTGATTTGTCGGTAAATGGTTTTTTGGTTTAGATTTGGTTTTGGTTTTCTATGGAGATTAAGCATTATGTAACCAAAAGTCATCCCCCTCCACTACCTGATCGGAGACAAAATGTCAGACAACAATTCTCCACATATTATCCAAAAATCTCTCGTTTTGCTACACAAATCTATAATAATTTATTTAATTACAGTGATTTGGATGTACTTGTGAGCCCCCAGGTACCAAGTAAGTGATAACTTCATAGTTCATATTTTAGTCCTTTCATTATGTCCTTGTTTCTTTCTTTAACATTTGGGTTCGCCGAACACTATTTTTGATAGTTTTAAAACCTTAAAGTTAACGTTTTGTATGTACGCCCTCATTAAATTTAAGTACAAATTTATAAAACTATATACTTAATTATATTTATTTATGTGAATGCAATAACTGTCTCTTATGCTTAAAGTTTTGCTTCATTGAGCAAAAGGTAAATGTGGTCCATTCCATTGAATAAAAACTGAATAAAACTTCCTCTTCTGCCTACTTAGGATTTTATTCGGACGATAACTTTACAAGCTTAAAAAGGATTCAGATACCGTCAGATTCTTTAGCTGGAAAGATTTTCGATTTTATGGAATATTCCTTACAATAACATAATTTCAGGAAAATCTACTTTCTGCTCAAGTATTTTGTATTGAGGTGGTGCTTTTATTCAAAAGTAGGTGCCTCCTTCCGAATAGCTGGGTATTCTGGGTGAATCTTCAAAAAGTATAGCTGAAATTTTCAAAGTTCTATGAGGAAGTATTGGAAACTTTTTAAATGCGATTACATGAGGAATTATTATTGAAATTTATTATGCCGTAAATAATTTTTTTGAAAGTGACTAAACATTTGGTAAAATTAATGAAGTTAACCAAAAAATATTTGAATAAAAACCCTCTTAGGAACTTGGAATACATAAATACGATTGATACTAAGGGTTCGAGTATGTTAACACATGTAGAAATCTAAAATATACAATGTAATTTCTGAATATTGGCTGTTCTGTAACCATAAATATAAAAATGTGGAATCTTATTATTGAAAAGAATTATAAAAGATAATCGGTAACTCTTCTCTGGTTACAAATCAAATCAATTCTTGAACTTTCATCGCTGAGATAAATAATAAGTAATAGTAATAAACGTTTAACTCTTTTCTCATAACTAAAATAAATAAATTTTAAAATAATGTCTAAACGATAGCCAACAAGATTTAAAATAAAATAAAACTATTATTGTCTAAATGTAACATAAAACTTATAACCATTGCGGTACCCAAATTTTAAATCAATTTAACATCTTATTATATTGCATGACGTGACACATAATGACAGTTTCTATTTATTATATTTTTAAAATTGTGGCCTGTAAGCACAGAAAATAAATCCTTTAAACTGCAAAATTCGTACAATATGAGGTTTAGTAATTGAGTGAATTAATTGCAAGACATTTTTATGTATGTACATTTCGGCTAAAAGAATAACTTTCAAGTTCGTCAGTTTCCATCCCCATAGGCCTAAATTAATGTCGGCAGTTGCATTTTGATATTTCAAAATTTTCTTTCTGCAGATGCATTCGATTTCTTGGTAATAATTAAGATTCAGCCCCAACTGACCTTGTCCCGAAAAGCAGAAATTTATTAGTCTGGAGGCTCTTTTGATAATTTCGGCCTCAATTAAGTCTTCCGGCACGGATCGAAATGAGAGAAATGGAGCACAATTCGATCTTAAATTTATCCAGTTGAAGATGTGGCTTTTATTGGTTTATATAGCCAATGAATATTAATTGCAATTTGAGCTTAAAGTACTTTTGGTGGGCGTGTATTTTTGAAATTTTATTTAATATTTAATGTTTTATTAAGTACATAGTTGTTTGCATATCTATACTTTGAATTATTGACTAGGTACTATCCTCCTCACTTTTTGAAACGTTAAAATAATGTTTTCAGATAAAAATAGGATAATTAATTTGGAAATGTCTATAACTATGGAACAAGTAATAATAATAGTAATTCGCAGTTATGTAAATCTCTTAGATAGGTGGTAAGTAATTTAATACTTTTATACTAAAGGAAATTAACTAAATTTAATTAATTGGTAAACTTTACAAACACATATGTGCCTATACAATCTACATACGTATCATTGAGAATTAAGAGAAATAATGTCTATACATATGTATGTATTATTTGTAATATTTTGTGAAGGTTGTCAAAACGTCTATCTGCTTAAATAAAATATATAATAATTAATAGGTAAAAAGCTATGATAATTAATACATAAATAAATGAGTAAGAAAATAACAGTAATGTTGTAAACGACTTGCAAGTTCTACTTTACGTTCACTAATTTTGTAACCTGCACCATGTAATAATTATAAGTAATTATATATTCTCCTAAGCAAAATTAATCACTAGATCGCCTGCTCATTCTGCTTCGCAGGAACTCTACAGAGGGTTATAAAGCCAAGTCATTTTTAAATTATTCTGAACCCATAGCGAGGTCTGTCGAGAACATAATTACACCTAAGGGCAACAATAACGCGGCAGACCGCGAAATGCTGCAAGAACATAAGCGATGCAAATGTCGATTGATGCGATGCCGGCACGTTGATACGGCGCGAGGCGAAGCAGCATAATGACAGTCGCGGAGCTGTCCTTAATGCCTGCGAAATTCCGCAGCTGGGGAGCCTTGTGATTGACGCGAAATTAGCCCACATGGGGTCTGGTCTGGCCGCGAGTGTGAGGTCTAAACGAGTTAGAAACGACACTGTCAATTGGAGGCGCCGATTAATAGACATGTTAGCCCCTCGTTGCTTTGTCGGCAGCTTGTCCTTTCTTTTACTTAAAACGATTTAAAATTGCCTGCATGAGTTACAATGACGTCCATGATAATTACAAACGTTTCATATCACAACCCTTTTTTACCTGATTTTGACAGTACAAACAATTTTGCTACAACTATAAATGTACTTCCCTATCATGTCCATGCCCAATTCAATTTACATGCAAAACAGCTTTTCCACATAATTAGAAACGCGGAAAATTCCAAAGTGTATAATAAAAGCTGAAAATATTGTTATATGTACATACTTAGTGGTAAAGACCGCATTGTTTCAAGATAGACGTTGCAAGTGCGGATATATGTACATTATGATTGTATGCGTGCATAGCACTATTTCAATAGCTAAAATTAATCAATACACCAGCAATATTTACATACGTAGGTATATGGTATGTAAATTCAAGTCTTAATAATAGGGTTTTTGAAATGACAATTAACACATAAAGGACGTTTCTAATTGATAAATAAAAAAAATTGTTTTGCATCTCTTTGAAATATATGTGTATACGACATCCTTTAATAACAATTTGTTGTGTCATTTCATAACTATCACATACAAATTGAAAAAATAACCCCTAAAGCTACAATTTTACTAAATCACCTCCGAAAGCCCGAATATTTACCCTGTTTTGCAGGACCAAAATGGCATTCCTTTTATCTCAGGAAAAGGATAAAAATTGCCTCTTTTGTTATTCTGGAATAAAAAAGTGCTATTTTGCTATTTCGAACTTTCAACGTTTTATAGTAAAAATAAGTATGTTCATTCACCTCGGGAACAACATTATGGAATTTTACAACTGATGAACAATTTGTTTTGTTTGCTACCTGTAATTCAACATATTCTTGATTATGTCCATACAATGGCAAACAAATAGTCCAATGAACAATTTTCAACATTACAAAAAACGTTTGGAAAGGATTACGAAAACTTTACTTTGAATGAAAAAAAATTCAATAGTAGGTACAACACCGCCATTTTTAAAATACATGAATTTGAAATTAGAAGCGAAAGGATATTGGTGTTGTTACACTGGACGCCTCAAAAATTATTTTGCTTTGACTGGATTTGTTATTAGTCTGTAAAATGAATTCTCCATTTCAACATGCGCTCCTTTGACGTTACCTTTCCTCTATAGGGCACTATCATCGTTGAAAGTGTTGATGTGACAGTCAAAGTTTTTGATAATAATAGTATTAATAGGGTACTAAAAGTATTGCACATTAATGAATTTTGTTGATATATTTGATATAAACAGGAATTAAAAATCAACACTTGAAGTTATCACTACTAACTAATACATATCTGTATAGTATTAATTTTATTTTTAAAATGCTCTCTAGGCAATTTTTTGTGTAAAATATGTTTCAAAAAATACACCATCATGACCTACAGTTATGGAAAATTATGAAAGTAACTATTACATTTAAAAGAAAAGTTAGTTTTAATTTACTATATAGAAATACCTAAATGACTAACTTCTTTCTGAGTAAGTCACATATATATTTATAGGTTTGGGTACCTACCTCTATTTGAAGGAAGTAAACTGAAGTTAATGAAATCTTTAATTATAATTTGATGATCCACAAATTTATTATGACTTTCATTTTAATCATAGCGCTATATATTAGTTTTATTGGTTCCAAGATTTAAATTAAAGATGGTAGACTGTTGAGAGATCATTTTATCATCTTAATTTATAGTTGAGTGGAGGGACAAGCAAAAGGAAGTTCACTCCTGTAAATTGGCTCCTGGAGTACGAATACAAGTCAGTTTTAATGTCGAGTACCCTCGCCACCTTCTGCAAATTATCATCAATTTGTTCCAGTAAATCTGAGGGGCAATGAATGTCAACGAGCGCGCATAGTTGATTAGTCCCGAGCTGGGTCGAGTGACGACAACCAGCCAAGTGTCGGGCAATCTGAATCAAATGCCATCGGAAATTACAAGCGATAATTAAATTTCAAGAAGTGATTTATTGAAGGTGGGACCTCATCCCCGGGGGACTGGCCCGCACGGCTCCGGGAGCGCAACGGACGGAACCAGGGGGTTGTTTATGCTGCGGGCGGGAGTTCGAATTGAATCGACATCCCCAACCCCCAACCCTGTGTCCGTGTGTTGTACTTGCCCAATCTCCGGGCGGTCGTCCTGCAGGCTCCGGATTTCGTTGAATTGTGTCAAATGGCAAACATCGGTGTAAGTCCGATGTTTCCTATTCAAATTGACCTTATCTCTCCGTTCAGATGGCCGCTGCCAGGACCCTCGAGTCCTCCGCTGCTGTTGGACAAATAACATGTTTTGGAGGTGGTTTTGATCCACTCCCGCAGCATCCGAGCACCTCATGAATCACAGGACCACAAGGACTTGCTGGGCGGGGTTTTTCCCCGTCGCCGGCCTTTCTCGGCCGATGTAATTATTTTGTGTTTAACTTCAGGAGACAAAGCACTTCGTAGGCGCCCAGCCCAAATATTTACTTTATTCGCAATTTTGAAACTGTTTGTGCTCGACGACACAGAAAAGGATAGATTCCAACTCTGTCCACATTCTAAGGACGAAACGAATCTCTTGCGGTGTGGATAAACTCATAAACTTTACAAGTTTAAGACCCAATCACACCACAAAGTCTAATTTTCAAAATTTTTCAGTTTTGATGTGCATCAATAATGCGTCTTATTTAATTAATTTGTTTGCAAAGGCTTTAAAGTAGAATTTAGAGTATAAAAGATACAAGGTAATTCTTCCATTTGATTCAATTATTGCTTATGCAGTTATTGTTTAAAGAGAATTTCTCTGTTTTGTGCTTAAATGAAAGAATATTCATTAAATTTACTATAACTTCATTATGCACAACTTTGCTCACAGGTCCATATCTTCAAAGCATTTGAATGCACAGAACTATGGTTAGATTTAAATTGTTGCAAATTTAATATAAAAAATATGCTAATGGTAATAACGACTAATATAAAAATTCACTGTTTATAAGTTATAAAGAAATTGAAAAAAACTGTGGTTTTCAATAATTGTTGCGGGAACAAGTTTTTTGAAGTTAGAAATTTAGGTTTACAATACTACCCGAACTGGTTTGGTCCTTAATACAATAAAATATAAAAATATCAGAACTATGTACATTATTCTTTACGATTTTAGTTTTTTGTTAGGTATGTATTGCATACTTCTACTGGTCTTATATTGTGTACTTTAGCGTGCCCAAAAAAAATATACAAGTTTTTTAATATCTTGTATAGACGACTCTTAAGTGATAATATTTTTTTATTAAAACGAATTTGTTAGTCTCCGTCTCGTCTGTGAACAAATTTGGGTTATTTGTTCTAAGATTTATTACCTATAGTCACAATCGATATTGTTATATACCAACTTTAATTGTAATTGTATTCCAATGGCTCCCAGAAGAGAGTTTAAAATTTACAGACATTTTAGGAATACAATTGGAAAGCGTGATCAGTATATTCCAATATACCCATAACTAACATTGAAGAAGAGTCATAAATTAGCACAATGCAAGATCATAATCATATAAAATATGAAGCTTGTAACTTGTAATATTCTTGGGTTTTAATACAAGAAGGAAATGAGAATTGCATCACATAGATAGCGTTACTCATATCAATTCTGATATCGTCGTTTACAATGTGAGAAGTGGAAAACGCAAGTACTTTTGAAGATACAATTTATTTCGTAAGTTGTCTGCAGTTGTGCAGTGCCCGTAATACTATAGTTGAAAGAAAATTAATATGTAGAAGTTCTCCATTTACTATTATTATGAGAAATCGAAAACTAAATCGATACATGATTCAAATTCCAATTGATCGAATTATTTGAAACTTTCATCCGAAAGCTTTTATTGAATATCGTCTTACATCGCTCACTAGATAATAAAAGAAACTTCTTGGTAAAGTGCTGTCGCATAAAAATGTTCAAAAATCAAACTCCCGCAAGCACAAGATAAATATGAATAACAAAAGTATGAAACAATTTCCGGTTCGGGATAAACTTTTCAATATCCTGTACTCAAACGATAAGTTAAAGGGATTTAGTCTAATAATTTTATTGCTTCCTCAAATTCGTCGTTATCCACAGAGCGACAGATCCGCAACTAATACCAAGATTAGGAGAGGACGTCTAATGCTATTATCCGTTGAGTCCACATATCAAAACATCCCCCGAAAATAAACAATTTCCGAATTCATCCCTTCATCCGTTTCTTTGGAACGTTTCAGAGCATCTGCTGCAGGATTTCGCTTCTCCACTTTAATACCATCTTTAACTGTGGGAACGTTTATCTGCAATGCATACGTAGGTTATGTAGGTATGATACCTACATACACGAAAATAAATGGACATCCGCTGTCAGCATCCGGAAGTCCAAACTCAGCAATTTTTGAATATCAATTTTTTGGGAATGTCTGGCACTGGCGGCGGCCACTGGGTAAAGAGCTCTTCCTAGTAAATGTCATGAACGGGTCCTGCACAATCTATCATCAGCACATAGGCGAGGCTTATAAAATGCATAAGTTTGCATGTCGGTACACTTGCCATGATATATCCATTCGTCCGGATATGAAACGCTCCGGGGCCATAAAAAAATTTGCTACTGAATACTGCCCAGCGATTTCAGTCCGTAAATTTTTCACCAGGATAGTAATTAACTCAGGAACGTCATTTACTGTCATCAGTCACTCGTCTAATTCCACTCACTGGGGATGAGTGCCAGGGCACTCTCTGCAAAAGGTCCATTTCCGTGGTACCCGCGGATGCTGCGGAATCTTTTAGACGGTCTGGCGTTTAATTTTGCTATAGCATAAAGCATAAAACACACCCAGGGTTCTGGAGAGCGTGTCCTCGATTTTGGGGGGCACTGCTCGTGATTACATCGCGGAGCCGTGCCGTAAGTGATCACTTTTCCGGGGAATCGCGTGCTCCACTTACTTGGCTGGTGGTCGGAGGGCCCCACGGGGTCCGTCAATTGAATGACCGTAAATTGAGTCCATGGTAAATTGATGGACCTGCAGCTCGAAGTTGATGACATCGGTCCATTCAGCGGGCGATCCATGCAAATTTAATATCCATCTCGACAGTCGCTGCATCACCCAATTTAAACGAAGCCAATCCCGAAAATGGAGTAGGTATTTTTGGTGCAACCAAAGGAATTTAAACCGACATGGAATTGGCACACAGTTTTAATTTTCTGAATAGAGATCCCTGACTAATAATTTTTATTTGGGCACTGACTACCACTCAAAAACTTAATGGTAATGAAAATTCAGCTTCACTAGTCGTGCTAATGACCAATGATTACCATTCTCATACTATAAGATTTAAAGGAGAATTGGATTATTGATAGTTTTTAATCACTATATCAAATTTCAACGTAAAAAGTTTTGAATTAAATTAAAAGTAGCTCACAACTATGTCGCGACATATCAGAAATAGTTATACATTACTTCTGAATTTTTTATTACAATTAATATATCGCTATAATAAATAATGAGATAACAATAAGGAAAACTACAACATGATACATTTTTAATTGCATTGTTGGATTTTTCGAAAAAGCATTAATTAGAAAAAGTATATTTTCAAACTGGTTTGGGTTTTAAGGCGAAGTGTATAAGGACTCTTTTGAAAAGTGACAGAATCCTCCAGCTTCGATTTATTGAATGACACAGCTTTGATCAGAATTATTTTAAGGAAGCAAATTAAAGGTACTGCAATGCTGCAAACATTTTTCTAATTTATCGAAAGTAACAATTTCTATAATACTATGCAAAAGCTGATGACTCTAAATTTTGATTTAATGATAAATTATTAATGAATATTGAAAGCCAAAATAAAATGTTTTTTGTATTATATTTGTTTCGAAATCTTCTCATTATTGTAGGGTTCTAAAAACCGTGTTTAGAACAGTTTGTACTAAACCAGCAAAAAGTTGAAAACATTATAAGATGTCTTAAACCGTTTTTCAAAATTATGTTCTGTTTTCGATTGGACTTGTGCCGACCTAGAGATCACTTTGAACGCAGATTCAAATCAAACCTGAAAAAATCTGGAATACAAGCTCATACGTATCTATATGTATATTGAGACAACTTTTAAAAACAACATGCCTTATTTTCAAATATTTCACGAGATGTAGCCGACTAAGTTATGTTTATATGTATTGTAATAATTTAAGGATGAACTCAACATTTTAACATGCACGTTTGCATGTGTGTGTGTGTATGTATCAGTATGTTTGTAAAATGCATGTAGTAATAGCTACGAAACAATTCACTGGGGGCCGATATGCTCTTGGTCCCTTTTTTTAGAAAAATTGGACGAACATTAATTATATGAAATTGGAAACATAAAAAAATTACGTCAAAATCTTAGAGGATATATCTACGAGAAGAATTTTTGCTTTTGTTAATAATAAATGTTTATAAATCTGGAACTATTCTGAACTAGGTTCAATTTTGGTTCCCTTTACTGCTTGAAAATTCTAAAATTCAGTATAGCCTTTCAAACTTAAACATCGAGGCTTCCAGCTTAAACTTGTATTTGCCGAAATGCTGCCGAACCAATACGAGAGGGTAAATGCACTCTATCGTAATGAAATTAAGAAATTTACTTTGGCGACGCACAGTCTCGAAACTTTCGCAGCGTATCTGCCAAATTAAATTATTTGAGAGAAATATTAAAGCACCCATCAGCCGCAGATTAACTCCTCTCCACTAAACTTTGAACTTAGTGCAGGAAAGCGGATATAAAGTTAAAAGCCTCCTGGAGTCCTTGCCCAAGCCCGCATCCTCCTCCATTACCAGGACCGGGACCGGGAGTGCGAAGGAGCGGCTGAGTCCTGGACGGGAAGGCGGGCTGATTAGCTACATACGACAACGTGCCTCGCAACTGCCGGCTTTGCGATAGGCACGCAAGGCCAGGACGAGGCTAGATCTGCGCTATCCAGACTTTCGTCCTAGACAGGAATTTCGCATTTTTCCTCGTTGGCGGCGACAGTCTCCTCTCACCCCGGATGGCGGTGGCACGGGGGCGAAACAGCCGCAGTGGTACGTGATTATCATTATTCTTTCTGTCCTGTAATTAAGGATTATTCCAACGCAAATTCGCTCGTGTTATCAATTTTAATGGGTCCAAGACGGCTGCACGGGCAGATAATGTGCGAAATGTTCATCCGAAAACCCTTCTCTAATTTCGCCGTAATAGATGGTCTTCGACAAAGTAAATGAGCGTAAAAATTATATTTTGTAATATGCATAGCTTACATTTCATTTAAATAATAAAACAGTAGTAGTAGTATACTACCAATTATAAATAGTAGTATATGTTATATTATTATTATTGGTGTAATGCTCCAAAATATTATTCCAGAAGACAAAAATGGTCCAAGTATATTATTGCTCCCATGGAACTATAAATCCTCCTCCAGAAGGCGCATTTTAGAAAAATAAATCTTTTAGGTTTATATACAGGAATATGCATGTATATATTGCCTTAGCTGTGTAATACGAAAATAAGCAAATGTGATAACAAAACAAGATTTATTCCGAATTTTTTGGCATTTAACTCACTTTCGCTCTTATTATAAATACTTTATTTAACACAAAAACCCTATTAAACCTATTTTACAAAATCCATTTTTCAGGATCATATGCAGGTATAATTTTCTTAGCTGCAGAGTGGAAAAATTAGCAGAAATGATATAAAAACTCGATTTATTTCGGAATTTTTACAATTTCCCTTTAGAGTAATTAAAAATACTTTATATAACACATAAATCCCGACCTGTTAAGCCCTATTTTAAAAAATCAATCTTTTAGGCCCATATGCAGGTATACTAAACAAAAATAATTTATTCAGTAGCTTTAAAATGCAATATTGTATCTGCTACTTTGTCACTGTACTCGCAAGGTCAGCACAGAGCTGAATTATGAAATTATCCCAAATTTGTTGAAGCCGGACACGCAATTCAGCGATGGTACGCACAGTAGTAAATAGTTCTCAACGATATTGTGGTCCTTAGCAAAGTTAACTATCCCATTAACAAATGCAAGTTTGCCAACTCCTTGCGCGGACATGTATCCCCAAACCAGTACGTATGCTGGAAATTTGACGGATCGTTTTAAACAACCATTATGGAATGCTTCATCCTTGGTTCTTATAACTCTCCTACGATTGTCACCCACACAGACCTCAATCCTGGACTTGTCACTCCAAATCACAGCATCCCATTGCCTCTGAGTCCAATTTTGATGTTCTCTAGCATATTTAAGACGTTTTTGTTTGTGTATATTGGTCAACAATGGTTTTTGTTTGCCTTGAGAGTTATGATACTTGATGAAATGGATGAATGTTATGATACTCTATGGAATACAGGAAACAGCAGCAATGGTAAAAAAAGATGAATTATTTGGGATTATTGTGGAATTTTACTTTAAAGTTATTTAAAATACTTTATTTAACGTGGAAAACTCGACCTACTAAGTCCTAGTTCAGAGAATTTAATTTTAAGGATAATGTATGTCCTAAATTTCAGTCACTAATTTTCTAGAACAAAAATCATTATGGTTAAAATGCTTAAATCTCAATACCCTAACTTTTGCGAAAAATCACTACTTTTTCATCGTGTCATTAAACATTATGAAATTGTGAGAGTATTATATGTAAAATGTAGTTGGGAAATAATACCCACTTAAAAAATATTATAATACGTACATATATGATATACGCATATCATGATCATCTGACTATGTGCTATGATGATTAATTTTCCCTACCAATTGTTGATAAATTATTTGTGTTATTAATTTTTATTCATTACTTATAATATAACAAGTTTTTTCGTAATACAATAGAGTGCATTTTATTTAATGCAATCTTCTATTTCATGAGTCCTTTTAAAGGAGAACTGTAGAGCGCTTTGCGAAGTCCTTTGACCAATAATTTATTGCTTCCATGTTTCTTCTACTACAAGTTACAAAAAAAGATTCAGCTGTTCCAGCAGTAATCTTTCAAGTAGAAAACATTTACAAAAGGCTTGAATAAGTTAAGCCAGCAAACAATTCAACAGTTTTACTTACTTAGTTGCATCTTAAGAAATTTAAGTTCCCATTTTCCAAAAGAATTGCAATAGCCCGACTCTTTAAACTTTTTCTATAATCGAAAAGCAAATCCAGACGGAAAATTACTCTACTCTGGGTAGCCGAGTCCTTTCATGCAGCGGAGTCAATTCAAGTTTCAGGTATCTCCCAGAGGCTCATAGTTGATTCCTCGAGAAGTCGGAGGTGCGTCGTTGGAAGGAATGTTTCATTACTTTCGAAATGTTGCAACCGCCTTCGCTCGTTCAACGAGTGGCGAAAGTTGTACAGTGTGTTTTGATGAAAAGGAACTTAAAAATTCAATGCCCCCTGAAATCCACCGTTTTCTTTGGAATTCTTAGCATAACAGGAAGCCGGGAGAAGCATCCTTAATAGTCCAAAGTATCTGCAAGAATTTAAAATATGAGTGTGCACTGAAAGTCGTCGAGTGGCTTTCAAAAGGGAAATTTCCATTGTTTCGTGGACAAAGTAGGAACAGCCGTGCGAAGGATATCCACTCATTCCCGTCCTCGGTCGCAGGATGCACCGGGAAAACCTTTTAAGGGACCCACGATCCCACGTTCCTTGGGAGGGGCTCATTACCCTATTTGTGTCGCTTTGTCATACACTCCAGCAATCTCGGTCTACTTCCTTCGCCGGGCTTATTCAGGGTTTCCGCAAGATGAGGTTGTGGATTTAAATACAAAAAGGTAGTGTATACCGCGAAGGTACAGTCGCCATTTTTCGCCAGTCCACTTCTCTGGCCATTTTGTGAACCGTGCAGCAGCACCTTGGTCACAATTTCACTTTTTTCATGGTCTATCCAGCTTTAGGAGGAAGGAGAACGGGCTTAATTCGGGTGGAGCCCGAAAAGGAAAACCTGGCACTCTTTCAAATAGACCCTGAAGGAACCAAGCTGGAGACATTACGCTGGAATGCCCCCGCCTCGAGTTTTGGCTGTCTGCACTTTGCCAGCGTCACACTCCGAGTGAAATTCGGGAATGCATTTTTCAATCGATTTATGGGAAGAAGCATGTGGACCCAAACTTTTCGCGCCGACTAAAATTTATCCGCGGCCAAGGTGGCACAAAGTCTGGAAATTCACTTTCTGTGTCGGCTTTGGTCCTTTTTCCCTTTTATCCTTTTTCCCGCCCGCACGCACATGTGCCGCACCGCGCGGCTCGCCGCGCAATCAAAGCCCCGTCTACACGGGGGAGTTGGCGATCATCCAGAACTGTTTTCCGTTTTGAATTTTTGTTGGGACTTAAAAGCCACCATAAATCTCTCATCAATGGAAAATTGTAGTCGACTGCAAGCTGAAAATGGCAGTGGACCACAGACGGGATCTGTGGGAATCTATGGGAATCTCGGGGAAAAAATGCGGAGGAGTCGGCATGAAGCGAGTAGCCGAACGGATTTATTTGCTTTTGCAATCCTTGCTCAGACGTGCAAAAGTTATGCTCCTGCAAAGGGGTTACATAACGAAACCGCGCCCGCCACCGTTCCGTGGTTATCCAGTTGCAGACATGCAATTTAACCCTTTCCTTGCCCTCACGACTGGAAAAATTTTCGAGGTGCATGATAGCGGCATAGAGCAGGACTCAAGAAAGGCCAAAGTTGCTTCTAAAGTTGCTTTGTTGAGTTCTGCAATAAATCCCTGTCAAGTGTGCGGTGATAGTGACGAGAATATTTAATTCGAATTAAATTCCGCCAGAGGCAGCGGAGTGCAAATGAACATCTCTTTAAGGCTCAGTGGAGCAAGGACTTCCTTTGGGGTACGTTTTGTCAATGATGCACGTCATGTGAGGGATGCTAAATGGCGTATTTAACACTTTCATTTTTAATGGGATGAGCTGAGTAGCTATTTTCCATTGGACGTTTAGTGCTTTCTAAATTCCAGATGTGCATACCATATATGAAAGAGCATATGTATGCATGTGTATGCTTCTCACAAATCAGCACCAAGGATGGAGAAAACCAAAAGGGCAAGATCCACAGCGTATTCAATATTCAACTGGTTTGAGCTATGATACAATTTCCACATTCTGTATAGAGCCAAATATGCAGAATTCGTGCAGCAATTTTTCCGTCGTATATAGGATACTGTGAAGAGAGTCAGATTAACATTTTGGCACCATATAAAAATTTTGTATAACTTACAAATACCTACACACATATGCACATGTAAAACTGCGGTGCCTTTGTATTTACATACGATACACGCTGAATAAGTAATGAGATTTTTATTTGGAACTCAAACTAAACTTAAATGCTCATTTGGAATAATAACTAAATAACAATTAATAATGGTCACATTCAGAAAAAAGGAAAACAAAAAACTTCAGTAACTTCATTATTTTGTTTGCTAATTTAAAAGGAAACTAACTAAACAATGAAGACAAGAATAATATTATCTACTATACTATATCATAAACGGAAAAAAAACCTCAATTTTATTTAGATGCATTTATTTTTGTCATAAACATAGATAATGACCTCATTAGATCTTATAAATATTTAAGGGAAGCATATTACACATATGAGTACATATGAGCTGAAAATCGTATGAATTTCTTTATTTTTATTTTATGGCAGATGTCCTCGGTGGTCCATAATAATAATTATTATTTTGTCTGAAAGAAAACGATTTGCACCAGCTAACAAAAAAATATTGCAAATTGTTGTTCCTTTTATTAGAATATAAGAACATGCCCCTTAATCGTTTGCCAGGTATATTGGAGTATTTATATAATTATAGTTTTTAGAAACTATTTATTAGGGGACACAGGCGCCTAATATTACCATGCTAAAGTATTCCGAGGGCTAGACATAACAAAAAAAAGATATATAAATATGTTGCAGAACTAAAAGTATCTATCATTCAAATTCATTTTCAAATTCAAATCCAAATTTATTTCAGAAATTTGTACAAATAAGAAAATTATTTCTTTAAGTACGAACCACACAGTTTTTGAGGAGGACTGGAATTAGTAATTAAACATGTGATTAGGAACTAAATATATCGAAATTCAAACTATTCAGCCAACTAAGGATTAATAAACCACATATGATTCATAAGATATATTAATTATTTGGCATAATTAAACAATTTTTACAAAAAAAAAATGTAGATAATGTTAATAATGCATATCAACGATTCGTATAACAAAATAACTTTAGTTGCGAAGATAGCTATAATAATGAACTTAAGGTATTTAGAACTTTAATTAATTTAATTAGATCGATTTTTCTTTCTTTTAAAGGATGATCCGAAAATAAATAACAAGCAGTACCATTGGAGATTAAAAGTTTCTAAAATTTTGTTCCAAGTCAGAAAGCAATATAATTTTCACCCTTTTCCGAATAAAAAAATTGGCCTTTGATTTTAGATGTTATTAATTCATGTAGCCATTTTAGAATAACATTTTCAAACCTAGACTTTTTGGAAACTTATATGTTACATTTTATGATAAAGTATGTCTTCTTTGCAGCTGCTAAATTTCAAAATGTATATTTCAAGCTGGTGTACGTGATAGCTCCAAAACTAATTGAATAAAGTTAATAAATAAAGGCGCATTATTTTCGGTATTCCAATTTTATAGCAGGAACTAAGAAAATTTAATTGATTTTGCTGATAAAAAAAATAAAACAATGAAAAAAAACCAAAATATTTTCTAAAAATAGTACATTGTTTTTATTATTATTATTGTTTTGAATGTAATTTCAGAATTTTTGTCATTTTAAAACTACCAAAAAGTTAAAATTATTAAAAATAACGACCTTTTTTTAGCTTTTAGTATGACTAATTCAAAGAGAAGATTTTAGCTTCTCGACAGTCGAATATAATATTTGTAATCTCCTGTTCTTATATCAGAATTGACCTCAATTCACCAATAATGCTCTCTCGTTAACATATACAAAAATATGTCTGAAATCTATTTCGATAACTGAATAAATAAAATACACTGTCTTTGTTTGAAACATTTTGATCAATATGTAAATTCCTGAGAACAGCAAAGTAAAAAAATAGAGAACTCTTTTATAATTGGAGTGTAAATTAGAGGAAGGTTTAATAAGTGAAAAGAACAATTACGCTTTAGTATAAATAAACAAATATATAATTACGTTTTTCAAGATATTTCCCTAGAATATCTAAAAATTAATCATGAAAGAAAAAGCGACCGACAAAACAAGATGATGATAGTCGCGAAGTCAATTTCAGAAAATTTCAAAGCTTGTGCAGTTCCTCCTGTGCACGCAGCAATTGCAGTTTTTAGCATGCTGTGACTCTTAGTAAGATAAAATACATTAAGATGCCTTTCTTCCCATAAATTAGCAAGACTAGAAATAATTTCCGCAAGACATCAGAACACAGCCAGAGCTCCTGCTGAGATGCTAACAGAGGGGTCCTGGAGCCACCCGCACACTTTCATTTTGATGAATCCTTTCCCGGTGGGAGAACTCGCAAAGAATTTCTAGAAGATCCGAACTTCAAATTCCGGCATTCTAAAAGGAAAGAATTTAAGTGAGTCCACCGGAGCATACGTTCACTGTTCTTCGGAAAATGCCTGGCAACCGCTCCGTGGATCCTCTGCCACTTTGGCGGCGAGGCAGAAGGCCGCTATAAATAAAATAGAATCCCTTTCAAGGAATCAAGCAGCCGACGGCTAATTTAATTACTTTTGCAGAAAAGTACTCACTCTGGGGAGATCAAAGGACTATCGCTACTGGCGTTGTCCGAAATGAGCAATGACGCCGCACTCGTCGAAATCCACTTGCATCGAAGCCGCCTTTCTTCTGCAGTGCGACTGCAAGCGTCAATAAAAGAAGATCCGAGTCCATTTGAAGCCGCTCCCGATGGGAAGGTAATTACATTTAATATTCATTCCATCTGGAGCAGTCCTGCCACCAGTTTGATAAATCAGGAAATTTAAACATTCAACATCTTGTTTTCAGCCCCCGCAGCTGGTCCTTGCCCTGCCGCCCAGAGATTGCACTCGACGGATAGCATCTATGAATAATGGAAGATGGTTATTCGGAAATATGGCCATAGAATCATAAATTATTCCTTTTGTTCTGGAGCCCGTGCTCCTCTGCCTCCAGGATGAAGGTCTTTCATCATCTCCATTTTGCGAACAATTTCCATTCACATCCTTGTCTAATTGTGTTGAAGAAGCTAATTGAATGGCTTGAATGGCGCCTATTGTCCTCGTATTGCTAATTATGGGCGGGTTAATTGCCAAAAGTGCCCACTGTGCGGGAGATCCACAAAATTCATGGAAAACTTCTTCAGCGAAAATTAGGCAAAGCTATTTTATAATCTTTTTGGTGGCGGGGGAAGAAAATAAAGCGAAGAAGTTAAATTACGCCCAACCTCTGGCCGTCTGAACGACGATCTTCTCAAACTTTTCGACATTGATAAAACGTAAAGTGTAAATTCCTTTAAGCTTTCAATTTCGATTTGTTTTAAACTGAAAATGTTCTCTGGCTAAAACGACCCGTAATAAATTTTAAAACAAACCCGGAGACAACGGAAATTAAAACCATTTTTGATTATGGTTATGAGTTATGTTTAGTTACAATTGATACAATCCATTCCAAAATGCGATACTGCTAAATTTTGATCTATAAGCAAGGATTGGCCATTGGATTTGTCCTTTAGAAGGGTGAGGAATATGAAAGTTTTAGGACTTTTTAGAAAAATAGTCTCCTTTTACTAATTTCTATAAAAACTGAAACCCCCCACAACCCTTCACTTCCACTGTACTGGTTTAAAATAAAATTGTAATCAACCTAGAAACCGACAACGTAAAAGGGTTGCTTCAGCCTGAATTATGCAATAAAATACAGAATGCTAGTCACTGACTCTCTTATCCTATGTAATATGTACTGTATGTTTATGTATGTAATAAAATCTACTCAACTTACACAATTAAATTCCCATCTATCCAAGTTTAGTTAGGCACTACGAGTTGTGAAATTTGCAACTGGAAACCAACGAATTTTGCATATGATGCGTACGGTACGGATTAATTAAAGTATGTATGAGTATCTGCTTATACCAGCCACAGGATAACATTATAGTTCGAAATTCAATTCGCTGCTCTCAAACGCTTGCGGAATGACTCTGTGGTCGCCGTGTGCATATACCAACACATCTCTAATTGCCTAATTTAATCTACAAATACCAGTTGTCTCATATTTGATAAACAAACTTGTGAAACTCGTGAAAATTATAATTTTAGTAGTTCAAGGGCCAGTTCTGGCGAAGCATCGACGGCGTGGTGTGGCGATTATGCTTTATATAGTCCATTAAATGCGAATGCAAGTCACGTCCAAATAGAGCGGAAATTAAATGGGAATGTGCTTCTCCTCGGACAGAATTAAACATAAAAGCGTGAAGTTTCATCAATCATGACATTTACATAATAACTCAGTCCGCAGTTATCAGCATGAAATACCTCTCTTGACTGTAATTAACAGACGAGGTCCTGCCGACCTCACCTGGGACCTGGGAGGAGGGTTACTTTGCAGAAATTATCCCCCTCACAAAATTTGTTTTTGCTTCAGTCACTCGATTTAGCGATTTGCGGACATGTGTCATAGCACGCAAGTAAATTTCGCCTCGGGAACCCCCGGGAATTTGTAGAAGTCATTAGAGCAGCATGCCGGCAAAATGGAAAGTTTCCTGTCAGGGGTTCGGGTTCGAGTTTAAGACCTCCTGCCGCGGGGCCACTTGAGCCGCGCCTTTCCCTCAGGCTGGCCATTGCCCGAACAGATCCGGCATCGAGGGCACTCAATTATTTTCTAATTACTTCCTTGGGTCCAGGCTTCGGCGAAGCAACCCAATTAATTTAGAGCAGGATTTACCAGGGCTAGGCGTGGATCGGACATTAAGAGCGGTGTTGTGGTCAAGGAGATTAGTCCGAGCACGGAGTGAGTGGTTTCGTGGAAATCGCCGCGGCAGTAGCTGCAATTAAACCATTTTTCATACCTCTGTCAACCACGCTTCGCACACTGATGCGGCAAAAATGCAATTTATAAAATTCTTTAGGCAAAAGTTCCCACGGTAGATTTAGTTCTGCACAGAACACGACTTCGTTAACGCTTGTCGGATTGGCTCGAGGATCTGCTTCGTAAACATAAATATCAAACAAAAGTAATTAAAGATGTCACGAGGTTTGCAATTTAACTGACTTAAATCGGAGCTGGCCTCTGCCTCGGGGATGAGGACATCGCTGCAATTCCCTGCAATGCATTTGTTGATTCGACGCTCATATGCAATCGATTTTAGTCTCAAGGCCGCGACAGACCGCTTTTGTAGTTTAATTTCCCTTGTCAGAGATACGCGGATAACGTCTGCTCCGCCAGCATACCGCGATTAATTACTAATGGCCCTTAGTCATGCAGCTGATAACGAGGTTTAAAATATGCTGGACGTGGAGGAACGGCCGAGCGTCCGAGGCCGACTCACTCATTTTAACCCGTTTCGCAAGAAACACGCGCTCCAAAGAGCCCTTTAACTTTTATTATGCCGTGATCCTCGCGAATCGCGATTGATTTGCATTCATGGCCAACTCCACTACCGTACTATTCTATGCAAATTGCTTGAAGCGAACCTCTTACCCCAAAAGGAGCTCCAAGAAAAGACGGCAAGCTTCCATTAAGAGCATGTTGCTGCGGATATGGTCACTTTGGTACTGATTGCAAGATAAATCCCAGGGGAGATGATTTACTTATCTTAACGATTGGGAGGACTTTGATGGCCCCTTTAACCTAGAGATCCTTTGGGATAAGTGAGCAAGCAATTATTTATTGGATTTTCAAGGAATAAATCTGCACATAAAGGTTTTTGGACAGCAGATGCCGAAGATTTGGGTCTTGAGCATAGTGCAGAGGAGCTACGATTTTTTGTTGAGGTTTCGACTATTGAATTTCAATATTAAGGTATGTTTTGCTAAAGGTTATTGCTCACTGCTGAAGATTTTTTTTTAAGACATCTGTTCAATACTTCAACGGTTAGTATCCCACCCATACTTACCACATTTCATTCATATGAGTAGTTATAAAAAACCTTTTGGAAAATCTCAAAAGAATGATTTTCATTACAAATTGTTTGTTTATACTTGAAATTAACTCACCTTAACTTATTGACTTTTGTAAGCAGGAAATCATCGACACTTTTAATTGAGTGCACAATGTATTCATTTCATTTAATTAAAACTAAAATATTAAAAAACTATTTTACTAATTTCTATCTTCTGCAAGGTCTAAAGTAGGTACGAAAACCAAACTCTGATGATAATTCCTTAGATTATAATTAATATAAGTAAGACGGATAATTGTATCACATCAAATGTAAATGTTCGCTACAAATTTATTTAATTAATGTTTGAAAAGGTGATGATAGGGACATTGAATTATAACCTATCGATATAATCTGTTTTTTGCACTATTTTTTGAAACGTGCCGTGTAAGTTTGTCCATAATGTCATTCCGGTTCAAAGTTTGAAGCGAAGTTTTAGCTACTTTCCTTCATGGGAACAAGTTAAACTTTTGTACATCGTTTAAAATCTGGTAATGCTTCACTTGATGGTATAGCAATTTCGTACAAACTAATGGTTTACAAATATCGATTTCGCTTCTATAATTTATAAAACAATCAAAATTGATAAGTATTAAGTTTGCTGTTACTTTCTGGAACTTGTTTAAATAACATATTTTTATGTTTTTGTTTAAAACAAACTAATGCCTATTTATCTCTAACGGTTGGAATATGAAATATGTATTTCTTGAAAAACATTATATTTTTAACCTTTCCTGAAATTCTTTACTGCTAATAAAAGATGAATAACATAAAGATAGAAATTGTAATTTGTTATATTTATACAAAAAAAGCTGTTTATTGCATATTCAATGTTTGACTCAGGAAAACAAAGATATGTTGCTTACAAAAAAAAATCAAAATCGTAAACATCCTTTTAATATTAACTGTAATTATATAGGTATTAAATATGAATAAAACAATATAATTGAAAATTTACTTTTGCTAGGATGGAAAAAAAACCATACATTTTATACAAAACTATAAGTACGAAATTGTATACTATCTTATATACGTAAAACTAACTGATTAACGTAGAAATAAATTATATTTAATTTAGATTAAATTGAGTTAAAAATTGCGCTTTCCAGCGTTATGAGGCAGGACATAGGCATTCACGTCAATTAATTAATATTAATTAAACAAAAATAAACCAATCGGACGAGTAAACCGAAAATGATATTGGTAAATCTCATTGTGCCCAGCATAACCAACTTCGTTGGGGATGTTGCCCAGTCATTTTAATTACTGAATGTGGCACTTTCATTCCCGCCGTAAACGTTATAATGAATTTTGGCCGGTCCATTAATTCTTTGAATTTGTTTACTTCAAAACGGTGACAATTGCATTCGCCCCTCAGGTGTTCGATATTTTATGTCCTCGGTTTCGCGGCGACACCAATAAAATATAAATTTCATTCGGATGCATCACACGGGGATGCTTGGGGTGAAGGGGTGGAGCTCGGGAGGAGCTGTCAACTCAATTAAGTGGTCATTAACTCAAAAAACAATAAAAAGATGTCGGGCCTAATTAAAATTGCAGCAGGTTATGTGTTTCGGGTGCTCTCCCAATGTAATGGGCAAAGCACCCAGAATCCAGCATCCAGCATCCAGCGGCACGTTGGAGCCGGAAGAAAATGGCCCGGGAAACAACAGAAGTCTGTACGTGACAAAAATTCATAATTGCTAATTGCGCGGCGCCAGGGGTGCCGTGGAGTGCAGAAAGTGCAAGAACCCATCGACTGGGCGCAGTGAGATACGATGCAAATTTCATTGTTTGCCAGAGTCCTTTTATTCCCACACATATGAAGGGTTATCCCGGGGATGCAGAATACCGTGGCTGGCGAGGATCCTCGTACAATTCAATTTGCATGATAAGCCTGCAGGATTGGGACCAGCCCGAACGGCCACGAAAGGCTGAGTTGGATAAATGGAACGCGAGTGGGTTATAAGAGGGCTCATTAAGAGTGCTGAGCTGTAATAATTCATCTTTGAGTGATGTTTTATCATTTCCCGGGAGTTTTCGAGCGGCTGAGATTAATCGGGATTTTTGCCCGGTTCCGCCATATTTTATTAACTCCTTAATTAAAGTGTCGAGCTCCTTCATTTCCTAGCTCACGTCCTCGCGGCCGTGCTCAACTAAGCTACGACTCAATTACTCTTGCTTCGTGCTCGCATTTGTTTCCTCAAAAACTCGATTTTGATCCGTCACGCTATGCTACTCTACATATGCCTGTAGGAGCGCGGATATGCTGCAATTGCAACTCGTGTGAGGGAAAGTGCAATTTTATGCAGTTCGCGACTGTAGAGGAGCTTTAGGAGGCGCTTGGTAGCATAAAAATAGCCCACTCGCATATCAATTCTGTAGAGCTGTGGACATAGAAATTTCATTTGAAAGCCAATCTGAATACGAAACGAAAGGCAGTAAAAGGCTTTGGGTTATTTTGGGTTCAAAAATTATTTTTATGAATGTTTTCTATGTAGAAATAAAGGAAAATCAAAATATGAATTTTTTATTTTAATGTTCCAAACAGTCGTCATACACCTCCACTGGTGGTATCACTCCGATTATTCTGTCACAGCTGTTTTTTTCAGAGGTGTTTGATATACTGCATTCATCTTTTTGTTCAAATATAATACGAAACTTGCTTCAATTCAGTTTTTCTCCAAAAGGATGTGCATGTAGGTAGGTAATAAAATTCTTGTTTGCTATATTTGATAATATAAATATATTTTGCCTCTTCTCAAGTCCTCTTAATAATTAATTGAGTTCAAAAAGTTAAACAGGACATAAATTGTGTTTGAGTTATCCTCACGCATTTTGATAAAACTTTTTATTAAATTGTTTCTACTGCACTGCTGTACAAAATTCTATACGAGTACTGAAATTAGGAAAAATTTTACTTTACTTTGAGTTGTCATTTTAGAAAACAATACATGGAATTGTCTCAAAGTAATTTTTTGCAATTTGTAATGAAACTTTGTAGAAATATGCAAAACATAGTGGCGGCAAAATGCTAATTTACAAAATTTTAAAGTTAAATATTACAATTACTCAATTACACTCGAGGTACTGAAGAAAATCGGTAGAATCAATTAAAAACCAGAGATTAAACTTATTATGTGGTACTATGGTAAAAGAAGCATTTTAATTCATTAAAAGCTGTGATTATGTTAGAATTAAAAAAAATGAAGAAAGAATCTGTATTTCTTCTTTTGCACCCTGTACTCATATTTTCCATAAGTTTTACTTAGGACATCCTTGGAAGAACATCAATCAATATATTTAAATAATACAAACATTACACTTAGAATAATAAATATGTGCAAATGGCTAAACTCATTCGCTCATAAAATAATATATGTACTATATAATCTGCAGAAACATTTTTGTCTATTATGTAGCCAACATTTTCTGGGTCATAATTTTTGATAAACCCTCAACTTGCCCATTATCATGTTAAGGGATTCCGCCACCAAAGTCCAAACGACTAAAGAAAAGTTCAGATAATCCTTAATCGGTTTACCAAAGTAATCCAATTTACTTAAGAATTAATTGTTTTCGGAGCAACTCTCTGCTTCTAGACTTTTTAATTAACCGGGGAGTTATGGTGGCCATAATCCTCCTGCATCATCAGCCGGCGACTCACTTTACGCCGCCTTCGTCCGGCAACCGGCGGCGCTATAAAAATGCCAGTTATGAGGCCGTCTCCTTAGCGGGGGAGTTTTTCCATTCCAAGTGCATCTATTTGCATGTAAATTTTGCACCGCGTCCCGGTGAGTCGCATTAATCTTCCTATTTCAGTCCAAAAGGGAAGCATCCATCAGGCCATTGTTCCTGCGGGCCGGGCCGGGCCAGTTCCCTTCATTGGCTTAAACCCGTTCCGCGGACGGCGGGCCAAAGGTGAGCGGAACAGGCGCCGCAACCTTTTAATAACACTCCCCGCGGTGCTATAAAAATTGTCCTTGCCGGCAGGTCGGATCCGATAGCGGCGAACAAAGTGCCAGACGTGTACGTTGGTGTCTTCCACATAAATCATATTAATTGCTTCCCTTTGTGCCGGGTATGCACAAAAGAGGAACCGGAACCGGAGCTTACTTCCGCGCAAATTTCAAATGAAAAGCAAGATATTGAGGTGAGCTCTCGCCAGCCGGGTCTTAATTAACTGAGTAATCAGATTCAGGGGATTCAGGGGAGCAGATGAAATTAGCAACCATAACAGCTGAGCACTGGCTCCTGCGCGGAGGGCAAGGTAAACGCAATTACCGTGTAGAAAATTAGTGGAGTCCCGAAAAAACACAACAGAGGGCACAATTTTGAGCGAAAAATTTGCAAATTGGCAGCTCCACAAGTACAAACTACACTCTACAAACTGAATGTAAATTAGTACGACAGAATCGTTGTACACCAATCCCAGGTTTACGGACCCGGCGTTTAAAATTTTTGCTCTGGAGGTACCTTTTTATGCTTATCCCTTAATTCCTGAACTGTCTACTTTCTTTTAAAAGAAAAGTTTTCATATGTATGTCGTTGAATATCGGCTCTATGCGGTCCCAAATCTAAAACCAGATCCAATTTTTGGTTATTTCTAGGTGATTCTTTCATCACCACCAAGTTTTTTAAAAATAGTTGTGGACACATTTATTACGAACGTAAAAGTCCACATTTTTGGCGAAATTACATAATTGTAGGATCTTTAGTAATTTTCAATCAATTTTATAAATATATTCTGTAAAAATTACTGAATCATCTTTTTTTATACGCGCATACATAGGATTAAAATAAAATCCTTCATATACATATTTGTTCTTTATTAATTTTTTTTTTCTAAACGGGAATCCATATGAGCAGTACGGTAGAAGTTTTATTTTATTCATTTTGTTTTTGTTTATATAAACAAGTATGCGACCTTTCATTATCCTAAAATTGAAAGGCCTTAAAAATTATTACAATTTCTAAAAAAAACATTTTTGTTGTAAGTATAACATATAACAAAATAACAAGGAATATGAGAAAAGTGCATCAAATTTCCATGATATTTACTCATCCAAATCTCAAATCTTGAACGAGATAAAATTTTAGAATAAGTTTTTGACGCACACTTGGTATAATTTCAAGTAACTTAATTTTATTTTCGCGAAATATAAAATCTTTATAGACGTGACGTTTTATAAAATTTCAATTCAGTGCAAATTTTCCTGCAAGACCTAGAACTGGATCCAATGTGAAAAGAACAGACCTATTATCTCCAGCTGTTATGAAAGGACAGATAAGGCCGTTTTATTAAAAAATTTAATAAATTCAGGATTTATACAACGGCTGCAGTTGTAAAAGTATTAAAAAAAGAGAGAAATATGTTTATTTTTCATTTCATTAATACGTCTGTGTGTAATTTTTAAAAAGGATTCAACTATATAAGCGATTTTATTATTCAATCATAGTAACAAAACGAATTGAGCAACGAATATGTTTTTTCTGAAGTAAACGTATTTAAAATCGAATAGGAACAGAAAATACAAAAATTTAAATTTCTGAAAATGTAGACTTGTACGGCACCTTCAATAAAAGAAAAAACTCATCTAACAAAGACTGGGTCACTTTATGAAACCTGAACGCCAAATCAAATTCTCACTCACTTCACTGAGAAACTACTAAAGATACTTAAGAAATAGAAGCATATATGTATGTATAATACTTAATTTAGATAATATCTAAACTTTCGGTGTGATATAATCAATTTTTTCAAAATATATTTCTGCGGTTTATATATATTTTATTATAATACGAACGAAGTAAAACAATAATAAGTGTAATGAATGCTTTGAGATATTTGGTGATTAAATAACCATAGTCTACAAATTTACATCTGCATTAAGTCTCCTTCCAGAATTGCACAAAAATGTTTTAGGGGTAGCTAATTTGACTACCGCCTAATGACGTGCATGGTTTCAGCGCAACGCCCTAATTCCCGGGTCCTGGGTGGAAGCGGGGTGTTTATTAGCCCGAACTCAATTCCAGGTCGCGCCAGACGCTGCGAGTGCCCGCGTTTGATCTCCGGCAATCACAGGTAAAGGCAGCCGCGAAATTAGCTCATGCAAATTTCAAGGTGCGCCAGTCGGGCTTCGAATTCGGGGACTCCAACGGGAGGAGCCTGGACGTGCGTCGCCGAGACACTCAAAGAGCGTTGTGCAAACTGTTTTAATGGATTTAACGCTTCGTCAGACAAGCTCCCGAAATCTCATTGGGATTTTGAGCGAGTTTGTTACTAGCGATAATTAAAATTAAAAAGCCGCGAAAACTACGGCGAGCAATTGATTTATTAGAAATCCGCCTCGAACGCTCGTTTTGCACCGTGCACTAGCGTGAGCAAGTGCAATTTATTTTGCGGTTGAAATTACTTCCATCATCATCATCAGGAAAGGCGCTGCAGAGAAATTCCCTCCTAAGTACTTCCTTATTGCCACTTGCCGAATCCTTTCAACTTTTGCTCAAAATTTCTCCCTTGCAAGTCTTAAAAGTAGTTCACAAACGCTATTTTAAAATTGCTTTCCACTGTTTGGTTCCTAAAGAATTCTAGCAGTTATGTTGGGAATACAATGATCTAAACATACATATGTACATACATATTAAAAACAAAATATGCTGTACTTACAATATATAATTCAAAGATTTTTTAGCATACCCGAGACTCGTTCAGTAAAAACTAAAAATATTGTTGTATTGCACCTCATTTAAAAGGTGTACCAGTTTGTGCAAGTCCGCATTTTATCAAGCTGAACTACAAAATAATTGATGCAGTCCAGGAAAACGCTCAATTTGAGTTCGACGTGCATAGTTTTGTTTCCTGTAGCGTGTACAATGTACTTAAATACATACCTACGTATTTATTATTTGCATAAAAGCACTTTACATTAATAAATGAAAATAAAGCACTCGTAATATTTTATTACAATATTCATAATATGAAGAAATTATCTTTAGTCTCGGAGGTAAAAGAATAGGCATCCTTGTGCATTTTTTGGAGAAACTACATAAGTTAAGTTTTTATAGTATTCTATGTATTTTTAAATACTAACTTATTCATTTTAAAAAACAAATACAACTGGTTTATTTCAGAATCAATCTTGTTAGTAAATGGAAAATACATTGTGAACAAAAAACAAATCTTTTAAATATTAAAGATTTATTTTAATATTGTAAAACATATACATATTCTATCGTTCACTTATTAGTTATTCATACGGAGAAAATATTGAACAAATTTTATAATATTTGGTTCACTAGTTCTTAAGATATCTCGGCCAAAAGACAAAAAAGATAATTTCGTGAAAAACCTGTTTAAAATTTTCGGTGTTAAATGATTTACTACCTAACATCTATTATTTAAACTGAGCTCAATCGATTTTGTGCGATTCTTATAACATTTATAGGAAATGTTCTTACATCATACTTAAAATTCCACATGATGGAGCTTCGAAATGTAAATGTGGTGACATGGATAATCTAGTTTAAAGGTACACGATTTCCAAATTGCACAATTCAATATATGTAAGTTCAATGTTCACGAAAATTGCATAAAGCTTTATAGAATAGAATGTGACAGTACATCATTTTGAATTATTTAATATTGAAAACAGTCTACACAAAGGAGACAAGGCATTTTTTTTGAGAAATGCTCACACAAAGTAGATATCCAACCGATTTACCCAATTTAGCAATATTTCTAAAATGAATTAAGATTAAGTTTTAAATTTTATAATTTCGAACTTTGAATATTCCATTTTAAATTGATTTGGGTTTATAATATTGAGAATATAGTACTTAATATAATATACTTATTATATAAACATAAAAATATAAAGTTGTATAAGCATAGGTCTTCAACTCTCTCAACTGAGAAAGGAAAAAAACCTGTGCAAGCAAATGCGCATAAAAACATAATTTGTATTTACAAAATTTTAGTTCTACAATAATGGAAACTTGTCGCATTTATGTATGTATGTACATATGTAATTATAATATTCAACATATTCATATCAGTTACTTTTCATTGAGCTTATTACAACTTGAGTTTCGTTTAGTAACGGCAACAGCAAAGCTTTGATGTACGGTTTCGTTAAGTGAAGACGCACACTACTTACAGTCTTGGCATAAAAGGTGGACTTAAAAGCGTAGACATTTGTTGGGAAGAAAATAAGTAACTTCGATAAAAACGGATAACTTTTTTCCACTGGGAGTGAAAGGACGATACATAAAGAGAAAAAAATTAAAGTATTTTGTTAAATTATTAAGTTAAGTTAATTTATACTCTATGGACTAACTGGATTGACTACAAGAGAAATTACCGTAGTGAAGTGTTAACATTTTAAAGAAAATTACAGAAAGAAACATGTAACTGCAAAAAACCAAAGCTACATAAGTTCAAGAGACATTAAGGAAAACGGATTAATGGAAGAAGTACCAGTTGTCACTGGAAAAACTCTATGTGTCGTTTTGAACGATTTTCTTTTGAATATTGATTACGATATAACAGAAAATAATTGAATTTTTCAGCATGATAATGCCTCATGAAATGCTCCCAAAGAATTTTTCACGAGCATGTTTTGAATTGGCCCGTTTATTGCCCTATTTTGAACCCATTCGAAAATGTTTTGTGAATAAAGTTGGAGTCAGAACATTGGAAATTTTAATTATTTATTTCTGTCTATAAAGCGCCCAACATGTCATACTTTGTCGGGGATATCTAATTACTATCAATTTTTATTTTGATTAATCAAATTATCAAATTTGGTTCGGACATAACTTTTATTTTTATAATTGTTTTTTTTTTTATTTTGAATACAATTCCTAATAGAGGAATAAAAATATCTTTTAGTCTTAAAACCTTTTGATGAGTTATTATAAATTATTATACTTTTAAAACGGATGCAGGCAAAAATAAACAGTATGTAAAATTTCTGGGTTGGGTTGTACAAAAAAATTGTTCTTTATAAAAATTGCACTTTGAAATATCTATAATGTACTTGTTTCGTTCAATTTATTTATGTATTTTGTCTTGACTTTGAGTTGTACAGTCTATAAATTAAATCGATAATTTATGATAACTAAAATAAGTAAATAAGGATTAGCATTCCATTTTTTATTACACCTTAAAAACATCGCATCAATTGTCTTGCATATCTGATGCTCACAAAGTTTCAGTTTAAAAATTTATTTTGAATATTAAATTTTAGTTCACGATTTTTTCCTTGGGTGGAGGATAAGTAAAAGTGGTTCCACTTTGTCTCAGTCAATCAGTTCGAGATAAATCTTATCTTTTTTAAAAATTTTTACCTGTTTTTAAGAATCGAGTAGTAACAGCCAAATGCACGTCACAAAACACTTTATTTTGTGGGTCTAATTTGAATATGAAAATTAGATTTTGCGGTGGACATACGTATCTGCTTAAACTTACCTACGTCAAATAAATTGCGGTAGAGTTAAATCAATTGTTGGTCACCCAACTGCCGGACAGCAGTCTGCAGTTAAAATGGCCTTGGGAGGCACCTGAAGGTTCCTTGCACACCGGTTAAAAACGACTTTCCCTTTTGTCGGTTTCGCGTGCACTTTCGCCTGCAGTTATGCAAAATTGTGCACCGTTGGAGCGTCGGGTGAGTGGGTGTTGGGCGTTTTCGCTGCCCCGCGAATCGAGATTCAAAAAGCTTCGCGGAAAGATTGCGACCCGCGAGTCGTTTGTTTACATCTGCAGTCAGCTGTGGCGCGCACTTTTAGCAGGTTGTTCCGATCCGCCCGCGGATTTGCTCCTCATTTTCGTTTGGCGGCAGAACTTAACCGCGAATGGGGCTTCAAATTTCAAAATGTCCTCAATTCGACAGACGTCTTTTTCTACTTTGATTGATTTTTCGCTGATATAATCTACTGAGTGGCTATTGTATAGTGAAGATGACGACGACCGGGTCTCCTCTAACTGCGGCCAGAAAGAAAATTCGACCGTATGTGGCCGTGAAAACTCATCCCGCGAGTGCTTGGAGCGACGATGAAAAGAATAGTGAAAATTTGAATAAGGCAACAGGTGACCCCCTCATAGATCAGCCCGAATCTGGACTGTTCGATCCAGAAAATGGGTTAGGGGTTTCGTATCCGAAAGCCAAGAAGAAAAGAAAATTCAGCAAGTTCCGAAATTGCGGAGAGAAGTCCTCATTTCCATGGAATGTACCGTGGGTGGCACTCACGAATAATTTAGTCCAGGTATGTTCGTTATTTTAAATTACTCAGGATTGCATTTATCAATTAATGTTTACCAAAGATTTCCTCGCGAACATCAATATCTCTGCGGTTTTGATCTTTCTCTTGACTCTTGTTATAACAACAAGATTCCCCGCTGAAGTGTCTTAGTGTTTCAATTCACTTTCTTGCGCGATATTTGATTTTATGTAATTTGTTTTAATCGTAACAGAGCCAAAAACCGCAACTTTATTTTTCTTCGTTTTTAATCATACAGTCAACCTCCGACTGTTTCAGATTACTTTCGCAAACTTTTAGAAGCTGACCTGGTTTTAGGGTTGGTACCACTCTCCTGAACACTTTAATCAGCAGTGGCCTGATAAAACGTGCACTTCGATCGCCACCAAACGATTGTGCAAGCAATCGATTTCAAGGTGGAAATGCAATTACTTTTTGTAAATTGAAAACAACAAAAATCATTTGTTTTCTTCTACCGATATCTCTTCAATTATTTTTGGCTCTTTTCATAGACTTAACTAAAACGTGAAATACTTCTTTAGAAGCAGACCGGCGCGGATTCGCGGCTTCAAAATCAGCGGAAATTAAAGATTTATAAAAGAAGGTTACTTTGCTGCTTCGTCTATCTATCGCTACTTCAAATGAAATTTAATATTGGAAGTAATTCTATCCAAAATAGAAAAAGATTACGTCTGGCGATTTTGTGCCATTTGCTGAACGAATCATTTTCTAAATTGTACTCTGTTCGACTGTAAAAGCAGTCTGAATTTCCTTCAGTTAGTTAGAATTGTTTCTTAGTAAGAAAAACTAATGAGGCAAGCGGAATAGAATGAAGCTTTATTCTTATTCAAGTGGATTTTTTTATAAAATCAACACAAAACGAATCTTTTGTCGCCTTTATTATTTTGTTCTTGATTAAAACCTAATTGTATATTATGTATGTGTAATATGTATGTGTAATATGTATGTGTATTATATTATATTAGTCTTTTACAAATTAATTAATTATCATTTATTTATTCCTATTTAAATAAAAGCAAAACAAATAGTGTATGTTTAAGAGCAGCGCCAATTCATGAAACCATTCAAATAATAATTTCATGAACGAAAATTCATTACGTTGGAATGATTTGACCTGTAGCGTATTCCTTATATTTGTTCAAGATCTTATTTAAACAAAAGTAATCGAAACTTCTACATAGAAAACGTAGAAGACCGTAAAAATTGTAGCGAATAAAACCAGGACTATCGCAGCAAAAATCGTTAGCCCCTATGGTTCAAGAGCGCACTTTGCTCAAACTTTTTAGAAATTACTGTGGTTTGGAGAGTTAATCTGTTCTAAATTTAAATCTGCTGATATATTTTTCTCAACAACACGATAACTAAAGCCGTGTGCCAATTTATTTTTGAATATCACTTCGACACATTTGAATCATTTCAAATCACACTAGTTTGAAATATCGAGTCAAGTATACGTTTCTTTGAAAGCATCGGTTCGACTATCAAATATTGTGAATTTTTGTTCGAATTTATAATTATTCGTATAATAAATACCTATTTAGATATGGACATAGATTAAGATAAATGTAATTAAATTTACTTAGCATGTTCTGCCATTTGCTAAGTGTCAACAAATAGAAAAATTCGGTCATTGAAATGATTGCTTTCAAATTCATCATTTCGTTATTCCCTTATTTTCAAAAATGAAATTTTAAAATGATATCATTTCACAGAATTGACACACAGTCAAAGATTTAAATACTATTGAACTACTGCTGAAACGCTAACTTGAACGAGGTAGAATATCAATGAAAATGGGAATATAATTTTGTTTGGGTCAATTATTTTAAATGTAGTGTCCAAAATCGAACACATTGTGATGAACTAAAAACTCATTTTACATAACCATCGTCCTTATAAAACATAATGTAATAAAATACTGTAACCTAATGGTTTTGTAATAACAACAACTTTTTCATACTGTTATACCACAGGCAATAAGATCTACTATGTATGTATTAATAAAAATGTTCAATTATAATTTTTTCTTCTCACTACATGGACTTTTAAACAGTTTTATAAATAACCATTAATTTCAAACCAAATAATAGAAAAAGCTGAAATTAATTCTTAAAAATGTCCTGGCAATTTCGTTACTTTTCCTACTTTCACACCCTCTTTAAACTTTAAGAAATCAGAGGAAAATTCGATTAAGTTTTCGTGTATGTAGTTTCTTCATGCAAAATGTAGCAAGCCAAGTATAAACTGCACTGACCTTTTGGTCAAGGCTGAAAACGATTGAAGCTCGCACGTATGCAAAAGGCAATCTTAAAATTGACTTCAGAGTGAAACTGCAAGCGAAATTATTTTAAGAAACCGCAGCAAAACGGGGCGGAAATTAATTTATGTTACTGTCACGAGATACAAAGCTCCAGTGTTAGAAAAGTACTAAAGTCGGAACTGACGAGGAAGTGGGTTATTTTTGCACTAAAGACACCAATTACGATTTATCAGACACCAGATTGTAGTGCAGTTAATTTATATAGAAATACTTACAGAACCCCGGATTTGTGACAGTCAAACATTTGTAGGATTCAAAGGTTGTGTACCCCTTTAATTGAGTTCATGCTGATTTAATTAAACACCCTAAAAACATGTCAGGATAAGAAACGCATGCCTTTTAAGTACTTCAATTCTGTTTTGAGCTCTAACAAACGCCGGTCATAAATATCGTTTGGAGAGGCATTAGCTGCAGAATTAAATGGTGATGACCACATAAGACGTTCTTCATTCATCAGTGCGGGTTTTTCATATTCTGCTCATCGCCTACCATTTTACCCTCAGTCGATTTTAATGTTCGTATGATTCTAAGCATAGAACCTCATAGTGTCGGTTGCGCAAATTTTTATGTTCCGCAGGTTTATAATTAGATTCGCGCTGACTATACTTCCTCAAGATCGGCGATCATGCATTGATTATATCTGGGAACGTTGGCTCAAGTACAATTTTCGATATTCGTTTTTGAATATCAAAAATATAAAAAGCATACTTATTTTAGTACAATCATTTGATTGTGATGTAATCCGAATAGATAACTTTGAGATTTTTTTTACTTATTGAGATAATTTAGTTTTGTATAGGATTTTTAGAATGACTAACATTTCTGAATTGTTTTTCTTTCAAACACATCTACTGAAGCTCCAGCTGTTACATGATTAAGAATAATTGCAATATACTTTATATTAAGTAACCTTCAAAAAGTAACTCACATTTATAAGAACTATTGGGCCAAAAATAAGCTATATTACTTCAGTTTTTTTTTATTTTAAGTTAATAGAAAACAATAAAAAATTTATTGTTAACCTTGTTAGCTTTCTAAATGAACACTGTTTGATCCTTCCTTGTTTTATTTTTGAAGTTGTTATGTGGGATAATAACTTAAATAGTTAATAAAATATGGCACTTACATTTGGGCATATATAAATTAGGAGATAAGTAAAAAAACCAGGTAAACTAAAATAATAATAAATCTATCAACAATGAAAAAAATTACTACATATAAACAAATGGTGTGTTTGAAAACAAAAAACTAGAACATTAATAAAACAAACCCTACATATTACTCTTCAAATCCATCTAAACTTAAGCAAAAAAAGTAAATATGATGCCTGCTTACCACTTAGGATTTTCTTGAGAGTCATTCCTCTTCAAAGAATGACTCTTTTTTTCGAAGAAGTCAGGAAATTTGTCTCGAAAATTCTGCCGATTATTTCACATATCAATTTTAAAAACTGAATTAATCTAATGATTAGAAATAACCAGTAAATTTAAAATTAAATATAAGTTAAATAAAATTTATGAAGACCTGTTTCTGATCGAAACCTTAATCTAAATCAATCAGGCATATTTCCGACATAACTGTTTTTGTATTGCCCACTACTATTAAAAATTCAATGTTTTACTTAATTTATAATAAAAAGTAACCTTTTCTTTAGATAGTTATGAGGATAAAAATACGTGATATTTTAATATTGATGTTTTTAAAGTGGAAATTTTTTAAAAATTTGTTACAGTCGCCAACTGTTCTACACTTCACTATTTTTCGGAATCGGTTGAAATTACCTAAAAACATAAAACATTTACATATATTTTACTAGAATCAAAAAGGCGGGGATGTATATATGTGCATCTTTGTAGAATTAACTTTTACCCAATAAGTAATAGTATATATTAATAAAATTTATATTTTTCAGATTTTAATGTTTGTGTTCACAAACGAACAAATCTACAGATTATTGATATATTCGCCCTATAGAAAGAGAGAAGTTTGGAGATTCGTATCCTACACGCTGCTTCATTCCGACATCATACACTTAATATTGAATAATTTGCTCTTGGTAATATTTAACTAATATTAACCAGACGAGGTTTTAATTGATTTAAAATAGTTTTTCACTTCTTTTACTCTAGAGACAGAACAAGGTTACTGGAAAGTTGTGGTTCTGTATTTGAGTGGAGCAATTGCAGGAGCCCTCGGAACTTCAGTGTTTCAGCCAAAGTTACTTATGATTGGGTCTTCTGCTGGCGTTTATAGTTTACTTATAAGCCACACTTCACACTTAATTTTGGTAAGTAGGTTTTTAAAACTGCTCAGACCTATACTTTAGAATTACATATGTATGCGCCGGAAACCTATAATTTAATGTTTCTTTTAATTGATGTAATAATTCGTATAAAGATATGAAGTCTTTGTATAAGTTTTACCGTCATTTTGTTATAAACTTACTTTTTCAAAATCTTTATCAATCATAGCAAAATCTCTGGAAATCTGAGGTTAATACTCACATATAAACATATTGAATATTGGTATATATGTATAACAGCTTTTATCCTGCTTAAAATATGTACATATTGTACATAACATTATAGACAGTAAAAAGTACTAAAGAAGATGAAAATAAAATATGTAACTGCTATATTTTTCATTTTTGATTTTTAAGATCTGTAGAATGAGGCTTAAATTAAATTCATTTTGAGCGTCTCTAAGATTTTTCTTAAGAACAGAAACATATTCATATGATTAAATAAATTCTAATCGATTATTTAAAATATAAGTGTTAAAATGCACGCTTTTTCTAAACAACTAAATTTATCGTTTTATGCATTCTCATTTGTCTGATGAGTTGAGGGATTAACTTAAATTGCTCAGTACAAGACGATCTCAGACGTTACTTTCAGAAGTTTTCCTTAACTGAGTTGAGCTCAGACCACGTACTTATTTTAGCCAATTAGTTTCACTGAAACAATCAATTTTTTGTGGATGCCTTTTCTGAAAGTAACATACCCAAAGTGTTGACTCACCAGTCAGATTTAACTCACTTGAGCTGTTTTTTAATGGTAGTATACAACACTTTCCGTTTTTTTTTTTTTTGAAAAAATATGATTCACTGAGTTGCAATGTTTTTCTGAAAAAAAATTTAAGATTTGAAAACAAGAAGATATAATGCAGTCACATTAATACCCATCAAGAAGCTAAAAGGCTGCAATTTAATGACTAATTATATAAAATAAATTAAACAAATAGATACAAAAGAATTCTGGCGTATCTTTTGGTGTAAACAAAAATTATTGTTTTCTTTTCGTTGTATGTAGTACTTAAATAAAAACTTTGTTCAAATTCGATGTCTTTAAATTACATTATCTTGCCAAACGTTCATACTTTTAGCCTAGTTAGAAAAAAAGGAAGACGTTTTCAATTCGACTGTTTTTTTGTGTATGTTATACGATTTTTTCGCTAATTGTGGACCGATTTTAATGATTCTGTTTTATTGAATAGGGTAGTTCGCGAGGGCGGTTACATTTAAATTTGAAGAATATTAGAAGTATAATTTTTTAACAATCGTCCATTTCTTCACTAATTTCCTCCAGACGTCCGTGTCTCGTTTAAGGAGCCTTGGTTGGCACCGATCTAGAAACTAACTAATAAATATTGCAAATATTTAAGTATCAATAATTTTGTAATACTCTTTTCTTTAAAGTGATACAAAATATTTTTTTTTCATTTGTTTTTTGTGTGTTCATTAGTATTTGTGAAATTTATTTAAACATGGCTAATTCTTAAATAAATTTTTCGATAACAATTGCATCTTTAAATTCTATAGTCAATTTTTTTGGGCCGCTAGGAATTCAAAACAAATCCTGTATTTGAAATTGCAATAGAGAAAATGTAGAGATAACATACCTGAGTACATATGTACTATATATTGTTGCAAAATGGACACACTCCCGTTTAACAATTTGAACAAAACTATTTATTTATGTATATTTTAATGGTTTATTTTTAATAATGCATTTTCTGATTTTCTTTCAGAACTTCACCAATTTGAAATTTAAGTACTTCAGGATAATAGCCTTAATTTTTCTTTGCGCCAGTGACATAGGATTTTTAATAATTCAAATACTGCTCGCAAAGAAAGACAGTCCGCCAATAAGTATAGCAGCGCACTTCAGTGGAGCATTAAATGGATTGGTGTTGGGTTTTGTTGTATTTTCAGGACCTAAAATTGCAATGTTTCAATGTTTGAAATACTCATCCTTAATACTGTATTTAACCGCCTTAACTGCCGCTGTGTTCATAACTTATAAATGTGATATAACTAAATCAAACTCAGAGTGCTTATATTTTTTAGAAAGCACTTAAATTTGCATTATGTTTTTATGATAAATAAATTCAATAAATAAAGAAAAACCAATTGTTTTGAAAAGAAATTATTATATATATTAAGGAGAATATTTATGAAAATAGTATTTTTAATTTTTCATAAGATGTTACTAATAACATATTCAGAATCTGTTGCTGGCTTTTAAAAGTAAATGCTTAAGTACTTCTGATATTGAATTCTGTGTACGCGACTTTCCTATGCTTGGAATTTTCTTTTATCCGAACTTTAGAAGCGAAAATATTGCTTGAAATTATTTTTTTCAAATTCACATATGAAATAACTACAAAAGTTCTTTATCGATTACTTTGAATTTGATATTTTGTAAAAATCTATTAATGCCCGTATTGAATTTAGTGATGAGGAAATATCTTTAAATTATCTACATTAACATTTAAATAGTTTCTGCTCGCAAAATAATATTTTGACTCCGGTATTTTTATGTGGAACGAAAACATAAATCTTATGTTTAGAGTAGCAAATTTTCAGCTATATCATCAAAACCACTGGATCAAAAAATTTAGAAAAAATATATTTAGATCCTCAGGGGTTACTGTTTCAAATGATTCCGTACACGCTATAATGTTTTGTTTTTTTGTCGCCGAACTCAGTCTCTATTTTAATGTAAAATAATTTCTTTTTAATCGTAAGCAACAGAACGCTAAAAGCAAAGGACCTTAAGAAACTGTTTCAGTCTTTGACGACCATAATAATATAATTGTTATAAATATAATTCAATGAAATCTTTGTTATTTATGCAAAAATATGTTTCCGAACTAAATCTTATTAACCAAATTCTTCTGTTCTTATCAATACATTTCATTGTTGAAATATTAATTAAAAAATATGAAAATTGGAAAGAACATGTAATCACATTTTGCAGTAAAACAATGTATATTTTGTCTTGATTTACTTTTTAATAAATAATAACTACTTGCTGCAAATATAGTAATGACATTTCATTCGAAAAAAATATTCATATAAATTTGTAGGTTTAAGATACTTCAAATACTTTTTAAACCCATCGGCCCTTTCAATGCTTCTTCTATTTATGTTTATGATACAATTTCTGTCCTACATTTCGAATGAAAAGCAATAATTTGAAAATATGTGGAAAACCTAAATAGAACATGAATGAAGTGGTAAGAAATTTAGATTTTGTACGTGGCGAACTGGAGTTAGCCTAGTCGGCATCATTGATATAATAAAAATTTGAATTAAGGACTTCCTCTTGGTTCACAAAAATTTATCGAAGTTCTCTCTGTTATTTTTGTTATTGATATAATATCCTCACCAAAATTTGCGAAGGAAGAGAATGAGATAACTTTTCATATCAAAAGATGTCGGTGGTGGAATCTAGAACTAATTTAAATGAGACAATAAAATTGATTACAAATATAAATATATGTGGATGTAAATAAAAAAGAAATACTTATAGGTTTATAATATAGATGTGAAGAGAAACTGCAAATTATTATGATTTAGTCCTTTATTATTTCCATTTTTATATGTGTACGTAACTTATGTTTTATTGATTTAACGATTTTAATGGAATAAGAATCACAAAGAGCAAAAGATAAATTTCGCCACGATAACATAGTTTCACCATTCTCTTTATTTTTACCTTGTGTAGTTTTGTTTACTTCTCTTCATCAGCTTCTTTAATACTTACTTTTCTTGCTTTCGTTATTTCTATAGTTGATGAATTTTTCTCTTTTATCATTACATTCCGAGAGGGTAAATAAATTCTACTGGCCTACGCTTCGCTAGTCTATTCAAGCACTTAATGTGAAGGTATAATTTTTACAATGCCATTATATCGGGAATAAAAATATAACTCTTGAACGTCTTGGACAACACTTTTAAAAATGATATGAAAATATAAACCGATATTTGCTTGATGTCATGCGGTTTATGAAATTTTATTTTATTTTTATTTAAAGTGTTTAACACTTTGCGTAAGGATATTTTAAGATTATTCTGATAAACGATTTATTCCATTAACATGATTTCTTAGTGGAAATAAATTTTATAGAAGAAATATAATAAAATATTTTGATTTGAGGTAGACTCTTCCAAATACCTTTAAATCTACCATAACTACATATTAACTTTCAGAAAATAGTAATACATTATCTTAAACGATATTCAAAATTTTAGTATTAATTAATATGTTGAATTGAAATCACTGAGAAGCCTCTTTGCTGCAACAATGCAAATTTGATAATTTTACATAAATACAACGACACAATTTTATATTAATATATACTATAGTGATAATGAGATCCATTGCATTGTATTTATTAAGCTACAATTAACAAGCTGAAGCTCCAAGTGTTGTTTGTTCGTAATATTTGTACAGGGTTAAAATTAGTTCAACTCCAAATAGTACCAAAAGTTGAAGGGGACCTAAAAAAGAATTTGAATACATTTGAACCCTCATTACTTTTCCGAAGAATCACCTCGAAAATTGAAAAAGAAGCCAAGCCAAGATACATGCAACATCTTCGTGAAAATATCTTACCGAAAAAAGGCAAAAGGGTTTGTTTATCTTTTTCCAATGCGGTAAAACTACTAGACTAAGTTTATTAAAATGTAAAAAATGCATTGGAAACTAACTCCTTTGGGCACAGGAAAAAGACGAAACGTGTAGATTCTGTGTTGACTACTTATCCACACAACATTTCGAAATAGCAGCCATAGATAAACTTAGAGTCCCTGCCTTAAAGGTTATTACTCATGGAAACTATGTATTAACTGATTTATTATTATTTTCTTTTTTTGCAGAATTATGTTTCTCAGGGTATTTTTATCCATGTTTTTCAACTTTAGTTTGGGGAAATACATAAGACCACTTATGAAACTTCATTTAAAAGGTCTTAATCATCAACAAAAGTTTGATAAATTTAAAATATTCCCTCTTCCAAAAATAAGGACAACATTTTAAGTAATTGAGTTTTACTGAATCTTTTTTGTGAAGGTAGATATAGACCCGATATTAGCGCACATTTTTAGAAAAATGTTTTTTTTTCGCTCTCGAATAATCAAGAATAGTTGGTAAAATAAGATTATTCATAGAACTGTGTTATATAATAGAATTTGATATTTAATTCACCACAGATGCATGACCGATTCAAGCATAATTTACTTACTTCTGAAACAACACGTTTTCTTCAAAAGAAAAATCCGTCTATACTTATTTATATCCTATATACGAGCAACATTTACATTTTAGTATATTTGTAATCTCGATCTCGAATACGACTTAAACCATTTTGATGAAATTTACAATATAAGGGTTTAAAGGGACGAAAATCAATTTAGCTAGGTCGCATTTTTGGGACAATTTATTTTCGCGCACAGAGCCAATAAAGTTTTGTCGATTTTTCAAGTTCAGTTTGTTTAATAAGCTCCTTCAAGTTAACCTCGATTACTCTTTTTTAGCTCATACTTTTCTGCTCTACAAAATTTGTTAAAAATACTTCGATTAAATTGAAAACAATCAATGCACATTTCAGCTTCAATTTTTACAGATAATTTTGCGACTTTGTTTGCCTAAGAAACATTTCATGTGCTCTAACTTGATCTGGTTTTACTTTTGATTAACTCCTTACTAATCTCAGTTGATCTGAGGTGATCTGCACTTCTCCGATCTCGGGTTCATTAAAAAAAACTAATATTAAATGGTAAAGATTAAGAGGGACTAAATATTCGGAGTAAAATGTTGACAAGTTATTTGCACATATATGGACTAGTTAACAAAATAGATTTAGATAGCTAGACGTTTTCTGTCCTAAGTAACTTAGTCATTTTTACAATATTTAATAACGAATTACACCCTCAACACTTTACAAATTCATGCATAGATACAAAAACATTTAAACTGAAGGGCTAAACTACTCTGAAAAGCCTCCCTCATTTATTATTCTCTTTAAGGTTTTAAAACATTTTTCTCTGTAAATAATTAAATAAAAATGTAAATTATACAATATTTCTTGATATGTATATTTCTGTAAATGAAAATTTAAATAATAGTGTAATATAGGAAACTTTTGCAGCTGTATATTTGAAAGCTGAAACAAGAGCACTTCAAAATGAGGTAATTAAAGAATTTGGCGCCTTGCACTGCGGTTTGTGGCTTGCCCATTTATTTATTTTTATAATTCCCAAAGAGCTTCCCAAAATATAATAGTTTTTAAAGCTTATGAAAGCAAATTAATTTAAAAACTCAAAAGCTTAACGTTTAATTCAAATTAATCCGATAAGTTTTCGAGATGGATTTGAGTGAAGTCGATTCGCGGTTAAATGACTTTCAAATATCCTTCAAGATTCGTTCTAATTAAAATACAATTCAATCGGGTTTTTCTAAAAAAATTTTGACATTCTTATTTTTCTGGAGATACGTATTTTGATGAGTGCAAAAACGCTGAAAAACACTATATTTTCCAACAAAAACTGCTCTGTAAAAACAAATTTATAAAAATCGGTTGGGTTAATCGCTGGCCTAAATTTTTTTATTATTATTATAAGATACCCATGTTTTAAAGTTTTAGAGATATTTTTGAGATTGCATTTTACACAAATGCCTTATAATGTGTTAAGAATCATTTTTTAGACTATAAAGAAATTCATTAGATTGAGAATAAATCGTTTATTCAGGATGAATTACGCTTGCCGAAGATTAAAGCAGATGTGATTACGTATTGGATTCTCAATTTGATTTTTTTGTTTTTGATTTTTTGATTTTTTGTGTTTCTACCGTTTGAGTTTTACGTCCCACTGGACACAGAGCTACAACCCTTTCAACTCGAAGGTTAAACACTCCAGGCGACCAGGACTCTTGTTGTTGTTCCCAAAAAATTTCGAAAGATGATAACTAAACTTATCTAAGACTTAACTAAGTTACACGAGTTATTCGAGTCATTAACTAAAGGCTAACTTACTACGGAGTCAACGTGAGTTCAAAACGAGTTATTTTTTGACTAGACTCGCTATCCGCTGGAATTTGCTCTGTGTGTGGTTGCTAGTTCCGGTGTTCGCAGGTGAGTTCGTAACCGCCGATTGTTGAAGGGTGTGCGTTCCTTTTGTCGTGCTGTTTGTACTCGCCGATTTAGTGGTGCGGGTGGCCTTCTCGTTGCCTTTTGATTGTTCTTTAGCGCCCCTACGGAATGGAGATTGTGTCGAAATAGGCAAATCCCAGCAACCAGGACTACTTACAAATATCGGGTGAGATCTTCTATATCTACAAGCATCGAATCCTGACTCATGTGCAGTTCATCCCGCTCCATGAGATACTGGACGAGCTGCTCGTTTAGCCTTTCGATTTGTGAGTGTAGCTCATTCACGATTATCTGGAGTTGAGCGATATTCATGTCAGTTAACATCTGCCGGGATACTCGACGTTTTTCGGGAGGAAATGGTACGCCCACCTTCTCCAGGGAATTGCGTATAACTTCTGTAATGGGTGATTGCTTCTGTTTTTGTCGTTCAATCTGTTTAATAATTTCAAAATTAAAAATGCTTTAAGCGAGTAAATCCAGAAATCCTGGTATGAAAGTTACTTTACCTCCATTTGCATGTGGGCCATGTCCTTGGCCTGTGCCAGCGCCATCCGAGCCTCGATCTGGAGTCGGGCCTGCTTGGTGAAGAAGTCCGATTCGGGGGTGTTGTCGTCGACCGGGGGCCCCAAAGACAGTGTTGACGGCCGATTCAACGATTTCCTGTTGTTGTTGCCGTTGATGGTCATGGACAGGGGCCGGGAGTTGTACGGATGGCCAGATGATGAGCTGTACCTTGACAAATTGTTGGTGTGTGTCATTGCTTTTGATAACTTCGGGCACGTCTCCGAGTCGGAGCTTGGACTTTCTGTGTCTGAAGACGCCTCGTTCATGAAACATATTTGTAGGTTCATCCCTAAAAGGTTATTAATGAATTTATTGTTATTCACACCCATTTTTCCATTCAATAATCAATCATATAGTTTTTTTCTCGTTTGATGTTAGAATTAGAATTACGAGATATGTACGTAGGCTAACGAAAATTTCAAATGCCATAAGAGGACATTTTCATAAATTCATTTGGCTTTCAAATAATAAGCTGTTATTGAAATTGTCTACCAAATATAGGTTTTAGGAGTTTTAGTAATGGTAAACTGGAGTTAAATAGTAAGTGTATTTGGTAGATAATGCGAAAAGTTTCATGGAAAGAAGGTACAATTACTCGCCAATATTCACATCGTAATTGTTGAAATTAACAAAAGTTGTACAGTTGTTTAAAAATGCAAAAATTGTTAAGAAAAATTAACTTTAACTTTTGTTTCGTTTATCTGTTTAAAGTGAAAACAACATACATTTCTGGTTATTCAACCAGTTGAATATCTTAATTGCAATGGTAAAATCAAATAGAGTTTATGCTTATTTTAAAGGTCGATTTTGTTTTTCATAAGAACGTTTATCCTTGTTAGTCATAAAGTTTGGAAGAAAACATTTATTATTACCTGAGTTAAAATCTTTAGCATATGGCTTTCTTTAATTCGTAGTCCAACTGTAATTATAATACGATTTCCAGCACAGTTGGTCCAAGGTATTTAGTTTCAGAAGGACATCTGGCACAAGTACAATGCCAACATTACGTATCATTCAAAAAATTATTGCTATCGTAAATTTTTTCATTACAGCTTCTATGCCATGGCAATTTATGCCATTTCTGACCCTCTTTTTCCTTTGATGTTAATTGTTTTTAACTTATATGTAGCTCTACCAATTTCTTGAAAATGTTTAGTATTTCAGGTATGTCTTGTCTAAAATTTGTTGGACATGAGCAATTTTTCAGCTGAAGACCTAAGCAGGTAAAGTGACTACTGAGTATATTTTGATGGTAAGATTATCGTCATCAACATCGAACTACTCTGACAAAATATTGATTTGAATTGAATTTCAGCTGATCAACAAGTTTTAGAAACCGTTCAATAATTGTATATACAAATACTACTGTATATTTTAAGAAAATAAGCATGAATAATTCTGGAATAATTTTCCCACTTTATAAAAAACAATGCAAGATATTACCGCTTTCGTAATGGAGAATCGTAACTTGATTTTATATCATACGAGTATATGAAATTTTAAAAGTAATATTTTTTAATGTATTTTGCAAGGGCGCTGATAACTACAGTAATGAAATTTTCATATTTCATGATTGGCTCGTTAAACACAAATGTTACGAGCGCTAGTAATAATTTTGCCATTTTAGACGCCAGTGATTACTATATGGAATACAATCTGAATTTTTTTTTGTAAAATACAAATACTAATTGTAATGTTCAGTAAATGGTTTGGTGCAACTACGTTTTTCGACATTAATAGTAATTCTAAAAATTCTAACAATAAGATGCAAAGTGCCTAAAATCTGCAAACATTTATAAAAGCAGTTTCTGTTTCTTGGAAATACTTTGGAAATCCAGTTACTCATTAAGGTCTGGGAAGACAATAGTTTAAGGTACCGCAGGTACGAATACAAGCAACTGCAATTTCTTAGAAAAATTGCACCACACCTAATTAGAGAGGCTGAGAAAGAATGGTACCTTTCGGCACTCGCGGTTCTGGAGGAAGAGTGTAGCAAGTCCCACGGGGGATTTCATGCTCCAAAAGCAGTCAAATCTAAACAGAGGTTTCCCTGTCATATCCAGGGAATGTGGATCTGCAAACAAAATCGCCGCTTCACTATCTTTGATAAATAAACATAAGCGCCTAAGATATGGTTATCATTAAATCGGCGCTCATCCCGGGGGCAGCACGAAACCGAGTCGCGAAACGGGCTGGAGTTTGTTCCCGAGCCGCGAGCACCGCGGTTTTGAATATTTTTAATTTTCCCCTAATAAATAATGCAAGAAAATCGAGCGCGATATGAACTCGCGGTAGCTGTTTTGGGTTTTTTACATTTCAAATCAAATACTTACCACTTTGAAGTCGGGATTGGAGACTGGGCTTCCGGCCCGGGCGATCGGCCGAAACGATTTTGCTGAAGTAATCGTCCTCAGCTCCCATTGCAAGACGGCGTCGAATTTCCTCCCTGTCATTGCGTCTCTGATGAAAAATATGAATGAAATTAATAAAAAACATTTGATAACACTCCGAGTATTGAGAATAAAAAACGAAAAGTGTGGAACTAAACGCACTTTAAACCTCTTCGAATCTTCGAGCTCCAAGTTAATGACTCGGACAAATTTGTCAACGACGTTATCAAGGTACTCGGCGTCGATTAGAATAGAGTTTGGATTAAAGAGTGTCATCTCGATGTCCGTCTGGTTTTGTTTGTAAACACGCGGAAACATCCCGTCGATACAGTCGAACTCCGACTGGCCAACAGACGCGTACTGGAACGAGATGATCTTCGACAGGCTCGCGAGGAGCCCGCTGTCGCGACCCGTCTTCGACTTGAACGATAGCAGAAAGTTATCAAACATTTTGTTATCACAGAGCGCGTCTTCCACTAGTGCGAAGAAACTGGAGGTTGTGGCACATTTGGAAGAAACGTCCTTGGCTACGAGCGAGCAGCACGCATGCGCAAGCCAGTTAACACTTAAGCGGCGGTCACAGTGACCTACGCTGAGTGAAGACACTAAGAAACCCCCGAGCGACCGCGACAAGCGAAATCTTTGCAATTCGCGAGGCACGTAAGACGTAAGACTTTGCTTAAGACGTAACCCCGGCTTGCTTGAGAAAGCCGAGCAAACTGCTTGAGCGCCGGAACCGGTGTGGTGCGCGACGCGACTCGGGCGGTCGACGGCTGGCCCGCGCGGTACGACGACGGAGGGCTGCGCAGGCAGCTGATCCTAAGTACAAAAATTGAAAGGGCCGGGGAAGGAGCGCGAAATCCCATCTGCCGGAGGGACGTCTTCTATCCCTCGGGCACCACGAGCGGGACCGGGATGGCAGTCGTTCCTGGAACCCATGAATAGGGACTCGAGGAAACTGCTGCACAGGAATGAGGGCACGCGGGCAAATCCAGGCCGAGGTGCAACAGATGTTTCCTTGCACCAGGTAGATTCGGGTCCTTGATAATTGATAAGCCCAAAGATGCAAGATGGAAATGTTTGGTGTCAATGGCTAAATTATTTGGAAGGATGCCGGGTGCATTTTTATTTTTTATGCAGGGATTAATAATTAACCTGTTGCCTGCACTTTGAATAGTATGATAGACATGAATCTTTTACGCTGGTACATAAGGGTAACAAAAAATTTGTTTCTTGTGGCCTGGGTTTATTTCGTCCTTTTCTTAGTTGCCTTTTTTAATAAACTTACGTTTTCCTGATACAAATCTCAAAACCTATACAGCAAGGATTCAGTAACAATTTAGGGTTTAGAAATTTATAAAGCTTCTTAAGCTCACAATTCTTTAAACTACTTAGACAAAATATTATATTTTTAACGATTTTCAACTAACCTCAAAAAATAGGTAAAGGTTCTCAAATCGGTGGTACTCTCTTTTTCTTTTTTGGATGTGTATGTCAAGCGATTTGCTTTTTTATTAAATATTTAGTGTTGTCCATTTTAAATTTAAAGCAAAATGTTTCCTAGGAGAGGAACATTGTGGGGCTTATTTAAGTAGCGCGTTTAGCAGGTCTACTCATAATACAAAAGAGCTACAGTTGCCACTAACAATTTGAAAATAAAATACTTTTTACAAATAAATAAAAACCGACAAAAGTTAAAAATAATATTTGTTATTACTTTACAGAAAAAAACGTTAAAGTACAATATATGTACATACAAAATTATTGATATTTAAAATTAGCAATATCTAATCAGTTATATTTGGAGTCCTTTAAGTCAAGGCATGAAAAAGCACCTTAAAGGGATTCGATAAATTTCGAATCGTCAGTAAGTCAGGCAAGCAGTGTACTTAAATTACTAATTAGTTTTAATTATTCATTTAAGCGCTGTCTGTCATGGATTCAGGCTACTAAATCACGAACAACCTGATAATTAGTGATTTGCTAAATAACCAGATTCCTATAATTCATGCCTAAATGAGGAAAAGAGTGCTATAATTTACCTTATTTAGGAATTGGTTGTCTATAAGCACTTCACTAATTAGTAATTTGTGCTAAATGACTCATTTAGTAAATTATGATGAGAATGCTGTGTGTCGAAGGTACAAACAATATGTATACGGGTTTATACAGAAATAACGCGGAAATTTTGGAAATGCTTACGCCTAATTACACCGTAATGTATACAAATTACATTAAATCCTTTTTTATATTAATGTAATTCTATTGTATACTTGTATAATCTCTTACAGTATAATTTGGAAATAAGCCCTCCCCTCTTTTTTTCAAGGTATAATTACGGTGATTGCGTTGTGAAATATTCACAAATGCAGCGTACAATAATTTACCTGATGCTATCTCTTTTGTAGGATATTTCTACGAACAATATTCAGGACTAACTGGCGAAACATTAGCATTCCATAGTTCAAAAGTTATTTTAATCATTATAAAACGCTGATTTGTTATTTCTATGGAAAATAGCATAAGTTCTGCAAACACATAAGTCAAACGAAAAAATATATTATTAACATAAAATGTGTCTTTAAACTGTTAGATGACAAGCACAGCACTAATGGTTTATATTTGAATTTTAAATATTAAGTACTTTCTGAATCAGCATGAATTTTTCAGAACACCAAACGAATTCATCAGTCATTACATATCTTCTTTCGAAGAGTCGAGTTAACGAGTTTTACTGAAATTAAATAGTGTAAGAGGAAAATTTTAAAACATTAAATTTCAATAATTTATTGTGTGAATTGTGGGAAATGTCTGATTCTATTAGTTCCGAAATAACTAGTGATAGTTTATTGAAAAAAATCATTAAACCTGAAAGAGCATGGATGCTTACTTCTTACGAGTATACCGAAACTACCAAAGATGCTTCACTTTTTCCAAACAACTTATTTTTCTTGCGATGGATGATAACATTGGCAAAGAAATTTCCAGTGCTTCAAAAATTTGACTGGTTATACAAAATATTGACATTTTTCTGCAACATCATACACGCGTTATTAAACGGAAAACCAGTTAAGGAGAATACTGCCAAACAAACAATTTCTATGAAAATTATGAAACCATTAAATTAAATCATTAAGAAGAAAGTATTTTAAATATATTAAATTTTCTGAATAGAAGATGTGTTTGGATTGTTCCTTTGAATTATGTTTTAAGTTATTTTCACAACAAATGATATCCTATTATTTAAATATTTTATGTGCTGTATAAGAATCGTAAACCAAAGCTTAATTATTTTAGCACTAACATTAGCTAGCTATAGTTTTTATAAACTAAATATATACACATATGTACATAATATACAAATACATATATATAAAACTCTTCAATTTAATGTTAAATTAAAACTTGCAGCCGATTAATTAAATTTCGACAAAGATGTGTATTTTTTGTATCAAATCGCCAATTATAGAAAAACAGTGAAGTATCGTTATAAAGAAGTTAATTTTGAAAATAAATAATTAAAACGTCCTAGATTTACTACTGACTATAAAATATTTTGAAAAGTGTCTCTTCTAAAGTTACCAACCATTGATTTAAATAATCTAAAAAATTTACGAAGCGATATCAATTCTCCCATTAAAAGTTATTATGTGATTACAATAAAAAATATGAGTGAGTAGGTCGTGCTTAGTAAAGTGTTTTTTCTTCATAAAAAGATAAGAGTTGTTTAGTAATGTAAATCGATACAAAAATAACATATTTTCTTTTCTTTTTATTATAATAGATCGATTTGGGAATTCTATTTCCATTATGAACGTCACGATTTTCTCTTAATGTATGCAGTTTTGTTATTATTAGCTTTAGTCTTCATTTTTTACCAAAATCAGCTTCTATGGATGATGAGCAACTACTATATGAATATTGCCAACAGGCATGAGCTTTTTAAAAGTATAATTACACCAAACGTGATCTCAGCGAAGTGAATAATGTCAAAATATGGTTTACGAAAAAATTAATTAGTGTCTGAGCAAACCCTCTACTGCGACTGTTCGAATTTCGTAAACTAAAATCTCTTTTTTATTCGGCTTTAATGTGGTTAGTGAAAATAATTTGCTTTATTCATTTCGCTTTTAATGTATTACTTGTTATGTAGCATATTCCTCTACCCAATCGGGTTTTATTTTTATTAACAACAAATGTAAATCGACTCATGAATTTTTACAATTTTGCTGCATCATTATCGCACTGATATATTGTGTGCTAAAAATGGTAGAACTATTCGATTATATTTAAGTATGTATACTCTTGGAAGTAGTCATTAATACTTCTTTACATGTCTAATTAGTCTTTTTTTAAATTCATTTGAATTATTGTTCTCATTTAAAAAATGAGTCCAAAGTTCTTGTGCAAATGACTCATGTCTCTATTTCATTGTTCGATACCTTATTGATCAAAGTGCAGTGTTTTAATATTGTATTATACTTGTGCGCATTATGTTAAGCCTGTCATGTTTGTTTGCTAGGGTTCATTCACTCAAAATACGATATTAAAAATGTCTGCAAATAAAAATCAGGGTAATAGCTACAAAGCGTTGAATTTATGCCCTATCCACATAATAAATGAGCACGATTACTAAAAAAATAAAATTGAAAGTCTCCTCGGCGCACATGGGGGCACTTAAAACCGCTCATGTTGTCCTCAGACCAGCTCTTATCTGATTTTCATCACGCACGAGTGACGGTACAAGGAAACAAGATGAATCTTATCGCCAATTGAGGATGTTACGGAGCGATGTTTAGCGGCTCTAAGTACCCTGAAGGTTGAAATAGATATGAGCGTACTCTTTTCTGATACCCCGCAGACTGTTTCATTATCAGGAGGACTAACCATCGGCACACACACAACACTCTGAAGTTTGATTGGTCCGTAAAGTTTCATTTTTCAATTACAAGAGAATCCTTAAGGACCCTCGTATATCCGTTTTACAGTCTCCCGTTTAATGGTGATGAATCTACTAGTCTTAGATTGTACTTCTTACTTTGTTTTTATTTTATTTTTTACAGAAGGATGTTAAATAAAAAAAATTAAAAATATTTATCCTGATGGATGACATTATTTTCACCATGTACATACATAGGTGTGTGTAATTTATAAGAATTTAATAAATAAAGCTTAAATACATTATAAGACAATAAAAATCAATTTAAATTTAGATAAGTACAAAACTTGTATAATTAAACTATAGGTTAAAAATTCTTGAAAATCTAAAAATTCTGGGAAATTTTCTTTGGGCTGATGATTGAAGTACAACAAGTCAAATTATCTACAATTTTTCGAAGAACAATTTTATAGTTAGGTGAATAAATTAACCAATTTTTAATAATTTTGTCTCGCACTTTGCCCGCCTACAATAGGAATTGTTCCAAGGCAATCTTAAAGTTATATACATCATTTTCCATTATTCAGAAGGAAGATTATTTTGCAGTTTTCATTCAAATGAAACTTACACCGCCAAAAAAAAAATACGGCCTCTTAAGTGTCAATAAAATTACTTAACGTAAACCATAATAATAACGCACTAAAAGAATAACAATAAAGGAGGGACGGTTTCGCTGGAAGTTTGAATAAATGAACTGATCAGAATCAGCTCAATTTACGATGATATTTATTAAAAATGCATAACGATAAAGTAAGTAAAATGCTTTATGCTTATGTTGCACACATGGGGACACCATACCACCCTATTAATTGCAAATGAGGCGTATAAATTTAGACTCAAATGTCTGAGTTCTTCAACTGAAGCATTTGTGTCTGCTCAATTGGAGAATGTGCGTCACATTTCAAGCACTCGCTATCTCTTCGGGATGATTGATTGCGAATTTGTTAAAAGGTTTCAATTTTAGTTTACTAACTAGCATAAACCATTTCATTTATGTATATCTTTTTTTTCCTTTTAATTATTAGAATTATGAATGTGAAAACAATGCGCATCCATAATACGGGCTACATACATAAACCAATTATAGTTACGAATATATTATTTAACTTACTCTGAGTTGTTATTAATTTTACCTAATCTTGGCAACAAGTGAGAAAACGACTAAACAACTGCAGTACTGATATTTAAATTATAGCAAAATGTGAAAGCAGCGCTAACGAAAATATGAATGATACTATGTTACATTACACGCTGTATTTTATCGAGTAAGTTATGTCATAGTCATCCACGTAATGAACGTGGAGTGATAATTATTAGTTAAAAGCTAAACGCATTTGAGTCCATCATCCTTAGCCAATTGTATTATAAAAAAAATTTGGCGTCACTTATAAACATTTTCATAAATCATTCAATAAAAAAAAATGTTAACAAATTTATCGCTATGTGAACCCTCCCAAATTGAATTTGCGGATCAGTGCCTGAGTGAAACCTTAGACAAATCCATAGACTAAAGATATTTTTGTTTTTTTAGTCTTTTAAAGAAAACAACACTGGATATGTTGCCTTTGAGCTTAAAAATGTAATTTTTGGATCAACAAATTTTTTTTTATATTTTCGAGGCCAAATACAATGTTTCAGCAAACATAATCTGTTCCGCATTATACACGTACAAAGTACCAACATTGTTTAAAAGGCCTTCATACGAATATACATAAATAAAACAAATATTAAATAGGTTACCAATTTATATCAAACCGATTATGAATAATAATATAAAAACTACACATGTTTTGGTACTTGTTTACTTGATTTTGTCTACATATATTTTTCATGAAACCAAAATATTTAAAATTAAATTAAAATAATTTCTCAATAATTAATTAATTAATAATTAATCAATAGATTATAAACTATTGCACAAGTATTGTTGGATCGTTTTCCTTAATTAACAGCTCTCTTTATCTAATAAAAATTAGAAAAAAGAGGCGGACTCAACTCATTTCTAATCATTAAACATTTTCTGCATTGGCAGAAAAAGCCCATCAGGCCATTACATACGTGATCGGTTGAAGATTGCTCTACTTTTTCTCACCAGAAATACTTCCAACTGCGAAGAAAATGCCATTCAGTTACTGTTTTCAGTATGGCAGTTATGAAAGTTGTAAAAGGCAAAAAAGCAGTATAATTATCGTGCACCGAAATATTTTAAGAGATACACGCGAAGAAGTTTAACATTTGTGCTAAGACCAAAAGCGGACAAAGTAGCAATTAGACAAGGCTTACTCTGGAGCTTTCGTTTTAATTATGCGCCATCAGAGGTTCGGAATTATCAATTAATCAAAGCAGAAACAGCTTCATTAACAGCAGGTTACCAGACCTCATAAAATCTGCACGGGGGGAACAGTCACGGCGCGAGAATTTGACCTCGGTCGCATTTGTTGTACCTGTAACAACCAACTTGTACCTTTCAGGAGCCGCGAGTTTTCGCAATAACAAGGCAATTTTCTGTTTCTGCTTGTCATGTCCAGTGATCGATTTGATGAGAGGAAAAAATAACCAGCAGACACTCAATTTTATATACGCACAATTTTTTATGTCAGTTCCCATGACCTATCTTAACGAGAGGAGCCTGTAGGTTTGTATTTTTTCGTGTTTATTCATCCATCGAGTTTACAAATGTCTGCAGACTGAGGTAAAGAATTTGGGTTCATTTTAATATCTGTTGGAAGCGCTTTGTTCATAAAACTCAAATGGCCTTTTAAACAAATGGATTTTGGTAAGTGTTTATGGCGGATTTTTCTGGCTCAGTGAACACTTTTTGATACTGATTTCATATATGAATGATTTTCCACACTTTTGCATTCATTGAAGTTTTTTAGGTAATAAAATTGGAATCAAAAATAGTTGTGGGTTCTCTTACATATATATTTGCTTCTAAGGGTTGCGTACCCGAAGAGTGCCAAACGAAATCCTATTACTAAGGGGTCTGTCCGGTTATACTACCTATAAAACTACAAAGGCTATAGAACATATATGGTTCAAATTTAGTCGGTTTTTTCATAATAATATTATAATAGCAGCAATATATATACATAATTATTGATGCACATGTGTTTTGGGGGTTATAAGCAAGAATTAACGTTTGTGCGTCGCTATCAGTATATAACTAAGATCAAATTTAAAGCTACTTATATTTTGTTATAAAAAAGTCAAAGTGAAAGCTGATTTCATTTGTTGTGATGCATCCGTTTGCAATATTTTAATCTTAAAATGGAATATAAAAATTGCAACATATGTACTAGTTTTAACGAACCAAAATTGCAGTTCAGACCAATTTGAGTTTAATTATATCAGGCTTAAGTCCGGTGGGAGACAGATTTAAACTATGGCTTGAGTATTCTTTATGCCAAGACTGAGTTGGTTTTAACCAAGTTTGAGTCATGTTTTCGCTGAGCTTAATCCACGCTTGCGATTAGCTTAAACCGGGCTTGAGGTATGTTTGAACAAGATTAGATATCTCGACTTTAAGTTTTGTTGATTTTTTTTAAAGGTTTTATCAACATATTCTGGGACGGCAAATTAACATTAATCAAAATATCACAATATTATTACATACGACCGAAGAAGTTTATTTACTTATTTTATTTTGTTTTTGTACATTCGTCATTTTTAAGCCTAAATCAACGTTCCCTACAAAGTTTCATCAAAATCTGTGAGGAGTGTTCCTAAAATTCGTGCATGAAGTTTTTCAAATGAAAAGTAATCGATTTATTCGAGTGGATGGTAGGCCGGGAAGCTTTTAAAAACCTATATAAAAATGAGAAAATTTCGTCACTTAGAAAATATTTCTGGCTATACCATAGTTTATTTAGATTAAATAACAAATTTTGAGTTTCTTTAATACACATGTTTCTTTAAGGAATATAAAAATTTGATAGCTATTTTAATCGAAATAGTATGTTTTTCCTTGTCTTTTCGACTTTGATATGACTTGAAAAATATATGATGGTGCCAAATAAATCATCATATTTGAATATGGTAAAAAAAAATTCAAACCAACTCAATTAGATTCAGTTCAGGAAGAGGCAATATGAAAGCCTTTCGAGTTTCGAAGGAATAACACGGAAATATTTTTGCATGAATTTATTCGAATGATTTCAGGAATTGGCTTTCCTCTTTGATGGCATTTTATAATATCATTGAAGATATTGAAATGTCAGTACGTTAATTCTGTGCGAAATCTGCAAATTCTTTGGATTAAGATCAGACGAATAAATATTTATAACTTTATGACTTAAGAATTCTCTTGCCAATAGTTTCAATTACAAACATAACTTTTGCAATAGCTGGGCCGAATTAAAAAATGTTTTGAGTACGAACATTTTACTGCTATATATTTATCAAGACAAGATCAATTATTTTGTATAGCTTTGTTGTTTACAAGTGTCTTGACAAATTAAAATCATTTTCAACACTATATTTTGGAAGCATCATAAGATAATGCAGCCTGAACAATAACTAGAGAAGAACTAGTTATCATTATTTTATTGGCCATTGGTATTGAACGCGAAAAAAAACATATATGACATTATCTATATTTTATATAGTAGTATAAAGAATTAAATAAAATGTTAAAACAAAGTTGCTGAATTGATATTTACGACCAAATTAAACAATTTTTGAATGGAGAGGCACTCCAAAATGGAAAGTGATTGAGTCATGCCGGTAAAATTCTGAATAGCAATTTTAATGCACTAAAACTGTAAAAGAGAGCTACACCTATGCACACAGAAGTATTTATTTGTTCAGGTGCACCACCACAAGTCACCATTGTAAGAAAAATAAAGCGCATATTAACCGCAGATATTCCTTGAATTTTAAGTGTTACCGAGTAAGTTTTGGTCTTGCGATAATTTGCATCATGGCTTTGTCTCAGCTCCGTGTAAAGTGACAGAAAATAATTTTAATAATAAGCGAAGACGGAAATGACACAATCGCACAATAGTCGTCAACAATAATGGTATGACGGCCATTGAGAGAGATTATCCAGGGGGAGGGAATTTGTTCTGGTCCAGTGATTCACTTTACCTGGGTAACCCAGTTTCCTGCGGTGTTGTTTACGATCGAAGTAAATAGCTCCACGGTGTCGACAGTCTCATGTTCGTCGTAGGTTAGGGTGTAGAGGTCCAAAACGAAGCGGGAGTCCTTTTTGTAGTGGCGTTTGGATTCGCCACCTGGTATCAGGCTGACGGGTTCATTAGACCCCATCCCCAGCACTTTAGCACTACTCGACTTAACACTATCACCGAACCTTCACTCGCCACTTCTGGAGATCACTTGCGGAAAAACTGGTTATGCGAACCCAGCCGAAAAGGCTAAGGCCGTGTTTCGCAAGGTAAGAAAGTCTTCTTCAACAGGTATGCAGGTGTGGGGCATGAACAATTCGCTTCGAAATGGATTTTTGAAATTCGATCGCTTCGACCGAATCGCAGTTAATTTGTGGACTTTGAGAAGCCCTCAAAAAATTGTTTTAAGCACTACTTGAATCTAACCTGCGAACCGCGAAAATAACCGCGTTGCAGACGGAATGTAGTTACCCGGCCACTCAGCTCTTGACTGGCTCAAGCTTTTGAATTCCGCGGTGAAAATGATCAAAAAGTTAACGTAGTAAGAGCTGGGTGGTTGGCAGAGTGCGGCACCGAGCTCAAATCCAGGTTGGCTATTTCATCTCTACGTCTGCTGTCTTATTGCTTTCATTCGACGGTTAACCGAGCGGAAAGCCAACCGGAGAGCAATTACGGATTCATTGGTTTCGAGCGTTTTTCCACGTACCATCGAGATTCATTCGCAATAATCGGAAGTGGTTCTCAGGTGAGCTACCTCCACAGATCGCGGACAAGTCCATCTTAAAATATCTCAGGCAAATATCTTAATGTCACGGATTAATTTATGACCATTTCTCGAGGAAATCTCTTTGATTTATCCAAACTAGCTTTCACATGAAACTCTCTCGAACAGTGCCATTTTAGCAGACAGGGAAAAACTCGTTCAGGTAATAATTGAAAATTTAATTAAAATAGTTTGAGCGGTTGCGTAAACTGTTTTGTAAATTGGGAAAGTTTGAATCGTCAAGAAGGACTGGCTCCGATTTCTGCTTGAGTTCTTTCACCCATTGGGAACGATACGTTCCACTGGAGGAGCTGCAAATTGAACTTTACCCAGTCGCAAGTAAATATACTAATTCCAAAACATGTTTGCTTAGTAAACATATTACTTGTGATTGTTCCTCTTAATTGCTCACAGTTTGTTTAATCTAGTTATTTTTACTTGTTCTAGGGGTATCTAATGGGTCATTGCTTTGGATGGGCAAACAAAATTGGAATTTGATGCTCTTCACAACAGAGTTTTTGGTCAATTTGAATATCTTCCATTTGAAATACATTCAGAATATTTAAAACTATCAGAGAATTCTGGGTGAAAGTAGGAATACAAATTAAAAACATACTTAGACAGTTGTTTCAACTGAACACAAGCAAATTTGAGCAGAATTTTCGTCCATAAACCACATGAAATTGTAAGCCATGTCATTTCTTTATGAATATCTATGATGTTAGCTTTGCAGATTATGTTCTGAGTTATGAGCTTATGGTGGTTTTGTGGACCAGATTTGTTATTTATAATCACATGTTAAATATTTATTTTGAAGTTTAGCACGAACAACGCCCTGAAAGTTTGCGGTCGTTTGACTAGACGAATTACTCATCATGTATATCAGAAATATGTTATACCTAAGTATTAAGAGCATTAAGAGTAACCAGAAATGCATCTAGGGGAAAGACAGTTGATTTCGCACTTTCAAAAAATGCGATATTATTAGTAGAACAACTACTATACTATGTGATTAATCATTTTAAAAAGAAATAGATCTGCAATCATATAATTGTAAATATACAGAGCACAAAGAAAATATCATAATAGAAATTTAGATATTTATTTTGAAAAGGAAATAACAAAAAAAACCGTCTTTCCTTCTTGTAAAAGTACCTACTTTTGATAAAAGAGACAGACACCCATGGAGTCAGGCACAACAAAAATGGCAAGTATAACTTCTATAATTTGTTTACTTTTTAAAATTGTCTTTCCTAAAGACAAAGTCATGTTCACATTAGCACAACAAAATAGGATGCGACATTATTGTATTATCCGAGCTGTTTTTGACAAGATAATAACAAGAAGACGTTGTCTTGAGTAGATAATTCGGCGTTGTACCTCTGAGGTAAAATAAAAGCCAATTATCTTGTCCCAAAATTATTTATTTGCATGAGAACAATATTGTATTACCTTCTGTGCTGTGTATTTGTATCGCCTTTAACGTTAAACATATCGATAAAATGTTTAAGGTTTGAATGAAAGTTATATTGTTTCCTTTGAAAACAACAAATAGTGAATAGTGAATATTAAATTGAATGTAAAAATCTTAAAAAATACTCAAACCTGACATGGTGCAATGGTACGTCTATATTATTATAAAGGCATTATTACTTTCGAAAAAAAGTTCCCAGGCTGTTTCACTATCCCTATAAATTTTTTAATTAATTATGGACATCTTACTTATGTACAAAACGAGCATTATAAATATTACATTAACCAAGTTATTTATCATAATGATTTATTGATTTTGAATGCAGAAAATAAATTTATATTTTGATAAAGATGAAATAAAAATAAATGGGATGGAATAAACGAATGTGACAATTTTTAATGTGTTGCCTCCAAACTTAATTTAAATATGTTTTTTTAATGTGAATATTGTGAATTGGTAGTTTTCATTAGATAGCCTACTTGATAGAGATGATTTTGTTTTTTGTATTTTGTATCGTCTGTTAATTAAAAGGAAAAATATACTTATTTGATTACGTGTTTCTATGCTTGGTATTTGAACTAAAAATACATTATACAGTATAACAAATAATCTGGTAAATCAAAACTTGAATTTTGAAGCTCTATTTTTCTCTAGTTAAGAATGTTATCTTTTTGAATATGTAGGTGTACACTACATTAATCCAATAACCTCAATAATTTTGCTTAAATGTTTGTGATCAGTGAATTGAATTTCTGTAGTATTGTTGGTTGAGTTAAGGATTACAACAATAAAATATGTAAGGTAGTTAACGAGAAATGTCTTGTAATGAATGTGTTTTTCTTTTATCATAGAATATAATGCCACTGTATATAGTAGTGATTCGCCTTGTCTACCCAACCTGATCCAATTCCATCGCACCTCATTGTGGCCGACCATGGGGGATGTTAACTAAACGAAGCAGAAACGAGTCAATGCGCTTTTCTGGTCCAATATTCGAAAATATTTCCGCGAAATAACCAACTTTCCACTCTTACCTCACAATCCCTTCTAAGTGCGCTTAAGCCGCGTTTGCACCTCACAGTCGCCTAACTGCTAAAACGCTCGAAATCACGAAAGCTCAGGTGAGTGTCAATTACTAACAAAGTTTCTGTTGTCGGATGACTGTGCGCTCTTCCGTGGCAGTCATCCACCTCTGCGGCCTCACTTCTCCAGGGGTTTCGCAACGGTTTCAGTACAAAAAGAAGGTTACCAATTGTCGAAGTTAACGAGTAATTTTTTCCTACTTTTTTTCTTTTGTTAGAGTTATAATAGCTTCGCTGCTCTGAACCTTATGCACACCTTTAGAGGAGGGAACGAATTTTTATTTTTCCAATTTTGATTGATTAGAAAAAAATTTAAATTTGATGTTGGTGCTCAATATTCATAAAAGTATTTCTTAACAAATTTATACATATGTACTATATATGTAGCAGTAGTAGCAGAAAACGCTGATACCATTATATTGCATTGTTAGCGAAACCATATTTGTATGGAAAATTTATTGAGTTTAATTCATAATGAATTTGCGTAGGCATAAGCGGTTATAATTACATGTAAAACCGTCAAATAGGTCATGCCGCATCAATTTTTGATTACGACGAAACTCAACTCACTTGAACGGTTAGCTTTTTAGTATGGAAATTAAAATAAATCAAAATAATCCCAAATGGATTTGGAAGGTTTGAATAAACATGTTTCTCTTTTTTTTTAGTTCTAGAGCCTCTGTATTTGTGGATTTTACTCACTTGCGCTTGCCACCTTAAATATGTTTTTACATAATTCATTAAAAAAATCGAACTTTTCTAAATTCCAGCAATTCAAAATCAGCCAAAATCTAAGTTGAAAATACAAATGAATAAGTGGATGCTTAAGATTTTCTTCTGTGGTTTTTTTCAAAACGACTTCTTTAATATTGTTAGAGCAAATTTCAAGAAAACTATTTAGTCGGTTACGTTATTAATGAATAGCATAGGTTCTTGTTGATAAAACCTAAAACAAAAGCGTATAAAAAATCTTACGTTTGTGTTAATAATTTTCCTAGTTTTGGGTCGTTGAACAGGAAAACATAACTTCTGATTGCTGATAACTCCACCACTTGCGTTTAACATGAAAATGGCCCTCTCCACATACCTTCACTATTTTTGTTTATATAAGTATTGAATATTTTTTCATTACATACACAACAATGTAAATACATACATACATATGTATATCATAAATAGTTATAATAACATAGCTTTTACTATATGTGAAATTTTTACTATAAATTCTACTTATATGGGCTCAACAAACAGATTTTTGTTAAACAATTTTAAACAATATAATTCTGCAATTTTGTTAGTTTTTATTCATAAACTCTTTAAAAAAACGTTTATGTTAATATTGGGTAATGAGCTCTTTTTATGGACTACCGCTTAACACTTGGCGAATTTTTACCTATGCAAACATTAACATATTTTTGATTTTTTTCTTTTTTTTCTAACATAAAAACAAAACAAAAAAGTTTTAAGCCTCTGATTAAGGAGTTACATTATGTTACATAGGTATGAACCCTAGAATTGAAGAAATTCCATAACAAATCAATGAAGCGCCAAGACTATTAAGACGCGCATGACTGCTCAAGAGAAAAAATGTTTTGCAGATGAATGATTGAAAAGGCAACCGAAAAAAGATACGCCCATATTGTCAAATTACTCAATTTTGCCATCTTTGGTAAAGTAGGTATTTCTTTTAGTCTACTGATATTTCTCCGACTTGCTGCCGGATTTAGTACCCACCTGAATTACTGAGGTGTACGCTGGCAAAGACAGTCGACGGTCCTTTTCGCAAAGCTGCTTGAAGACGGGATCACTTAGATCAATTTCACATTCTTTCATCATCTTGATTACATAAAACGTAAGTTAAAAGACGCAACTTGCAATTCGTACTGGTTTCACGGCGTTGCACACCTCCCAATCAACACATTCATTTTGGCGCTTCTCCTCAAAAAGGTTAATTGGTTCATCTGGCTTCACTACGGATGCACTTTATCGTTAACATCGCGAGAGTACTAAACTAAAACCGCGAGTTTTATTGTATTATAATATTAAGTAGTAGATAGTCAAGCAATCTAAGAATACTTAAACATCGTCTTTTGATCGGTCACACTCGACTCGGTCTTTTCCGCAATTTTATTGTTGAATACCTTAACAAAACACGAGGAATTTTATTGGAAAGTGGAGCAGCGGATAAAAAGGTTTTCGGTAAACTAAATTGCCGTGGAAATGGAAAATGACCCTAGCCGGGGACAGTAAAATTGTTATCACCAAACTGCTTTCCCACAATTCGTTTACTTCGAATTTATTTGCTAGCTTTTTCGTAAAACTGATAAAGGTTTTCGTGAGGTTAATTAAAGATAAACGCAGTAATTGGTATAGGCCCTGTTTGTACCCTCTCATACTTTTGCAGATCGCAAGCAATAATTTCGCGAATTTGGAAATTGTTAAACAAACCATAAATAAATTTACACGCAAGAGCTACGCTTTATTTTCCATCTTCTAAACACTTTTCTTGAGATTCATTGCTGTGTCGCTGCTTGTTGAGTGTAATCTTCAAGTGGTGTATTTTTAGACGCAAAATGTAATCACGAGATTTGTAACGCTCATATCTACCTTGGTTGGCAGATTTTATGATTGATTCAAGGCGTTTATACGGAAATCGTACATAAGAAGTTCTGAGAGGCTTGTTTCATAACGTATGTACCTAAAATATAATGTCGGATTTTCTCAATAGCATAATTTACTTTTTCAAATTGATTGTACACAATTTTGTTATATCAATGTATGTAAATATTGATAGTAACTAAACCATTTAAACAAAATTGTAACTGTAGGTTTCTTTAACACATCATTTTAAAGAATAGTAGTAAATGTTTTCGGGACGACTTCAAACATTAAGTAAAACTTTAGGATGCAACTTTTTAAGGCATTTTACAATTAAAATTATTTAAATTTTACAGTTTAAGTTTTAAACATTTTGCAACAAAGTTAGGCCAAGCAGTATCAAAACAATCCTTTTATGTGTTAATTTTGTTTAGTGTTTATGGCATTGTCCTACCAAGTAATATTTTTTCTGTGAAACTACTTGTTACATTTGATTTAGGGCCTCTTTCACGAACTCCAAGTAAAGTGCTGATTAGTTACTTTTCAAGTAACGCTAATTGGCAAGTAAAAGTCACGGGTAACTTCTATCAATTTCACAAACGAAATCATGGATTCAAGTAACGACTTATTCGTTAAGTGAAATATCGTTAGAAACCAGGCGTTAATTCGTTCAGTATTACGTCCAGTTTTAGAGTTTTGAATCGCGTATTATTAATTTTCATGTTGTAGTGATTAAAAATATTCATGGATAAATATTTAATAATACACAAATGACAACTGCTATTCGTCAGTTAAATACGCTACTTGGCAGACGGACTGGCAAGTAAGTTACGGGCTACTTTATTCATCGGCTAATGTTACTCGATGATTGTGAAATTCGTAGGTGTAGTTACTGGTGACTTTAACTGCCCGGTATTACTGGAAGCTATATCATGTTAACGGCTATTAATGTTTACTATAATATAATTACGTATAAATATAATGCTTCTTAATATCTGATCAATTGAGTTTAAATAATTTCAATAAGGAATCAAAATGCGAACTCGAATTAGCTTATAAGCCGTCAACAATGTTTTAAGATATTATCAGGGATACAAATTAATACAAATTTCCCAACAAATTAATAAAAGCTGTTAGTTATGGAAATTCTTAAGGTCACATGCGCTACGTAAAAGGTTCAATCGTGTATCAAAATTCGTATACCCTAATTCTCTTTTTACACGAACTAGATTTAACACGAATTAAAACGAAAACAAAATTCTCTCTTTATGTACACGAATTGTGTTGTTTTAACACGATTTTCAAAATTATGTGAATTTTTCTTAAAAATTTTGATTTGATTTATTGAATCTTGTACTTGTACATGCGTATGTAGTTGAAAATATAAACAGTGATATATTTTTTGTGCCGAAACTTTTTGAAAATAAGTTTATGGTTAAATCATTATTATTATGCACGTACATACATATATACACACGATTTATGTAACCTTCTCGAAATTGAGATATTTCTAATCCAACCTAAAAGGTAGCCGATGACTTGGCGAATTATGAACGGCGGTAGTCAGATTTATATTAATCTTTTTTATTGGAACAAATAAAGTCAGCATCACTGTAATAAATTGTCTCCGAAATCTCCATTAAATAAATTATGGTAATATTATATGCGAGGAAGTCACGACGAGTACCCACGCTGTTCAAAAAAAGAACTAAGGCAAGTGATGAAGGAAAGATAAGCAAACCTCGCGTGATAAATAGTCCTAATCTGGCGCACATTGCGGATAAGCAATCATTTTTAATTTTAGCGACAGAAATCATTAAACCCATCCCAACCTCCTGTGGGTCAACAAATATTTCCTGTGAATTATAGCCTTCACACCTCCAGAAAAAAGGGTAGTCAGCTATAAATTCAAATCACCAAAGTTTGCTGGTCTAATTACATTCCCAGGGTGCGCACAGAAATCCATTTTACTGCTTTTCTTATCAGGCAAGAAAGACCGTAAAAGTAATTACGATTAAAGTACTTCTCCCCAGTCCTGGGAAGGCGGAGGTTTGTCTTATTACCTACGGGCTTATACAAACGGTCATTGTAGTTCACATTCTCTGGAGAATCGATTAGGGGCTATTTCTGTGCCGTGCACGTGATTTTGCGATCCTGGACGTACTTAAACTACATTGTTGCCTGACCATATTGTAATTATGCATCCACTTTACTTTTACATTTGGTGGGTACGTTAGGCGCAATAACAGTTTGGTCGGTTGGTATAAACTACAGGCCTCAAATTACGTCATGAACGTTGTTATCCAATTATGTACCCACATTTCTAAAAGGTCTTCGACCTTTACTTTTAGATGTGTCCGGAATAAATAGTCGTATTATAAATTGTTTTCGTCATTGATATCATTCTCATGCTAGAAGTGGATTCTCCTGAATTTTATCCATATTAAATCGAAATTAAAACAGGTTAAACAATTCTTTTTAAATATGGATTTTTTGCATGTACATATATCCGTATGTTTTCTTTATAAAGACAATAATTCTTCTTAAGCAGTGATATAAGGTATCAATTTCATGCTTTTAAATTGACCTATTTACGATTCTTGAAAATAAATACGATTGGGGTTCCGAAAATGTTGATTTATTATGTAGTTGAAATTCTGTATGACATGGAATGAATTCAGACGGTTAATTCTGAAGTAGTATTTATTTGTTTGGCGATAATTAATAGCCATTAGTAATTGAATCAATAATGGCAATTTTTGAAAGCCACTTATTGCTATTATTATATAATCAGTATAATCAGATCACAGGACTCGAAACCGCCAATTTTCTGTGAGTTGACCAAATTGATATCAAATATTACACTAATGGAGTCATAGTCATAAGTAGAGCTTCCCTCTTCATTTTACTTACATTGAGAATTTATCATGGTTTGCGTCGACATGACTTTTACTGTCTGTTCTAATAAGAAGTAATATTACAGGATTATTAAAATTATTTATGGTCCCCATACTTTACCAAATATGTAATTCAAGAATTCTATTAATTTTTAGTTAATATAATAATTTCTGAAGTCATCGATGCACAAGGATACATTGCAAATGACACATTGGAAAACAGTTTCTCTTCTAAGTGATTTTGATGCACATACAACGCATCAATTTGAGATCCTTTTACCTTTACCTTCCGTTGCAACTATTCGTACAGGAAAATGGCGACCAGTGTATCTCATTATTGAGCTATTGATAGATGAATCTGCAGTCCTTTATTTTCTAAATATTCTTCAATACTATGTCAGCTTTTGTTTATAAACATGAAATGCTCAATTTTTTTTTTTAATTTGTGTAAAAATAATAATAATTATTTAGTAGTATCATGTCTATAAAATTAAAACAAAAAACAATTTTTTATAGAGTGTTTTGCATATCGGCGTGATGTGAAATTTTCCCAGCATTTGATCACCAACAAGTCTAACATTCACTTGGTTTTAAAATTTGTTGTTCAGTATGCCGATTTATTTTTCCCGTCTCAGCAAACTCAAATTTATGCATTGTCATTAATGCAACAACCTCTTTCTTATCTTCCCACGTCATGACTGACATTTTTTCTGATGCAAATATAAGATTTTCCCTTTTTTTCGTTGGATAGATTTTAGTTCTTGGGACATTGGTTTTCTGCTGTTCCGCAAACTTTTGTCTGCATTTTATATAATTCTTGATATAAAGTTGGTGAGCTATACCAATTATTTAACAAAAGTCAATATCCTATTTGTAACAGTTCGCTTCCTTTCATCAAATTCTTTACGATATTAGAACTGCCAGGTCCAGAATCAGTTTTTTCCTTTTTTAATATATATTTTGAAATTATGGATATACCGCGTCTCTGAGTCACATAATTTCGAGAATTTGATCCCAACTTTTGCTCGCTTTGTTCGAACAAACGAAAAACGACTTCTACATAGCATTAACAATTTATTTACCATATAGTAATATTTTTCTTGAGTGTATACATTTTTCTGAAATTTTTGGCTATCATATCACTAACTTGTCTTCTTTTTATCTATGCATCATTTAAATTATTACTATCGCTGACAAATTGTAAATTGTTAGCGATGGAGAGGAGTCTGGGTATAACATTTTCAAAATATGATGTGTCCATACCCGTCATTTTTACACCAACAACTTTGTATAATCGAGTTTTGCACTAAACGCATTCAAATGTTGATCACCATATATAATTTCAATTCATCCTCAGTAAACTGCACAAAATTTCTGTGCTTGGATCCATATTTGTTTGTTTCCAGTATTATTTTTTGCATTAATTGCTCATCGAAAAATAATTCAAAAACTTCGAGCCTGGATATTTCTTCGACGTTGATGGTTACACCACTTACGGCTGTAAAATTATGTAACGTCCTATCAATGAGAGCTGAGAGCTATAGGATATCTACGTTTACGGGGTATTTGTATTTCTATGCTTGAAACCGAACTTGAGATATGAATTCATTATGCTAACCTAATTTGTTTAAATGTAAGTATCAAATAAAATCGTTGTTTAAAAATATTGGATTACATTTACCTACAACCAGAAAAATAAGAAAAATAATAATTTAATAACTAATATTCGTTTACACATTTTCTTCTAAACAGTTAAAGTTCTTGTTCACAGAAATTAACGACTTCATACAGACTATGCCACAGATGCTGATAAACAGATAACTAAATTATTATGTGTGGCATATTGTGCTCTAAGTAACAAACTAAAGCCATTGTTTGCGGATTATTCCCGTCTTGGCGATAAGGAACAGTCATTGTATACGGATGACTTCGTCAAATGACACAAATGGATTAAGGTCGATATTGGTAGGGAAATGAGACCCTTCCTTTGTTAATGTAAATAACTACTTACTGATTGATTGATTATTCCTTCATTCAATGCTTTTCAAAGCAATATTGGTAAATTAGGTACATGAATATGATTCTTAGCACCGTTTTGATTTTGCATGAAAAACGTTGAATTTTTAAAGTATCTATATATGTATATACATTTATTGACACTAAACCTACCAAGAGCGGTCAAATTGGCCGGTACTTAATTTCTTCATTGAGTGATTTATAATTTTTAAAGTAATATGTAGTTTAAGATTTGTGCCTATATTTATTAAGATTCATAATTGCGAAGTATTTAGAAATCGTTTTCAATTTATGATTGATTATTAATCCTAATTTGAAGGTACATTGCATTGCATTCAAGGAGCGAAAAATGAGTGAAATTAAAAGGAATCCTTAATTAGAGAGCAAAATAGAAAAACAAATCCTTCAAGAATAGATACAATAAAATTTGAAAAGAAGTAATTTCATATGCTGCAATATTACCTAATACCATTTTTTAATTGTTAATTT